>OX376373.1:119909099-119968253 GCA_947369275.1 Nemotelus nigrinus | reverse complement strand
TTTTTTGCGTAAATTTTGAATTACATTGGCATGCAGTGCAGTGCAGTGAGGGGAAATTTTCAGTTTTCAGTAAAACGGAGTACGGGAACAGCTTCATTGCAATTAATCGCAATTAATCGTAGTACGGGGACATACCTACTGAAAAAGACTGAAAAGTGTCAAACGATGTGGGTCGAGTAAATATTTTCAAATGTGCGCGGCAAGCAACATATTTTTTGCGTAAAGTCTGAATTACATTGGCATGCAGTGAAGTGCATTGAAATTTAGAACTCATGTAATTGCATGTGGCAATTCACATTAACTGCAGTGCAGTGCAGTGCAGCGGACTGCACTGCATCGTTTAGACTAATTTCTAAAAACGCTGCAGACTGCATCAGCTGACATTCGTTTGAGAGTAGTTGACCGTGCAAACTCCCGCATTCTAATATGAACAATACACCACGAAAATGGCTAAATTGACCACCTTTGAATTTGAGAGACGGAGCGGACGCACGCGCTCTCAATAATCATCGATGCGTTCGGTTGCAAAACCCAGCGCCCGCAAAGGAGGTTCGCTAACTGAGCCTTTAGAAACTAAATTCTTACGCTGTGCCTCGGGTAGCACTAAAAGGCCATAGAAGCTATATATATATAATTTTATTGCAGCTATTCATTTTACAAACATGATACAAGTATTCAATATGAGACATACATAGCTCGCTCCTCGCAAAAGTAAGAGTACTTGTGCGCGAGTGCGGGGACCTAATACGAACTACTGCATTCAAATATATGAGAAGCTGTGATCAACTATATTAAACGTTTACATAAAATTCCAATTAAAATTAAAATTCAAATTAAAAAAAAGCAATACAATCTTGAATTAAAAACTAAGAACCAAAAACTAAAATTGGACAAAACGAAAAATGCATTATATTGAAAAGCTGACAAAGGGTGAAGATAGCATAAAAAGTGTAAGGCGAGACGAAAACATTAAGACTAGAATGAATACTTTAAATCTTAATGGTTTAAAAGTTAAACACAGAATCGAAGCATTGGCTTCCACTTTGAACAAACCGTTTTAAAATTGACTTGAAATTAAGATCATTTAGCGGAAGTTTTATCTCTTGAGGGAGTTTGTTGTACAGTTTAGGTCCTAAGACACTTAGGTGCCTCGCTGTTTTAGATTTTCTACATCGAGTTGTTAAGATGGGAATTGTCAATTGCCTTCTTGTTCGGTAGCCAGTAGTATGGATATTGAAATGGCTGACGTTCAGGTACATAAATTTTAAAGCCGCATATAAATAAAGCTGACGAATATTCATTACACAAAATTCCTCGTATGCTTTAGTTGTTGATGAGAATATTGATTTTTTCAAACATATCTTAACAATTTTACTCTGCAAACTTTGTAGAGGGGCAGTATGGGATGAGAGCGCTGCACCCCAAACAATGATAGCGTACTGGATGACCAAACCAAATTTACCTAAAACATTGAGGTAATCTTGTGCAATGCCAGAGATTTTACTACCGTATATGTTTATATTAATATCCCCGATTATTATATGGTGGTTATGGTTTTTACAAGTTTCCAAATATAAATCCAAAGCTTGGATGAAGTTATTGGGCTCAAGACTAGGAGAACGGTAAAAACAAGAAATAAGTAAGTTTGAACTGTTAGGTAATGATAGAGTGAAGTGCAACTAGTTGGCATGGTCAAACATGACATCTATTTGGTTGACAGAGTAATCATTTTTAATATAAACAAGTAACCCGTCACATTTATTAAATAAATTTGGTTTGACTATGCTTTAGTACCCATTTATATCAAAGCCAATAGCATTCGGAAGCCATGTTTCCGTTAAAACGATGACATCGAAGACATATAACATACTATTCATTGTCAAAACTAGCTCGTCAAAGTTTCTAGCAATACTTCTGATATTCATGTGAAGTATTCTAAATGTAAGTCTGTTATTACTATAGGTAAACTTATGAAACGCCCCTATATCAGCATAGATCGATGTAATTGCAACTATTTTCGATTTCAAAATTATCGATTAATACATCCATTTAAATAATGAAAAACAGAAAAAAATTCAAACAAAAAGAAAAAAGCTATCAAAAGCAAAAAATAAACAAACTAGAAATAGAAAGCCTAAAGCTGGCCAATTACATTGATATCATTAGCGCAATTGATGATTACGGGTCTGTCACCTTCTGTTTTGCGGACGAAAACTTTCCCATATTTCGCCCAAATGAATTTAAAGCTCCGCAAACTTGTTTTTGCTTGGTAGAGCAACGCAGCTGTTGTCGGAGTTAAGTGATCTCCTATGAACACTCTACTGTTGTCTAAACTTTTATGAATTAGATTAGCTGGAAGCCCTGCACCGTCATTTTGCTTTCTCACAGCTGATTTGTATCCGCCAAGGAAAGAATCTCTATCAGTTTTATTTGCAAATTTAATAATAATTTTACTTGAGCGTGAGTGTGATTGTTTCGGTCTGAAAACTTCCTGTATGTTGATCGCTGGGTCGATACCGATCGCCACCGATGTTAGCTTAACGATTTCGCGCAGGTTTTCATTAGTCGTTTGCTTGATGCCGTTTAAAACAACGTTGTTCGTTCTCAATTCAGTTGCGAGGCTGTTACTTTCAATTTTTAGCTTATTAATTTCCGATTTGATAGTAACATTTTCCTTGTTAAGTTTTGTGACTTGACTTATCAGATCGTTCATTTTAGCCGCATAATCATCAAATTTAGATGACATGAACTCAATTGCTTTTCTCATTTCACCAAGTTCGCTATTGGAGTTGTTATACTTTGAAAAAATTTCGTTTTTGAAACTAGCAAACATTTCCCGTAGAGTAGCTTCAAAGCACTGATCGGATTTTTCAACAGTTTTCGAGGGATCACACTGAACACAGCACCATTTCTCACGTCGCCAACCCAGTTTACGCACATCGTCGGGGGTTTTTAAGCCGGAACAATGGGAGTGAAAATAGTTTTTGCAGGATGCACAAGTAATGACATCTTTAGGGTCTACGAAAATTTCTTTACAGGATCGACACTGCACATCATTGTTAGGCATTTTGAGATTTAGATAAATTTCAAAAAACAAAAATGAAACAAAGATAAAATAAAAATTAAAAAAAAAACCGCAAGGTGAAAAATTAACAGAACCACAGAGGCACGTCCGTACAGTCCCACAGTGAAAGTGAAAGTGGTTGCTGTATACAACCAGTGCTGTCGTTGCACTCCGATCGGAGTATTTGTACTCCGTTTTTAGTTACCGTACTGCTCTACTCCCTTCATGTGCAAAGCCCTCCCTTTTCATTGGGAACACTTTTAATACTCATACAGTGCAGAAAATATAAAATTAATTATATTAAAATTATAAAATCACTCTACTTATTTAAAATATTTTATCTATAGAAATATTTTTTTTAACTTCAATTCTATTATATTAATCACAATAACAAAAGCAAATGAAAAATAAGAAAACAAACATAATCATAATGCATACATGGGAAAAAAATGAAAAAAAAATAATTTCGGAGGAAATATATATAAATTCATATTCGTATTGCCGATATATCGACTAAAATAGAGTTCTTTACTATTAATTAATATTTGGTGTGTCCTCCTTTCTTTTGGCATCGATGAAATTAATTTTTGTATTATATTTTCTTCAATTCCATTCCATTCTGGTTTAATTGCTGTCTTCAGCTCCTGAACAGTATTGTATTGCTTGCCGTCTCTGTAAACTCGATGAGCCAAAATGCCCCATAGGTTCTATGTAGGATTTAGATCAGGGCTGCAAGCGGCCAATCAAGCACAGGTATATCCTTCTTTCTAAACCCACGTTTGGTGTATTTCGAAACATGGATAGCCGCGTTGTCTTGTTGGAACATAAAATCCGGTCCTATAATCTGTTCGGCGTTGTCGATTAGCATATCTTCTAATAACTCTGTATACGTTGCCGAATTCATACTTGTGAGAACCCATACCAATGGAAGCTTACCATGATGGGAAAACGCTCCTCACACCATAGCAGAGTCACCCCCCAAATTTCCGCTCATTCTTATTTCCGGAGCCTTTCGTAAATCATGCCAAATAAAATTGGCAACCATTTGGGCCATCCATATTAAATTTCTTTTCGTCACTTTTCTTCAACTCTTCGTCATATTTTATAAATTTTTTTGGCGAAATCCGTTCTGGCCGTTTTGTATCCCTCATTTAGCTTTGGTTTTTTAACACGGTCTTGTCCAGACCGCATTTTTATTTTTATGCAGGATTTGTCTAATGCGTCTGGTGATCACTGGCCCTTTCAATTCAGTCTTAATATGAGCAGCTGTAAGGTGTTATTGCGTTGCCTTTGAACATATCTGGCGTTTGTCCCTTTCAGATATAGTTGGTTTACGTCCTGATCGAATTTTTGTGCCATTGTATTTCGGAAAATTATGTGAAGAATATTTCAACTGCCTGTTTGATGTGAATGATGAAATCAACGGTAAATTGAGAAGATTATTGGGCACAAACTTGCAATGAATTGCTCGAATTTTCAGTTTTACTTCTCCTTTTTGTTTCACAGGCAGCAATTTGTCTATATACCTCACGTCTCCAATTTCGTCTCCGAATTTTTTCAAGTATGTTAACGGTAATTTGAAAAGATTATTATTGAGATAAAATGCTTAAATTTTCAGTTTCACGACACAAGTCACTTTTTTCATCACCAAACACGCTAGTAATTATATCTTCTTGGAACAAACGCAATTTTAACAAAGCAATGGTTGGCTTATCAGATAAATTTATTTAGAAAGAAGCTTAGTTTTACTGTTTTTTTTAACAAATTGGATAAGAATAGAACTCAAGGGCTCACACCTGCGGTAAATATGAAAGGCAGTGCGACTAATGATACGATGGTTAGCATAGAGTTGGATACTGACGACTAGTTTAAGATCCAATTGCGAAACCACACAAATTTATATTGGAAATCAAAGACGATATCAAAAATTTCGGAAATTTTAGTTATGGCAATTTGATTGGCTTCAAGCAAAAGGTATACCTTCTACTTCACAAGGTAGATATGAGAAAAGATAATTTTGTAGACATTGCTAAAAACTAGTACGCTAAAATGTATCACATTTATTGCGAAATGAAAAAGTAAATCACACCAAATTGAAGTATGCCGTAAAAATCAACCAGAAATTAACAGTCGAGCAGCAATTGAATCATACACTAAAAAATCCGAAAAAATTACAATGGTCGAGCTTAGAATAAACACAGTTTACCATTCACGTTAACCACACTATTAAATTTGTTGATTTAAAAATTGATAAAAAATTAACTGCCCAAGATTCTGAAATTGTAAAATTATTGAAGTGTGGGAAAATGAAGTTTAATAATGCCACTAATTTCATTTTAAAGAATTAATCGTGTGACCAAATAGCCAAAATTTTGCAAAAAAAATATATAAATCCCTTATCATTGACGAAATCAAATGTTTGGCCCTAGTTCGATATTTCGACTTTAACCGGGAAGAAGTCCACGATCGATTCTTAGGTCTCCTGGAACTCTCTTTGTTTTTGTTTCGTCTTTATTAATTAGTGAGACTCTGTATGTTTCTGTATCGCCTTTACCAATTCGTATTAATTCGTTAAACTCTGAACGTTAAAACTCTGCATAACTAAAAATGCTCGACTCTGGATATATTTCAATTATAGCTGTAAATTAAAAATTTCCAATAAACGGAATTTTAACTTGGAATGTTACATACGATCCGTGAACGAAAAAAACCTTATCGTACCGTACCTTAGTGTACTGTACCGTACATTGATGACGCCCGTACGCAAACACATTCACTACAAAAACTACACATACCCTACCTCAGTCTATAATGTTTGCGAACATGTACACAACCGATATACCGAACGAAACAGACACGATGCAAACGTACGCTACGATTGAATACTGTACGGTACAATGTACACAAACCTTATCCTCTACAATACGGAATGTGTACGCCTACACAACCCGTACACAAACAGTGTACACTAAACGTACTGTACGTTTATTGTACTTTTGCGGCTCACTGATACGATCTGGAAAAATATTACAGAAAAAAGTGATAATGCCGTAGCCGAAATGAATTGATTATGCTCTCCTGTGAAGTTCAATATTTTTTACTCAGTGCTTTCACTTCCAAAGTGTTTTTTCCATTTCATATATATGAACCCCAAAAGTACATTAAAGGTACGGTACGTTTAGTGTATACCGTTTGTGTACAGGTTGTGTACGCGTACACATTCCGTATTTTAGAGGATAATGTTTGTGTACATTGTACCGTACAGTAGTCAATCGTAGCGTACGTTTGCATCGTGTCTGTTTCGTTCGGTATATCGGTTGTGTACATGTACGCAAACATTATAGACTGAGGTAGGGTATGTGTACTTTTCGTGTACAGTATGCTTAAGGTACGGTATTTTTTCGTTCACTGCATACGATCAATAATAATTTTCCATGATGTATGCCATCTATGGACTAACACATTCAAATTTTGAATACGTGCAGGATATCGCAAATTATTCTAAACCTTTTATTATTACTAAACAAAGCATAATTTTTACTGCTACTTGTTCTCTGCATTTCTTATGACGCATGTAGGATCGCCGACACTCTCAATGTGATGCAAAGTCAATATATTACTATTTGCCGAAGTATTTAAACAATTTGAATATTTCTTTGAAAAACTTAATAAAATTCGCTTAAGAGGAAACTTCGGTTATGATGGGTAATAAGCAAAGTGGCAAATCCTTCCTTAAAATAGATTTTCTGAATTTGTGTGTTATGACCTGCACTCGCAAAAAATCTGCCCCAGCACATTGAAGTCTTGGCTCGCAATATTTATAATTTTTTCCAATGTTCTAATTGGCAAACGGAATACAGCCTATTTCAAGAGTATGTAACGTTAAAATCCATAAAACGTTGTTTCCAAAATCTTATCTCAACACCACTTTAAGGCTGGTACTGAGTTCGAGTTCACGTGAAATTTTGACATGTTTCCATTATCTGGTCATTCTTTCGAGCGAAAATTTTGACAATTGAGAAAAGCAGAGACAATGCTCATTTCTGACGGATAAAATGTCATGAATTTCACTTTTCGATTGATTTTCTTATTGGAAAGACATTTTCACTGCTCCATTTTCAAATTGAAACACCAAATGTCACTTTTCCGCTCGAAAGAATGAACTGCACAAACTAAATTGGCGTGAAATGATTCGCGACATGTTTCAGTGCCATCTACGTTTTCAACGCGAAAGCAACTTCAAAGCAACTTTTCATGCTAAGAACACAGTACCAAACTTGCTTATTTTCAAGCGAAATTTTCGCCGAAACACATTTCGCGTGAAATTTTGTATGAAAATTTCACGTGAAATCGAACTCAGTACTATGCTTTACATACGGACAGCTCATAACAATAATTATATGTTCATGCCACTTTTCTGGCAGTTCCGAAATTTGTTTTTGGGTGCAACATATGCTTTGCATGGCATGGCGCATATACGCCGCGTAAATGTTTGTGACCTATATTAATCCAACTTACGTAAAACCAGCAAGTCTAAACTCATAGTCTCTGTTTGACTAGCAATACATAAAAAAAAACTATTGTATACCCTTTTAATGTAAAATACTCCCTTTGTATTAAGAAATACACTCCCCTGAAAATTTTCAAAACGACAGCACTGTATACAACCCTACGATAGCCCTTCCTTTTCCAAATGCGGCGCGATCTGCATAACGAGTTTCGGTCATCCCGCTACTTTTTCTTGCAAAAGCATTCAATCTCGGTTCAATAAATACAGTTAATAGTCCGGAACTGTTTTAATTCAACATCAGCTTCTTCAACAGATTTAAAGAAAATTTTCGCACCTCATAAATTTCACAATAATACGCTGAGTACAATGACGGCCAGGTACAATGGACGTTGCGCTTCAGACTTCAATCCCTTTCGCGGATCGAAGTTGATTCTACAACAATAATAGAATTATTGGACATTCAGTCCATGAATATAGCGCAGTATTGTACCTACTAATGATGCGCAACGTAGAGATGTACACAGTACTAGAGTTGACGATCAGACTAAGATATTCCGCAAACACTACACGACTGCAATTTCGTAGCAAGAATTCAAAACTATTTCCGACTACTTCTTTATTTAATGTATTTATTAGAACACAACTGACAACACTATAACGACTCAACCACTCGTCTTATTCATCATTGGCATAATCAGCAGGATCTTTTCTTAGCAATCGAGTGTGTTCCTTTTCTACCATATCATATATGATGTAGCCAATAACGAACGCTGGAATGAGCAAAGCAAATTTACTACAACGCATTTTCTATTTTGCATCGAACACATTCATGACTTACGTGGAACAACACGAAATACGCTAGCTCGGAACCGCCTAAACATATTTGGCAATCCTTTGCTAATAACCCCCGCGAATGCTCGCTGTTCAAATGGCGACAATTTGTATGTTACAATGCCATGGACCTTAGCCAAATTGCCGAAGTGTTGACCTCTCAATGCCGATATTAAGCGCATTTTGTTATTGGATTCTAGAAAATAAGACAAGCTTACTTTTGCAAACTGAAATTTTATTTTGTAGTCTTCGAAGTCTTCCAGTATTACATTGGCAGATTACGTAAATGTATCCTCAAAACAATTTAGATTCGGTCCAGATCTACGAATTTCCTGATCAAAAAGTCCTAATGTTTGAGATAATTATAGTGTAATATCGGGTTTCACAAATTACAAGCGTTTAAAATTGTATCTCACCCGCAAAATTGCACAAGACCATCCAACGCAATATGCAGGTAAAGGACTCAGTACTGGAGACAGACTGTCAGAATAATAGTTTTTCGTAAGGGCTGCCAGCAAGAAAACTCAACAATGACCTCACAGTACTGCCCTACCAACAGTGAGTTAGTAGAGATGGAGTGGATATGCCCATAATGAGGCGAATACATATTGGCCGCGCCCTTTGAGTATAAAGATATTAAGAGTAGCAGAGACACTGTAAACGCCTGTAGGTGTGTGTCGCGATTTTGTGCCTTCCCCCTTGCCTTTCACTCTATCACTCATGGGAGCGAAAAATCCGGTTGCTGTCAAATTTTGCTAGCCACGTAAAGCAAACGTAAACAAACTACCGACACGCAATAGAAATCGATATAAAACAACTATTAAGAAGAGGCTTTTTACAAAACGAACTATTATACGTGACTAAGAAAAGTATGCAAAAGCTTCAGAGTATTAGAAATAGACGCGACATTGATTAAAGCTATTAAAAAAAGGCAAAGATAACTGAGCAATAGGACATCGCTCAAAAAACTAGCATTTTCCCGCTTTTGAAATGTTAATTCACAAAAAACTTTCCACCATAGCACTTGCTGTAAGGTTCTTAACAAAATCCAGGAAGATCCACTTTTAAATAACGCACTAAGTAGAAATTATTGCTGATACCCCGATTGACTCCGCGAGTTAGCGTCTTTGATCGCGACATTTTGACAGCAACCGGATTTTAATTTTTCAAGATGGCGCGAGGACTGTCGAAGGTCAATGGCGTAAGTGAGAAGATGATGCATAGGGGCATATGATTTGAACATTAAATTTGCTTGAAAATTTCGAGAGGCAATCTAGATATGGGTAGAGCACTAGTTAACAATGTAAAGAATTATAATAATATAAACAATTATTTGATGTGCAGGTATTATTTGGACATGTTTAAACTGCTCAAAAAATATTCAAATACGCGCTTCGAAAGGCAATTCATAAAGAGCAGCCTGATGAAAAAAACTCCGAATAGCCAGATAACACACACATATATTATATATATATATATATATATATATATATATATATATATATATATATATATATATATATATATTTACATATATATATAATATTTGTATACTTACATATGTATATATAAGTATAAATATACATAATATATATATATATATATATAAATATATATATACATATACATATATATATATATGTATATGTATCTATATAATTATTTATATGTATATTTGTATATATATAATAATAATAATAATGAACTCCGCCGGAAAACCGACCGGAAAAACTGAAAGTAGCACTAAAAGTGCTAAATAAGAAAAGGTTGAGATCCTTTTTGGTTCGATGATTGGCTTCTCCGGCTGTGCATTATGCCGTATCTTCGAAGCTAGGCCACTTTTTCACATACTTGTATGGACATTTCGCCCGAAACAGCTCAGAAATGTCCCCGAATTCAAGCTACGCAAAAAAAAAATTTGGAAAATTTCGACGTTTTTGCCCAATTTTCCCCATAAAAATTTTTTTCATCCTTAAAATATCACTATTGTACTCCTCGACCACTTTCAATCATTGCAAGCGCGGTAAAGGCAGTTTTTGCCAAACTATGGCCAAAAAACCCCTTACTCCCCTACAAAACCGAAATCTTTGTATCACGGCAATAGGTCTTGGCCCGTTATGTCCGAAACCACTCTAACCCAAAATTGGCCGATTTCAGGTACTTTTGCCCTAAAAACTTTTTGAATATTTGAATAAAATTCTCGCAAGTACGAAAATACTGGATAAATGATATGCTTTCAAACTGCACTATCTAAAAGCAGATTTTATTTTAGCATACTTAACAGCATGACAAAACTCAACTTCATATAATATTTGATCATACACTTTGATCAGACTTAATAGTTTTAGCAAAACTACCAGCCATTTATACATGATAAATGCTAGCCATACAAATTTCCATGCATATCTGATCATTACATTCCATATGTATGCACACGTAAAAAGATCTACTAAATAGTATATCCAATCCATTCAAATCTATTCTTCACAAGCGGTTCTACAAGCGTACTGTGTATACTGGTGTGCTTAAACACTAACATGCCCACCGCCACCAAAGAGTTAAAGATATCTTAATTTTAACTTAAGATAAACATATCCTTATATACATCAATATTTCCCAAAAAATTGCAGTTTGATCAAATAATAACACTTAATATTTTTGCTGAAATATTTGAACATTTTTTTATTGGCTGCGCCAACGAAACGTGCTTTATGGCCCACTCAATTGCCGTCAACCGATTGTCGATGACTTGACCGACCGAATGATCGATTGCGAGATGTTCGATTGTCTGGATTGTCTCGATTGCCTCGATTGTCTCGAACCGCTCGATTATCTCGAATCGGCCGATTATCTCGAATCGCTCGATTGTCTCGATTATCTCGAATCGCGCGATTGTCTCGATTATCTCGATTGCAACAATCGAGTCCAACTTAAATAATCGAGATGTTTCGAGATATTTGAACAATCGAAACAATCGATTTTAATATCTCGTAATCGCGCATCACTAATTTGAAGTATAAAATTCATGCTTCAAATACATATTGGTCCAAGCTAAACCATCTCGGGTTGGGCCACCACAGACCAATTCGAAGACACATGCTACTGTCCACACCATCGCCGGAGCTGGTGAGCTTCAGTTCTCTATTGTTAGTCTGTCAAATCCGTTTGGTTGGTGCATGTTGGTGCCCAAAACCTACTCAGATCGGAATGCAGGCCAATATCGACCAATCGTAGCCATATCATACCAAGACGGTGTACACATATTGGCCATAGGCTCTGTTGGTTTGGCTTGGGCTAATATGTATTTCCTACATTACATTGAAGGGGATGGTAGTAATTTTTTAGTTAGTCATTGTCAAATCTGGTCAAATCTAAGTAGTTCCCCTCCAATTTGACAATTAGGTCGAAATGGCGGAAAGGCAACTTTAACGTGCTTTGTGCGCGAGAGGATTGAAGGGGCTAATAGTGGAAAGTTATACCGTCCGTGTCCAGGGGCTGACTGCGACATCGTCTACCGCAGCCAAACGCAGCCAAGCTGTCAATTGAGTTGATTATATGGGTTTCCCATAGCAGTGAGCTCACCCAATGCCTCCTAGAAGTACGGGCCGTGATGCAGAATAATGACATCCCACTAGACAGTCAAAGTGTCGCGAAAAACACACGTAGTCTTTTATCGTAAATGGTCCAGGTTGTGTTGAAGTGAGTGAAGTGAAAACAAAGTGAGATCCGCGGAACAGTGCTAGTGAACAGCTTAAAGACAAATAAATGCGGTTCGTGCGGTATAATTTGAAAAATTCGCTACGAAATGTTATGAGTTGTTAAGTTATGTGATGTGTCGTTTCGATTTGCTGTCGCGATACAATAAATTGGTACAAAATGCAAGCTATGACTAAGTATTATTATTATAACGCGTCCACGCACAAAAAACTAACGTTTTATTCATATTTTAGCCAAAAAAACCGCAAGTGAAATCCCTGTGTACATCGGCACTGCCTCGTGGAAATGTCAAAATTTTCTTAACTCATTACGTCACAGCGACAGCGATTACGTAGCCTGACGGCCCGTACTTCTAGAAGGCATTGGTGCAGCCGAGCGCAGCTCAGGTCGAAATGGAATCAACTTTTGTCGCAGCGAAGGGACGCAATCAGGGGTGTGTTCAATGTGCATGCTATAGCAGCTAGCAGCTGCTATTTTAGCAGCTCTGGCTGTCCAATGTAACAAAATAGCTACTTTCTGATGCTTGCTATTTGACATTCGGGCTGTCCAAGATTCCAGCATAGCTGCTAAGGTAGCAGCTATTTGCTGCTCGCAGTCTGGAGGATAGCAAGAAAGTAGCTAAGGCAAAATGGCCGTGCGTACACAGCTGATATGCAGTTCAAACGTCATTTTCAATTGGAAATTGAAATTAAAAGAAGTTTTTGCGCTTTTGTGACATAGGAGATGAGAAATAAATCTGAAAATAGTGACAGCATAAATTAAATACGGGCTTTTAAACACTTCAACTCAACTCGAGCTAAGTCGGCTTTCACACAGTGTAGCCCATCTTGAGTTTTTGAGACGAGCATGAAGCGCAAAAAGCCGGGTGCACTGATTCATGTGCCATTAAATTTCCAACGATTATTTTTTGCTCTTTTTCACATATATCGCGTCAAAAGCCGGAAATAAGTGATACGTTTTAAATATGTTAAGAAAATTTTAATGGTTTCTGCAGCTGTATGCTCAAAACCCCTAAATTTTATACAATTTCCAATGTGCAATTGAAGTATTGAACTAATCCACGAAAACACATATATTAAAATTAAAAAAAAATTTTTGAAAAGGTCTTTTTAAATTTGCTGACCTTCGTAGCAGCTCTTGGCTGTCCAATATCCATAGCTGCTTGACCTAGCTACTTCAAATTTTGACACTTGCTAAAGTGATGCGATGCTATGTTTCTGAAGCAGCTATAGCATGCACATTGAACACACCCCAGCTGTAATTGCTTGAGAAACGCGCGCGATTTCAAACGTATGCGAAAATATAAATAGAGTTGATTTTATAATATTAATATTTTGTGGAATTCGAAAACAAATTTTATTGATAATAACATAGATAGTTAATAGTAAAATAATAAGATAGTAAATAGCAAATTTGAAAGATAGTTAATAGCAAATTGATTATGGTAATTTAAAATACTTGACAAGCCTAGTGGATAGATTACTGACTTCTTGCTTGTGAGATCCCTGATTTGAATCCAGGTTCGGACGAAGGCCCGCACTCGTAGTCACATTGATTGAAAAAATTGTAATGAAGCTCTCTACCAGCTTCAGCTCCTAGACCCGTACGAGGGTTGTCGTTGGATTACTTTTAATTTAATCATGGTTTAAAGACCAGTTTTTTTTCTCTTACAAGCCAGATCTATTCAAATGCATTTATATATTTATTTCGAGGGGTAATATGTGAAATGAAATATTATAATACATATATATTATAGTACATAGCATTATTTCAAAATGCAGGCAATTGAAGATGCAGTGTTGGATCAATGCCTCCTAGAAGTACGGGCCGTCAGGCTACGTAATCGTTTTAGCTATGACGTCAATTCATCGGAAAATTTTGACATTTCTACCAGGCGTTGTTGGGTATACACAGAGATTTCACGTGCGGATTTTTAGCGAAAATATGAATAAAACGTTATTTTTGTGTGCGTGAACGCGTTCTAGTAATAATATTTAGTCATAACTTGCGTTTTGTGTCAATCAATTCTATCGAAAGTGAATCGACACAAGACATCACATAACCTAACAACAACTGATAAACATTTCGTAGCGAATTTTTTCAATTATACCGCGCGCACCGCATTAATTTGTGTTTTAGCTGTTCACTTGCACTGTTCCGTAGATTTCACTTTATTTTCACTTCACTCACGTTAATACAACCTGTACAATTAACATTTTCCCGCGGACGTCCCATAAGACTACGTGTGTTTTTCGCGACATTATTCCCACAAACTGTGACGTCATCATTCTGCATTACGGCTCGTATGTGAGCAACGAGAAAACTTGCCTAAGTATGTAGTTGTCGAATCTTATCTTGCACCTCTTGCTGTTCCATGCGATTTCTTCCAATTTTCCAGGCTGATCAAGAATAAATCTTAAGACGTGCAGTTGACCGTGAAAGGATACGAGCCATTAGTCCGTGCAGCTTGTCCGTAACTATTCAATGGTCGGTCACTTATTTGGCAAGCGTTTCTCCAATCTAGGAGCCATCTAAGGGAAAATAATCAAATTCAATCAATTTAATTTGATTTTCATTTTAATATATGCACAAAACACCTCCTGTATTCGTTCAAACTACCAGTGTCGAAAAATTTACTATGATAGGACCAACTAATCCTGTTGCCATCTATATGACTTTTCATCGATCGATGCCTGATACCAAACTTTTCCTGGCTAATCTAAAGCAGTCGGTTTTCCACTTCGCCTCACTGAAGTATGAATTTGTCGAAAATTTTATTAAAAAATGATAAAACGTCTATTAAATATGCACCCACTAGGGGGCCAACCTTTTCGGTAAAGCTGGACATGAGTCACAACCCCGGTAGGGTTGGAGTGCAGTCACGAGGAGAGCTTCAGCACAGCCGGAGAAGCCAACTGGCTAACCAAAAAGGATCTAAAAATTTTTAGTGTTACTTTCAGTTTTCCCGGCGGATTTCATTTTACCGTATCTTAGAAACTAGGCCTCTTTTTCCCATATTTGTATGGGAACAACTCAGAAAGATTCTCAATTCATGCTAGACCAAAAAAATTTTTTTTTTGGAAGAAATGGATGTTTTTGCCTAATTTTCCCTATAAAAAAATTTGTTCGCCCTTAAAATATCACTATTGAACTCTCCGATCACTTTCAATCATCGAAAGCGCTGTAAAGGCAGTTTTTGCCCAACTATGGCCAAAAAACCCCTTACTCCCCTATAAAACCGAAATTTTTATATCCCAGCACAAGGTCTTAGCTCGTTATGTCCCAAACCACACTAACCCAAAATTAGCCGATTTTGACCGGTTTCAGCTACTTTTGCCCTAAAAAATTTTTGAATAATTGAATAAAATACTTTCCCAATTTCTCCTATCAAAAATTTTTTCGGCCTTAAAATATCACTAATATACTTCCCGACCACTTTCAATCATCGAAAGCGCTGTAAAGGCAGTTTTTGCCTAACTATGGCCAAAAAAATCACTTACTCCCCTACAAAACGTAAATTTTTGTAACACAGCAATAGGTCTTGGCCCGTTATGTCCCAATCAACTCTAACTCAAACTTGGCCGATTTTGTCCGATTTCAGCTACTTTTGCCCTAAAAACCTAAGCCTAAAGTCCCAAAATACTCGCAAGCACGAAAATACTCTATACAAAAATATGCGATACGAAAATACTTGCAAGTTCCAAAATACTCGATACGAGTATATACTCGTATCGAATATTTAGGAACGATACGTTATTTTCGCATTCGAATATTTTGGAATGATACGTTATTTTCGTATTCGAATATTTTGGAACAATACGTTATTTTCGTATTCGAATATTTTGGAACGATACGTTATTTTCGTATTCGAATATTTTGGAACGATACGTTATTTTCGTATTCGAATATTTTGGAACGATACGTTTTTTTCGTATTCGAATATTTTGGAACGATACGTTATTTTCGTATTCGAATATTTTGGAACGATACGCTATTTTCGTATTCGAATATTTTGGAACGATACGTTATTTTCGTATTCGAATATTTTGGAACGATACGTTATTTTCGTATTCGAATATTTTGGAACGATATGAGTATATTCGTATTCGAATATTTTGGAACGATACGAGTATATTCGTATCGAATATTTTGGAACTATACGAGTATATACTCGTATCGAGTATTTTCGTACTTGCAAATATTTTCGTCTCACGTACGAGATACTCGTGAGTATGAAAGCATTTGCAAGTATGAAATACGAGTTTATATTAATATTAGGATACTATTACGTCACTGTTTGATTGAAATGAATTAAATGGACGAAATTTATTGTGTAAATTCTTGATTACATGTATAGTCCACAAAAATACTCGTACCCAGTATTTTTGAATTTCGTACTAGGTACTGGCTGTTCCAAAAAATACCTGTTCCATATACCTGTTCCAGTATATACGCCTCATCTCTAGAGTGCACCCACTTATCTTTCTATACACTTTGACAAAGGTTGTACCAATGCCTTCTAGAAGTACGGGCCGTCAGGCTACGTAATCGTTGTCGATGTGACGTCATGGCGTTAAACCATTTTGACATTTCCACGAGGCAGTGCCGACACACACCGAGATTTCACATGCAGTTTTTTAGCTAAAGGCTGGTACTGAGTTCGAGTTCACGTGAAATTTTGACATGTTTCCATTATCTGGTCATTCTTTCGAGCGAAAATTTTGACAATGCAGAAAAGCAGAGACAATGCTCATTTCTGACGGATGAAATGTCAAGAATTTCACTTTTCGATCGATTTTCTTATTGGAAAGTCATTTGCACTGCTCAATTTTCAAATTGAAACACTAAATGTCACTTTTTCGCTCGAAAGAATGAACTGCACAAACTAAATTGGCGTGAAATGATTGACAACATGTTTCAGTGCCATCTATGTTTTCGAAGCGAAAGCAACTTCAAAGCAACTTTTCATGCTAAGAACACAGTACCAAACTTGCTTATTTTCAAGCGAAATTTTCGCCGAAACACATTTCACGTGAAATTTTGTATGAAAATTTCACGTGAAATCGAACTCAGTACTATGCTTAAAATACGAATAAAACTTTAATTTTTTGTGCGTGGACGCGTTATAATAATAATATTTAGCCATAACTTTCATTTTGTATCGACCAATTGTATCGCGATAGCAAATCGACACGGAACATCACATAACCTAACAACAACTGATAAACATTTCGTCGTGAATTTTTCCAATTATGCCGCACGCACCGCATTAATTTGTGTTTTAACTGTTCACTAGCACTGTTCCGCACATACCACTCTGTTTTCATTTCACGCACTATAACACAACCCGTAAAATTAACATTTTCCCGCGGACGTCCCATAAGACTACGTGTGTTTTGCGCGACATTTGGTCCGATGCTCTGACGTCATCATTCTGCATTACGGCCCGTACATATAGAAGGCATTGGTTGTACCATGAAAGTAGAGAACTAGTAAGGACAGGAATATCAGTAAGGCCAACAGGGCAAAAATCGCATACAAACATAAAATGTAAAGACTGTTGGTCTGTTGGCGTACTTGAATCTATTATAATATATTAAAATAGATTCGCAGCAAGTCGTTTTCGTACTTTTGCTGCAAGCCAAATTTTGCAGCAAAAAGAAGCCAGCTGCCAAATTCTGTTACTGCTGCAGTTTGCTGAAGTACGCGAACAAACATTGTCATAAAATTACTAAGCTGTAAGTAATAAGAGTTTTTGTGGTTTGAATGGGGGCAATTGCATGGCGCAAAATTTTGAATTTGATATCATGCAATCTTAGATTTGTATTTTCATTTTGATGTTTTTAGGTGAAATTAAATTTTACCGCTTAACCCCTTGTGCAGTTTCTGAAATATATGCGTGTTTTAACGGTGGCAGCATATTTCGGGATCACATTTTTCGCAATGTATAAAAGCCTTGAAATTCAGCAGTGGGCTACTTCTGGGACAATAGTAGACAACAAGTAGAATACAAAGTGAAATGAGTTTCCGGAATTGCACGTAAGCTGCATGTTTGTGAAACTAAGCACATGTTTTCATAAACATTTTTACCCAACTTAACGTACGCAGCAGATATATTATGTTTGCATTTGGCGTCAATCAATTGTATCGACAGTGAATCCACGCAAAACATCATATAACCTAACTGGTGCGCTCCGCTCCACCCCTACTAAGGCACTCTTCGTGTTACTTCATTGGCTGCGAACCAATCTACTTATCTTACAGCAAGCTAATCTTGCCGCTGTGAGACTAAATTGTATCTCGGCTTGGAATAGAACGGATTTCGGCCATACGAGGATTTTCGTCAAGGGAGTTCCCGCTCCAGCAGGTGTTGACTACATCGCTCCGCAGTACCTACTAGATTTGGAGCTCACAACTCGCATTCCTGGTAGGGACGAATGGCGTGATGGTGTCACCCTCGAAAGTGAGCTTATCCATGTGTACACTGACGGCTCAAAGCTAAACAATAGAGTCGGATGTGGTGTATACTCAGATGAGCTGAATCTCAAGCTGTCCTTCCGTCTACCAGACCATTGTAGTGTCTTTCAGGCGGAGGTTGCGGCTATTTTACAGGCAATCGACTGGCTTCTGTGTATTCGAATATTCGGGGCTAATATTGGCATTTTCACAGATAGCCAGGCGGCTATTAAATCCCTTGCTGGTCCTTGTACAGTTTCCATGATTGTTGCTGAATGCCGTGCATCTCTCAGGGAGATGTCGAGACATTCAGTGGTTCAATTGATTTGGGTACCAGGACATAGGGGTTTTCAGGGCAACTGTGAGGCCGATGAGCTAGCAAGGCTTGGAACCTTGTTACCGGAGGTCTCCTGCTCCCTCTCAATATCGGTCAAACTGGCCATTAGGCAAAAATATCTCGAGGATGCTAAGACGTCTTGGGCAGATGAATCATCCTGTGCAATAGCAAGGCAGTCCTGGGTATCCATGGATGCGCATCGCACCAGGCAGCTTTTACGCTTAACTCGGAGCGCTCTACGCTGCACAGTGGGAGTTCTTACGGGCCACTGCCTCATAGGACGGCATGCACAACGATTGGGAGTGCAGTTTAACGATTTCTGTCGGAGTTGCGGCTCTGAGGATGAGGAGGAGTCCGTCCTCCACCTCTTGTGTCAGTGCCCGGCGTTGGCAAGGAGAAGGCTGGCGGCAATTGGTGCTCCCTTTCTCTCAAACCTGACCGAGTTATCCCTGGTTGATTTAAAAGGGATAACGCGATTTGTCAAGGGAAGCAGATGGTTTCCCGATTTTAGTGAGTAGGAGAGAGTCACTAACTAGTGTGGCATCACAACGGGCCTCATTTGCGCCTACGTGTGTCGGACGACAGACCTCTGTAGACCGGCAGCCACCTTAACCTAACCTTACCTAACAACAACTGATAAACATTTCGTAGCGAATTTTCCCAATTATACCGCGCGCACAGCATTAATTTGTGAATAAGCTGCTCACTAGCACTGTTCCACAGACCTGACTTTACTTTCATTGCACTCACTGTAACACAACCTGAAAAATTAACATTTTTCACGGACGTCCCTTAACGCTACGTGTGTTTTTCGCAACATTTTTCCCGCAAACTGTGACGTACTTCTTGAAGGCATTGCTTGTCCGGGTGAACTTCGATACTTGTCCCTGGGAGAACTTGGATACTTGGGGTGAACTTGGATACTTGTCCCCTTGAGTAGTTCAATTTACTCCCCGAAGAGGGCACACCGATATGTAAAGTGAATTTTGCAGCACTGCTAAAGCACTCAAACTGTGCGTTGTGTTGACAGTTGTTGTGTGAACGGGGGGTAGGGGATTTGAGGGTGTTCTTGAGATTTGTATTTGTGGCGCCAAATATATGGAACGATAACGAATAATGTTAAATGTGATAAAAGGTATATGAAGTATACGAGTGAATAAAAATGAGTAGTAAAAATGAGCACAATTGCAGTACGAAGAAGTGCAAAACGAGAGTTAATATGTACAACTATTTTTAAAAAAATGAATCTATATGCGAATAAAAATGAATAGAAAAAGTAGAGTGGTGATATGCTTATGCTTAAGTGAATGAAAATGTGTAGAAGTGCAAAATGCTAATATTTAGAAAAGTAAAAAAATGTAGATATTAAAACAATTCAAACTTCGATGATGGATTGGAAATTATCTTAACCCAATGTGCCAATTTGTCAATATTCCATATAAGTAATTGCGATTAAAGGCTGGTACTGAGTTCGAGTTCACGTGAAATTTTGACATGTTTCCATTATCTGGTCATTCTTTCGAGCGAAAATTTTGACAATTGAGAAAAGCAGAGACAATGCTCATTTCTGACGGATAAAATGTCATGAATTTCACTTTTCGATTGATTTTCTTATTGGAAAGACATTTTCACTGCTCCATTTTCAAATTGAAACACCAAATGTCACTTTTCCGCTCGAAAGAATGAACTGCACAAACTAAATTGGCGTGAAATGATTCGCGACATGTTTCAGTGCCATCTACGTTTTCAACGCGAAAGCAACTTCAAAGCAACTTTTCATGCTAAGAACACAGTACCAAACTTGCTTATTTTCAAGCGAAATTTTCACCGAAACACATTTCGCGTGAAATTTTGTATGAAAATTTCACGTGAAATCGAACTCAGTACTATGCTTAAGATAAAAGCTTCCAGTTGTCTTCTCGCCGATGAAGCAATACTTGGAGATCTGGACCATATGACGTGCAAATAATATATTTTTTATTAAATGTATGTATGTTAAATGTGGAGTAAATAAAAACAGTTTGAGTGCAATAGTAAATGGAAATGGGTGTAACATATGCAGTACTTTAGATTCAAGTTAAATCCCTTTTTACTGTAATTAATGTAATTACAGATATATTTACTGGTTACAGTATCCAGTTATGTTAGGTAGTAGGCAAATGGTGGTTCTAAGACTAAAGTCCGAACCAAAGATGAGTCTGCGAACGTAATCATTTGTCAAAACCGACCGGTTTTAGAGAAAAAAAGGCACTTTTTGACCTACGTAAACGGGAGTGAACATAAGTGCCCATAAAGCACATAAGCGAACGTATGCCAAGTCGTATCTCAACACCACTTTACGAACGGACAGGTCATAGCAAAAATTGAGCAAAAAGTTGCTTAATGAGTATGCCACTTTTCTGGCTGTTCGGAAAGTTATGTTATGGTGCAACATATGCTTTGCGTGGTTTACCTCGGCGCATTTGCGCACGTACAGACGCAGACTCATCACAAGTTGGACCTTAATGAGCAAGTTGTAGTGCTATGATTATGGTTGCTGGATCTACCAGGGTAGTAGCAAAGACGTTGACTCGATTACGCATGCGCTTTTGTACTTAAAATTGAATGAAATTAAAGAAACTTAGGGTAATAATGGAACGTATAAGAACAACGCATCACCAAAATAGAACAATTCAAATGATGTGTTTACCGATTTGCGAACAAAATTATTATTGATTTCATCTTGCTTAAAACCTCATGTATATATATATATGTATGTATATATATATATATATATATATATATATATATATATATATATATATATATATATATATATATTTATTTATTTTATTCATACACCAAAACAAGGTACAAAATCACATATTAAAAAAAAGGACATCCAATTAAATTAAAATAAAAAAAAAAAAAAAAAAAAATTTGAAAAAGTAAAGTAAAGTAAAGGAAAAAGTAAAAACAAACAAGTTAAATAAGTAATAAACAAACAAATTAAAAAAAAAAGTAACAAATAAACTAATAAATAGCAATCAATAAATAAACATTCACATAAAAGCTATAGCTTAAAGTTAAGGGTACGGGTGGCATGGAAAAGAGAGGACTTGAAGGATGATTTGGAAATCGTAGGGGAATATAAATTGCTTATTCTGTTGAATTCTCTGCAGCATCTACTTACTGGCTCATTAGCTCCATATGTGGTCGAATGAGAATATTCTTTTAGGAAACGATTGGACCTGGTGTTCCTCACAGGAATATTTATCAAAATTTTATTATTCAGGAATTCTACATTAATAGCGCCTCTAATGACGTCGAATGTGAAGCAGGCCGATATCACCATTCTTCTGGAGGCTAGTGTCGATAGGTTTAAATGACCCAGTCGAAACTCATAAGGGGGTAGGCTATTAAAGTCATAAGGGTTGTATAGCTCTCGCAAGGCGAAAAGTAAAAATTGCTTTTGTATTGACTCGAGCCTGTCACTGTGGGTTTCAAAAGCAGGATTCCAGCTAATGCAAGCGTATTCGAGAATAGGACGTACGAGTGAAGTGTATAAAAATCTTGTGACCCACAGACTACGAAATTCCTTGGCTCGTCTTTTGATGAAGCCAAGTTGTTTGTTTGCACGAGAAAGTATTTTATCGTAGTGTAAAGTGAAGCGGAGTTTTTCATCTAAGATAACACCGAGGTCAGCAATGTTATCAACTCGAGTTAGCACATTATTACCGAGGAAGTACGTATTGTGTGTGACCGTGCATTTTCTGGAAAAACTAATAACCTGGCATTTATTAATGTTGAGAGAGAGCTTGTTTACATTGCACCAATGATCAAGAGAATCAAGTTTGGATTGGAGAAAGAGGGCATCCGATTTGGATTCAATGGTCAGATAAAGTTTGAGGTCGTCTGCATAGAGTAAATGAGGTATGCCTGCTAGGACGTCAGATAGGTCGGAAATAAATATATTGAAGAGAAGTGGACCAAGATGGCTACCTTGGGGTACACCAGAGGTAGCACTAACGTTTTTAGATAAAAATCCTTGAAATTTTACACATTGCGTTCGATCGCAAAGGTATGAAGTCAGCCAGCTGAGTAGAGACCCGGTAATACCGAATTTCTGTAGCTTAAAAATTAAGGTAGAATGGTCAACTCTGTCAAATGCCTTACTGAAGTCTGTGTAGACTGCGTCAATTTGGTAACCTTTTTCCATTTTGCATAGGACGTCTGAGATTAGGATTGTCAAATTCGTGGTAGTTGAGCGACCTTTTCTAAAGCCATGTTGTTGCTCGTTCAGGCGGGAATCAACTAGCGGAGACAATTTGTCGTATAATATCTTTTCGAAAAGTTATATATAATTTTCAATACAGCGTCGATCACCATTCTTGAATATGGGTGTGACATAAGAAAGCTTCCAACTGGATGGAAACACTCCTGACGAAAGTGATCTATTAAAAAAAATATGCAAAGGAGTTATAAGCTGCTTTACACACTTGCATAAAAAGATCGGAGGAAGAAGATCGGGCCCAGGACCTTTGTTGCAGTTGAGTTCCAAAATAGTTTTACGTATTTCATCACGGGAGATTTCTAAATGGTTGACAAAAGCCGTTGGAGTTGAATTGGAGGAAGAAAGGTGTGAGTTTGTTAGGTCTGGTGCACTAAAAACTTTTTGGAAATTATCTGCGAGTAGGTCACATATCTCTTTAGGGGAAGAAGACGTTGTATTATTCAGAAACATTGACGATGGATAGCCAGTAGTTTTTCGCTTCACATTAACAAAATCGAAAAAAATTTTCGGGTCACGGACTATATTTTCGCCGGTTGACCTAATGTAAGTATCATAAGCCTCATGAGACTTTGCTGAAAATTGCTTAGCGACTTGATTATACTCTTCCTGAATAGCAGAACTAACGTCAGTATTTTCTCTAATCCACTTATATAGTTTGTTTCTACGATTTCGCAAATGCCTAAGGTCTCTATCAAGCCATGGCTCAGACAATTTATTTTTTTTTTTATCTTTAATACATATCTCTCAACGGCGTCAAAAATTTTATTGTAAAAAGAGGAAATGGCTGTCTCAAGAACCTGAGTTGAAAGAATATTCGTCCAATCAATAGTACCAAGAACGTGTTTAATGCTTTCATAATCAGCATTACGGAAGTCAAATACAATTGAATTATTGTAAGTTTTGAAGTAGGTGGAATTAGAAGTGGAAAGTTCTACTGACAGTGCTGTATGGTGTATACTGTTGCAAAAAAGATGCTCAGCGTCATTAGTTGGACTAACCACTACTTCGTCATAAGCATTCGTGAAGACTAGATCTAACCAATTTCCATTTTGGTTGGGGATGTGGTTAAATCATTACCATAAAAGGCACTCGCAAGATTGAAATCGTTGGTGTCTACCAGATTTACGGGGAGAAGGTAAGAGTCATTTTCATCTGGAACAAAGCAAAGATTCGGACGATTGAAATCACCCAAAACTATTATTTTATCTTTTTCGCTAAGTGATGTCGCTAATGAAGATATTGTGTCACAAAAATTGCTGTAGATGGATTCTTCAGATCTAGGGGGGATGTAGACAACAGCGATGTAAATTGAGTTGTTATTAGAGGAGATCCGAACAATTATACATTGGAAAAAAGCATTTGGGGTGGTATCAACGAGCTCACTTGAAAATGTGTTGCTAAAAGCAAGTAAGACCACACCTCCTCGCGACTGACCCGTAGAACAATAATCACGGTCGCTTCTGTAAATGGTCCAAGTACTATCAAGAATCTCCTCATTTTTATGAGAGGCATTAAGCCAAGTTTCCGTGATGGCGAGTAAATTAAAATGGCATGATTTGGCGTCAAGGTATAATTTACTTAGCTTGCCTCTCATACCACCACAGTTGTGGTAAAAAAGTTTGAGGCTTGTCTGAGTTTGGTTAGGAAAAATGCCTAACAGGGTTGACTGATTTTCGAAGAGATTCAGATGTCATATTGCTACCTATACCTATGTTTGCGGCAGCCTGATTGGAAACCTTGGAGCATATTTTATTAGCTACGCTAGCATACCTGCTTGAGTGAGAAGATGACGCGTTAAATGCTGGGGGAATAGATGCATAATTATTATTACGAGTAGATGCATTACGAGTAAAAGCATCAGTTAATGAAGAATTATCTATTGTCACTAGAGACTGAGACAGAGAAGGTGATGAGAAAGTCTTATGGGCGGAAGGAAGTTGGGCAAAGGAGGGGCTAGGGATACAATTTTGTTTTACAATTTTTTGTTTCTTATTCCTAGTTTTGCCGGTAATGTTTCTCCAAGGGCTGAATGTCATTCCCTTCCAGTTGATGTCGCCGTTGTTTCCACTCCAGCACGTAAAAAGCCACGCATATTTTGATGGAACAAAAACTTTACACCGTCTGGAGGATTTATGTTTAGACTGGGATAATAATTTCACTTCGTAATCTTTTATGTGAAAATCAGCTTCGAGAATCGTTCCCAACCATTTGTCGTCAGCAGAAAAAGGAATCCCTTTCACGAAGAATGCACTTTTGGTTGATGAAGTTGTTAATTTTGTGGTCGTGTGTTTATTGGGAAGAATTTCGTTGGTTTTTTTTATTTTTTGTAAACGATTCTGCCAATCATTATGGGACCAAAAAGTACCGAATTTGTAATTTGGAGGTTCACAGTCAAGATTTGAAAGTTTTTCTAGGGTAGATGGAATTGTGCTCTCAGCTAGAATCCTAATAGGTGATGTTGCTTTGTCCTTCGTTCTCATATTGCTGACCGTTGTTTTGCTATTAATCTCTAACGTTGCGTTGAGGAGCTCTTGATGGAGTGTTATATCGTTCATTAATAAGTTTTCGTCTGCATCATTTGTTGAAGCATCGCAATGACGGTCTAAATTTTCAAATTTTCTGCTGATATCAGCTAACTTTAGTTGTTGCTCGGACAAAGCGTCTGTGAGTCTGTCGGTTTGCATTTTGAACGTTCGTGATAAATTTTCAAACTTTTCAAGCGTGTCTTTGGTGTTTGATTGGCAAGCATAATTACTATTATTATTATAAGTGGACAAATTCGAAGAAAAGGAATCCACTTTATCAGTAAGAGTATCCATTCTCTTCCCAAGAGTGTCAAAATACTTTTCGTGGCTCCTAAAGTTCGATTTCGAAAAGGAGGCCGCCAGACTATCGAAATGATTTGATATTTCCGCCAGGAATTCCTCGTTTGCACGCGCTTGTGCTAGTTGTTTAGATATTATATTATCTTTTTCGGAATTCAGTGTCCCGATGTAGCCAATCAAGCTGTCGTACATACTTTTTAAAAGAAGGTCAATATTTTGGCAATCCGTACAGATGAAATGGTTCTCGAGGTACGGATGATATATATATATATATAAATTCATCCAACTCGTAGCGCTGAGGATCAAGTTATACTACTAGGAGATTTTAATCGCCCTAATTTACGTTTCGTTCTTGATGAAACTGATAATTGCCTAATTCCTATTAACCATCTTGATTATTCTGATTTTAACCTTGTGAGTACTTTGTATGGTAATGATTTGCAGCAAGTTGCTCCGACTCCCAATCGCTATGGATATTGGTTAGACCTTATATTTACAAATGCTTATGACAAAGTAGTGGTTACCCCCACTATCGACGAGGAGAATCTTTTCTCTAATAGCCTTCACCATTCTGCTCTTACTATTGATTTATCCACTACTGATTCTAATATCTTTCAAACGTACAATAATACTATTGTATACAATTTCCGTAATGCTGATTATGATAGCATTCACCATTTTCTTGACAATGTCGATTGGACAGATAGGCTTGCATCTCAATCTATTGACAACAATGTAAATTCATTCTACAATATACTGTTTGACGCGGTCGAAAGATATGTCCCTAAAATTAGGAGAAAGGATAAACTTTCTGAGCCTTGGCCCGATAAGACTCTTAGACGTATGAGAAATTATAGAGATAAGCTTTACAAATCAATAAAAAATAATGTGAACTCTAGCCATCGTATTAAAGAAGAATACAATGCAGTGGCCAAAGAATTCCATAACAAGTCTCACGAAGCATATGACAGATTCATTAAAACTAACGGCGAGAATATAATCCACAAACCCAAAAAGTTTTTTGACTTTGTGAATATGAAACGGAAAACAACTGGCTATCCCTCTTCTATGTGTTAAAGCACCTCAATGTCTTCTTCTCCTCAAGAAATTTGCAACTTTTTCGCAGATAACTTCCAAGACGTTTTTAATCCAGCAAGTACTTCATCATCCTGTCATTCTCCAAGAGTAACTAGACCAATTTTCGCTGAGGCTATAACCATTTCCAGAGATCATATTTCTAAAGCTATCTTGGAGCTTGATTGTAAAAAAGGCCCTGGACCTGATCTTCTTCCCCCAATGTTTCTTATTAAATGTGCCGCACAGTTAATCGCTCCTATTCAAATTATATTTAATACATCTCTTTCTTCTGGGTACTTTCCGTCGTATTGGAAATCCTCCTACGTGACACCAATATTCAAAAATGGCCACAGAAGATCAATTCAAAATTATAGAGGTATTGCCATTTTATCAACTATTCCTAAACTCTTCGAAAAAATCATATGTGCTAAACTATCCCCTCTGGTCGATTCTCAACTTAACGAACAGCAGCATGGTTTTAGGAAAGGTAGTTCTACCACTACCAACCTAATGGTGCTGGTTTCCCATGTTCTTTGTAAAATGGAGAAAGGTGATCAAATTGACGCAGTCTACACTGATTTTAGCAAAGCATTTGACCGTGTCGACCACTTCATTTTGATTTCCAAGCTACAGTGATTCGGAATTGCTGGATCTCTACTAAAATGGCTTAGCTCTTATTTCCACAACCGCTCACAACATGTGAAATTCCAAGGGCTTATTTCTTCATCTTAGCCGTTTACTTTTTAATATTTTTGTATCAGACTTGTCTGAGGTTTTATCTGATGTACCTCATCGACTCTATGCGGACGACCTGAAAATTTATTATACTATAAAGTCGCCTTCAGATGTCAGCTTTTTTCAATTAAAACTGAATTCCCTCGAACATTGGTGCAGCGTGAATAACCTACCTCTCAACATCGCAAAATGTCATGTGATTAGCTTTTCTAGAAAAAATACGCGTGTACATTATACGTACCTTTTAAGCAATACGGCACTTAGTAGAGTCGACAATATTTTAGACCTCGGTGCGGTGCTGGATGAAAAGCTCCGCTTTAATTTTCATTGCGACAAAATGATTTCTCAAGCAATTAAACGACTGGGCTTCATTAAGCGACGCGCCAGGGAGTTTCAGAACCTTTCAGTTACAAAATCACTATACACCGCGCTCGTTCGCCTTCTTTTTGAGTATGCTTGCATTATCTGGAACCCAGTTTTCGAAACTCACAGCCAGAGATTTGAATCTATTCAGAAGCAATTCTTGCTATTCGCTCTTAGAGATCTTTACTATCCAGATGATTTTAGCAATTTACCGTCGTTTGAATTTCGCCTTAGTCTTCTAAACTTATTACCTCTTGCGTCCAGAAGATTAATGTTATCCGCCTGCTTCAGTTTCGATGTCATTAGAGACGCTGTTTATGTCGACTATATACAGGAAAGATTTGTGCTTACTCAGCCCGTGAGAGTCACTAGCTCCCGAAGATTGCTAGTTGAATATAAGCATAGCACAGCATATACTGATAATGAGCCAATTAACAGATGATGCAAAATATTCAACAGTATGAGCCAACACTTTTCCCCCACGATATCTAAAATATCCTTTAAAAATAGAGTTACCAAGGCTCTCTTATCCTACCCTCCCTAGTCTACCGGCCTAGTATCTTCTTATGACTTAGGACTGACTATTTTTATAATTGTTTAATTGGATAATTATTTAATTTCGTTTTGCGTTTTGCGTGTTTAACATTGTGACCTACATGTAAATTAGCTTTATGTATTTAGTTATCGAATGCTTATTTATTTATATTATATTTTTTTGTATTTTATGCCTATTTTGAACCTGTTTTTTTTAAATTTGTCTAGTTTTTTGTTTTATATTTTTTATTTTTTGATGTTTTATATTTATTTCATTTATATGTATTATTATTATACCTTGTTTGGTACATAAATAAATAAGTAATAAATAAATATATGTATATATATATATATATATATATATATATATATATATATATATATATATATATATATATATATATATATATATATATATATATATATATATATATATATATATATATATATATATATATATATATATATATATATATATATATATATACATATGTATGTATATCAACAGAGTCATGTTTCAATAGGATATTTTTAAAACTTTGACGGCGGCGGGCATTTTAGAGTTTTCAGGTGCCCCTATATTCCTATGGGAAGACAAAATTCGGCAGTAAACAAGTATGAAAGTTGATAGTAGGTCTGTTCCCGTACTTTCAGACACTGAATTTTTCCTGAATCATGTGGTGGGGGAAATTCATGAAAGGAGGGGAACGCTCTCATTGCATTTCCTGAAAATTGGAAAACAAGAGTGTTAGTTTTCGTATTTTGGAAGAACAATAGTGATTGTAAGGTTATCCTGAGCGGTAATAAATTATCGCCACAAAAATATTCGACCTTCAGAGCAAAATCAGCCTCCGCAAAACGATCGAGTTTCCCGTTTCAATGTTCTCAGATTTGATAAGCCTTAGAGATGATATACGTTGTCCATGCTGATTTATAGACAAGAGGGGAACCGTGATCAAATTCAATTACCTTTACTAAGTGCAATTATATCCATGGATATAAGTCTGAGATGTTAAAATTTATCACAACTAGCATAAATAAAAATGTAATGATTTCCAACTGCAAGTGGTCACACCAGTCAAGTATGCACTCTGTGCTGGTGTCTGATGAGAATCAGTGCACACTTTCGAAACCACTTTGTCAACATAGAATTTTCAATGTAGATTAAAATTTTTAATGTAAATAAAAAAAGTTGTGCAATTTTAATCATCCCGCAAAAACAATTCCAATTTGATTCTGCTTTCGGAGGCTGATTCCGCAAAACGATCGAGTTTCCCGTTTCTATGTTCTCAGCTTTGATAAGCTTTAGAGATGATAAACGTTGTCCATGCTGATTTATAGACAAGAAGGGAACCGTGATCAAATTCAATTACCTATATTTTAAACTTTGTTTTGTTATAAAAATAAACAAATTTGACCTGGTCCAAATTATTCAAACTACAAATTGAAGTGGCTACTTCCGGCTTCACACAGGAAATAAAAAATTATTTTTCAAATCTAATTTCAAAATTCAAAAAGTCTAGCGCATCAGAACCGCTAGAAAACTCATTTTCGAAGAAATATTCTTTGAGTGACAAAAACATGAGGTAAGACGTAATACACTTTTTTGTAGAATCATATCAACTATTCCTTATCCAAAGCAACAGAACTCAACTATAACACAAATGATAAAAATGTTCAGTGCTGGCATCACTCTCCCAACGAAGCAGTTATAAGTTAACCTTAACAAGCTCATACTTAAATCAACTTATCCTTTGAATTTTGTTCTCATCGGAGGATTTCATCAAAAGTTTCAGCGGTTAAACGTTGTTTGAGGCTGCCATCCGAAAAATTTTCAAATCTCGGAAAATTTCAAAACTGGTTTCTTATTTTTATCGCGAATGCTTTGCATATGAGTACGTAATTTGAAGCATCCGTTGGTGCCATATTTACGAAATAATGCTGGTTACCCTGTGTCAGCAGCAGTGCAAAATATATACCAAATCGGCTTCACGTTAAGTTAAACCCAACCAGTAAATTTCGTTTCGATTGAATCACTGCGCTGGAAGTTATACGGGTGAAAAGAAGTTTAGGGTTACCACCCTAAAACATTTCAATTTTTTAAAGTGTTAATATTTGTTGTTAAATTTTATTGCAGGATCATTCCCATTTGCAAATCTAATGACATAATCGCTCAGTACAGAAACTTATGATTTTTGTACGAAATTCCTACAACATTTAGCTCACATTAAGGTCCATTTACTGCATGAACTTCATTTTGATTTCTGCACTGGACCGGAAGTCATAGGGGAAAAAGCTTTATTCTGCTGAGCGAACTTGCAAGATCTATGAGACAAAAATTACCATAGCCAAGTTTTCACCAAATGTTATCTGAAGTAAGATCCAAGTACTGCGTGAATTCTTTTGAAATCTGATGGCTGAATAGGAAGTTATAGACCAAAAACCGGTTTTCTTTCTCAGTAATTTTTCAAGATGGTACCACTGCAGCAGGGTTACCCGCATTTCAAAATCACTTCTATCAGACCTGGTCCTAGCTAATATCAACATGTCCTGTCAACTTCATTATGATCGGATAATCCGGTCATCTGTTCTCGTGAACAGAACCTTCGAGTGCTGAAAATAGAGGTAGAGGTTGCCATTCTTGTGCAAATCGGAATTTTCAAAATTTCAATTTGAAATGATGGGCAAAGGTCACAATTTATCAATGATTTGAATTTTTTCTAAATCAAAAATTTTTGAGGAGGGTAAATGATTTGAAGGATTTTTTCAGGAGCCTGCCGTAGCTACAACGTTACCCGCACCATTTTGAAAATCCATGTGGGTTAAATCTTTCAATTAAAAGTAAATTTCCTTTATGATCAAATATTTTTGTCAGAAATATTGAAAATCAAAGTTTGAAAAAAAAAATCCTTGCCTATTTTCAGGCCCGCTGCACCCACACACGGCTCAAAATTCCCAACTTTTTAACCTGTGCAAGCTTAAAACATAATAAGTTTTCATTCCCAAACATTTGTTTTAACAAAATTTTACACTGCTTGGAAATATAGGAGTACCTCAAAAGTCACTAAAACGCTCGCCACTGCCAAAAGATGTATGATATCTGAATTCTCGCAAGTCATGGACCTACCTACTATATACATCTACGTTTTCCGAGAATTTCAGCTCAATCGGATTGGTCACTCCAGAGATTATCTCTCTTAAGCATTTTTTTTCACTAGTGTAGATGGCAAAAAAAAATCTGCTTATCAGATCCCCAGGTGACCTTTCACCACGGGGTATGTGAGGTTTGACTCACTAAAAAAAGGACCATCTACAAGCCCACGAAGTTCCGAGTCCGGACCCGCCTAAGCACTGCTTGGACCTGGTCGTGCTGACTCACCCATTGGTAACCACGGACTTCAAGAACTACCACAGCTTATGGGTCGGTAAGACAACCCTCCTCCCGCTTTATGCGCAGCACTTTCTCAACGTATGTTGAGACTGCGCGCCAGTTCTCCTCGTTTCGCAGCATTGCATCCACGATCGTCTCAGGCGCTACCAGCCCGATCGTGGACTCAATGGTACGCCTCAAACTTGCGAAGCGACTGCACATAAAGAACGTGTGCTGAGCATCATCGAGCTCAGTCACACAGTACCGGCAGTACGGTGTGACCACCTTACCCATTCTGTTCAGGTATTTCCTGAAGTAACCGTGCCCTGTCAAAAATTGACAAAGGTAAAAGTTTACCTCTCCGTGGCTCCGGTTAAGCCAAGGCTCAATAAGACCAATTAGCTTAGCCGTCCAGCGTCCTTTATCACTTTCACTCCAACGTTGTTGGCAAAGTTGGAGGGTCAGTGTACGCGCGTGCGTCAAAGCCTCCGTTCTGTCCAGCTCTGAGCGAAAGAGGTACCCTTCCTTGCGTTCTCGCGCTAGCAGATCGATCGGGATTACTCCCGATACAACCATCACAGCCTCTTCCGAGACCGTGCGGTAGCTCCAGGCGATTCACAGGGCACCCCTGCGCTGGATACTGGCAATGCGCTTTCGGAACTTCCTAGTTCGAAGCGCATCTCCCCAAATTTCGGCGCCATATAGCAAGATGGAATTGGTGGTGTCCATCAGCAGTCTCCGTCTCGTCTCACTGGGTCCGCCAACGTTGGCCATTAGCCTACTCAGCGAAGTGACGACTACTAGAGCCCTATCACATGCCCTGCGGATATGATCCCAATACGTCAGCTTGGTGTCCAGGGTCACTCCCAGATACCTGGCCGACTTGCTGGTCTGGACCTCAACGGAGCCAACTGTCATGGGTATGACAGTTGGTATCCTCCGCTTCGTCAGCATGACAATCTCTGTCTTTGAGACTGCCAGCTGGAGGCCATGCTCAGTCATCCACCGATCCACTCTTCTCATAACTTGATTAAGTCTAAGTTGAGCGAAATCGGCAGATCTAGAAGTGATTACAGCTGCGACGTGATCAGCGTAACCTACTACGAACACATCCGCAAGCATTTCCAGGCGCAGCAGATCATCGTACATGATGTTCCAGAGGTCAGGTCCTAAGATCGACCCCTGTGCCGCACCTGAGGTGATAGGCCTCCTTTTGACTCCGTCCTCTGTGTCGTAGAGCAACCATCGGTCCCCGAGGTAGTCCCGCATCATCGCCAGCAAGTAGCCAGGGACACTGAACCTCCCCTCAAGGGCCCGAAGGATGTCTGTCCACCTCGCTGAGTTGAAGGCGTTTTGTACGTCAAGCGTTACCAGCAAGACGACCGGTCTGGCTTGATGACATGCCTCTTCCGCTCTTGCTACAGCCCCAACAACCTCTGAGATGGCATCGATTGTTGAATGCCCTTTCCGGAAGCTGTGCTGCCTGCAAGAAAGATCACCAGCTGATCTCACTGCTGACAGCAATCGCGGCTTTAGTAACCCTTCGAGAAGCTTTCCAGCAGTGTCCAGCATGCACAGCGGGCGGTATGCCGTTGGGCTGCCCAGGTCACCCTTCCCCTTGTCTACAAGTACCAGTCGAGCCACTTTCCACCGTGACGGGAAGACCCCCGCGACTAAACATGAATTATACAAATCCAATAATAGACGCGGTTGACTCTCCGCCACGACTTTAAGTGCCTCGACCGGAACTCCATCAGGCCCCGGGGCCTTCCGGTTCTTCATCCTCCTCGTCCGTAAAAAGAGGAACATCCGCCTGGGTGACGAGTATGGGCGCATCAATCCTTGGCGGATGCACCGGGAACAGCGAGCCAACGATGCGCTCCATGGATATCGCATCCATGAGAGTGTTAGGTCGCATGCAGCCAAGTCTGCGAGTGACCAATTTGTAGCCATCTCCCCACGGGTCTGAGTTGACCTCCTCACAAAGAGCCTGCCATTTGGCACGTTTACTCCTCGTGATGGCCTTGGTCAGCTCCCTCTTTGCCACAGTGTGGGCAGCAGATAGCTCAGCCACTCCCGGCCTATTTCCGGCTCGCTGTGCCCTGTGCCTGCACGCCAAAGCGATGTGCCGCAGTTCGGCAATTTCTTCCTTCCACCAGTACGCATGTTGCCTCCTACGAAAGGGCTTCCGTTTGGGCATTGAAGCCTCACATGCCCTGCGAATCCACCCCATGGTGCTATTAACAATGGCCTCTACTGCTGCACGAGTCACTGGGGTCTCAGATATTAGAGGCTCCCCTCCCAAGCTCGAAACGAGCGATGCGACCATCTCGTTCCTGTTAAGTTTAGCGGCATTCCAGCCTAGCCACTTACAGGAAGAGCCTTGGCGTCTTTGCCTACTCTCAGCAATTTGGAAGGTGATGTAATTATGATAACTTGCAGTGTAATCTTCCATCACCTTCCAATCGCTGACGAGTGCCGCGAGTCTCTCCGATGCCATGGTGACATCGGGAATGGATTCGCCAAAACCGGGCCTTCGGAATGTTGGCGTCGAACCCGTATTCAATACCAACAAACCCAGCCTCGATGCCATCTCAACTATGTGCCGTCCGCGAGTGTTTTCAGTGGGCATGCCCCACTCCAATGCCCTTGCATTGAAGTCACCCCCTACGATGACATTACCAGCGATGCCGCGGAGAGAGTCTTCCAGTGAGCTAAGTTTGACTCCGAATTCCTGCATTGAGTCATTCGGAGACAGGTAGCAGCTCACAAAGGTGATCCCTCCGTATGTCACCCACACGTGACCGTTCCCTGAGCCACGGGCGCCGATGCGGGCCCTCTGCCCGTCAGCGATCCAAATCGCCGCATACCCCGTAGCATCTGCGAGCCAAACGTACGAATTCCTCCCCCTATAAGGCTCGCTGATCAATATGATCTGAGCCTTATGTTCGCGGACTAGTTGCGTTAAGAGGTCGTCCGCAGCTCTGCAGCCCTGCAGGTTGCCTTGAAGGACTCTCATGTCCTACCCTGCTTTTTCTTGGCATCGAGTGCGTCTCTGAAAACCCGACACGAACTCGATCCCATCAGATGCTTAGCGCCATTCGCGCCATGTTTCTCAGTGCATAATATGCACTGAGCCTGTGCAGAGCAGTCTGCTGCCCGGTAGCCAACCTGTCCACACTTCCAGCAGCTGGCGCTCCGGTTTGGACCTTTACAGCTACGCCTTGTGTGGTCGTAGCCTAGGCACCGGTAGCAGCGTGTCACCTCAGCCCACCTTCGCACTCGGGCTTTTACCATTCCTGCCCGGACTCGACCAGACTTGAGGATTTTGGATGCTGGTGCCTCATCCAGCTCCACCACAGTTCTCCTCTGTTCCCTTGTGTTGGGAGAGAAGAGTGTGGTTTTCACCTCGCCAGCTCCTTCCTCTCCAGCCTCGCGTTTGATGGAGGATGTCACCTCTTCGCTTACTGTGAGGCAATCGAGGTCGAGAAGCTCGATCTTAACTCTAGTAGTCACAAGCTTCACGTCCCCATGGCCATCTACGGCGGCCCGGATCGAATCCTGCAATTTCGCGCGGTCATCGCAGCGCGCGATCTCCAAAAGGACCCCCCTTCTGCTGTCTTTCTGATACGCTTTACTAGCGTACCAGTTTCATCCGGAGAAACACTTTGGCGGATGGCCCCCAGGACCTCCGCGTAAGTCTTCCGCGGAGCCGGTTTTACTAAAACAGCGTCTATTTTTTTCCCCCGCCGTCTTTGTCTGTTATTCTTCTTCTTTTTTTTTCTTCGGAACTGCTTTCTTACCGCCCTGTGGTGTACACTCTTTCGGAGCCTTTTCCGGCCCAGCGGGTGTCACTGGTGTTTTTGTGATGCTGCCCTTTTTCTTTTTATGGGTCACCGTCACCCACTTCCTGAGGTCAGAAACTGGCACCTCCTTCCTCACCCGGACTTCCTGAATATCTTCAGGGCTAGATTCAGCCACGCGCATATTTTGTCGCAGCCGATTTACTCCCGGGGCCTCTATAAAAGTGGCTGACTCAGCGATATTTTCCTCCAAGACCCGCTGGTAGTCTATCTCTGCCTTCTGCCAGTTCGCCCGGCAGGTGAAGATGACCTAAAAGACCTCATCCAGCTCCAACATACCGTCCTTGACGTGCTTTGAGATATTCCTCTGCGCGTTGGCGGCTTGAAGCATTTTATGTAGGATACGTTGACACTTCCTCAACATATCCTCCTCAGCCACTCGCTCACGCTTTATGTACTCCTTTCTAGGGGATACACGTGCAAGTGGCATATTTTCCTCTGGAGCTCTTGTTTCAGTGCTCTCCCGTGGATGGCTCTTCGGGGTCTCCATATCGTTACGAGCGAGTTCGGCGGTTTCGGCTTCCGGCGCATTTACTGCGCACCCGGAAGCGATCAATCCCTCAATTCGCGTTGAATTGTTCGTCGGAGGGGGGTCCTCTGGACCCTTGGCCTCCTCGCAAACACAGAGCGGTCGATGGTGGCGCCTCCTTCGCCTTGCGTCGCCGCTGTCGTCCCCATGTTCTGTTGTCCGTCTGTCTTGTCATTTGTGTCATTTTGTTTATGTAGTGTACTCAGTTTTGTTGGGTCCCAACTCAGAGCCGCTATCTCCACCCGGATGTGCAGTCGCCTTAATGACTTCGTAGTAATCTATGCAGAGCAGGGAGGCCGACGCGAGGGTTGATCACCAGCCTTCATGGGGCTGGATCTCAGAGCCAGGTCAGCGCTAATCGGGAACAATGTCAACCGAACCTGCACCACCAACTCAACGGTGCGGGCTTTGAACGTACTCTGAGACTTGCCAGGTTTTAACGGGACGGAGACGGCATGACATTAGCCTGGAGCCGTTCACGCTCGGATTTAACTCCGGCGGTACCGCGCATAGATCGACTAGGTCCAGAATGCCATAACCGCCAGCCCAGATACATTTTTCGCTGATCGTCGATCGTGCCTTAAACCATTAAGCCAAGCCAGGTCATGCCATATAAAATCCTTGCTGCCATTGCCAGAAATTCCAATCATCAATCAAGTCGTAAAGCCATGAGAAAAGCCAAGTCGTACCGGTTGTACCGGTTGTTGGGCCATTTGGCGTTACCCGGGGTGCACCGCGAGGAGGCGACCCAACATTTCATTTGGCTGATATAAATATATCTATATATATATGGTATATATATATATATATATATATATATATATATATATATATATATATATATATATATATATATATATATATATATATATATATATATATATATATATATATTGTTGCAACCGACCCAGCTCTGCCGAGCCGTCTTCAGTGCAGCATTTTTTTTTATATAAAGGGATCTTATGGTTTAGCCCTGCGTGCCTTTCCTTGCCCCCCTAGCTCAGTTGGGGTGTGGCTATAAGGGCGAATGAGTCCTTTCATGCTACGGCACGCTTACGGCACAAAACAACACTGACACATAAGAGAAGAAGGTTGGAAGACTCCACGCGAGAGTCATTATCTAAATGAAAGTTACTTAGTTCATTCTGTATACAATTCTGATAGATATATTAGTCTGCAAATTCATTGTACATTGGCACATTGAGATATTGTTGAGGAAAAAAAACTAATGTTGCCAATTCAAATCTAATAGTAGCAAAATAAAACAAATCCAAAACCAAAAAAAAGAAGAAGGAAGTGTAATTGAAATGATAGATTAATAACTCAAAAAGGAAAAATTCAAAGGAGTGTGGGTACATGCGAACCCAAACCTGGCCGGGATTGGTTTACACCAATCGTTACATGCAGTGTTTTAAAACATAAGTAACTGAATATCATATTTCAAACTTTACTAATAAATATGTGTATACATATAGAAGAATATTATGCTTTTGTGATTTTTAAAACAATAATGACTCCCCACACCTATATACTACTGGAATTTCTATATCAAAATTGTTAAAGCCAACTTACTATACATAATTCAGGATCCTGGTCCGAACATATCCGGTTTTAAGAGTGTAAATTAATGAAATATTTTCTTTAATATTATTAATTCCGAAGTATTGAATATCACACACGGTAAATTCAGCATGCATCATGTTTGTGTGTACTTATCTAAGGAAAAGATTCGGTTGAATCACGTACGCCTTCAGCTGCAAACCACCTAATTAAGCATGGGAACGTCCTGCTACGTCCTTTGGATATCAAATTTACAAGCCTGGGCTCACCAGCTGCTTTTCTCCGCCAACAAAAGGAGGTTCCACATATCATGTAGACGGCTATTAGAGTTTTCGAACCGCACAATATCCGCATGGACGGAATAAATTCGAATTTGGTTTGCTTTAATTACTTTTTTGTCACTTGTTCAACCAACACACAGTAATGTTCGACCGTTTAACCTTAACTTCTGTCTATTTTCACTATTTCCATTTACTTTAAACTTTCTTTAGCAATCGGTTGCACCAACTTTCTTTTTTTTTCAATCACCAGCTCTTTCTCCCAAAAATCGCTCTGCTTCGCACACAATTTGACACAATTTCACACCCGTCAATCGTCGAACAGTGCGGACGCGTTTCTGTTTTCCCTTCAAATTAAGCCAATTTAAGCATTGACCCATTTTTAATACGCAAGTGTGCAAATTGTGCAGTGTAACCAATTCTTGTATACAATCTCAAAGTGACCTACTCAAAACTATAATTATACTGAATCGTGTGTCGCAAGTGCTGCTTGATAATGTGCAGCGTAATCCATTTTCTTGTCTAAAATCACAAATTGACCGATTCAAATCTGCTGTGCTGTTTAAAATTAAAATCAATTAAACTATAGACACTCAGATATAAACTATAAATAAACTATAAACTAAAGACACTCAGTCTAAAATCACAAAGTGACCGATTCAAATCTGCTGTGCTGTTTAAAATTAAAATCAGATATCAATCATAATAATTTTTCTTTTGGTGAATATTTTCGTGATTGTTTTTCCTTTAATCACTAAACATCCATGAGTTACAAATGCTGCTTTCTGAATTGTACAGCCTACGATAGTAAATCCAAGTTCGTCGTGTGTAATGGCTTTTGTCAACGCAGATTACATGGTGCATGTATGGATGCCCCTAGAGACTGGTATTCATCATATCTTGCAGAGCATTTTATATGCTCTGATTGTCAAGATATAGAAAGTCGTTTGAGATATATGTTCGTAAATATCATACAACACATCGACAACTTATTAAAGGACAAAGATGACCTGCTCGCCAAACAGCTTGCACAGACCAAGGCTAACGGTGACAGTTTTACCGAAATGGCCAGAAGTTTCGATGGACTAGTGAGCATAACAACGAACAACAACAACGACCACAAACATAATATCGAGAAAGCTTTATCTACTCTCGATAAGAAAATATCCATGTTGCTTGAAAGTTCTACCACCAATTGCGGTGAATCGTCTCTAGCTAGAGGAATGGATGCTGGTGTGGGCCTATTTGATAACATGGCATGCACAGTTAAAAGTCTTGACAAAAATCTCAACATTCTTGTTGAAATGATTAGTGATGTTGCCACCAAAGCAACGATAGGAGAAGTTTCTGAAGACTTACCAGTAATGTCAGTAGTACCAATTATGGTGGATAATTCAACATCCCCAATGAAGCAGCTGAGACCAATCTCCAACAAAATAATTTCAAAAGCTGCAGACAAATCCTCGAGTCGGCCGATTTGAAAATTTGGCACATCTTGGTCTTGTGAAGAATGGGATGCTAGAATTAGGAAGATCAAGCTGTTCAACAATACAATCAGCAACACAATGTGGAACCAGGCAGTAAGCACGACGGTTATTGACAAACCTTGCAACAAAACTTTCTTTGTAAGAGGAGCTCCTAGATCCGCTGACGTTACCTGGTTATACAGAGTACTCAAGGATGAGTTATGCATCGTGGATTGTAAATGTGAAACTATACGCACCCGTCGGCGAGGACACAAGGACAAATCTCAAACTTGTTTCAAACTAACTGTTCCAGCAAAATATGGGTGGCTTTTTTCTAACCATAAACGCATTGGAGATGTTTATACTTGGCGCGGAATGACATTCAGCCAGTGGAGGAACAATAAATCCAGTAGACGCATCACCACCAAACCGAGGCACTTTGCAACCAACCTATCGATGTCTTCTCAACAGAAACCTAACAGGTATTTAGGCGATTCCCTTTATACAGTTTCCCGAAATTCACCTCCTCTCTCCCGAGAAACTTTATCTTCTTCTACAAATAACGATATTCCAAAGATGACTAATACACTCATACCTAAATCACCCACAAACACTACCTCCAATCAAAAACTTACATCTACTTTTTCTTCAAACAAAGATACTAACAGTTATGATGTCCTAAAACCACCAAAGCAACTTTGTAATTCTGGCATAGTAGCAAGTTCAAAATATTCTAACTTCGTACGCGGCGAGGACCAAATACCACTGACATCTGGCTCGATTCATATACCAAACTCATGACCCTCTCAACATTCTCCTACAAAATTTATAGATCCACTTGTACCACCAATTGTAAAACTAACGATAAATTCAAATGATGATACGGATAATAGATACTTGCTATCACGATTTAGAGACCATAAGATCTATGATATTGTCCGCCTTTATCTCGCATACATGCACAATGCGAACGATGCTACCTGTTTTGAGGGTAAAACAAAGACGCACCTCAAATTATTGATACATCAAGAAGGTCTTCCCACTGAAGTTGATTCTCTTCGCTCATTCTTTACTCGCTATCATGTCGAACTGGGAATGACTCCAGAACAAGTCGAAAGCGATCTTATAACATATCGTTCATATGTGAGCTCCAAATATATTTCACTTTTACAGAAGTCACGCGAAAATCAAAAGAAATATTATTCCTAATGAAAAAGTCAACCGGAAATTCTCTACACCATCACCAAGATTTCTCTACCACAACTGCGGTGGTATGAGAGGCAAACTCAACCAAATTTTTCTTGACGCTAAATCTTGCCATTTCAGTATCCTGGCCATAACTGAGACCTGGTTGAACGAATCACATCTTAATGAGGAAATTCTTGACTCTAATTGGACCATATACAGAGCTGATCGCGATTATATTCAGACTGGTTCTACAAGAGGAGGTGGTGTTTTTATCGCCATATCGCCAACTCCTCTTCTAGCGAACCTATTGTAACTAATCAGTGCAAGTTATTTGAACATAAATTCGTCAGAGTTCTATTTAACTGTCATTATATGTACATTGGAATTTTTTATGTACCACCCCACTCTAACGAAATTGCTTACAATAATATAAATGACACCATATCCTCCATTATTGCTTCTATGAATGAGGAAGACAAAATAATCACTTTCGGGGATTTCAAACGTCCAAACATCAGATTTACTATTCATGAAAATGATAACCAACTCCTCCCGATCAACATTCTTGACGCCATTGATTTCAACCTTATCAGTTCATTCTATGGCAATGATTTACAGCAAGTTATATCGACTTCTAACCAGAATGGTAAGTGGTTAGATTTAATATTTACCAAATTTCTACTAAGTGCGAAGTTCCGTACGAATACTACTTGACCAGGGGTAAAAGTTTTTGTGCGGCTCCGGAGATCGTACACCCGGACTCCTCTAGCATGAGCTTCAGTCAATTTAGCCTGCACTCCATCCTGCATCCACCGCATCCTCTCTGTGTGGGGACAGAGCTCTATCTCTCCATCATCCAATGCCTGCATTTGCCTGAGTAATTTATATACGGTGAAAACCGAACAAAAGGATATGAGGTGAACAACCAGTCGACTCATGAACAACATTTCAAAATAAAATTGAAAATGTGCATATTGCAGAATCAGCAATTTGAGGTGAATACACTTGCTTGTACAAAAAACAATAATTGTATTTTGAACATGTATTTTTACCAACTAAAGCCTAGTAATGTATTCGACGAACGAAATACAGCGAAAACGTCTGTGCGGAATCGAGCGAAATAAAGTTCCGCACCCCGACACCGGGGGCAGTATAAATTGCCACTGATGACATTTAACAAGTGCATTACATTTGAAGTCGGTGCATATAAATTTAACTAACCGGCATCAAAAATGATATTATCGGCAAAACAAAAACTACTGTTGCAAAGATACGCTGTTCATCCATCCATTTTCATTCATTTTTCAATAAAATATCCGCAAACTCGAATGAAATTATGAGTTGTCACATTTTTCGCATCAATTTAAGGTACCTGGGTCATTAAATGGACGGGAAATTTTACTTATACATAGTGCAGCGCCATCTCAGAGCGAGTCACTGCGTTGTCTTCGAAGACACTTATACGTCTTGGAACACATTACTGACGAGCAAAACCAAACGAAACGAAATTTCGCGCCAGGCTGATTTTGTATGGGATTTGACACTTCGTTTCGTTTCGCATCGAATACATTTCAGGGCTTAAGCAATAATTACTGATCGAAATTTAGTACATAAGCAATGAACAGCTTTGGTTCATTCTCTTTCAATCAATAAAGCTGCGATTATTCAGGTAATCTGTTGTTTTATTGATGTTACTATAATTTTAGGATTATAGTAATTTACGTTAATTAATTTTAGGATTAATTTAACATTTGGTCCTTCGAACCGGATTCTTGGTTCTAGTACATTTAATAGAGTTTCGAGCGATTTATACGAACACGCCAGCGGACACGGCCCAGAAGTTTAACCCAACAGCAGTGGAAAGGCAGAAATTTAATATCGACGAAGTGCATCGATTCGTGCGAAATTTTAAGAAGGATTCTTCTGGAAGGCATTCGAAGAAATATTTTCAATGAAAGATTCAGTCATTGAAAGCCAAGTGGGCAAAGTGTGAAGAGCTGCATCATGAATTAAGGCGGACAATTCGACTCTGTTGGAAGATTACGTCAGCGCTTATGAAGAGGCAGAACTTTTGGTCGAGGAATACATGGTGATGTTCGATGAACATGTGGTGGAGTATGACTACGTGTGCAGATAGGGTGAGCAAACTACTTCACTTCAGCCATTAAATCATGAGCAGAGTCCTGTTTCAAATGAAGGAGCAGTACCTCTAGAGCGGATTAAAATCCCCAAATTCAATGGGGACTTGAAGAATTGGAATTCGTTCCAGGACATTTTTAATGTGATGGTGCATCGTAGCGGAAATCTCGGGCCAGTCCAGAAAATGCAGTATTTGAAAGCGTCATTGGTTGGAGACGCAGAGCAAGTGATCAAGCACCTGAATATCACTGAGGCTAATTATGAGGAAGCATGGTCATTAGTTGTTAAACGGTTCAACAATCCCTTCCATTGCTAACGGCCTCATGGGGTTATTATGGTCCATCAAGCCATGTGGGCAACCCAGCGCATCATCAATAAAGGAGATACTCAACAAAACGAACGAGGTGTTGTGCAGTATTAAGACAACTTGGCAGAATATGGCAGATATATTATTGGTATATATGTTACAACAAAAACTTGATGTCGAGTCTGGCATCCAATGGCAGAATTCAATTGGGGCGTCAATTGAAGTTCCGACGGTTGAGCAGTTTCTCGAGTTCTTGTCCAGACGTCTTGCAGTACTAGAGGCGATACAAAACAAGGAAATTAAGAAGACTGTCAAAGTCAATGCACTTACAGCCACATCGGTACCAATGGTTAAGACTCTTGCAAAGTGCTCAATATGCAAAGGGGAGCATAAGCCGTTGATATGCAGAAAATTTACGGACGCCAGTGTTAACAAAAGACGCGAACTGATCAAACAAGCACGTTTATGCTTTAACTGCTTGAGCAGTCACCATGTGGCCGCAGCGTGCCCATCTACGTCTCGATGCATAAAATGTAATGGGAAGCATTACACTGCACTTCATCTAGACAACGAGACCAAGGAAAATACAGACACTGAAACAGCACAACAGCAAATCCAGCATGTGTCATCTTCCAAGATTTTGTCACCGAGCACAAGGAAGGTTGTACTTTTGGCAACCGCCATAGTATGGACAAAGGATAGTCTGGGCAATTACGTTCCACTAAGAGCATTAGTTGATCAAGGCTCACAGAAATCGTTTATAACGGAGTCTGCAGCAAAAGCTTTGGGCATTCAAAGGCTTCAAAGTAATATTAAAATATATGGAATCAGTGAGACTCCAATCAAGACAAAGGGCTTCTTGACAGTAAGTTGCAAACAAAAGTGGTTACTTCAGGACGTACGGTTCAACTTGCATGTTTTACCCAGATTAACGACATGGTTACCACAGAGTAAACTGCGAGACTTGAACCTCGGGATAGAAAATGAAGCACTGGCAGACCCCAGTTACACCATACCTGCAAAAATAGATATAATTCTCGGTGCAGATGCATATGGTGGAATTATTTTAAACGGTCTCAAAAGGGTTAGTGAAGGACAGTTGTTGCTTCAGAAAACATGCTTGGGTTGGATAATATCTGGACCTACAAATGTAGAAAATAAGAATGACGATGAATTTAGACTGGTCACTTTTGAAGAATTGGATGCAACTTTAAAACGGTTTTGGGAACAGGAAGAGTTAACACCAATGAATTCTAAGTCAGAAGAAGAGAGGGAAGCGCAACGGCATTTTTCGTTGACTACAAAGCGTGACATGGCGTCGGGAAGGTATATAGTGCGCCTGCCCTTTGAACTGGAGTCTTCTCCAGCAACTGAACTACGCTCTTCGATGACAGCAGTCATCAAAAGTTTCCAAAGAATGGAAAATCGGTTATTAAAGGACGAGTGCTTAAAAGCAGAATATAATGACTTTTTGCAGAACTATTTGGAATTAGAGCACATGGAGGAGGTCTCGTCTAATTTAGTGTGCAAGGAGCCATCGTATTACCTTCCTCATCATGCCGTAACCAAGCCTTCGAGCACAACGACGAAGGTCAGAGTGGTTTTTAATGCGTCTTTTAAGACTAATTCCGGAAAATCGCTAAATGATTTGTTGATGGTTGGCCCAATAATCCAAGACAATATATTTGATATACTTCTACGGTGGCGAACACATGCAGTAGTAATTACAGGAGATATAGAAAAGATGTTCCGCCAGATCACAGTTAATACAGCGGACACCGATTTTCAACGTATCGTGTGGAGACCCAAAGTTCCTGGTCCGATCAAACACTACCGCTTTGAAAACGGTAACATATGGTACAGCAAGCGCTCCATTCCAAGCGGTGCGAGTGCTTCATCAGTTGGCTGACGATGAGAAATTTAAGCATCGAACTGCATGCGAAGTTATAAAGAAAGACTTTTACGTCGATGATTTGATGACTGGTACAGCGGATACAGCTAGTGCTATAGCTTTGCTGAGTGAAATAAAATCTTGTTTGGCAGCCGGCAAAATGAATATTCGGAAATGGGCTTCCAATCGAGACGAGGTGCTTGAGAGCGTTTCTTTGGAAGATAGAGCTGCGATTGGTTCAATCAGCATCAACATGGAGTCATTTGCTAAAACACTCGGTTTATTGTGGCATCCGAAAGATGATATTTTCTCGTTTAAAGTAGACATGTCCCACGTTAAACAGGATTTGACGACTAAAAGAAACGTTGCATTAACAATTGTAAGACTGTATGACCCATTGGGATGGCTACAACCAGCAATCATCCAAGGCAAGAACATTTTGCAACAACTATGGGTACAAGGAGTGGATTGGGATGAAAACATTCCGGATAATATGATGGCAGATTGGTTGCAATTCACAAATCAGTGTCAAGCACTAGAAAGGTTGAGAATTCGAAGGTATCTGGGAACTACGGCATCCGATCAGTTTGAAATCCATGGATTCTGTGACTCTTCAAACACTGCTTATGCAGCTGTTGTATATTTACGTGTGGTTTCAGTGTTTCGAGATGTTCGGAGCAGTGCTCTTAAGTAATTTGATTGTAAGAATTAAGAGGGTCATGAAATTCGGAAATAAAATCCCAACCTTTTACTGTACCGACTCAACAACAGTACTGGCTTACATAAATGGACTGCCGATCAGATGGAAAACTTATGTGGCGAACCTTGCTAGTGAAATTCAAACACTTAGCAAGCCTTCTGAGTGGCATCACATAGAATCACAGTATAATCCAGCTGACTGTGCATCGCGAGGTATACCGCCCAATGAATTAATCAATCATCCCTTATGGTGGTCAGGTCCTCAGTGGCTATCAGAGCCATCAATCACATACAAGTCAAGATTAGAAACTGAAAGGGCAGATTTAGAGCGGCGGGAAACAAGCGTCCACTTAGCTACTGAAAATTTAGAAGACAACATTCTAACTCGATTTTCGAGCTATACTCGTTTAATACGAGTTGTAGCGTATTGCCTTCGTATGAGAGCCAAAGATTCTCGACGCACATTTCTTACTACAGAAGAACTGAGGCAAGCAACTTTAACTTGCATTCGAATATCTCAACCATCGTCATATAGAAATGAAATTAGTGCACTGCGTTCAAAAGGGTTTATTGATTTCACATCCAACATCGTCCCGTTGAATCCATTACTTGATTCTGAGAGTATCCTCAGGATGAGCGGAAGAGTGGAAAAGGCTAACTTACCATATGATAACAAGCATCAGATACTCATTAGCCCAGACTGTCATTTCGCAAAATTGATTGTGGAACGGTTTCATCAGCAAACACTGCACGGAGGACAGCAGTTAGTGATTTCAACGATTCGCACAAAGTACTGGATACCACAAGTGCAAAAGTTAGTTAAAAGCTGTATTCACAAGTGCATAAAATACTTTAGGTGCAATGCCCAGATGCAAAAGCAATTAATGGGAAACCTGCCGAAGGAAAGAGTTACACCGAACGGAGCTTTTTTGAACTGCGGTTTGGATTTTGCTGGACCTATAAGTCGTGGTGCCAAGAGCATGAAATCATATATTGCTTTGTTCGTGTGCCTAGTAACAAAAGCTATTCATCTCGAAGTTGTCAGCGATCTGACATCAAAGGCATGTATTGTGGCAATAAAACGATTTGTTGCAAGACGTGGATTGTGTAGGAATATCTACAGTGACTGCGGGACTAATTTCATCGGAGCAAGTAAGGAGCTGAAGGAACAATTCGCTAAGGTACGTCTAGAAACTGAAGCCTACTTAGCAAATGATGAAATAAAATTGCATTTCAACCCTCCTCGCAGCCCCCACTTTGGAGGTCTGTGGGAAGCGGGTATAAAATCCGTGAAACTGCATCTAGTCAAAACCATAGGGAACACACTGCTGAATATGGAGGAAATGTACACCGTTTTGACGCAAATTGAGGCAGCTTTAAACAGTCGTCCTTTGAGTCCTGTAAGCGATGATATTAATAATGAAGCAGCACTGACACTTGGACACTTTTTGATTGGTAGAAATTTGACAGCAATACCAACTGAAGTACCAATAGGAGACGTCAACCTATTGAAGAAATGGAAGCTTACGCAGAAAATAGTAGTCAATTTTTGGAAACAGTGGAGTCGCGAATATTTGTCAAGACTTCAAAATAGACCTAAGTGGATGAGAAAACAAACGAATGTCAAGAGGGGACAACTTGTTTTAGTAAAGGATGAGAACTATCCTCCCACTAAGTGGCCACTCGCGAGAATAATTGATGTACATCCGGGTGATGACGGATTGGTACGTGTAGCTACTGTAAAACTCAGAGGTAATCTTACGAAACGTGCTGTTGCCAAATTATGCCCCCTTCCCGTTGACACCACTTCGGAGGATGAACATGGCAATCACAATGACAGCCGGACGAGCGAAGAAAGCCAGGCAAATGATTCGAGCACGAAAGGCACAGCTGCTGACAGTCATCCAACTCGGCGAACAATGCCAATTTCATATGCAGGGCTCGCACTGTTCTTATGCATCGCATGTCTTATACCGTTTACACAGGCGCTACAAACGTCCAAAGGAATTGATCAGGATATCATCCAAGCAAACTCAAGCCTGACCTATTTAAAGGGTGGTCTATTGATAGAAAATTTAGGTCAAGCTTATTTAAGCAAAGGGACCTTGCAACTGAAACTTGTAATGAAATTTAGTGGCATAAGGGGGGACGAAGATAACATCAATGACGTATTAAACAACATCACTAGACTTTGTAAGGCAGGATCTGCTATAACCGAAGAGATAGACTGCAAGGATTTAATAGAGCACTTAGTATCTTATGTGAACGAGATTAAAGACAAAATCAGCACGCTATATTTCATGCGAACTCGAAAAAAGCGTGGCGCATTGGGAAATATTCTCACTGCAGTTTTTGGGGTAAACGACGAAGTTTATAAGGACATTGAGACACTGACTACCAACCAACAAAATTTAAGGAACATGCTAGAAAGGGAAAACTAATTGATGTTGCGAGCTACTCACGTGTGGAACAAAACCAATTCTCATGTGGATATTAAATTGAAGCATATTAATGAAAGACTCAATACCGTCATATCCCGAATTAATGAGTATAACAGCTGGTACAAAGCAACAGATCACAACAGGATCAATCTTCAGTTCCTGGGAACCTACCAACGAACGCTCAGTTACTTGCAAAGCATATTCAACAAATACTCATCAATTCTGGAATCAGTCTACAATATGAAAGATATTTTGAATATAGTTCCCACAAGAACTGTTAGATCCACCATCCATGCAACAGAAAGTATTTTACCACCTTCTATGAAGGTATTACATATATCTCTCAAACCACTGAAAGTACAACATAAAGCAGAAACATTAAACATCATTGGATTCCTCCCTATAGTCGATATTCATAAACTTGATCTGTTCAAAGCTTCAGCCATACCTCACTTAATTAGCAATCGAACCTATGTAGTTCAAGATGTCACGACCAAAATTCTGGGAGTAAGTTTTGATCAACAAGTTTATTTGGAGCTCAATGAATATCAATTTGACGATTCTATTATGATTAATGAAACCAGCTTCGTAATCAACTCCAATATGCTATATCATATAAAGAACAAACCAAACTGTCTGATTTAGGAAATATTCAATACCTTCGACGGAGAATTCTGCTCAAAGCGTATCTTCACCTCTAATTCTTCAAACATACTTTGGAAGCAGCTATATGCCCGCAACAAATGGTTATTTGTCACTGCCAAGCCAATACCAGCACATCTTATCTGCAACGGAAACCGAGAAGAGGTCGTTTTAAATGGAACAGGCATGTTAAACTTAAAACCAGAGTGTGTCTTCATATCGGCACAATATACACTATCCGCCGATAGACAAGAGTTCGCCAATATCGCATGTTTGATTACGAAGCCGATGCAAATAGCTCCAAACATAAATGTATCATCAGCCCCGGAAATTCAACTGAACGAGATTTCAAAACCATCCGAGTCGTTCGCGACTTTAATCAATCAAACTGAGGACATACAACAGTCTACAGATGAATTAATTTGGGCTCGAATATACAATTCACCATTCGATTGCGGCAACTTCAATTACAATGTCAACACTCCTAATCATGGTCCTCACATGCAGATAAGACCACGCAGCAGCACACTACACCTCGATAGTTTGATTATAACACCGCCGAAACTGCACCAAAACCGCAATCCAAGGAGTAGTAAGAACACTAGGTTCTTGGTGGGCGGAATGTTGATAAAAAGATTATAAGTTAATTGATATTTTCAATCAAATAAATTGTATCGATACTAATTAAGTTCAACCCTGCATATGTTATTTCCATAAATTTATTAATTGATGATGATTGATAAAATTGATGAGTAAGTTTATTCACACTAGCAGAAATAAAATTGAAAATGTGCATATTGCAGAATCAGCAATTTGAGGTGAATACACTTGCTTGTACTTTGGTCAATGCAGAAAACAATAATTGTATTTTGAACATGTACTTTTACCAACTAAGCAATAATTACTGATCGAAATTTAGTACTTAAGCAATGAACAGCTTTGGTTCATTCTCTTTCAATCAATAAAGCTGCGATTATTCAGGTAATCTGTTGTTTTATTGATGTTACTATAATTTTAGGATTATAGTAATTTACTTCAATTAATTTTTGGATTAGGTGTTCATCATGTAGTCCATATATCTAAAATATAAGTTTTATAAGACAGGTATACTTTCTCTTACATGAAAACCTCTAAGGTGAGTGATGACTTCATCACTACGGTATGAAATGGCATTTTCGAAAAAAAAAGGCAAACTATATCAAGGACTTCCATTATATTTCAAACTTAAAAAAATAATCAACGGTTCCTTATAAAAAATTTGGAATGTTTTTAAACGGATATTTCGAAAAGAAACAACAAAGAAAAACAGGGTTTGAACAAAAATTACTGAGCGTTTTCTCCTACCTTCTGTTCTGAAGAAGTTTGCTTTTCATCCGGCACCGGGTCAATCGGTTCAGTTTTCTCTTCTGTCATTGAAGCTCCAATCGCTTGATCATTCTCTGAAGACTCGGTCTCGTTCGACGTATCTTTCCTTTCGTTCTCATCAGTGTCTTCGGCTGCAACTCCTTCTGATTCATTCTGCTAGACCGGATTCTCTTCGACAAGTGGTTCAGAATCCTTAGAAACAGATTCTTCAACGTTCTTCTCTTGTTTGACAGCTTTTGGCTCATCATCAAATGCGTCTGCTGATGCGGTACCCTTGGCTCGCTCCAGTAGCAAAATCCCAAATTGTCGCTTAAGGAGTGCCACTTCGTTTCGTGAATCCTCCAATTGTTGTTTCAAATGCTCGATAGTGTCCCGCTCAAGCATGGCATCGCCCAAATTTCTGCAAATGAAATCAATTGCATTTTCGGGTTTTTCAGAGCAATCCAAAAAGCTTAACAATTGCTTTGCTTAGCACCTCTACGACACCTTCTTACTCCAGGTATTTACGGTATTCGTCGCGTTTCACATTAATTGGTTTGAACGACAGGTTGCTTGTTTCTATTTATTTCGAGTCAGACATGAATTCAACCGGCAGCACCAATTCAAATCTAGATGTTCAGACAGCTTTGTTGCGATCGTTACCTCCTGTCACTTTGAAAGTAAACATGACCTATGTCAGGAAAAAAGCAGCGCAGCGAACCTGGTGTCGGATTTCTGCATCTACTGTTTTGGGGATGCCCTAGTTGCGTCGAAATGATAAGCAATTGGAATTGGAAAGAAACCGCTCTAGCGGGATAGTGAAAAATTTTTCGATTGGGAACAAAGAAAGGGGGATTGTGATATTAACTGCGAATGGAGAAGGTCGAAAAATTTGGCGGTTGGTGCAGAAATTTGAATATCAGACAAGTGTTAGAGTTACTAAATTTAGTAAAGTAAGAAGTTAGTGAATTAAATATAACGAAAAAGTTTTAACATCTGAAAGACAAGGAAGGAGATTTGGTCGGCAGAAAGATTTTGGATAACGACGAGAAACTCCAAATATTAGTTACTGCAACTTTGGATGGAGTTGGCAAGCTAACTGAAGTGACTTCCGCATTTTTCATCTCTGATAAGTTAAGTAACTCTTATTCATTTATTATTTGGAACTGCATGCATGGAAAAAATACGACACGATATGATGGCTGCACGTCTTAGAATGCTTTTCGCAATTCAATGAAATCGATTGAATTCACGCATATAATAACAGATAACTAAATTCATCATTGCGCATCGATGAGCTGTGTAGCGAGCGGAATTTATTTTAAACTTAAACAAATAAGTAAAGATCCTTTATGAAATAATTTTTATTTTTTTTAAATACTTCTTGATAAATTGAGTATTGCTTATTCTTCTTTTACAATTCCGTGGGTGGGGAATTTTTTATTCATATTATTACATCATAACTATATATTCATACTGAAAATTGGTTTATGCATGTATATATTGGTCTATATATTATAGTATTTAAGTACTCCTTTTCAGATATATATATCTTTGTATGATCGGTGTAAACCGATCCCGGCCGGATTTGGGTGCGAAAAAAACCCCCATCCAAATTATTTATTAATTTTAGTTTGTATTTACACTGTTTGATTGAATCTATTTTATTTGATTTTGTTATTTAATTTGAACGCTTGGAATGAAGTTTGGTTTGAATTTATTTCATTAGTTTTGGTTGAATTGAGCATTCTCTTATTTTGTTTTGTTTGGATTTTATTTTGATTTTTTTTTAGTTTTCTGAGTTGTCAGGATGCATGTAGAATAAAATATTTAAATAATGATTTTTACGGACTTCTTTGTTTTCCTTCCTTTTCTGTTTGTGGCTGATGAGTGTTGTACTGCCCGCGTGCCATAGCACGTAGAAATCTTCCGCCCGCAAACCCACGCCAGGCTGAGGTAGTTGGCAGGGAAAAGGCACGCCGGGCAAGAACAGGAAGATTTCTCAATAAATATATGCTGCACTGACGACTGCTCGACAGAGTTTAGTCGAATGCAACAATGTCAAAAAGATATCGTTCTTTAGAAACTTCACAGCTGCTTCAGATGTGGCTTTGGGTATGGCCTTGAGCCATCACGAGCAACTGAGTATTCCCTGCCTTCGTATACTAACTGAGTATTCCGTAACTGAGTATTCCCTGCCTGAGTATTCCCTGCCTGAGTATTCCCTGCCTGCCTATCTGTTTCCCGTTGATTTCCCATAGGTGGCCTCATGGCATGATTCGGAGGCTTGATCTGTTTGCAAACGGTGCAGGAAGAAATGTAATCTTTAACTTGTTTCCTCAACTGGGAGATCAACTGCTTTCGTTCACTCTCAGGGACCCATAATTTTGTTCGGGGTATATCGGTGCACAAGTCTGTGTGTTCCGGTAGTAATGAACACACGTCCCTTTGCTAACGTGCACATTGTTAAAATCATCAGGGCTCTTTTCAATTTGGGCGATGAGGTCCAAATACTCAGGAGCTCGGAATGCTGTATCAGCGATTACCTCAGCAAGCCTGTAGTGCTCAGGCAAATAACCTCTTAGAAATTGGCTTGTTTCGATCGACCCGCAAACTCTTGATAATGCGTCTGGAACGACGTTGTGAGTTCCCTTGCGATGCTCGATGTTAAAATCAAAAGACTGCAGCTTCAAGCTCCAGCAAGCCAATCTACCAGTGAGGTCCTGCTGTCCCATGAGCCATTTAAGGGTAGCATGGTCAGTGATAATGGTGCAAGGCAACCCTTCAATATATGCTCTGAATCTCTTAACGCTCTGCACCGCAGCCAAGCATTTCAATTCAGTAACACTGTAGTTGCGCTCCGCAGCGTTAAGCTTTACAGACATTAAAGCAATTGGGTGCTCTCCACCATCATCATCTTTTTGGAACAGGACACTCCCGATCCCGGTGGCACTAGCATCACACTGGATGAAAAATCTACGGGAGAAATCGGAATTAGCTAACACTGGTTCCGAAATCAACAGTCTTTTAATCTCTGAGAAAGCATTATTAGCAGCGTCTGTCCACCGAAACGAGCGCTTACCCTTCAGAAAATCCATTTGGGCTGATGACACTGCCGCTAAATTGGAGACAAACCGCCGATACCATCCCGCCATTTCCATAAATCGCCGGACCTCCTTTGTAGCCTACAATTCCGGAAATTTTCTCTGGATCCGCCTTGAGGATTCCATCACTAACCACATATCCAAGGTATTTGATCTCTCGCTGTACGAACTTGCTCTTCTTGACGTTAATGGTCAATTTAGCTGCGTGAAGCAGCTGCGCCACCTTGGAAATTAGATCCAAATGTTCGTCAAAAGAAGAGCTAGTAACGAGCAAATCGTCGAGATATACAAACACCTTGTCATGCAGCTCGTGAGGAATCACTTTGTGCATTAGTCGGCACATGGTCTGAGGAGCGTTACATAGACCAAATGGCATCACTGTGAAATGATATAATGGGAGGCCAGGAACGGTAAACGTCTTCTCCCTAGATTTTGCATCTAACGGTATTTGCCAAAAGGCATCTTTAAGGTCCAAACTCGTAATATATTTAGTGGACTGTAAACGTGCCAATAAGCTTTCAATGAGAGGTAATGGATATGCATCTTTCAGGGTTATCTCATTCAGTCGTCTGACATCCAAACATAGCCGTACTTTGCCAGGCTTCCATACAAGCGTGACTGGTGAACTCAAAGCGCTTCTACTTTCCTCAATGACTCCTAAGGACAGCATGCAATCTAGCTCATCATACATCAGTTTCTGTATGACTGGAGACACCGAATAATGCCGCTGTTTAATGGGTTTGGCGGACCTTGTGTCAATATGATGAGAGACCAAAGTAGTCTTACCCAAGCCATTGATGTTATAAGAGGGAAACTGATGTATGACGCGCTGTAATCGGGACTGCTCCTCAGAAGACAGAGTGTGAAACGCCGAGGCTGGGACTTCAGAAAGGGATGCAACCGTCGCCTGTTGAGTCGGTGTAATTTTGAACGTGTCCCAGAAGGCCATTCCGATGTATACTGGGTTGGTCAACGATGGAACGACCAAGAACTTAATCAGGCGTGATTTCGAATTAAATTTCACCAGAGTCTCAACATATCTCAGAACATCTAATGCCATGGTATGCATGTATAGATTGAGTTCTGCTATCAGGTCTAAAGGTCCTACTCCCAGGATACTGATGCTTGCACCACTGTCCAGCAACCCTTGAAGTTCCCGTCCCTTGATGGATATAATGGCGAAAGGACGGTTCTCTCCTTGCGGTGTCAGAATGGTGTCGACAAACGCTTTACGAAGCCATCGTCTATTGGCAAAATACTTCCATGCTCGATGGAAGCGCGGGAAGCGTTTGCGGGCCGATAGAGTACAATCACATTCGGAATGGATGGTAGGGAACTCGCTTGAAGGAAAAATTAAGCAATTTATCGAGTTCGCCAAAATTCCGGGTCGATATTGGTTGCCACGTCTGTCATCTCAGGTCGGGAGGAACTGGTGCCTGAAGGAACACGCCACCTCCCCGCGGGAAGCGCATTCCTGTTCAAGTTTCCCGCTTAACAGTTGGGACATTTGGGTTTCAAAATTCCCTCGCGACCGCAGCCACAGCAGAAAACACGCTGTATCGGAGTCGTGCAATCCATAAATCCATGCCTCAGATCGTGACAATTCCAGGACACTCGTAAATTATTTCGGTTATCCATCCTGCAATCTCTATTCGTATACTCATTGGAACTAGATTGCACGGCATGTATTTCCTGCCTTGACGCGACCGTAGGTGTTGTAAATTCACTATATTTTTCTGAATATCTAATTGCTTGTGTTTCAAGGTTGGAAGACATGCGAATTTCTTCCTCAAAACTGGTTTGTCTCCCAAATGTTACCCTCCTGACCTGAGCGAGTGGGGGTTCGAGGCATGTTGTAATAATCAAATGGCATTTCATGGCAACCCGAATGCACTGTCTGCCTATCCTGTTGCCTGAACTCGTTCTGTGTGCCTACCTCGTAGTCCCACAATGGATGACGAGTGGAAGAAGTAGATAAACTAGACCGACTATTATCAACGCGATCCGAATCAAAATATAATTCGTGCACCGGACGCGTTCGACGAATCAACTCGCGCTCGCTATTCCACCCTAACAATCGCCACTCTGCTTCCACTAAACAACAGCGTTTAACAAGCTCACGGGTTGAGTGAAATTCTACTCCAGACAGATGGGCTCGAAGGGCGGGGAACACAAACCTTAATACTACGCATTGAACGTCTAAGTCCGTAAAAGGGATAACCTTCACCTGGCATGCTCATCCTGAGTAACAAACCTGGACTCGTGGGGTACGTACGAACCCCAGTGTGAAATATCTCTGTAAAAATTGAAATATTGATTATTTTGTCTTAAAAAAAACCAGAGATCATCTATAGAAACCACTTTAAACTGTAGACTAGTCCGAATTGAGCAAAATCTAGATCAACGTTCATAAAACATGCGGAAACCTAAAAAACTTGAAAAAAATGCGTTTTTTTACAAAAAAAATCTTAACTTTTATGTTTTTCAATAAAAAGGGCTGAAATTTTAGCTGTCTTCTTCTGTTATAACACTATAAAAAAAAATAATAATAGTTTTTATGGGTCTTTAACAAAAGGTATTTATTTTGAGAAATTAAGGTATGGGTTTTACGAAAAAATTAATCTCTAAATATACGAAAAAGTCGTTGTTTTTTTCTTTTTTTAAACAAATGTATTAGAAAATAGTCATTGAAAGAAGTAGAGTTAATGAAAAAGAGCGTTTAAGCTTATAAAAACAAAAATTCAATTAAATTAATGTACAATCGGGGTACATCAAAATCCTATGGTCTAGGCATATAGGGCGTTTGCAGGATGTACATCCTTTATCTGACTTTTTGTCTTATTTCCGATCACATAAGGCGCATCTCTGCTTGATGACAAGATTCAAATTTTGTACATGGCATTCAGACAAGACCGATAGATTCAAAATTGTTCTTATTCCTACTTTCAAATCTCTGGGGAGCCTTAATTGAGTAAGACGACGTTCTAAATGCGTAATTAAATGTAAATAAATTTTTTCTAAGCAATAAACTGCAGTTATTTTTATTTCTTCTTGATTTTGGACGGCTTTGCACGCTCTCAAAACTCTCGCATTCACAATCACCATGTCCAAGATGCCTTGAAAATATCGCTACGGCCACCTGTACGTCTTTTTATGCACACTGAAAGAGTGACAGAACTTATCAAAAGTGTCCGTCCCTCCTTAATTTTTGTTATAATAAAGGACCATTTTAGGTTTATCCTCTGTCATTTCTTCAGTGTGAAGTAGCGAGGAGGTCAGGAGCACAGTTTTTTCAGTTTTTTTCTTCGGAACATAGCTGAGAAGCGTTAAGTTTTCAGCATGGCAGAACTTTCTGAGTGGTCGATCTTTTTTTTTGGAACCTTCGCAATAAAATCCGCTGGAATTTCCCTTTTGCTCTTGCGAATGGGTCCATAGCATCGTCAGATTCTTCATAGCTTTCATTTGAAGAATTCTACGAGCTTGAAAGATGATCGGCACTATTATCTTCCATTGGTTCCTCGTCCAAGTCATCTTCGAGCAACTGCTCTCGTAAATATGGAGAACGCAAATTATACGCCATTCTAAACGTTAAAAAAAAACGTTGAAAATCGTAAAAAAAATGTTGATGCATAGAAATGTTTATTAGTTTCCGCTCTTTTCTTCCTAAACACCAAAATTAAAAACACAAAAAATGCTCCAATTCACGAAAAAACGACGTTGATGGCACGGTGGGGTACGTACACACCCCAAACTGATTTTGATGACAGCTGCAGGTGAACTAACGGTCGCAGCGCTATCTCACTGGCATAGGTATAAAAGTGTATCCCTTGACTACCGATAAATGTCGCTACGAGTTTCGATTTCGAAGATTTAGATATCGAAAATCAACGAGAAAGAGCGTGGGGTTTGTACATACCCCATGAGGCCAGGTGAAGGTTAAGCTGCAAAGTTATACTCTCGAGAGCGTCAAAAAAATCCTGGAACCGCTGTCCTGTTTTCTGTAAACGACCATCCAACATCCTTCGTATATCCACATCGGAACGAAATGCGTTGAATTGTTCCAAAAACTCTAGCGCACCTGAACCGCTAGAAAACTAATTTTCGAAGAAATTGCCTTTGAGTGACAATGTGGAAAGACGTAACACACTTTTTTGTAGAATCATATCAACCATTCCTTGTTCAAAGCAACAGAACTCAACTATAACTCGTTCCCAACGAAGCAGCAATAAGTTAACCTTCGCAAGCTCATACTTAAATCAACTTATCCTTTGAATTTCGTTCTCATCGGAGGATTTCGTCGAAAGCTTTAGCGGTTAACGTTGTTTGAAGCTGCCATCCAAAAAATGTTCAAAACTCGGAAAATTTAAAAATTGGTTTCTTAGTTTTATTGCAAATGTTTTGCATATGTGTATGTAATTTGAAGGATCTGTTGATGCAATAGCTACGAAAATTGCTAAAGCTCGTTACCCTGTGTCAGCAGCAAAGCAAAATATATACCAAATCTGCTTCACGTTAAACTAAACCCAACCAATAAATTTCGTTTCGATTGAATCACTGCGCTAGTAGTTATACGGTTGAAAAAGTTTTAGGGTTACCACCCTCAAAACTTTTCAAATTTTTAAAGCGTTAATATTTGTTGTTAATTTTTATTGCAGGATCGTTCCCATTTGCAAATCTAATGACATAATCGCGCAGTAAAGAAATTCCAAAAAATTACAAAAATAGTCAAAGCTGGCAGTCCTTTCACGATTTTTGTACGAAATTCCTGTGAAATTTGGCTCACATCAAAATCTATTTACTGCATAAACTTCATTTTGATATCATGACTGCATCCGAAGTTAAAGGGAAAAAAGCTTTATTTTGCTGAGCAAATTCGCAAGATTTAGGAGACAAAAATCGCCATAGCTGGCAACCCTATTCTAATTTTTCAGCCAAATTTTCAACAAACGTTACCTAAATAAGTAAAATCCAAATATTGTGTAAATTTTGTTTAAATCTGATGGCTGAATCGGAAGTTATAAGCCAAAAAGCTGTTTTTTTTCTCAGTGATTTTTCAAGATGGCACCACTGCCACAGGGTTGAACGCATTTCAAAATGATTTCTATCAGACCTGGTCCTAGCTGATACCAACATTTTCTGTGAATTTCATTATGATCGGATAATCCGGTCGTCAGTTCTCGTGAACAGAACTTTTGAGTGCTGAAAATAGAGGTAATTTAGTGATGGGTTGCCGTTCTTGTGCAAATCGGAATTTATAAAATTTCAAATTAACATGATTCACAAACTTTGAAATTTATCAATGATTTGAATTTTTTGTCAAAAATCAAAAAATTTTTAGGAGTTTCAATGATTTGAAGGATTTTTTGTCAAGAGCCTGCCGCAGCTACAGGGTTACCCGCACTACCTTGGAAATCCATGTGTATTAAACTTTAGTCAACAGTAATACGCTCTGCTAATTTCAGGATGATCCAATGTTTTTGTCAGAAGTAATGACAAATCAAAATTTGAAAAAAAATCCTTGCCTACTTTTAGGCACGCCGCACCCACACACGGCTCAAAATTTCCAATTTTTTACCATAAACAAGCTTAAAACATACTAAGTTTTCATTCC
>OX376373.1:119818915-119908899 GCA_947369275.1 Nemotelus nigrinus | reverse complement strand
GCCGGTTTATTTCTGAGGATGTTCCCAACGCATTCGTCATGTTTTTGGTTGCGATGTACAGCCGTTTGTTTGCAGTAGTACGTTTGTTCTATCTTCGGGCATCTTGTATCGCAGTATTGAATATCATCTTGGATGTTATTAGGAATGGTTGGGTATGGATAATTTTGGTTTGATTTATTGGTAGAGGGATAATATGGAAAAAGGAGTAGTTTACATTCGACATAATAGGTATTCTCACATTGAAAATTATATTGGTACTATTGTAATATGCCTGTAATTCTAATAATTCATATATATGTTCACTGGAAATTAAATTAATTTTTTGATTTTCGAAAATGGAAAGGATTTCGTTTAGTTCGTTAGTGTTTAAAATTTGTTTTGAAATTATATTTATTTGGCAAGGATTATAGCTTCTGCTATATTATTTAAGTGATTATCCAATAAATCAATATTGTAGTTAATTTGTGTTAAAAATTCCATCAGTCTTATATTGTTGCTATCAATTCTAATTTGATTTTGTATTTGATCTTGAGTATATTTCAAGTAGTGTGTTATTGTTTCTTGCTGCAAGTTTATATGCTTTGTAATGTTTTCGAAACGTTGTATCATTTTACTATTAATTGCGGCTTGTTGATTCATTTCACTTTTCAAAGTACTTTCGTTGGTCATTATTGATTCTATTTCTTTGTTCAGCCGTATGGCATCGTTTGCATCCATGTTACCGGTTATTCCCTTAATAAGTGTCCCTAGTCCATTTATAAGTCCTCATTTTGTTTTGAATTTCGGAGTCAGTGAATCTAGTTTATTTTCAAGTTCGTTCAAGTTGAGTTTCGTTAAGCTTATTGAGTCTGTGAGTGCGTCAATTTTGTCGAGAGCAAGTAACGAGGTTTCTATTTTATTTATGTTGGCTTGGTATTGCTCGAGTTGGATTATGTGTAATAGATTATTATAACCTCGAATGATTTTAGCCTGTCCCAGTTGGAGTGGGAGAATCCCGTTGTTGTTCGTCAGGTCGTGTATTTCCATCTTCTGTCCTATTGTTGTCATTAGTTGCAGAAACATACAAACCATGGAAGTTCGGTTCATGGCTGATGAATTGTGTTTCGGCTATCTGGAACTTCCTTTCCACTAATCTGGTGGAATTCGATTTTATTTTCCGCTTATCCGGCGATATCGGGCACTTCGCACTTAGTGGATTTGATCTTTTCGTTTTCTATATCCCGCCGTGACAATAACCCGTTGGCACTTCACGGAATAATTGACTTCACGACCAATTCACTTGTCGATTTGATCCTGCGAGAACTTTTCACTTCCGCCGTGACAATAAACCGTTGGCACTTTACGGAGTAATTTCTCAATTGCCGAGTTCACTTCATCGCCTATAAGACTGCGCCAGTTATAATTATGGACTCCGGAATGATAAAAAAAAACAATTTCAACGTTACAAAATTTTATTTTGATCGCACGATTGGAATAGAATTACAAACCGAACTTTTCTTCACATGTCTCGATTGAATTTATGGCCAAAGAATGTTTACATTGCATTTTTGTGAATTTGGAAAAATTGAATATGAAATTGATGAGTTGATTGCTGGTGGCGGATGTCTCAGGTAACATCGAGGCCAATGGTGAAATATTGATGTCAGCGTCAGCGTTAAATGGTCGTTGTTGGGTCATGCATAGGGTCGTTGATCGTAACACGCGTCCTTCCCATATTTATCACATAAGGCATAAGTCCAGGCTGAGATTCGCTTGGCCACCCGGTACGGTCCCATATACTCCGGCGCCAATTTCGCGGAGTAGTGTTTTGTCGCGTCGGAGAGTGTGTAGTGAGTCATAGCTCACGTCCCGCTTCCGTAGATTATACCTTTGGCCACTGTTTCAAGCCGCTTGCCGCATACGCTCTAATACGTCCGCGCGTACCGTAGCGAGCTCTTCAGTCCTGTCTACAGGCGCCAAGGTGTCCGGTCCACCCTCTGGACGTTCACTATCCTCGTGGAATGTCACCATCTCCCGTCCGAAATTACAAAAATATGGAGTGATTTGCGTCATTCATGTTTGTAGGTGCGGAGCGCGCATGCGGTCTTTGCCAGATTCTGGTCACATGTCCGATGGTTCTCCGCAACGTAAGATCGCAGCATCCGCTTTAGGTCTTGATTCCTTCGTTCGGCTGGATTGGCTTGTGGGTGATAAAGCGCGGTATATTTGATTTGGGTCCCATAGTTGGTGACCATTTGTTGCAATTGCTTACCCCGGAACTGAGCACCATTGTCACATACTAACCACTTAGGTGCCCCAAATAGTAAAAATACTTGATCCTCTAAGACTTTAGTTACCGCAGAAGCCGTCGCCTGCCGTAAAGGAAACAACAAGGTAAATTTGGAGACATAATCTAGGACGGAAAGAATAAACGTATGCCCGTGACTAGAACGTGGGAATGGCCCTACCAAATCCACGCAAACAATCTCCCAAGGCTGCTGTGGTTCCCCTTGTTGAGAGGACATGAGTCCCGCTGGAGCTTGTCTCTCCACCTTATTAGCTTGACAGGTTTTGCATCTACGAACATAGATCGCCACATCCGTCGAAATCTTTGGCCAATAATATCGAGCTGCTACCCTACCCAGCGTGCAACTAATCCCCATGTGCCCCGCCGTGGGATCATCATGACACCTCTGTAAAATTTCTTTTCTCTCCGTTTTAGCTACTACCCTCTTCCACGCCTCTGCTCCCTCCAATTCCGGATAACGTCCTGGCAGATGTTTCCATATCTGTCCATTCGTTACTCTCCAATCCGCGTACTCCGCTGGGGCCTTGGCTATTTTCTCCTTCAATCCTATATACCAACGGTCCCCTTGTGGTTCTACCGCGGCCACTTGATTCCCTGGCAACAGTCGAGACAGTGCATCAGGCACCAGATGCTCCTTCCCCTTCCTATGAATAATTTTGAACGAGTATTGCTGAAGTCGCACGGCCTACCTGGCCAGACGTGCCATCGGATCTTTGAGGTTGTTCAACCACACGAGTGAATAATGATCCGTGATTACCGAAAACTTGGCTCCTTCCACGTATGGCCGCAATTTCTCCACTGCCCAAATTACCGCCAGACACTCCTTCTCTGTAGTTGAATACCGTCTTTCCGCTTTCGTCAGGGAACGACTCAGATAATAGATTACCCTCCCGCCACCGGCATACTTCTGCGACAACACCGCCCCCAAGCCCAAGTCCGATGCGTCCGTCAGGATCACGAAAGGCAGATTGTAATCCGGGCAAGTGAGGATGGGTGCTGTCGACAATTTGTCGCACTCTTGGGTCGACTCGAACTTCTGATTTTTTTTGAACGGGTTCGTCAGTGGTGCCGTCATCGTGGCAAAGTCGTGAATAAACCTCCTGTACCACGAGACCATTCCCATAAACTGGCGTACTCCCTTCACATTGGTAGGTGCAGGGATCTCCATCACACATCTCACCTTGTCAGGATCTACATTCAAGCCTTTCTCATCCACGACGTAGCCCAAGTACTTTAGTTGTGGGTGGCAGAATTCGCACTTCTCCTTGGAGACTTTAAGACCGGCTTCCTTTAAGCGACTAAATACCTCCTTCATAATTTCCGCATGTTTCCCAAAGTCTTGCGTTACCACTATAATATCGTCAAGATATGTGAATACATACGGTTCCAAATCTGGACTTAGAACTTGGTCTATCAGACATTGCCATGTCGACGGTGCATTCTGAAGCCCGAAAGGCATCCGCCGAAATTGAAACCAACCACGATGTGGTACAGTAAAGGCTGTTTATTTCCGGGACTGTTCTGCCATGAGCACCGGCCAGTACGCGGACTTAACATCAAGCGATGACAGGTACTTTGCATCGCGTAATTTATCCAGCGTAGCCGACACATATGGCAATGGATAGGCAAAAACGATACTTGCCATCTTTCTTTTTCACTAGGATTATGGGCGAAGCCCAGGGACTAGATGATGGCTCCAAAATACCTTGGGCTAGCATTTCGTTCAGCTCTGAATCAACATGTTGCTGAACCGCAGGCGAAACAGGGTAATATCGCTGTTTTATTGGTAGTGCCGAAGTCTGGATGACATGTTCAACTCTGTCTGTACTGCCAATACCCTCCCCCATGTCCTCAAACTCCTTCTGCACCAACTGACTGAGAATGCTTTCTTCCTTTTCGGTCAAGTGGCTTCTCGGTTTCAGCTGTTCTGTCCCTCCTCCCTCTATCGTTCCGACGAACTCCCAGTGCTCTTTCCTCAGAGTCATAACCAGTCCAAACTGTCGCAAAAAATCTACCCCGAGTATTAAAGGATGTGTGAGTTCTGGGACTACCATCACTCTTAACCAATCCACCTTCCCCTGCAGCTTCACCGGTATGGCCACTGTTCCCGCGATTGAGCATCCCTGGTTATTCGCCATTCTGATACACTGTTGTTCGGATTTCAACAGCTCCACTCCTAGCTGTTCCAAAACCCGCCATCTTTCTCCACCCATCACCGAATGGGAAGCCCCTGAGTCCACAAGCCCAAGAAACTTGTGACCTAAAATTTATACCTCAATATATGGCCTATTATCCCCTTGCTTCCTGTTTAGTAGGTAAGTAACCTGTGCGCCCACCACGGCTTTGTCTTCTACTGATTTAGTGCTCAGGCTGCCGCCTACTGAGCACACCGCTGGTTTCCCGACTGTTGGCGTGTTGAGGTGACTGGTCCTACTCTACCAGCACTACCCTGGGAATTGACTCTCCGCTGGTTTATATCGGAATGGCCCCTGAAATTTCGCCCTGGATTTTGCGCTTCTCGACAATTGGGGCAGGCTGCTTTCCTCACCCCCACTCGGCCACAACCAAAGCACTTCTGAGGCTCTGAACAAGTTGTGGTCGTATGCCCGACACCTTGGCAATTCCAACAGCGTATTTCTTCTCTCTGTAAAGAGACAAGGTTTGATCCAGGATTACCTCCCACGTAAGCCAGATCCGGTTCTAGGAGTCGTTGGGATTTCCGCGTAGGGGGTGGCATATATGCTTCCACCGCGACTCGTGTTGCGTCCAACGAGCGTCCAACTTTGACTAGTTCTGCAATGGTCCTCACGGGTGTCAGCGCCTATTGTGTTTGGTAGAACGGGGTTATGTTCTTGCTAAGAATCTTCAATTTTTCGTCCTCTGTGCAGGGAGTGGCACGGCGTTGGAACAACCCCTCCATTGCTGACACGTATACGCCAATTGTTTCATCCGGCCCTTGAGTGCGTCTCCCTATTTCCATGAGAAGCCGGTCATCGTAGTCTGGAGGCAGGAACTCGGCGCGCATCTCCGCGACCAACTCTTGCCAAGAGTTGACGCGCGTCCGATTTGCACGATAGCAAATCAGCGCTTTCCCCTCAAATAACTCCACTGCTGACTGGAATAGCTGCCTTGTTGATACTCTCCTGGCTTCCCGCAACTCTTCGGCTCTCTCCAGAAAGGCACTCAAGGACCCAGAATCACCATTATAGCGAAGTCCCCATTTAGCCACGTCCTGACCCTTCGTCGCTCCAACAGTCACTCTACGGGTGGAGAGTAAAGAGTTCCCCGGTCCATCCCCATCCTGGATTGGCTCTTTGATCCTGACGGCTTCCCTCGCAGGCTCGTCACCCTGGTTCTGCCCATCGCGGTCGCCAATACTTCCATTGTCTGGTTCCGATTCCGCTTCCAATACACCATCTTCTCCTTCGGCTTTTACCAAAAGCTTCCCCATAGCCATGATCAACTGCACTCGTAATTTGTTGGCTTCGCCACTCATGATCCCACCTTCATGCTGTGCATTCCCCAGTCGCCGCATGCCGAACTCTATCTTCGCTTTGATTTTCAGGAATTCCGATGTTTGTGGTTTCCCAGAAAATCCCGCTATCAGTGTCAGTATTTCCAACAATTTTTCCTTCACGGCCATCATATTCTCATCACGGGAGTAAGTGTAGTCCCGCACAGACACCAAAGAAGTGTCCATCCACGCTTCCGCCCTCAGCGCAACCCGAAGTGTCTTCGGCATGGTCTCCACCGTTCCAGTCTGCTGGCCCCTAAACTCCAGTTCATAGGCTAATTCATCCTTATTAAGCCTGTCGACCAGAATCTTGAGTGATTTGACATCCTGTATGAGATTCTAGCCCTTTATATCAAATAATAATACTAATATACAAGCTAAAAGAAACACCAAGTACTATATTTTCATGCTAACCGCTATATTTTATTTCCTTCTATTATGATACAATATTTGCAAAAATGCATATAATATTTTTTCCTCTTCTATCTCCCAGGTATCCGTATGTAAAACGATCACCCTGACATCTTACTTGTCGTCTCTGGAACCGCTCCCACTTGAAAATCACTCGTCTCTGGGGTTGATCCTCGCTCCTGAGTCTAAATTCTCGGTTCCGATCTAATTTCACTGACACTAACACTTGTAACGTTTCACACGATCTCCGAAATCGTATATCGCAAAATTTTAGTCCTTCCGCGCGCTAATTATGGCCCCACGTTGGGCGCCAATTGTTACCCTCCCGGCCTAGGGAGGATGTCCGGCTGAGGCTCCTTTTGGGTTCCGGACTAACTCGTCGAAGACGGGTCGTGGGCGCCACTTGCTCACCCCGAATTTGAGCCTCTAGAGCCGCGAGCAAGACTCGGCTTGCCGGATATCGTCTAAAATCTTGCCCTCAACTAGACCCCTGATCTCGGGATCAATATTAATTTCCCGAGGAAGACCCAATGTACCTAGGGGCCCTTCACACCCACTTATTTCTGGTCGAGCTTCAACACAATTATATTTCCACGAACCTCGAACATCTCAAACTGACTCACTAACACGTATCTCAAATTTAAGTAGTTTACTTTATTTAACAAAACCAAGTCCTAACTCGCAACAAATCTCCTATGCCATGGTTCTGTACAATATGCCTACAGTCGCAACTACCGACGCCAGCACGACCACACCCTATTACAATTTATGAATTTAATTGTTAACGTTCAATTTCGGTTCACACACCGCCGATATATTTCTTTACACTTAATCTTCTAACGCCGAGATCTTTATCACGCCACCACTCAGTGCTAACAAACTCTTCACAATTTCCACAAAGTATTTCTACTCTCATATACATATAAATGTATACATATATATATATAAAGGAAATTTAAATAATTTTCTTTTTGTTTTTTTTTTGAATTGGTGTGAATTCACTAACCTTAGATTTAAAACAAAAATTCAGCTCTGCTTCCACGCTCCAAATGTAGGCTCAGATATATGTGTTGTCAGCTCACGGACCTACAGAGAAATTCGTTTGATGTCGCCAGTCACCTCATCACAGCCTGGGGCTTCGAACCCCGACCTGCCTGATTGGGAAGTGGGCGCGCTACCGTAGCGCTACAGAGCCACTGATAAGCTCTGTCTCGGATCACCTTCACATTCGGCGGTTCTCCATCCAAACAGGTACTCGTAAGCGGCACTGTTTAACTTATGTGTAATCAAAATGTCGACTGACTTTAGATTTTCCACTTTCTTTTTCACTTTTTATGTTACCACTGTTTAGTTGGACATGCAATTTAATTTCTTCCGAACACTTCGTACTGCTGTTCACGCCAATTTTTCCCCAATATACTCAATTCGTCAATGGCCGTGAATATTGAACAAATTTGAATAGCCAGTTCCAGCACAATTTCTTCCACGATTTCTCGCCAGTAAATACCTAATTTTTCAAATAGAAAATCCTCCGATTAGATAATGTCTGCTTTGCATTCCAGTCGCAATCAGAATATCACAATTTCTTCCACGATTTTTCGCCAGTATATACCTGATTTTTCAAAAAGAAAGTCATTCGATTAGATAATGTTTGCTTTGCACTCCAGTCGCAATCAGAATCTCACAATTTCTTCCACGATTTCTCGCCAGTAAATACCTCATTTTTCAAATAGAAAATCTTCCGATTAGATAATGTCTGCTTTGCACTCCAGTCGCAATCAGAATGCTCGAGTCCCGCTCGTCTTTCTACTCGCCCGCTTCTTCGGTACCACTGTTCAACAGCACCTCCAGTTTCGGGTCGTTGGCCAGTCACACGAGCCACCTCAGACCCAAACTCCTTTTTAGTACTGCAACCAGGGTATTATGATTTTATGGAAAACAGCTGATGAGTTGATCAGCTGTGTTCCACAGCTGCGATGACTTTTGAAGTTGTCAACGGCCACTGACAATTCGTTAATGTTTACGTTTCTCGATCGGGCTCCTGATGCGCCTTCGCTGGCATGGAGCTTCGCTGGACTGGTTGATCAGCAAGCCCTCCGCTGGATGGAAGTATTAGTCAGGTAGTTCTTTTTTTGCTTTCATGTTAAGATCCGGTGTGGAATTTTTCTGGTTGCAGGTCGTCGCTGGACTACTGATGCTATCGAGATCGGACGGGAGCCAATGTCGCAAGGTTTCATGTCGACCAGCCTTCAACCTCGAAGATAAATGATGCTGGGTGGCTTCCGGCGCCTTTTGTGGGAAATCAGGTAAGTATTCTGAGTGGATAGATGTTTCGAGTCTCTCTACCGATCATCGAATTCTTGGCTTTGTAGGTCGCCGTAGCATGTCCGGGATATGATGAGGACCTATCCCCACTTCTGTAGCCAGGAGTAGAATCGGGAGTGGATAACGAGCACCATTGTTCCTCCTGTTGGAGCCCTTGGAGCAAACTGCCCACGGCACCTTGGAAGCGTACCCCCAACCTGATACATGCGTAAGTTTCTCGGTGCTGTCATATTCTTCCCGAGTGGTGGTGCTGTGTCAATATAAGAGAAATTCGTTGTGCCTTGTCGTAAACCGCGTAGTTAACTCGTCCCCCTAAATTAACATCCTTTGTCCGCCGGGTATAAAACACAAGGCGGCTAAGTCGCTAATGCTTGACCTAAATACCCTACGAGTGGTGGCTACAACGTTTTCCTACTGCGCTGAGTGGTGGCTCCGCGGTTTTTCTCTTCGGGCAGTCTTCCCCGGGGAAGATTGGCCCCCTTTTTTTTTTGTATATTTAGAAGTATATATGGTCGTACCGGTGCGGCCCTTATTGTTACTCCGTTACAGAATTTCACATGAGAAATGTTATTTTGTTGACGTTTTTTATAGTCATGTGCTTGTGTCTTTATTAAAATTTAATTATAGCCGATGGGGTGAATGGCTTTGATTTCGTCAAATGAATTTCGCAACAAGAGAAATGCTAGCGTTTTTTTATATCTTAAGTGAAGATGGGGTCATGTGAGCTTGATCGTCATAGTGCTGGCGATTGTCGCATAGTGTTTGAAATAATTCGAATTTTATTGAGCGTTTGAAATAATTAGAATGACAACAAAGGAATTTCACATGAGAAATGTTATTGTTTTTTATAGTCATATGTTTGTGTCTTTGACCGCTTTATGAAAATTATGGTGAATGGCTTTGATGAATTTCGCAACATGAGAAATGATAGCGATTTTTAGCATGTGCGTGATAAGAGAATAGGATATCCGGTGAATGAGAATATTTCAACAATGGTACAGCGTGTAAAACAAGTTTCGCAGCGACAGTAACTATGGAAAAAATTGAGTTTCATTTATAGCAGCAAACGAACTTCGCCATATGAGAAATGCGTTTTTTAGCATGTGCGTGATAAGAGAATGGGACTTCCGGTGAATGAGAACTATACGACAATATTTTACAGCGTGTAACAAAAGTTTAGTTGCGTGATAAGGACTGCTAAGTTGTTGTATTAAATAATAATATTCAAAAGTGTTAAAGTGCCTTATTAATGATGGATTCAGCTGGCAAGTACCGAATTTTCAATATATGGAGTTAATGAAAATAAAACCGTAAAAAAATGATGATGATGAAATCAGTTCAAATTTTTCATGTGCCTCTATGTGTCTCTATATGACCATGTGTGTGTGTGTGTGGTTCTGTGTGAAAATGATTTGAGACAGAAAATCTAAGCGAGTTAAAAGTAAAGCAAATGGGAAATAAAAGAGTAGTTTTTTCCGCTTCCAGGTTTAAAACGACGAACACTCAGCCCATTTAGCTCGGTAGGCAATAACCGGGACGCTACTGTAAAAAAAGCCAAAATAGAAGCAATACAAGTATTCAGCGATATCGCAAGATATTTTAAGCCTTGTATTAGCGTAAAAGACTTGGTTATTAACCAACCGTACAAAGTGCTGAATGGTAGCGTGAAGAAAACAAGATTTGGCGAAAAAATTTGTCTAGAATTGGAAGAGAAGGTACTGTTCTTGCCTGACCGATACAACAAGCTGATCGGGGAAACGTTGGACACTATAAGCAAAAGCTCGTTGTCGATTACATCCTAAGGTCTAGTCAAGGACGGTGCAGGCATATACGATTTACATATGGTTGATATTGGAAAATCTGTTGAGAAGAACCCAGTCGATGAAATAGAGAAGCCGGTATTATATGCGGACGAAGACGACACAATTTACTCGCAGTGGAAAACATTGGTAGCGCCGGGAGATTCAACATCATCGCGACACATATATTAATTATTACTATTATAAATACTCTTTATATTTGATCAAGTATATAATAAAATTTTACTATATAGAATCTATAATGTTTGACTGTCCCAGTTGTAGCAAAAGTTTTAATAGACCGGATAATTTGAAGCGTCACATTGAGAGTGTACATGAACGAAAAAAGTCCATATGTAGTGTATGTAAAGTAGGTTTTACTAATTCGTGGAATTTAAAAAGACATATTAAGTTAAAACATAATAGAGAGAGCTCATCAAATGTAAAAATGTTCCCAGCTAAAGAGGTAAATTGCGAGAGTTCATCGAATGTGGAGTTGAATAAGTCTGTGTCCGAAAGTAATCAAGGGGTGCAAGTTCAGCGAACAGCTATCAAAAGAAAGTATGGTAATGTGGATACTATGCATTGGCATATTAGTGAAAAAGAAACTATAAAATCATATTTTAAAAACCATCTGAGAAGTAATTTACATAAAATAAATGTCAGTAAAATCAACAATGTTCAAGACGAGAAGGTGAAGAAAATTTCACAAGCATTTGCAAGTCGAATAGCCTCATACAAGATTAATAACGAAAATGAGAAATCAAGCATTGAGGAGTTTTTGAGAGGGGAGAATAATTGTTTCAAAGAACTATTACAAAATCAATTTCATGAGCTTACTACGGTGAAAGTCAATGTGGAACTGTTTGCAATTTACATTAAATTCAATGTGAACAAAGAAAATAGCCCGAGTGATTTGAAATCGTTTAATACAAAAAATGTTGTTGTTACTATCGGATGCGACCTTGATGAAGTGTATCAGAATTGTTCGGCTATTATTTTAAAGAAAAGTAAAGATTTTCAAGAGCGGAATAGTGGATGGGCATTCCAACAGGCTCTCTACTTACAAGTCAACATTAATAAATATGAGCCATTTCACGGGGGATCCTATTTACCACTGCCAAAAGAAGTTGCTTTGAAAAGAGCATATGTTAATATTGAAAATCCTGATGATGCATGTTTTGCCTGGGCTATTGTTTCAGCTTTATATCCTGCTGAACTAAACTGTCACAGCTTAACTGTATCAGCTCATACCCATCTTATTCAAGTGTTTTAAACTTGGAGGGTGTTAGTATGCCGATTTGTTTGAACGATATCCCGATTGTTGAACAAACGAATGGAATAAGTGTCAACGTTTATGGGTGGAAAAATGGTTCCATTATTGGCCCATTTTATTATTCTAAAAATAGACACATAAATTTACTCTATATTGAGAACGATAGTGGTACTAATGGTCATTACTGCTGGATAAAAATCTAAGCCGAATGGTGAGAAGTGGATTGTCCCGCTACGAGCATAGATCATATTTATGCGATGGTTGTCTCATAAAATTCACAACAATTGAGCGATATAATAAACATATTGAGCATGACTGCAATAAAATCCGCACAATTCTACCAACAGACGATGTTAAAATTTTGAAATTCGAAAATTTCGGGAAGCAGCTCAAAGTCCCCTTCATAGTCTATGCAGATTTTGAAGCTATATTGCAACCTATTCATTCATGTTCACCTTGCCCTGAAAGTTCATTTAAAGAGAGCACTCATCGGCATTTACCATTCAGCTTTGCATATTATATCAAATGTAGTTATGATTCATCTCTTAACAAACTAGAAATATTTCGGGGTGAAGGCTGTGCTGATGTTTTCTTGACTAGGCTGCAGCGCGATGTTGAGAAGATAATCAAAGTCTTAAAAAACAATAAGCCTATGCAAATAACAGCTGCAGAGGAAACACAGTTTCTAACCTGTTTATCTTGTCATATATGTGGACAAAAATTTGCTCCGGAAATTCAGAAAGTGCGAGACCATTGCCATTTAACTGGAGCATTTCGAGGTGCAGCATGTTATAATTGCAATCTTCTTTATAGAGTACCCAAGTTCATTCCAATTGTTTTCCATAACTTGAGTGGCTATGACGCCCACTTCAAATTTCCAAACTTTGGAGGAAATTCTGATAATATCAGTGTCATTCCCAAAAATAAGGAGAAATACATTTCGTTTACGAAATACATGAGGATCGATGAACAAAACATTGCGTTAAGGTTTATCGACTCATACCGATTCATGAGCTATAGTTTAGACCAACTTGCCCAAAACCTCAGCAAAGACAAATTTTTCGAAACCCGTTGATATCGTCACGACGATGAGCTGCTTGAACTTATCGTTAAGAAAAGTGTTTTTCCTTATGAGTACATTGACTGTTTCGATAAACTCAATGAGTCATCCTTACCAGCTAAATCATCGTTTTATAGCACATTGCAAAAAAACAACATCACCGACGCAGAGTATGACCACGCTCAAAATGTTTGGAAAAAATTCAACTGTCGAGCTTGAGGCCAATACTCGGATATATACCTGATCATAGATGTGCTGCTACTGACAGATATATTTGAGGAGTTCAGAAATGTATGCTTGCAGACCTATAAACTTGATCCGGCTCATTATTTCACAGCACCCTCACTTAGTTGGGATAGTATGCTGAAAAGCACTTAAGTCGAGCTGAAACTGTTGACTGATATTGATATGTACCAGTTTGTAAAGCGTGGGATAAGGGGCGGGCTATGTAAATGCAGTAAGAGACATGCAAGGGCAAATAACAAATACATCTCTCAATATGACTCAAATCTTGCCAGTAACTACATCTTATATGTGGATGCGAATAATCTTTACGGGTGGGCAATGAGTCAGTACTAACCCATTAGCGACTTCCGTTGGCTAAATAGCCCTGGAATTGAGCGCTTGGATGTAATGAATATTGAAGACGATGCTTCTAAGGGGATCATTTTGTCTGTTGACTTGCATTATCCAGTAGAACTCCATTCAACTCAACAACATTCAACAATTTAAAATAGTGTTTACGGTCCGGGCTGAAATTAGTAAAAATAAACCAGGCATTAGAATTTACTCAGTCACCCTGGCTAAAAACTTATATAGACTTAAATACCGAAATGCGTACAAAAGCCGCAACTGATTTCGAAAAAGACATTTATAAATTAATGAACAACAGCGTTTTTGGTAAAACGATGGAAAACGTGGACAAGCATGTTGATGTAAAAGTTTCGACCCATTGGGAAAACATTGGCAAGAAAAGCAAATTATTATATTAGTAGCCCCTACTTTCACAGTAGTAAAGAAATCAATGAGGATTTGGTTCTGATTCAAATGAATCGGGTGAATGTTGAATATAAAAAGCTTATATATACCGGGTTCGCAATTCTTGATGTATCGAAAACACTCATGTATGATTTTCATTATAATTTTATTCAAAAGAAATATAAAGATCGGGCGCAGCTTCTCTATATGGACAGAGACTCATTCATCTATGACATTGTCACATCCGATATTTATGAAGACATTAAAAATAACATAAGCTTATTTGATACAAGCAATTATGACATGGATACACGGTGAAAAATATTCGGATAATATTGATCTTCACAATGGTGTACTATTATGTATCCTAATATTCGTATAGATTAAATATGTTGACGTTGGATAAAATTGTTCTATCCTATTTTGGAATAATTTTTGTACGAGTTTCGTATAAACGGGTGGTTTATACCAAGATCGGATAATACTTATCAAAAATTCATATTAAAAATTCATAAAAAATAAAACGAATTATTTAGAATTACTTTTGCGTCGGAAGTCGTAAAGTTCGTATTTAAAGTTTGTAAGTGTAAGTTTGTAATTAGCATTTCGAGTTAGTAAGTGAAGTTAATTGAAAGTGTTTATTAAAGTGTTTATTAAAGTTATTTGTGAAAATTATTTGGTAGCCATAAGGAACAACTTTAATAACTACAGGAATATTGTAAAACTTTGAATAAAGTATATATGAATAAAATTTATCGATTTTTTTTTCAAATAATAAAACAAATAATCGTTATCCATCTCACAGTACATCATTGAATTTAATGCTCGAAAGTTTTACTTGGTGTACTATGTCAAGTGTTTTCACAACACCTACTTTTATCTTTGAATGCATAAATATTCAATTGTTTTCATTCTTTTTTCATCATAATGGATAATTATTCCCAATATATATGTTCATAATAAAAAGGAGGGAAAAAACCAGAATAAGATTTTGGGTTAAATGATTTTGGGTTTTCGAAAATGGGATAAATTTATCGTGTGACCTCGAAATTAGAATAACTAGGGGGCTTCGCCCCCTGCTCGCTTCGCTCACCAACCCCCAGACCATTTACGATTTTAAATTGTACATTTTACTGGACGTATGTACTAAAGCCGTGCGAAAATCAAAAAAAGTTCACAGTCGCTGAGATCAATTTTTTTATTTACTTAGATCTGTAGAAAATGTTTTATCCAAACCTCGACAAATATTTCAACGTCATTTAACAAAAAAAAAAATATGGACGATCATGTTCTGCGGGTCTCATTTTCCTTTCCTTCTCATAACCTTTCCTCAAAAACGATGTTCTTTATAATTTTCTCTTCCGTACGACATTCTAAAATAAAAATATAATCCGACCGAATTTCCAAAACTTTTTTTATTAATAGAGAGATATATTTCTTATTCTAAATGGTATACATTTAATAAGAATGTGGTGTTTTCATTTATATGCGATTCGGATACCGTTTATAAGAGCGTCTTATTCAATTTATATGAATAATTGGTATTGATTTTATCTTATCAGATAAAATTTATCTTATCAGATTGAATTGTTTGATCTTAAACAAACTTATTGGATTGATACTAACTTTCGTTTGGCCCTATATGCATTCCAAAATTAATCAAATTTATCCGAAAATTTCTAACCGTGTAGCCCATATCATATTCCACATGCAAACAAAAAAGTGCTGGGGAAATTTAAGGATGAAAGCCCTCTAGCTTCCATTACAGAATTCATTGGCACTAAAGCCAAATCTTATTGTATAGTTACCGATGAATCATGCATTAAAAAAATAAACTGAATAAAAAAATCTGTAGTAAATAGAGAAATAGAACCATCAGACTTTCTTATATGTGCTCAAAATAATAAAATTAAAATGTTTAGCAAAATGTATGTGTTCAGATGTGATAAGCATCTTATTTATACTAGATTAGTTAATTAAGTAAGCCTATCGGGTGATGATGATAAAAGATTCATTATACCTAATTCTTGTAGTACATTAGCATGGGGTAATAGTTTAAAAAATAAATATACGTAGTATTATAGGAAAAAATAATGTTTATTATAGATAAGTTCAACAAAATTGTTACAATAAATCATTCTTATTTATCCATGAATTTTGTTCTTTTGTAAATCCTAGCCATTTAACGTAGACTTTGGATCCTTTTGCCTTCAAAACTTTTTCCACCAGGAAATCGTTTGGGTATTTTGTTTTGCTCAGCTCCAGTTCATAGAAACAGCCTCGAACCGGGTTTCCTTGGTAGTCGTCAAGTAAGTATGTAACTGGATTCGTGAGCTGAACTCGACGAATTTTAAATATTTCAGTTGTCCAGTTTAGTGTGTAGCCCTTCTCGAACAGATGCTTGTATTTACTGACGCGAACACGCTTGCCAACCTTATATTTCGGCCATCCATAAGTTTTAGTATGATTGAAAGCTGAGGATAGTAAGCTGGATTCATTTGATTTGTTAACGTCAATAGGCCGCATCTTTATCGTACGATGCATAGTTTTATCGTACTGATTTGTTAAAACTTTTATGTTTTTAACCCATTGATATGTACCATTTGAACTGAATTGCCGCCAAACCAGATTTTTCAGAGTTCTATTGAAGCGTTCCACAATCGATGCTTTTTTTATGCTAAAAGTTGAGTAGTGATTAATATTATATTTTTCCATCAGATGCTGAAAGATTTGGTTGAAAAAATCTTTTCCATCATCTGTTTGAAGGTTCTTCGGCACTCTACCACTGCTACTATTGAAAAAAGACTGCATGGCGTTTTTGATTCCTATTCCAGTTTTGTTTTTGATTGGTGTGGCTCATGCATATTTTGAGAAAGTATCAATTACGGTAAGAAGAAATGAATATCCATTGTTTACAGATCGGTAAGCGCCCATTTAAACTAGATCAGCTTGCCATAGATCATCCAATCCTTTTATTATTACATGCCGCCTTTTGAAATTTTTTCTTGCGGGCTTGTGTAGCTCGTCAACAATGTGAGTTTTACTCATCACGCTCATTTTTACTAATGTTCGAAGAACATTAGTATTAAAATCGATTCGGCCAAAAATTCATATTTCTATATATATATATATATATATATATATATATATATATATATATATATATATATATATATATATATATATATATATATATATATATATATATATATATGTACAAAAAATTTCAGTGAGATAATCTCGGGAACGCGCCATTCGATTGAGCTGAAACTTTCAGAATACATTGGTGTATATGCAGAATAGGTCCAGGTCTCTTTAAATGTCAGTTATTGTAAACCTTTTCGCGCCGGCGGGCATTTAAGTGATATTTTTAATATACCTATTATTTCGTGCACAAATGATTTTCGCAAAAATAAAGTTAATAAAATAAATTTCTAACGTGTTTTACATATGAATCGGATAATGCTTTGGAATTTTTTAACCCTATGTGTGCGCTGGGTGCCTAAAAAGAGGACGGGAAAATTTGAAAATTTTTAAATTTCGATAACTTTTGACAGAGCTATTCAATCATTACCAAATTTTCAGGACATATTGATATTATTTAGTTGTAGATTTATGTGGTTTTTAATGAGCGTGCTGGCAACCCTGTAGCTAGGGCAGGCACTGAAAGTGAAAACCTACAAATCATCGTCTCTCTTGAAAAAATGCCGTTTCTTCAAAAATAAGCCTTTCATATGTAAATCTTGTGCTTTGTTTACATAACAAAAAAAAAAAAAGATATGGTATAACGGGCACGCCTGGCAACCCTTGCCCAATTTACCTATATTTTTAGCATCAAAAACTTCTGTTCACGGAAACTCACGATCCGGTGGGCAGAATTATTTGAAATTCACAGCATGTATTGACCTTAAATAGGACCAGGTCTGATAGAAGTGATTTTGAAATGCGGGCGATTCTGTGCCAGTGGTGCCATCTTGAAAAACCACTAAAAATGATAACTGTTTTTAGCCCTATAAATTCTGATTGAATCGTTCGATTTTGACGAAACTTACACAATTGCTGGACCTTACTTTAAGCCACGTTTGGTAGAAATTTGGTCGAAAAATTCGGTTGGAGCTGCCAGCTATGATAATTTTGGTGTCTTCATTTTGAAAAAAAAAATTTGGAAGTGAAAACATTCAAACCATCGAATATTCAAAAAAATGTCCGTTTTTTACAATAAAACCAATCTGTATATAAATCTTATGTTTTATCTACACGTTCAAAATAAAACTTTGGAAATTTCATGTCGGACAAGAACGGTAACCCTCTCCCAGTTAACCTATATTTTTAGCATCAAAAACTTCTGTTCACGGAAACTCACGAACCAATAATCAGATACAGCTAAAATTTACAGAATGCATTGGACTTAAGTAAGACCAGATTTGATAGAAGCGATTTTGAATTGTGAGCAACTCTGTGCCAGTGGTGCCATCTTGAAAAATTACAAAGAAAAAAAACTGCTTTTTGCCCTATGAAATGTGAATAAGTTACCAGATTTTCATGAAATTGACACAGAAGCTAAACCTAACTCTAATCTCTGTTTAATGGAAATTTGGTTGAAAAATTTGATTGGTGCTACCAGCTATGGTAATTTTTGTGTCTTTGGTTTTGAAAATTCACTCAGGAAAATAAAACTTTTTGTACTATAACTTCCAGTGCAGTCATGAAATCAATACGAATTTCATACAATTAATGAAACCTGTCATAAACATTATTCAGGCCAAATTTGGTTGAAAAGACACGATAGGGTTGCCAGCTATTGTTGGTTTTGTGTTTAATTGCAATATCTTTATTAAGCGGTTTTATCGTAGAATTTTCAAATGGTAATGATATTGTAGTGACAATAAACAGCAAATATTAAGCTTTCGATCATTTGAAAAAACTCGCTGCAGGTAACCCTAAATTTCTTTATACTCCTATAACTTCGAATGTAATTAAACAACGTGAAGCAGATTTGATATATTCTTGGATTTGATACTGGCGAAAGGTTGCCAGCACGAGTCGGTTGTGCTACTTTTGTATCAATAAATGCTTACAGTTAGTATACATACCGGAAACATTTACAATGAAAATAAATAACCGATGTTACAATTCGCAAAGTTCTGCAAATTTTTCGGATCGCAGCCCCAAACACCAACTTCAGTTACAGTGCTGCAGGCACTGAGCATTTTCTTCATTGATGTTATATGAGATGCTGCTTTCAAAATTATGTGAAATAAGCAACTGATAACGAATATAATTAACCCGTATTTTGCTCTCATAAACGTTGAAATTCATGCCAGTGGTAATATCTGAAACCTTGCACCATATGAGTTATAATGCATTCTTAAGACGAAAGTAAAACGTGGCATTTGAAACAGTTTGGCCGTAATAAGCAGCACATGTGGTGGAATATGCACTCAAAACCTGCACGATTCTTCTACTGTTCTTCGAACATTAGTGTTTCTAGCGGTTCAGGTGCGCTAGAGTTTTTATCGCTTATTTGAGTGTAAAGTTTTGTCATTTCTTCCATTATGTTTATATAAACTTGCTCAATTCTCTCCTTACTACTAGAATGCATATCAGCTATCCGCTTTTCTAATAGCTCGTTCTGCTGTTTGATAAGCTCATACTGATCGTTGATCAGCTGTTGTGTTTCAGCCTGATGGTATAAACTTACCTGCTTAACTTTATCACTAAAATCAACAATCATAGATTGTGATAGTTTACTCTGATCCGTAATAAGTTTTCGTATATCAGTGAATTGTTTAGAATTTGCTTGATCAATCTTTGTATAGAAGCCGTGTGCTTTGTTGCGGGACGTTGTTAAATTTGTATCAATATACTGCTTTGTTGCAGCATCGTTGTTATCAATCGGTTCAGCAAGTCTTTTTAAACGCTTGGATTTGATATCATAGTCACCATCTGCTGTTAGATTAAATCCCTCATCAGCTGGGCCTCGTAAACCTTGGGGTCCTTCAACAACGTGATCTACGGAAATACGTCCGAACTTATCAACACTCATAGCAAGAATGATTGAAGAACTTACCTCGATAATACTTAAATAATGATTTGGCTCTCGCGCAACTCTTCAATAATGGAGGCAATCTCGTTATGATGTTTATTGTTCCCAGCCTGGGCTGATTCTAGTAATAAGCGTAATCATTCAATTAGTTCATTGGGATCGTCCCAGTAAATATAATCAACACGTTCTTTCGGAAGATGCATCAATCCTTCGCCTTTATGCAAGCTTACATTTTTAATGAGGTTTTTGATAATTTTCTTATATTTAAATGACTTGCTTCCAGATACTTGTTCATTTTTATCATAGTTTCGAAAGAATGCATTAGTTCTATGTAATATATCTTTATAAGCATCCAAATTGAGTTTGGTATTATTTTCAGGATATTTCTTGAATAACAGTTCAAATAAACCAACAGTACCATCATACGTTCTATCCGCTACATGTACCGTATTATCAGACAAAAAATCGATGAATGAGTTGCCAATCTTCAGCTTATGAGTATTGGAATCGATGAATACTCCAAATTTAATATCGGAAGTTTTTTCACCAATCGATTGTATATACTTCGAAACATCTGTATTTGTAGAGGATTGAAGCTCTTGTTTAATCGGTGTTGATGTCGAAACTTTATTATAAAGTTCATCGCTCGTTTGCATTAGACTATCTGGTTCGCGGCTCTTGATAAATGTATCTTCATCAGTTGGTTCTTCTCTTTTGACTATGGGTGTGTTCAAGGGATCAGCTGATTTCTTAAGAAGCTCTTTTAGAGGTTCCGTAATTGGTTTCAAATCTTTTCCAGTTTCTTATTGCTGATTTCCTTGCCAGACTTTAGCGAATTAAACTTTTTTCGTATGACATTGGAAGTTTTAACAATATCTTGGATTAATTGTTCATTCAAGATTTTTTTTTCCTAGTCTTCTTATGACCTCCATTTTTTTATAAAATTTAATCGTCATATCCATGTGCTCAATAGAGCTGTTTTTTCGATTCAACTGGGCTGTTTACCAGTTCAACAGAGCTGTTTATCTGTTAAACTGTTGATCTGGTGCTGATTAGCGATATGTTTCGCGGTCCCCGTTTAAGCTGATAGACTCTGTTGAGCAGTTCCGTTCAAGTTCAAAGTAAGTGTTAAACTAATTCCAAATTTGCAATATCGCTAGCTTTTATAATTGAATAAAACTATCGAACCCTTTCCGATATCTTCCTTTTTCAACGCTGCAGTTCTTGTCGATCATAAGAAAGCCATAATCGTTTTGCCAACACTCACCGCATGCGTTACGGAACTGATTGAATGTCATATCACTATTAACATGATCATTGTATATATGTCTCAGGTTCATATAGTCCTGGTTGAAGATTATAATGAGATTGGCGTTATCTCGTATCAAACGCTTAGGAATTCTAGTGTTTGTTTGACATAGGTAAAAGCTGTCAACATCTTGATGTCTTCCCATGCTAAAGTACGCTCGTATATTATGCTGGCGCTCACATGCTACATCATCGAATATGAATACAGAGTTGGATTTGGCTTGTTCTAGATGAACTACTTCCGAATTGTTTGAAAACGTGTAGTAGCCTATGCTCTTTACTCGATCAAGAACTTGACTTTAATATTGATACTTTGGTTGTTGCAAAGACTTTGAATAAATGTAGAGATTTGCGAATTTCAGACCGTTTTGGTGGGTTATTAAAGTAAGCGTTAAATTAGTTTTCCCGCAGTTTGATGGTCCAACAATCAGTGACCGAATGCTATTTGGTAGTAAAGACCCATGTGTATGTTCATTCTGCCCCTCAGTAATTGAGATATTTTTGACTGATAGAGATTCACGCTGTTTGATATATCGCATTTTTCTCCGTTGAAAGTACAACGGAGATACCTGATCACAGATGTGCTGCTACTGACAGATATCTTTGAGGAGTTCAGAAATGTATGCTTGCAGACCTATAAACTTGATCCGGCTCATTATTTCACAGCACCCTCACTTAGTTGGGATAGTATGCTGAAAAGCACTTAAGTCGAGCTGGAACTGTTGACTGATATTGATATGTACCAGTTTGTAAAGCGTGGGATAAGGGGCGGGCTATGTCAATGCAGACTTACCCATTTGCAACTTGCGTTGGCTAAATAGCCATGAAATTGAGCGCTTAGATGTAATGAATATTGAAGACGATGCTTCTAAGGGGATCATTTTGTCTGTTGACTTGCATTATCCAGTAGACCTCCATTCAACTCATAATGATCTCCCATTTTGCCCAGAAAATCAAGTTCCCCCTCTTGAAACTTCAAAATACAAAAAATTGCTGACGACTGAATCTGATAAACAGAATTATATTATTCATTATAGAAATTTAAAATAGTGTTTACGGTCCGGGATCAAATTAGTAAAGATAAACCAGGCATTAGAATTTACTCAGTCACCCTGGCTAAAAACTTATACAGACTTAAATACTGAAATGCGTACAAAAGCCGCAATTGATTTCGAAAAAGACATTTATAAATTAATGAACAACAGCGTTTTTGGTAAAACGATGGAAAACGTGGACAAGCATGTTGATGTAAAAGTTTCGACCCATTGGGAAAACATTGGCAAGAAAAAAGGAGCAAATTATTATATTAGTAGACCCTACTTTCACAGTAGTAAAGAAATCAATGAGGATTTGGTTCTGATTCAAATGAATCGGGTGAATGTTGAATATAAAAAGCTTATATATACCGGGTTGGCAATTCTTGAATTATCGAAAACGCTCATGTATGATTTTCATTATAATTTTATTCAAAAGAAATATAAAGATCGGGTGCAGCTTCTCTATATGGACACAGATTCATTCATCTATGACATTGAAACATCCGATATTTATGAAGACATTAAAAATAACATTAGCTTACTTGATACAAGCAATTATGACATAGATAGCCCATATCATATTCCACATGCAAACAAAAAAGTGCTGGAGAAATTTAAGGATGAAAGCCCTCTAGCTCCTATTACAGAATTCATTGGCACTGAAGCCAAATCTTATTGTATAGTTACCGATGAATCATGCATTAAAAAAATAAAAGGAATAAAAAAATCTGTAGTAAATAGAGAAATAGAACCATCAGACTTTCTTAAATGTACTCAAAATAATAAAATTAAAATGTTTAGCAAAATGAATGTGTTCAGATGTGATAAGCATCTTATTTATACTAGATTAGTTAATTAAGTAAGCCTATCGGGTGATGATGATAAAAGATTCATTATACCTAATTCTTGTAGTACATTAGCATGGGGTAATAGTTTAAAAAATAAATATACGTAGTATTATAGGAAAAAATAATGTTTATTATAGATAAGTGCAACAAAATTGTTACAATAAATCATTCTTATTTATCCATGAATTTTGTTCTTTTGTAAATCCTAGCCATTTAACGTAGACTTTGGATCCTTTTGCCTTCAAAACTTTTTCCACCAGGAAAACGTTTGGGTATTTTGTTTTGCTCAGCTCCAGTTCATAGAAACAGCCTCGAACCGGGTTTCCTTGGTAGTCGTCAAGTAAGTATGTAACTGGATTCGTGAGCTGAACTCGACGAATTTTAAATATTTCAGTTGTCCAGTTTAGTGTGTAGCCCTTCTCGAACAGATGCTTGCATTTACTGATGCGAACACGCTTGCCAACCTTATATTTCGGCCATCCATAAGTTTTAGTATGATTGAAAGCTGAGGATAGTAAGCTGGATTCATTTGATTTGTTAACGTCAATAGGCCGCATCTTTATCGTACGATGCATAGTTTTATCGTACTGATTTGTTAAAGCTTTTATGTTTTTAACCCATTGATATGTACCATTTGCACTGAATTGCCGCCAAACCAGATTTTTCAGAGTTCTATTGAAGCGTTCAGCAATCGATGCTTTTTTTATGCTAAAAGTTGAGTAGTGATTAATATTATATTTTTCCATCAGATGCTGAAAGATTTGGTTGAAAAAATCTTTTCCATCATCTGTTTGAAGGTTCTTTTGCACTCTACCACTGCTACTATTGAAAAAAGACTGTATGGCGTTTTTGATTCCTATTCCAGTTTTGTTTTTGATTGGTGTGGCCCATGCATATTTTGAGAAAGTATCAATTACGGTAAGTAGAAATGAATATCCATTGTTTTCAGATCGGTAAGCGCCCATTTCAACTAGATCAGCTTGCCATAGATCATCCAATCCTTTTATTATTACATGCCGCCTTTTGAAATTTTTTCTTGCGGGCTTGTGTAGCTCGTCAACAATGTGAGTTTTACTCATCACGCTCGTTTTTTATCGCTTATTTGAGTGTAAAGTTTTGTCATTTCTTCCATTATGTTTATATAAACTTGCTCAATTCTCTCCTTACTACTAGAATGCATATCAGCTATCCGCTTTTCTAATAGCTCGTTCTGCTGTTTGATAAGCTCATACTGATCGTTGATCAGCTGTTGTGTTTCAGCCTGATGGTATAAACTTACCTGCTTAACTTTATCACTAAAATCAACAATCATAGATTGTGATAGTTTACTCTGATCCGTAATAAGTTTTCGTATTTCAGTGAACTGTTTAGAATTTGCTTGATCAATCTTTGTATAAAAGCCGTGTGCTTTGTTGCGGGACGTTGTTAAATTTGTATCAATATACTGCTTTGTTGCAGCATCGTTGTTATCAATCGGTTCAGCAAGTCTTTTTAAACGCTTGGATTTGATATCATAGTCACCATCTGCTGTTAGATTAAATCCCTCATCAGCTGGGCCTCGTAAACCTTGGGGTCCTTCAACAACGTGATCTACGGAAATACGTCCGAACTTATCAGCACTTATCAGCACATGATTGAAGAACTTACCTCGATAATACTTAAATAATGATTTGGCACTCGCGCAACTCTTCAATAATGGAGGCAATCTCGTTATGATGATTATTATTCCCAGCCTGGGCTGATCCTAGTAATAAGCGTAATCATTCAACGAGTTCATTGGGATCGTCCCAGTAAATATAATCAACACGTTCTTTAGAAAGATGCATCAATCCTTCGCCTTTATGCAAGCTAACATTTTTAATGAGGTTTTTGATAATTTTCTTATATTTAAATGACTTGCTTCCAGATACTTGTTCATTTTTATCATAGTTTCGAAAGAATGCATTAGTTCTATGTAATATATCTTTATAAGCATCCAAATTGAGTTTGGTATTATTTTCAGGATATTTCTTGAATAACAGTTCAAATAAACCAACAGTACCATCGTACATTCTATCCGGTACATGTACTGTATTATCAGACACAAAATCGATGAATGAGTTGCCAATCTTCAGCTTATGAGTATTGGAATCGATGAATACTCCAAATTTAATATCGGAAGTTTTTTCAACAATCGATTGTATATATTTCGAAACATCTGTATTTGTAGAGGATTGAAGCTCTTGTTTAATCGGTGTTGATGTCGAAACTGTATTATAAAGCTCATCGCTCGTTTGCATTAGACTATCTGGTTCGCGGCTCTTGATAAATGTATCTTCATCATTTGGTTCTTCTCTTTTAACTATGGGTGTGTTCAAGGGGTCAGCTGATTTCTTAAGAAGCTCTTTTAGAGGTTCCGTAATTGGTTTCAAATCTTCTTCCAGTTTCTTATAGCTGATTTCCTTGCCAGACTTTAGCGAATTAAACTTTTTTCGTATGTCATTGGAAGTTTTAAAAATATCTTGGATTAATTGTTCATTCAAGATATTTTTTGTTCAAGTCTTCTTACGACCTCCATTTTTTTATTAAATTTAATCGTCATATCCATCTGCTCAATAGAGCTGTTTTTACTGATGTTCGAAGAACATAAGTATTAAAGTCGATTCGGCCAAAAATTCATATTTCCATATATATATATATATATATATATAAATATATATATATATATATATATATATATATATATATATATATATATATATATATATATATATATATATATATATATATATATATATATGTATATATATATATATATATATATATATATATATATATATATATATATATATATATATATATATATATATATATATATATATATATATATATATATATATATATATATAGATATCATCAAAAAATTTCAGTGAGATAATCTCGGGAACGCGCCATCCGATTGAGCTTAAACTATCAGGATATATTGGTGTATATGCAAAATAGGTCCAGGTCTCACTAAATGTCAGTTATTGTTAACCTTTTGGCGCCAGCGGCCATTTAAGTGACATTTATAATATACCTATTATTTCGTACACAAATAATTTTCGCAAAAATAAAGTTGACGAAACAAATTTTGAACGTGTTTTACATTTGAATCGGATAATGTTTTGGAATTTTTTAACCCCATGTGTTTGCTGGGTGCCTAAAAAGAGAACGGGAAAATTTGAAAATTTGTAAATTGCGATAACTTTTGACAGAGATATTCAATCATTACGGACATATTTGCATTATTTAGTTGTAGATTTGTGTAGCTTTTAATGAGCGTGCTGGCAACCCTGTAGCTAGGGCAGGCACTGAAAAAGAAAACCTCCAAATCATCGTTTCTCTTGAAAACATACCGCTTCTTAAAAAAAAAGCCACTCATATATAAATCTTGTGCTTTGTTTACATAGACAATAAAAAAAATTTGATATGGTATAACGGGCACGCCTGGTAACCCTTGCCCAATTTACCTATATTTCTAGCATCAAATACTTCTGTTCACGGAAACTCACGATCCGATGAGCAAAATTCATTGAAATTTGCAAAATGTATTGGTCTTACATAGGACCAGGTCTGATAGAAGTGATTTTGAAACGCAAGCGATTCTGTGCCAGTGGTACCATCTTGAAAAATCACTAAAAAAGATAACTGCTTTTAGCCCTATAAATTCTGATTACCTTAAACCACGTTTGATAGAAATTTGAGTGAAAAATTCGGTTGGAGCTGCCAGCTATGACAATTTTAGTGTCTTAAATTTGAAAAAAAAAAAATTTGGAAGTGAAAACATTCAAACCATCGTATATACAAAAAAATGTCCGTTACTTACAATAAAACCAATCTGTATACAAATTTTTTGTTTTATCTACACGTTCAAAGTAAAACTTTGAAAGTTTAATGTCGGACAAGAACGGTAGCCCTCTCCCAGTTAACCTATATTTTTAACATCAAAAACTTCTGTTCACGGGAACTCACGAACCAATAATCACATACAGAATGCATTGGACTTAAGTAGGACCAGATCTGACAGAATCGATTTTGAATCGTGGGCAACTCTGTGCCAGTGGTGCCATCTTGAAAAATTACAAAGAAAACAAACTACTTTTTGCCCTATGTAACGTGAATAAGTTACCAGATTTTCATGAAGTAGCTTAACCTTACTCTAACCTCTGTTGGATAGAAATTTGGTTGAAAGATCTGATTGGTGCTGCCAGCTATGGTAATTTTTGTGTCTTTGGTTTTGAAAATTCGCTCAGGAAAATCAAACTTTTTGCCCTATAACTTCCAGTGCAGTCATGAAATCAATACGAATTTCATACAATTAATGAAACCTATCATAAACATTATTCAGGCCAAATCTGGTTGAAAAGCCATGATAGGGTTGCCAGCTATTGTTGATTTTGTGCTTGTTTGCAATATCTTTATTAAGCGGTTTTATCGTAGAATTTTCAAATGGTAATGATATTGTAGTGACAATAAACAGCAAATATTAAGTTTTGATTATTTGAAAAAACTCGCTGCAGGTAACCTTAAATTTCTTTATACTCCTATAACTTCGAATGTAATATAACAACGTGAAGCAGATGTGATATATTCTTGGCTTTGATACTGGCAGAAGGTTGCCAGCACGAGTCAGTTGTGCTACTTTTGTATCAATAAATTCTTAAAGTTAGTATTCATACCGGAAACATTTACAATGAAAATAAATAACCGATGTTTCAATTCCCAAAGTTCTGCAAATTTTTCGGATCGCAGCCCCAAACACCAACTTCAGTTACAGTGCTGCAGGCACTGAACATTTTCTTCATTGATGTTATATGAGATGCTGCTTTCAAAGTTTGGTGAAATAAGCAACTGATAACGAATATAATTAACCCGTGTTTTGTTCTCATAAACGTTGAAATTCATGCCAGTGGTAATATCTGAAACCTTCCACCATATGAGTTAAAATGCATTCTTGAGACCAAAGTAAAACGTGGCCGTTATAAGCAGCTCATGTGGTGGAATATACACTCAAAACCTGCACGATTCTTCTACTGTTCTTCGAACATTAGTGTTTCTAGCGGTTCAGGTGCGCTAGAGTTTTTTCGATTCAACTGGGCTGTTTACCAGTTCAACAGAGCTGTTTATCTGTTAAACTGTTGATCTGGTGCTGATTAGCGATCTGTTTCGCGGTCCCCGTTTAAGCTGATAGACTCTGTTGAGCGGTTCCGTTCAAGTTCAAAGTAAGTGTTAAACTAATTCCAAATTTGCAATATCGCTAGCTTTTATAATTGAATAAAACTATCGAACCCTTTCCGATATCTCCCTTTTTCAACGCTGCAGTTCTTGTCGATCACTAGAAAGCCATAATCGTTTTGCCAACACTCACCGCATGCGTTACGGAACTGATTGAATGTCATATCACTATTAACATGATCGTTGTATATATGTCTCAGGTTCATATAGTCCTGCTTGAAGATTATAATGAGATTGGCGTTATCTCGTATCAAACTCTTAGGAATTCTAGTGTATGTTTGACATAGGTAAAAGCTGTCAACATCTTGATGTCTTCCCATGCTAAAGTACGCTCGTATATTACGCTGGCGCTCACATGCTACATCATCGAATATGAATACAGAGTTGGATTTGGCTTGTTCTGGAGGAACTATTTCCCAATTGTTTGAAAACGTGTAGTAGCCTATGCTCTTTACTCGATCAAGAACTTGACTTTAATATTGATACTTTGGTTGTTGCAAAGACTTTGAATAAATGTAGAGATTTGCGAATTTCAGGCCATTTTGGTGGGTTATTAAAGTAAGCATTAAATTAGTTTTCCCGCAGTTTGATGGTCCAACAATCAGTGACCGAATGCTATTTGGTAGTAAAGACCCATGTGTATGTTCATTCTGCCCCTCAGTAATTGAGATATTTTTGACTGATAGAGATTCACGCTGTTTGATATATCGCATTTTTCTCCGTTGACTGTACAAACATTCATAAAAACACTTGTTTATATAGCTTTGCTGCCATTCGATTTACGCGTCTGACTGAAACATTAGTGTGTGTGCTGAAAAAGTATACAAGTGATATGATTACTCATAGCAACATCATTATTAGAAAGTCGGCAAAATGCAGCGGCTTACTAAATTCAATTATAAGCAGTCTCCCAGTTGAACTCCACATACGCGGCTATCAATATTAGGGCCCTGGTACAAAGTTAAAAGAACGTTTACAAAGATGTGATCCAGGTGTAAATCCTTTGGATCAGGCCTGTAAAGAACATTATATAGCATATTCTACGCATAAAGATACTCAAAACCGAAATATTGCCGATCGAATTTTAGCGGGAAAGGCGTAGGAATGGGTCAAATCAAGAGAAGCAAGTTTGGGTGAACGCACCAGTGCTTGGCTTGTGACAAATTTGATGAATGCGAAAGCAAAAGCTGGAATGGGGTACTCATCGCAAATCAAGACGAAGAAGAAGAAAGACTCTCGGGTGAAAAAAAGCAATGCGAGAAAATATCAAATACCATCTTATAAACAAGTGGTCAGAAAAGCGCGAGTTATGGTGGGGCCTGATCACGGAGATAAAAAAATAAAACTCGACAATTTCGTTTTACACAACTTTATATTGAACGAATTATACTTTTAAAGTTATCTCACAAATTAGATGTTTAATTGGGCAGAGTTTACCCTTACACGATTACAATCAGACTCACTGGAATGAGCTACGTTTAATCTATTTATGCATTATTATCTGCTGACCTAGGCGTCTGCAGTTTCGTGGGAACGCTTAAGTGATCTAGCATATCAGTTAAGCTGATGATGCAGATCCCACGGGAATAGACAATTGTTTATTGTCCGTTTACTTGTTGCAGGTGTTTTGTTACGCTCTGCAACAAGGTGTCATATTTATTTAGAATGTCTGACATGAACTTATACGTTTTGGTAAGGACTCTCCTGAGTCGTTGTTTTTCCTTTTTTTTCTGCATTTGTCGAAATTTACTTATATTACAAATACGACAATTGCTAATATTATTACCAGTGACGGCTCGTCAGGGGCGGCAAGGTCGGCCCGGCCGTACCAAGAAAATTATCATAAGTAGGAAATTATAATGAAAAATAGGAAGGATGAATAATTGATTTTAAGCCTTTAGCTACTACATATAGCTTCCTCTTAACTATATTTACCTCATTCAATCTTTAATTTGCCAAAAGCCGCATATACCGCACTGGACTTCAATGGAAGTAAGATCGAAGCGGTAGTATGTAAACCGATAAATACCCCGTTTGCGTTGGACTGTGCTGATATCAATCACATTTAAATCCTAGTTAATATACGCGGCTATGGAGAGCAAATCATCAATAAAATGTATCGTTCATACGACGACCGGTCAACAGTCCTAATCTAAATCATTTCATTCAAGCATATGTACATACATATGAGTACAATGCATCATCCACCCAGCGAAACGGCGGAGGCCGCATCGTACCCAGCGAACATGTCTAGCAAGTGCAAGCGAGAACCGAGCGAAGCGACGGCTGAAATCATGGCCGAAGAAAATTGGCCGTATCCAAGCACAGTCTAGGGCACTCAAAACTTTTCAGATAGCCTCCATTCGAGACTTCGTTTCCATACCAACTATTTATTTGGGTGTTTCGTATAGAATCTTACACCCCGCGCATGGATGAGATAATGCAAGAGACTCGGCGGCCAGCCGCATTCAGGTGGAGAATAAAAAAATTAGCAAAATGTAAGAAAAAATGGCAAAGGGAATACATTTTTTTTTAAATCGGATCGTACTGGGATGAAAGTCAAGTGCGTTTTTACTCATAGTAGAAAGCATTTCTTTTGATAGTAGAATGGTGGTGGGCTTATGTGCTATATTAGTGATTTAATTGATTCTGTATTTTGTTTAAAAGAGTTTAGTTTTCGTAGTTGTTTTTAGGTAAATAGTGAGTTTGAATTGCTAGACAAAAATTTGAGTTAAAATAACTTTGAACATATTTAGAATTGAGAAGTGTGCAATGGAGATGGATACGGAAAGTATTAGAGAATGTGTGAGTAGAAAGAGTGATTTAATAAATCATCTTTTAACAAATAAGTTTAATCGCATGTCATATCAAGATAAACATTTTCTTAAAAGTTTACGCATTCCACGGCCGAAAATGGGAAATTTAGTCTAAAAAAACTCTAGCGCACCTGAACCGCTAGAAAACTAATTTTCGAAGAAATTGTCTTTGAGTGACACTGTGGAAAGACGTAATCTACTTTTTTGTAGAATCATATCAACCATTCCTCGTTCAAAGCAAACTATAACACAAATGGTGAAAATGTTCAGTGCTGGCAACATTTTCCCAACGAAACAGCAATAAGTTAGCCTTCACAAGCTCATATTTAAATCAACTTATCCTCTGAATTTCGTTCTCATCGGAGGATTTCGTCGAAAGCTTTAGCGGTTAACGTTGTTTGAAGCTGCCATCCAAAAAATGTTCAAAACTCGGAAAATTTAAAAATTGGTTTCTTAGTTTTATTGCAAATGTTTTGCATATGTGTATGTAATTTGAAGCATCTGTTGATGCAATAGCAAAATATACACCAAATCTGCTTCACGTTAAACTAAACCCAACCAATAAATTTCGTTTCGATTGAATCACTGCGCTAGAAGTTATACGGGTGAAAAAAATTTTAGGGTTTCCACCCTCAAAACTTTTCTAATTTTTAAAGAGTTAATATTTGTTGTTAATTTTCATTGCAGGATCGTTCCCATTTGCAAAACTAATGACATAATCGCGCAGAAAAAAAAAAATTCAGAAAATTACAAAAATGGTCATAGGTGGCAGCCCTTTCTTGATTTTTGTACAAAATTCCTATCAAATTTGGCTCACATTAAAATGTATTTACTGCATAAACTTCATTTTGATATCATGACTGCACCGGAAGTTATAGGGAGAAAAGCTTTATTTTGCTGAGCAAATTTGCAAGATTTCGGAGACAAAAATCACCATAGCTGGCAACCCTATTCTAAATTTTCAGCCAAATTTTCACCAAATGTTACCTTAAGTAAGATCTAAATATTGTGTGAATTTCGTTTATACCTGATGGCTGAATCGGAAGTTAGAGGCCAAAAACCGGTTTTTTTTCTCAGTGATTTTTCAAGATGGCACCACTGCCACAGGATTGCCCGCATTTCAAAATTATTTCTGTCAGACCTGGTCCTAGTTAACATCAACATGTTCTGTGAATTTCATTATGATCGGATAATTCGGTCGTCAGTTCTCGTGAACAGAACTTTCGAGTGCTGAAAATAGAGGTAATTTGGGGATGGGTTGCCGTTCTTGTGCAAATCGAAATTTTAAAAATTTCAAATTGACATGATTGACAAACGTTAAAATTTATCAATGATTTGAATTTTTTGTCAAAATTCAGAAATTTTTCAGCAGGTTCAATGATTTGAAGGATTTTTTTTCAAGAGCCTGCCGCAGCTACAGGGTTACCCGCACTACCTTGAAAATCCATGTGTATTAATTTTTAGTCAACATCAGTACGCTCTGCAAATTTCACGATGATCCAATGTTTTCGTCAGAAGTAATGACAAATCAAAATTTGAAAAAAAATCCTTGCCTACTTTTAGGCACGCTGCACCCACACACGGCTCAAAATTTCCAATTCTTTACCATAAGCAAGCTTAGAACATAATAAGTTTTCATTCCCAATACTTTTTTTGAACAAAAATTCACGCTGCTTTTAAATATAGGAGTACCTCAAAATTCACTAAAACGCTCGCCACCGCTAAAAGGTTTGGGATATCTGAATTGGGATATCTGAAAAAATCGTGGACCTACCTACTAAATACATCTACGTTCTCCGAAAGTTTCAGCTCAATCGGATCAGCCACTCCAGAGATTATCTCTCTTAATCATTTTGATGATATATATATATATATATATATATATATATATATATATATATATATATATATATATATATATATATATATATAGATATATATATATATATATATATATATATATATATATATATATATATATATATATATAAAGAAATATGAATTTTCGGCGAAACGAGTTTAATACTACTTTTCTTCGAAAATTAGTAAAAAGCAGAGCACCGGAGGAAATTAGCCGCGCACTAAATATGAATCAAATTAAGAAAGAACATTCCCACTCGGCTTTGAGACACAAATAACTCTGTAAGTTATTTGATAAATATTATAATTTTTCTATCAATGCAGGAAATGGCATTTAGAGACAATGATGAGATAGCAGAATTCAACAACTAGGGAAATGTTAAAGAATTAGCTAAATTCACTTCAAACTTAGATTCTGATTTTAATAGATTTATAGACACAACGGTTTTTACAGGATTATCAAAGACGATTTCAATGAATTGATTGACGCAATGATTAAAACAGTAAGTAATAAAATATGCAGTCAAACTAACAGTGCAAATTGCTTTTATTGGGAAGTAGATGAAACCACTGATATTAGTTGTTTTTGACTGTAAGGACGAAATAACCGAACGGGTATTCCTTTTCTTGAATATCAATAATGGTTGCCGTGCAAATTACATTTTTAATATTTGGATTGAATAATTGGGGCAATTCAATATTGAAAAAAAAAAATTGATTGGTCTGACTTTAGACGGAGCCCTGATTATGGCTGTTGAAATAAGCGAATTGTAGTCCAAAATTAAATCAATTGCTCATCAAGAATTGTTTATACATTGTTATGCACGCAAGATGAATTAAGTGCTTCAAGATTAATGATTTGTGCACGTATTATTTATTTTAATTTTTTTATAAAAGGTAAATTTCTAATCGATATACTTAAGTAATAGTTATGAGTAATAATGCCCTATTTTGTAAAATTCCTTCTATCTCTTCAACCATCCCTTTGGTCATAGTTTGCACTTGGTATGGTTTTTCTACTGCTCTCTATTGTTTTCATTTTTACCAATCATAACAATACCCACTTGTCCATTCCTTTCCTTTCATAGCGAGAGTGCTGTAGACCTCCTCGTGGTTCTTGCTGGACGATTTAATTTTTTTTTTAAGATAAGATACTTATTGTTCGTACATAAATTTCTTAACACCAAGTTGAAAATTAGAGCTATTAAGTTGAAAATTAGAACTTTTTTTTCGGCCGCCCCAAATATTAACGTCACGAGCCGTCACTGATTATTACACTTACAGGAACTATGCTTAGGCCATAAGTGGTGTTTTTGTGGAACTCTAGCTCTTGAATTCTTGCAATATTGTTTTTGTTATTCATGATTAGGTCGTCAAAGGTAAGTTTTGAAAAATTAGCAAATGAATTATTTACAGGATAGTAAAAACGTTCTTGGAAAGAGTTTTTAACATTTGAAAAGTATTGATCTCTTATTTTCAAATTGCAATTGTTGTAATGTACAAGTATGTTTTTTTGCATTAATATATTTCTTTCGTCACAATTTTGAATTAGTTTTAAATTTACTGGATTTTTAACAATAATGGTTTCCTCGTCTATTTCAAGCACTTCGGTGAAATTATTTGTGATAAATTTACAATTTTTCGAATATATGCAATGTTTGCTTATTTTAATTTCGTTTAATGTTTTAATTCTATCGTATTTATACTAGTGTTGTTATATTTGAATACAATTTCTTCTGGAGAATCTATTTCTATGAAATAGAGATTTGGTATCGGTACAATTTTTCTCAAATGTATTTTAATGAAATTTTTCGGTATTTTAATAGCAAATAGTAATTTATTACTATCAGCTTTGGCTACACCTAATTTTAAATGTTCGAGCTTTTCAAAATTTAAGTTATATTTTTGGATTTCATTATCCGTTAATATACTCGGATGAATAATGCCATATTGTGCCGATGCAATATTGTCTTGTAAATGATCTATTTTAGCTGATAGCGCTTGGATTTTAGATAGTTGATCACAGTACAATTGATTATTTATTGAATATTTTGTTATATTATTTCAATGTGCAACTATTAAGGATCTGTCTTTCTCGATAGATTTTCGAAAGTTGATCAGTATTTCATTAAAATAGTTGTTAATAGTTATTTGTTGATTAAGTCCGTTAATTGCGTTATGTGTGTTTTGGTCTAACGTCTCTAAATGTTTATCAATGTCTATTCTGTCTTGGTCACTCATTGTCCCGAACAACCATTTTTGTGCGTCTCCTACTACATTTATTAAACCTCTTCTTTTCCGATTTGTTTTTGGGATAATGGACTTAACTTTGTTAACTATATGCTGTAGTTCGTTACGTAATAAGATTTTATTGTCCATGTCCATTTTGTCAATGTTTACTGAAAATTGTTTAAGAACCTCTAAAATTTCTTGTGTGTCTATTATGTGTATTGCTAAATCTGTTTGACTAACTAGATCTGTTTCCCCCAATTGAATTTCAGTAAAACCTGCTTGCTCTGGTATGTTGTAAACGTTAAGTCGTCCAAAAGTCGGAGTAATTATTACAGTCAGTATTGTCAAAATCATAAATGCCTGAAAGTAAAGCAAATTATGAATATTTATTTTCATAATAAACTTAGTATTAAAGAAAAGTTAATGCGGCCGTTATCTTACTGTAATAATTGGCCTGACATAATTTCTAATATTATCTTATTTCTAAAATAAGGCATCTCTTGTTGAGTGAAATTAAAATTCTTATCCCTACATATATATTCCGCAAACGTACAACTAAATACCCCACAGTCACCGCCATTTGTCTGTTTAGGTATATCTGACACTGATTCTTTGGTCCATGTGGATGTGTCAAATTGTTGTTTCAGTTTACTTGACGACTCCTCCTTCAAATAGCTTTCAATTTCATTTAGCACGATGCTATTTTGGTTTCCCAACGAATCATAATATTTTATGGATTTTTCTCTAAAATCTACTACTGCTAAACACCAATGATTGTTATTTACGTGAACTGGGAATAGGATGACGTCAAAGGAAAATATATTGAATTTTCTGGTCCATCTTTCGATAGCTTTATAACCTGCTTGTAAAAGACGAAGAATGAAATGGGTATTCATAGTAAATACTGTTGGAAGGTTTCTTGAATTTTCTGACATGCTTCGTTCTTGCAATAAATTCATGTAGAAATTAATAACGTTATCATTAAGCCATTCGTTTTCTCTCATTGTTTGTATATCTGATCTGGTAATATTTAAATTAAATTTTGAAATTAAAGTGTCGTTTCGGCTCCTTCTTTAGTTGCTATCTCAATGATTCGTTTTTGTTCCGCTGATAAAGTAAAACTTTCTTCTTCTATTGTATGGTCTGCCCATTTTGGCTGTCTTTTTATATTGCATGGGTGTACATTATTTAATTTTCTTTTTCTAAATTTCGGAAGTTCTTTGTGTCTTACTGCTTTGTAATTTTTAGTAAATCCAGTTGTGCGACATTCAACATAATCTTCTCTACTTTGATTTCGTTTATTAATGTATTTTTCTTTCGCGTCTAGCAAAGTTTTTCGTATTTGATCGAAATTCACTTTGCGAAATTGCACATTCTCTGGTGTGGTTTTAATTGTCGAATGGTAGCGCTGGTTATAATTTCTAACAGCTTTTTGCAACATTCTTCGAGTAGATAATTTGGTTTTCCCCAATATAAGAGTTCTATATTTTTCTGCTAAAGTATTGTGTAATCGCTCTACGTCAGCGACACCTGTATGACTGTGGGCCTTCGTTACATACAAGGTAACATTTTCCTCTTGCAAAAACTCTTTTATTCTTATTCCATCGAATTCGTTACCTGCTATGATTTTTTTTGGTTTTCCGATTTTAGAGAAATGATCTTCGAGTTCTTCGATAATAGTAACGTGGTTCCTATCGGTTAGATAATATACAGCGGCAAATTTAGAAAATTTATCTATAACTGAAATAAAATTGTGTTTCATAATGGTATATATGTCGATGTAAATAATTTCGTTTATATCAGAGGCCGTTTCGGTAAATTCGAATTTCGGTTTGATTGGGTTTCGGTCATACTTGACCTCCTGACATACATCACACTGGCTGATCACAATTGTTATCAATTCCATAAGTTTAGGAAAATATAATTTATTTTTTATAGCATTAAACGTTTCCTGGATGCCTGAATGAATGCTTTCACGAACATGATACAGAGAAATTTGTTTCACTGCTTCTATTTCAGTCTCAATGTCCTGTGCTTTGAAAGAACATCGGAAAAATTTTAGGCTGTTATCATTTGAGAATAATTCTTTGATTTTTTCTTGTACAATGTTGTATTTAGTATCTTCTAGTTCAGAATAAATACCGATTCTACCCTTTTTAATATATCTCCTTAGTATATTAGATAGGTTTTCCAAATCATATTCAGCAATGTATATCTTCCGTTTTCCATGGACAATTTCGAATTCTTGTGTTTTATTATTGGTTAGTATGATTTGTGTTTTGTATTTGTTCACGATTTCTTCAATTATTGGAATTCTATCATGGAGCTCTTCCTCTGCGGAATGTTTCGTTGCAATTGTGGACGTTTCCTCTATGTTTAGTAGAGCACCTAGGTCTGAATAAGAGTTTGTACGATTATCACTAAACTCTTGTACCACTCCGTTATCATCTGTGGTATTAATTCGGCTTAGGAAATCTGCGACTTTATTTTCGCGACCCTTTAAATATTCGATAGTGAACTGGTATTCCCCCAGTTTCAACAACCATCTTTGATGTCGAGATGATAAATCTCTACCCCGATATTTAGCCTGAAGATACTTTATAGGCTGATGATCTGTGAAAATAGTAAACTTATTTCCATATAGATAGGGCCTGAAATAGTTTACGGCCCACATTATTGCCAGGAACTCTTTGTCTGTGGCTGAGTAATTTTGCTCATGGCAATTAAGAGTTCTGGATGCATAGCAAATTGGGTGACCACCCTGTGCTAGGACAGCACCTATAGCCCAGTTTGAGGCGTCTGTCGTCAGCTGAAATTCCTTCGTGAAATCAAGGAACCTTAGAATGGGAGGAGATGTAACCAATTCTTTTAGTTTTTCGAAGGCATTAATATAATTCGGATCTTTGATGTTAATTTTTGTATTTTTTTTCAAATATTTCGTCATTGGCTGTGCTACTTTAGCGTAGTCTTTTATAAATTTTCGGTAAAAACCGGTGAGTCCTAAAAAGCTCTTAATTTCTTTTTCCGATCTTGGAAGTGATACTTTTTCAATTGCTATGATCTTTTCGGGATTTGGTTTTAGTCCTTCTTTCGCAATGATTTGCCCCAAAAATAACGTTTCTTTTTCCATGAACCTACACTTGTCAATTAGAATTTTTAATTGATGGTTTTCTAATACTTTAAATATGTCTGTTATGGCTTGGATATGTTCTTGCAAAGATGTGCTAAAAATAAGAACATCATCCAAGTACACCACACAAGTTTTGTTTATGAAATCCCTCAGGATATCATTCATGAGCTTTTGGAAAGTAGCGGGGGCATTTTTGAGCCCGAATGGCATCCTGATGAACTCACAAAGTCCGTGAGGTGTAACGAACGCTGTTTTTTCCCTGTCAACCTCTTTGACGAGGATTTGGTGATAACCCTTGGCGAGATCGATTGTGGAGAAATATTGGGCTCGTTCCAATTTATCTAGGATTGAATCGATGTTCGGTAACGGGAACTTATCGTCCACAGTCACCTCATTCAACCGTCAATAGTCCACGACCAGTCGAAATTTTTTCTCTCCGGAGTTATCACTCTTTTTAGGTACAAAAATTATTGGACTGGAATATTTCGAAGTACTCTTCCGAATTATTCCCTGATATTCCATTTCAGCAATTTGCCTCCGCACTTCATGCTCATATTTCGGAGGGTACCTGTATAATTTAGAATTTATTTGACTATCCGTAACTGTTTTGATCTCATGCTGAATGCTATGAGTACTAGTTTGAAGAAAATATGTTCGAATTTTTTGATTAATTTTACGATTTGTTGATATTCTTCCTGATTAAGTTGGTTTAACTTTAAGCGTTTAACATAATCGTTTTCAGAAGTTTCTAATGCGAATGTTTGATCGATTGGATAAGGATTGTAAAAAAAATGAATGTTTTGTCTATTTAAAGTGATTATTTTATTTTCTAGGTCAATTAGAGTTTTAAGTATACCTAAAAGATCAATTCCAATAATGAATTGATATTTTCTACGCTCTAAACTACGTACTTTCCATTTGATAAGACCGTTTTTCGGTAAATTGAATTCAGTGGAAGGTGGTGTGTGAACTTCGTAGTTAACACTGTCCTTGCCCGTGATTGTGGTAAAGAATATAGGTTTAATAGGTACTTTAGTAAAATTTTTTATGTCTTCGCTTATTATACTAAATGTTGAACCTGTATCTATAAGGGCTTGGTATTCTACGTCATTTATCATCATCATCGTGGCACAACAGCCCGACGTCGGGCCTTGGCCGCCTGGATCGTATTCCTCCAATTGTCTCGGTCACGTGACCGCGTCCTCCAGTCTTGGAGCCCCAATAATTGCTCGGCGTCCGAATACACTGAGCTCTCCCAACGAGCTCTTGGTCTTCCTCTTGGCCTCGCTCCGTCGACTCGTCTTGCGTTCATGACACGTTTTGGCATGCAATCGTCATTCATGCGTAGCACGTGCCCAGCCCACTGTAAACGTTGTAATTTGACGATCTTGGAGACTTCCAGCTCATCATAAAGTTCGTACAACTCATTGTTGTACCGGATGCACCATCCATCTCGGTCGCAGACAGCCCCGAAAATCCGCCGTAGAACTTTCCGTTCGAAGGTGTCGATCCTATTTTCGGAGGTTTGGGTCAAGGTCCATGTTTCGCAACCATAGCACAGCACAGGTCGTATGATAGTTTTGTAAACGCGGAGCTTAGTTTTTCTGTGCACATATTTCGATTTCATAATGGGGAGGACCGAGAAGAATGTCTTATTTGCTAGTTGTATCCGTCGCTTGATTTCGTCAGTTTCGTTGGCGTCACTCGATAGATTGCTACCCAGGTAAACGAAGTTATCCACGAATTTGATGCAAAGGTCCTCTACGTTGATGGTCGTGTGCGCTGGCGTCCTTGTCCTAGATTGCATCATAACTTTCGTTTTGTCTTCGTTAATTCGTAGTCCAACTTCCTTTGCTGCGGTGTCAAGTCTAAGCAGAAGTTCTTCTGCATCGGTCAGTTTTCGAGCCATGATGTTAATGTCATCCGCGTACGCTGCCAATTGTGTCGACTTAAAAAGTAGCGTGCCGCTGGTGTTCAGGTTCATTGCCCGAATAGCGAACTCAAGTGCCAGGTTGAAGAGCGTGGGCGCTATTCCATCGCCCTGCTTCAGGCCACCCAGAGTTTCAAAAGGATCCGTCAATCTGTTCTGGATCCGGACTTGCGAGTCGGAGTTGGTCATCGTCATCTTTACAAGTCTCACTAATTTGGCCGGTATACCAAATTGCAGCATGATGCTATATAGAGCGCCTCGGTTGATGCTGTCATATGCTTGTTTAAAGTCGACAAAGATTTGGTATACGTCTACGTCGTATTCCCAGCACTTTTGCAAAATTAGCTTGACCGTGAAGAGCTGGTCGATTGTGGAGCGACCAGATCTGAAACCGCCTTGATACTCGCCAATGATTTCTTCCGCGAACGGTTTGATCCTATACTCCAGGATTTTTGACAGGATTTTGTAGGCCGTACAGACTAAGGAGATGCATCTGTAATTCTCACACCGCAGTTTATCTCCCTTTTTATGTATGGGACAGATGATGCTTCTGCGCCAATCGTCTGGGATCACCTCAGTCTCCCATATTCGCAGCAGTAGTTGATGTAGCGCACTTAATAGACCCGCCCCACCAGACTTGAGTAGCTCAGCTGGAATCTCGTCAGCGCCCGGCGCTTTGTTGCTTTTCAGTGAACGCAAGGCGAGATCAACTTCTTCTACTGTAGGGGATTGTGTGGATGGCGGTTGACCAACGGTATCACCATGGAGCTCAGCTTCTGCTGCCAGGACGTTTGATTGCGGATTCAGAAGCTCTTCGAAGTAGGACGCCCATCGTTTGCTAATATTTTCGGTGTCGCTGATAATATTTCCATCTTTGTCCTTACAGAGGCTAGTCCTGGGTTGGTAGCCGTTTTTAATAAAGTTTACTAATCTGTACGCTTGTCTGGTGTTCTTACTAACTAGGTTTATATTAATGTTCAGCAACTGCTCGTCAAAGTATTTTCGTTTCTTACGCCTAATTATTCTATTGGATGTTCGCCGTAGCTCGTCATATTTTTCCTTCTTAGCTCTGGTTGCACGTTGGACCCATTGTCTGTAGGCCTCGTTCTTTGCGTCAAGTGAGTTTCTGCATTCTTCGTCAAACCATTCATTTTGCGCTCGTCGGGCTTTGTATCCCACAACGTTTTCTGCCACATTCTTGATTGTATTTTTGAGCTCTTCCCAGAACTCATGGACACCTACGTTGCTGGAGTCGCACAGCATTCGTGAAATTCTTTCCTCAAGCGCGGTCGTATATACCTGAGCCGTATAGTCGTTCAGCAAATTCTCAACCGCGAAGAATTTGGGAGGGCTGAATCTCGATTGGTGCACTGAGGAAATTCTGCACCGGTATGTCGTTTTCACCAGAAAATGATCAGAGTCACAGTTAGCTCCGCGGTACGACCGAACATCCATAACACTTGACGCCCATCTCTTGCTAATAAGGACGTGGTCGATTTGGTTGACGGTATGTGCGTCTGGAGAATTCCAGGTCTGCTTGTGAATGCGACGATGTGGAAAGCAAGTTGAGCTTACAACAAGGTTCCTGCTGCAAGCGAAGTCAATTAAACGATGGCCATTATCATTGCATTCCTCGTGGAGGCTGTGACCTCCAGTGGTCCCCCGATGCCAACTTTCATTCCCAACTTTTGCATTGAAATCTCCCAGCAGCATTTTTACATCATTTGATGGGAGTGAGTCGAAGAGAGTTTCAAGGCAGGCATAGAACTCGTCTTTTACAGAGTCTTCTTGTACTTCGGTGGGAGCGTGCCATTGATGAGCCAGAGATTGAAAAAACGCGCCTTGATGCGAATCGCACACAGCCTTTCGTTTACGGGTTTGGAGTCGGTAACGCGCGACTTAAGCTGCTTATTCACTATGAATGCTACTCCAAACTCCTTGCGGCCCGATGGTTTACCGCTTGTAAAAATGGTGTGCGATTTCTTGTCGTTGATCTCGCAGCCTAACCAATTTGTTTCCTGGACTGCAGTAATGCTCAGTTTGTACTGTTCGACCTGATGAAGGAGGGCTTTTTCGGCCCCCGGTTTGTTCAGGGAGCGTACATTCCAGGTTCCGAGAGAATAATCCGTTGTGCGTTTGCGTGGTCGTCGTTGTTGATCCGTCCAATCCGAGGCTTTTGTTCCAGGTTTCTTGACAGAGGAAGTTTTTACAAGGATGAGTTGTCGGCACATCGCTCAACCATTTCCATGGGGGGCCTCGGCAATAGTTGCTTCAGGAGACTTGCCTCGTGCCAGAGTTCACACAACTATGTTGCAGGTCTGACAACGTGGCCAAACCTACCTAATGACCTGAGACGCTTAGATGTAATTCAGCCATCAGGCTGCAACTATGCAAGTTTTACTGAGGATAGAGTTACCTCATTGCCTCAAACCCTCCTCCTTTCTCCGGGCTTGGGACCGGCATATCACAAATTAGACTTGCGATCGGCGTACGTCATTTATAGTTATATTAATTATTGGAAATTCGTCCGAGGCTAGTTGATAAAAAACTGCTCCGAACTGGAAGTGATCATATTTGATTCATTAGTTTCTGATACCCTATGGTTTGATTTGGTTTTATTTTTGTTAGTTTTTCTATAGTTTGAATTATCGATTTGTAGATTATCTACTTCCATTGGAGTTGCAGGCTGTTGCCTGTTGAAAGAATGTGAGTTTTGTCGGTGGTTAGAAGTAGTGTTCTGTCCATAGTCTCTGAGTCGTCTAGGTTTGTAATTGTTGTTCTGGTTTTTATGAAAGTTTTGATGCTGTTCATTGTCAAAATTATGTCGTCTGGACTGTTGTGAGTCGTTATAGTACTCTTTGTCCTGTCTGTCGTAGTTGTTTCTTGTCTTATGTGTAAATTGTCCTGAATCTTGTTTGTTATTGTAATGGTATTTATTGTTAGAAGTAGAAAATTTATTTCGATCTGATTTCGTGAAATTTTTGTTTTTGAAATTCATACCGGATACACTCGTTTTCGAAACGACGATTTTTCATTATCGAAACAATCGTATCAAAATCTCTAACTTCGTTTATCTTATCGAGAAGAGTACCTTGACTCATTTCTTTTATCATGTTCACTAAAAGTGAACTCACATTTGATAGATCAATAAATGAATCATTTTTATAAAAAACAGTTAGTTCGTCTGCTTTAAACTTGATCTTTTGTACCTCTATAGCTAATTCACTTACATTTCTAACTTTTAAGTTGTTTATTAAATTGTATATTTGTGCTGGTTCCACGTCCGGTTGAAATCGAAGTTTCAGATGCTCCTTGATCAGATTCCAATCGTCCGTTTCTGGTAAATTCAGGATTACAGATTTTGCTTCACCTTGAATTTTTTCATGGTAGATGGATCTCGTTGCCATTCGCTTCAGCTCTTCCGTGGGCATCTCGTTTAGGTAATACTCGACATTGTTGACGAAGCTATTGATGGATACGTCGCTGCTTCCCGTAAAGGACGACATATATCGCACTTCCTTTAGGATTCTCTCCCTCTGCTGCCTTGACTCCTGCTGGAACCTTAGCGTATGCAACGCTTCGGCCAGTTGCTCGATTTGAGCTTCTCGCTGTTGGAGTTGCTCTTGAAATTGTCTGAGCTGCTCCTCCATTGTATATTCCCCAAGTAATAATTCCCGTGCTTCTTTTGCCACTTTTGTGCTATGAAATATACTTAGATTCTAAAATATATGATCTTCATTACCTTAATCATCCAAAGAAATGAAGAAAAAGTATTCAGCAACAGTTTGTCCTTTTTTTCACTCACTCAGTCACTTTTGCTCAGCTATTTTGTATTGTCACTCAATCAGTCTCTTTCACTTAATTATTATTTGTATTATTTATATTGTTTATTGATAAGCTTGCATAGCGGCCTCACCATACAATTTAACCAGAAAGAAGGCTTCTGGACTTATCTGTTTTAATTCGATCTGACGCCCGAAATCTACCTTCGCGGTATCGATTGTCGGTCGAACGAATTTAATTATTAATTATTTTTATAATTCACTATACAACCTTCGCGGTGTGAATAGGGATTAAGTTTTTGTTTAACATTCGTGGTATTATTGATTACTTATTAACCTTCGCGGTATAATTGAGAACTTTTTAAACCTTCGCGGTATTAATAGTTCAAAAACCGACTGCGCCAGTTATGGTGGGGCCTGATCACGGAGATAAAAAAAACAAAACTCGACAACTTCGTTTTACACAACTTTATATTGATCAAATTATACTTTTAAAGTTATCTCACAAATTAGATGTTTAATTGGGTAGAGTTTTCCCTTACACGATTACAATTAGACTCACTGGGATGAGCTACGTATAATCTATTTATGCATTATTATCTGGTGACCTAGGCGTCTGCAGTTTCGTGGGAACGCTTAAGTGTTCTAGCATATCAGTTAAGCTGATGATGCAGATCCCACGGGAATAGACAATTGTTTATTGTCCGTTTACTTGTTGCAGGTGTTTTGTTACGCTCTGCAACAAGGTGTCATATTTATTTAGAATGTCTGACATGAACTTATACGTAACTCGCGATATATACTAAAACTACGCAATCCACAAAGTACATCGAAAGCAATTCAAATCGCATCCGACGCAGTCAAAACCGTTCATTAAAATCAAAAGAAGCCCATGCCAATTCCTAGGATTATACCTATTCCGAAAACTGGAAGAATGTTGCCTATTATCCCTATACTAGCTGCTTAGGATTTTTGATCGGAGGCGGTTCAGCGGTAGCTAACGCCATTCATTTTGCTCAAAGTGCTAAGAAAAAACTAGAAGAAGCTATTCGACACAATAAAAGAATGGAGGAAGTTGCGGTAGGTCGTGGCATTTCTTTGAGGCCGCATAAAAAGGGGCTTGGTCTATACTTGAAGCCTTCAAAAAACTAATAGAGAAGCTACCCAATAGACCGCTAAATGAAAATGAGTTGAATGAATTTTGCAAACGGCATATTACACATTTTAGAGGAGTATTCATGTGCGATACTTTACCTAAGAAACCATGGCTATGTGAACGAGGAATAGTGAATTTGGACAACTCATCTGGACCGGGAACACATTGGGTAGCATATAGCAAGCATAACCAAAACATTGAGTACTTTGACAGGTTTGGCAATCTTCAACCATCGAATGAAATCATTATGTATCTTGGACGAAACATCAAATATAATCATGACCGTTATCAGGACTATAACCCAGTAATTTGTGGTCATTTATGCTTAATGTTCTTATTAAGAAAACAATGTGAAGATGAATCGTATAAATAAAGCTTGTTGACATGAAAATCAGTTATTTGATTTCATACAGTCATGTCTTCTGTATTAAGTTTCACCGGAGACAAATCAGTGTTGAGCGTGGACTATTTTCCCATTCTAGAACTACAAACAGATTATGAATGTGGGCTGGTCGATTTTCAAACCTATAACTCGATACCGAACGTCTACACAAACAACAACTTATTTCGTATTGACAACACGGTGATTAAAACATCAAAAGGATCATACGAGATTGATGATATCCCAAAGTATATAAAAACAGTTTTAGCCAGGTCGAAGAAGAATTTACAAGTTTCATTGCATGCAAATAACAATACACTGCAAGTGGAAATCAAAAGCAATGCGGTAATATATTTCAATAGGTTGAATTCCATTGGATCACTATTAGGTTTCAGCAAGCAAGTGCTTACACCGAACGTCATCCATAAATCCGACTTGCCGGTCAATATAATCAAGGTAAATGCGATTCGTGTGGAATGCAATATCATTTCCGGGTCATATTCCAAAGTGCATACAGTCCATGAGTTTTCTCCGAAAGTTGCACAAGGGTATAAAATAGTTGAGGTTCCGAAAAATGTGATATATTTACCGGTGAACTCCAGACGGATAAGTACAATCACGCCTTAGCTTGTGGATCAGGACGGGGATCTAGTGAATTTTAGAGGAGAAAACATAACAATAAAGGTAGAACTATAATGCAATTAAGTGAACTTAAGTGAGCGCTGAAACTGAACGAAAATTCACTCAATTGAAGTCGATCGGTTAATTTGCCCATAATAGAATTAAGTGAAGGTTCATGAAGCTGCCGTCAGAGTGGCGAATATGAATTTGAATTTGGAGGCATATGCGATGAACTGATGTGAGCGTTTACGCAATATATTTGAATAGATTTTTGCTGCAATTGAAATATAGTTGTCTTCATAGCCTGCTAGCTCTGTTGCAAGAAATCGTAGAAAATTGTAGCTGAGCTGAACCTCAGCACTTTGCTGTAGATTATTAGATCTATAAAGATGGGCTTGGTGCAGGCTCTTAATTTGTGCTTATATTCAAATAAGTGTACGAAACAAATGTTTTTTGAGCAATATTGGTATGCGACCGGAATATATTTAATCAACAAGGTCTTTACTGCTGAAGTTTAATATTCAATAGTGGACAGCTGAAGCATGGTGTGTGGTTATTCTTTGAATGAAAAAAGCTGTTAGACGGCATTTTAAGTAGTTTATGTACTTGTATTTTTAAAACTACTATATAATTTATTATTTCGTATGTTGTTCAACGCGTTTTCTCTTTGAAATTATGTTTCAAACTTATTATTTCTACCTCCTGTAAAAATAGCATTTATGTGATCGACGAAAAAATATTTTAGATACCGGTTATTCTGTTTACAATGTCGCGCAGAATCATATTCGAGACATCTAATTACTACTTCCTATACTGTAAACTGTCAATGAACCGTTTAACAATGAAAGGTATGTTCGCGTACCACGATTAATTGCAATTAATTGCAATGAAGCCGTTTTTGCACTCCATTTTACTGAAAACGGAAAATTTCCACTTTTTCAGTAGGGTCTGAGCTACTTAAAAATACTGAAAACTGTCAAACGGTTTTTGGCCTAATGTTATAATATTATGAAGGACGAATATTTTTGTGACGATAATTTATCACCGCTTAGGATGACTTTATAATCATTATTGTTCTTCTGAAAACCGACAACTTACACTTTTGTTTGTCAATTTTCAGGATATGCAATGTGAGCGTTTTTGTACTTCTCATGAATGTCCCCCACCACATGATTCAGGAAAATTCAGTAAAATTCAGTGACTGAAAGTACGCGAACAGACCTAAAATATTCAAATATTTCACATACCTATTATTGAGTCTACAATACCGCATACGAACGATCATTACTTCTACATCCTGCAAAAATACCAAGCGATCCACGAAAACCTATTCAAATATTTTACGTGCCTTCTGCCATGCTTCTATTGGTTGTAGTCGGTACGCAAACCTCTTGTCAAATTTACTTAATTGATGTACGGTCCCAGTCGTAGGCCACTTAAGTGGCCCGAATTGAACGAAACTTAACGAAACGGCAGATAAGTACATTATGGGTATGCCGCTTGATTTCTATGCAACCGCACTGTCACTTAAGCTACTTAAAGCTCACTTAATTGCATTATAGTTCTACCTTAAGACTTCATTTGAAAGCGATAGACTATGCAGGTTTATAATAGAATTGTGAATAAAAAACCCAGAGCATACACGATTGATGGCATTCACTCAGCATCTCTTGAACATCAAACAACGAAAATTCAACGAAGAAGAAGAAGAACCCCTTTAAAGGCTTAAGGTAGAACTATAATGCAATTAAGTGAACTTAAGTGAGCGCTGAAACTGAACGAAAATTCACTCAATTGAAGTCGATCGGTTAATTTGCCCATAATAGAATTAAGTGAAGGTTCATGAAGCTGCCGTCAGAGTGGCGAATATGAATTTGAATTTGGAGGCATATGAGATGAACTGATGTGAGCGTTTACGCAATATATTTGAATAGATTTTTGCTGCAATTGAAATATAGTTGTCTTCATAGCCTGCTAGCTCTGTTGCAAGAAATCGTAGAAAATTGTAGCTGAGCTGAACCTCAGCACTTTGCTGTAGATTATTAGATCTATAAAGATGGGCTTGGTGCAGGCTCTTAATTTGTGCTTATGTTCAAATAAGTGTACGAAAGAAATGTTTTTTGAGGAATATTGGTATGCGACCGGAATATATTTAATCAACAAGGTCTTTACTGCTGAAGTTTAATATTCAATAGTGGACAGCTGAAGCATGGTGTGTGGTTATTCTTTGAATGAAAAAAGCTGTGAGACGGCATTTTAAGTAGTTTATGTACTTGTATTTTTAAAAGTAAGTAATTTAAAGATACAAGTAAATAAACTACTATATAATTTATTATTTCGTATGTTGTTCAACGCGTTTTCTCTTTGAAATTATGTTTCAAACTCATTATTTCTACCTCCTGTAAAAATAGCATTTATGTGATCGACGAAAAAATATTTTAGATACCGGTTATTCTGTTTACAATGTCGTGCACAATCATATTCGAGACATCTAATTACTACTTCCTATATTGTAAACTGTCAATGAACCGTTTAACAATGAAAGGTATGTTCGCGTACCACGATTAATTGCAATCAAGCCGTTTTTGCACTCCGTTTTACTGAAAACGGAAAATTTCCCGTTTTTCAGTAGGGTCTGAGCTACTTCAAAATACTGAAAACTGTCAAACGGTTTTTGGCCTAATGTTATAATATTATGGACGAATATTTTTGTGACGATAATTTATCACCGCTTAGGATGACTTTATAATCATTATTGTTCTCCTGAAAACTGACAACTGACACTTTTGTTTGTCAATTTTCAGGAAATGCAATGTTGTCGTTTTTGTACTTTTCATGAATGTCCCCCACCACATGATTCAGGAAAATTCAGTAAAATTCAGTGACTGAAAGTACGCGAACAGACCTAAAATATTCAAATATTTCACATACCTATTATTGCGTCTACAATACCGCATACGAACGATCATTACTTCTACCTCCTGCAAAAATACCAAACGATCCACGAAAACATATTCAAATATTTTACGTGCCTTCTATTGGTTTTAGTCGTTACGCAAACCTCTTGTCAAATTTACTTAATTGATGTACGGTCCCAGTCGTACGCCACTTAAGTGGCCCGAATTGAACGAAACTTAACGAAACGGCAGATAAGTACATTATGGGTATGCCGCTTGATTTCTATGCAACCGTACTGTCACTTAAGCTACTTAAAGCTCACTTAATTGCATTATAGTTCTACCTTTATGATGAAAAGTTTCTCAGATCACAAGGATTTACACTGAAGAAAAATTGAATTCTATACAAAATGGCCGTCATACTACAAGTGGCGGAAAGTGTAAGCTATGATAACAGCATATCGAAAATCGAATACCACAGCTACTCGCCATTCGTTAATGCTTTTAACAACAATGATGAAATTCGTATTGCAATTCAAAACCAAGATCTATTTTTGTTGCCGTGCGAGACTCTTGTCTACATCGAGGGCCAAATATTCAAAGGAGAGGCAATTGTGAAACCTGACGATGTTCATTTAACGAATAACGCAATCGCTTTTTTGTTTGAAGAAATCCGCTACGAGCTGAATGGCATCGAAATCGATCGTGCAAAAAACCTAAGCTTGACGTCGACAATCAAAAACAAAATATTTTTATCAGAGAATGAGAGCAAAATGCTACTTAACGCATGCTGGTCGATCACTAATTTAAGCATAAATTCAGATGCGACTTTTATTTTTTGCATTCCACTGAAAATGCTATTAGGTTTTGCCGAAGATTTCAAAAAAATTATAATGAATGCACGACATGAGTTGGTGCTGATTCGTTCCAGAACTGACCTGAATTCACAATTTTGCAAAACTGAACCGCCATGTTCAATGAAGATTTCCAAGCTGCACTGGCATATGCCTCACGTTACCGTGTCTGATCAAGATAAGCTAGGCTTGCTGAATATAACCGAAGCCAATCGAAGCACTAGCCAATCGTTTTCTGGACATTGCTTTTCGATCATGGGACTTGTATGAACTTCCATCGGTTCCGCAAACAACGTATCATATATAGCCAATCAAAACATCAAATCAAATGGAGAAGCCGCGCTATGTAATATTCGCTTTTCAAACTGCCCGAAAAAATGACAAGGCAAAAGATGCATCTAAATTTGATACATGTCACTTGACGAATTTCGAAGTTCATTTAAACTCGGAAGTTTACCCATACCGGGATCTGAACATTAAATTTTATAAGGATCAGTTTGCATTACTGTACGGTATGTATTGCAAATTCCAATCATCTTACCACAATAAATCGCCGCAACTGTTTATAAGTCGAGAACAATTCAAATCAATCGCGCCTCTCATCGTTATCGATTGCTCTCGGCAAAATGAAGCAATTAAAGCAGATCCCGTGGATGTTCGAGTGGAATTCCAGCCATCGCAAAACATTCCTGAAAACACGTCTACATACTGCCTACTGCTACATGATAAGCTATTTACATTCAATCCTCTAACAACGCAAATATTCGCGCATTAAAAAATAGTAAGTGAATTAAGAGAATGTTTTTTATATCATTAATTATTTCCCATCATAAGTTAGACAGCTGACTCATCATCAAGCACCAATACTCTTCAACATTTACTAGTTAATATGGAATGTACGAAATTCATAGAATAATAAATGCAGCTTTTGATACAAAATTCGTTTTTTCATTGCCTGGATGTGTATATATAAATAATAAACAAGATCAAAAGTGTTCAATCTTGCAAGAGAGCTCGGTGAAAAAAAAAATGTTTTGGATCGAAGTAATTCGAAGTAATTCTGAATATTGTATCTGTGAGCATGTATGGCTATCTTTTCGAATTATTAATGTAACCGTGACTGGTGGATATTTTGCTAACGACTCCTAAAGATGGTACAAAATCATTAGCGCTAAGACTACGATATGGTGAACCTATTCCCGAGAATTTCAATGATGTTTTCACTTTCGATCCATTTCAGCACGTTCATATTGAAGTATATGGTGAGTATGATTATATTCTTTCTCGCTGAAAGTTGTGCAACGGCAGCGTTTCTATTTAAGGAGGTGATATCGTTCTAATGGGAACAACAATCAGCGGCTTTAAAAGTTCCAAAACACTTGATAAATTTCCAAACGGATGCCCCTTCAACTATTGCGATGAATGGTATCGAGGCGAAACATTCTACAGATTGCGTCTGGAGAGAGATAGTGAGGAAGAGAAAATCAAAGAGAGAATGCGTAGAGATACCAGCAAACGAAACCCCGAATCTATGGATGACGGCATGGGGAAACATTCAGAGATTCTTCAGCTTAAGCTGCAAGAGAAAAAATACTAGCGGATCATTTTCTTTTTCCTGTTTCACATTTAATCTTAAATAGCGTGGTCAATGATCTTTTGTAGTAGTCATTATTCTGTTTTCAAACTGACTGGACGACAATGAAATTTTTATGCATATTATTAGTGCTGGCATGTAGTTTGTATCTTCAAAGCCGTGCCGCGGTGATCCCAATTCCTGAAATAGACCTCGCCAGCGATAGCACTCGTAGCCTGAATTTCAACATCAGTCTGCCTGGTAACAATACAGTTGAAATTGGTTTATCGTTTCGACTACTAACAGCCAGCAATACAACGAGCGTTATTGATACACCTCTTAATGATAGCGAAAGCGAGACAGCAGCTACAACAGAAACAACTATACCAGCAGCAACAACTATTGCACCATCTAACGCCGATGCAAAATACGCCACAGCTGAGGAAGCTATTGCAGGTTTTAGGTCAGATTTGATAAGAAAAGAACGGGACATAGATGGAATTATTGAAAGTTCCAACAAATTTTACAGACATTTTCTCCTACAATTTGATGGTGATAGATCTATTAATGTTCGATGCACTTACGACAGCAATTATGCTAAGCGAACTCTCATTAGTAGTTGTTATGAATATCATCAGTTCGATGCTGAGAGAATTTTTAGCAATGGAGAGGTAGAATATGTCAAACAACATGATCCAACATATCGTACAGAGGTTGTAGTCGACATTAAATCAATGAAGCAAACTTATAGCATGAACATCTTATAATATTCGTCATAATTCAATCGAAACTTGCCGCAATCAGTTCAATATCAAATTTTCGAAGCAATGATCTTGCAACACTTCCTGGAAGAATATCCCAACATTTTCCCCGAACATCAACCAATTATTGAAGAATATATCTCTAAATATCGAAACATGGGCGAAAAAGTATGCAGTAAATACGGGATGCATTACCAAACATGTGAATGGTCTGATTCGAACATAAAATCAGGGGCTGATACATGTATTTGCCACTATTACCATACAGACACAAAATTTATTTTTAAGCTAATGAGGCAATACATACTTCTATCAAAGCGTTGCATGACAACAACAGCAACAACAAAGAACCAATCCTAAGTAGCATTCCTACTGCAATATATACATAAACCGGAGAGTTTATTTGCTCATTTCAAGCGTACTATCGACATCATCAACAGCAACAGCATCAAGATGAATAAGTATATATTCGACATTCAATTCGCTTCGGGGAATCCCAGGCAATATTTTATCAAGGAACTTGCTATTTTTCCTTTTGGATCGGTATGCCCAATACTTTACCATTTCGCTCTACCTTATCCGCATCAAGAGCTAGCCGCAAAAGCATGCCAACAAAACCAATTTGAAGTCGAAAACATAAATGGTTTGTGCTGGACTGATGGCAACATGGACTATAACCAGTTACCAATGATACTGAGCTACTACTCCGACTGCACTAAATACGTTAAAGGTGATACCAAAGAACGATTCATCAAACAATACCTCCCAACCACTAAAATAGTGCAGCTTGAAATACCTAGGCTAAGCGATCTTGAAAATTTTACTATATATTGTGAGATACATCAATTAAAAAAACCTAATATCCGTTGTTCTGCTCAAAATTGTATAAATATATATTTGTATATGTTAATGAATAACCTAAGAAGTAAACGTTATAAAAATAAAATATTCATTTGAAACCTCACAAGCAGCACGGCTTCCGAAAAGGGCATTCAACAATCGATGCCACCTCAGAGGTCCAAAATCCTGTCCAAAAATATGTCTTGGTATTTTTGGATCCTTGAGAGCTTATACATTTTCTATAATATAATATAAAATAATATAATGACCATTTTTCTTGCAACTCAGATGACAATACATCATCCCAACCTAAATTGCAAAGCCAAAGCTGTTGCAGAATCATCTTCGCTGTCACCACTGCTGATCAAATCATGCCTAGAGGGTCAAACAGCTGGGCTATATCAGACGACACGATTCTTTTTGTATATTGACGAGCAAGAGTAATGTTCGTTCTTATCGAAAATATATCAGTTTTTGGGATCCATACGAGCCCTAATGTTTTTACTTGTTCTTCTGTCTCGTCCGCGAAATAAAGTTGAATAGCTATGCTCTATTGGAATGTTCTGCAACAGTATCCGATGATTTAAGCACCATTTTCTCAATTTGAAACCGCCTTTCGCAAGTAATTCATTTAGCTGGTGCTGAATGCTTAAGGCTGTGGACAACTTGTCTGCGCCCGTCAAAATATCATCCACATAAAAATCGTGAATAATTACTTCTGCTGCTTGTGAATATTTTGACGCTTCCAACTGGGCCAGCCTTTTTAGGGACTTGGTGGCCAAATAAGATGCTTGCGTTGTTCCGTAAGTCACGGTATTCAGTTGATAAGTCTTCACCGGAAGTTTAGGCCAAAAATAGCCTCTGCCTGATATAATTTCGTGTCTTACTTCTGACATTTGTTCCAGTTGAATGTATTCGTTCATAAAGTTCTAGTATTGCTCTTTCAATATGGCATCTTTGCCTAGTTTTTTTTTTCAATTGAGAAAAATCTTCTAAGAGCAATATCTTTAGAGCAGCCAAGTTGATAAGGATTGTCTCTAAAAGGCAGGTGTACGATTAATCTTCCTGATGCGTCTCTTTCATGAGTTAGATAGAAATATTGCTCACATTTTTCTTGATCTGGTGTTAAAATGTTATTGTTTGCTTCCACTTCTTCCATTTTCCAACATTTTTCTATATCGAAGTTGTTGTGTCGACAAAGCACTCCACAAATTGGCTTTTCCATTTCTACACTCGCGATTTTTCCGGATACAATCCAACCAAGCACAGAATTATATAAAATCGGTAATTTGCCACTCAACTTCACCTTTTCAGGACACAACAAACTATGTTAAAATTTTGCGCCTAGTAGTACATCAATACGACTCGGTATATTGAATTTTGGATCAGCTAGAATTATATTTTGAGGTATATTCCATTCGGAAATTTTTAGTTGTTGTATTGACTGATCAGCAATTATTTGCGGAAGAACAATAGCTTCGATTCTGGCAGAGTAAGCGCTATGTTTTGAGCTCATTAAAATATTGACCCTTCGATGTGCATTCTGAACTGATTGACCAATACCAGAGCATATAGACTAATATAGCATGGAAAGCGCGTGATTTGCGATATAAATAACGAGATTACGATACTTTTTATGGTAGTCTTAGTAAATTGCAAAAAGTAGCCAGCAATATATACTTTCGTCAAGCAGCATGTAAAAGAAGTAAACAAACGTAGTAGTGTCAGTTGATTGTGAAAAATAGATAGCAATATCGAATTCTGTCAAATATCATATAAGTGAAATAGACAGACAGATTGTTACTAGTTTATCGCGAGAAGTGGACGGCACTATAAATTTCGTTAAGTTTAACGTGTGAGACAAAGACAAAATATTTCGTCAATAAGCACTGAACGAAATAAATAGAAATGTCAAATCGATGTCGGGCGCGTGATGTTGATGGATGGACTGCAATATATCTTTTAGAAGTAGAAAATGTGATAAAAATATTCTTTGGTGTGAAATCACACAATCTCGAGCCTTGCGCCTTCCAACTAAAGTCGAATTACGTGCCGGCAGCCTGAAATAAGCACAAATTTTCGTGTCGATGTACTGTTTATACTGTTTATTCATGTTGTCCAGGTCTCTTCTGTCGAGCAGGTACTACTTACAATTAATTTTGAAAATTAAAGACAATGTGTCATAGTATAACAATTTTCCTTTAATATTAGATAGATTTTCATCAAAATTTAGCACCAGAAAGTTAAATCAAACTGGAATACTCTCCAATTGCATTTGGCAATTCGTAATACATATCAGAATTGGCTTGCAATTGGGAATACAGATTCCTTTTTGATTCGCAGGCGAGTAAGCTTACAGTAAGGTAAGATAAACTAAACATAAGAAAAATTGATTAGCGTGGAGTGATGTGAAGTTATTTGGTTGTACAAACAAACTGGAATACTCTCCAATTGCATTTGCCAATTCGTGGTGCATATCAGAATTGGCTTGCGATTGGAAATACAGATTCCTTTTTGATTCAACTAAAGATAAAACAAATAACAAAGATATATTGGTTAGAGTGGAGTCATCTAATAGCCTATTCACTTCAAAATAGCCTACTCACAACAAGAACTCCGTAAAAAACAAGACCATCAATCAATAAATGAAGGTAATCTGAATATTTTTGCTGTAATATCATTTGCATTTAAAATCAAAAATAGTCTAGATATTTTTGCTGAAATGTTATTAGTTGAAAATTTTCAGAAATAAACATTTTGATTGATAATATACGATAATACACAAAATCTACTTATGTATGCATATAATGAACATAAGCATGTACAGTGGGTAAAAAAAGTGAAGGCACGAACACTTAGTAAAAACAAAAAAATCTATTTTTAATGCGTCTTTAATAATAAATGATTGTGTTTTTGCATTCAATGAAAAGTTTTGCATGTTTAATTTAAGAACAATTTCTAAAAAACCGGTAACGAAGCAAATTTCATAACATTAACATTACATTTTTCAGTGAAGTACCAAAATAACGCAAAAAAAAGTTAAGGCACATCGCAGTTTTATATGAAATGATTTCATTTGTCTTAAAGTGATCAATTTAAAAAAAATAATCTTAAATAGCGCTAATACTTTGTGGCTATTCCACGCATTTTTATCACTTCTCGCAGTTGTTTCGGCACCTTTTTAGCAAATTTTGTACAAAAAGTGTGTGAAATGTTGGTCGCTTCATCAATAATGACATCTTGGAGCCCTTTGTTTTACTTTACCTTTCGCCATACTACTTTCTGTTCTGATAGTCCACTTTTTATTTACGCTCAGATAAGATTTTAGTAGTTTCTGACCGATATGTTTCGAACGATTTGGTTGATTTATATTTTGTTACATAATTTCTCAGTGTATAGCTTGATTTTCCCATTAGTATTCCAATCTCAGAATAAGCCATTCATATTTTCCAACTTCGCAAAAAACATTCACGGATATCTGCACCTACCGATTTCCTTTTCACACTCATTTTTAACAACAAATTTAATTTTCCAAAATACGTTTCAAGTTAGACTGAATAGAAATATCATATTTTCATGATTTTGAGTACATTTAACGCTATATTTTTCCAGGAATTACAAATAATTTCAGATAAAACTGCGCTGTGCCTTAGCTTAATTGCGCTATTTTGGTACTTCACTGAAAAATGTTACGTTAATGTTGTTAAATTTGCTTCGTTACCGTTTTTTTATATTGTTCTTAAAGTAAGCATGCAAAACTTTTAATTAGTCGCATTAAAAATAGGTTTTTTGTTCATACTAAGAGTTCGTGCCTTAACTTTTTTTACCCACTGTATGCAAACATATGCATACATTGTCCAAATGAAATAGAATAATGTCAAAGTTGCATTTTTGAAAATTTCTGGTTTATATTTATATACACAATATATATATATATATATATATATATATATATATATATATATATATATATATATATATATATATATATATATATATATATATATATATATATATATCTATATATATATATATATATATATATATATATATATATATATATATATATATATATATATATATATAAATATATACATATATAGAAATATATACATATATATATATATATATATATATATATATATATATATATATATATATATATATATATATATATATATATACACATATCCATATATATATATATATATATATATATATATATATATATATATATATATATATATATATATATACATATCCATATAAATATATATATATATATATATATATATATATATATATATATATATATATATATATATATATATATATATATATATATATATATATATATATATATATATATATATATATATATATATATATACAGATATATGTATATACATATATATGTATATATACATATATATATATATAAACTAAAAAAACACTGTTTCAAACCGGCATTTGTACTCACCCTACTTTTTTTGCGAGCTCAGCATCACCTCGTGAATGCAAAGTAAGGAGATTTGGAATCAGAGGTTATAAATTGCACATAATTCCCCTTTATGATGCCGCCCTCCACCACCCGCGTTAACTTGTAAATAATGCATTCAAACATTGCTGTATTCAATGTCTGCGTGTCATTTTACCTCTTTTTGTCTTAGATTACGCAGAAATAAACAAGCTACGCACATCCGTCTCAATGGAAAGGATTTCATGCTTTTGTTTTGTTAAAAGAAACTACATTGTTCTACACATCTACCGTTATATACATAAACATTTCCATTCCTTCCTCCATTTATATCGAATGCACCTTTAAACCAAAAAGTCTATGCTATAATTGCTAATGTAAAAACTACTATCGAAATATTTAAGATTTACTACAAAGTATTAACACTACAATTGTTAACCATTTGTGATGTTTCTGATCCATCTTTTCTGATCCATTTGTTCTATGATGAAAAGTGAACATTGTCTAAACTTCTGTTCATTACTTTCTCTGTGGGATATTATCTCTGTTTATTACATTCTCATCATATATCCGCACATTTCTATCGCGAAAATTCGTGAATAAAATGTTTAAGGTGAAACTTATAAGTAATGCGCTAATTAAGTAAATACGCAAAATACGTGACTCAAAACTCCGACCGAGTGTTAACCAAAATACATTTCTTTTGTTTGATTTTATATAAACAAATCAAAATGCAATAATGTGGCAAAGTACAAGTGGAGACCTTAAAGTAATTGATCATGTTTATAAATAAACATTACGAAAAGCCTATTCAAATATTACCGAAGTGAACGCAGCAATTTCAGAAGCGTGGAAATCAATGAAGTATTGAAATTATGAAAGTTATCATTTGTTCGGTTAGTCGTGTACATTTGAAATATGAATTGTATTTTGTTTCTTTTTGTTTTATTGAAATAACGGTTTAATATTTTTTTACTTTTGCAAAAATAACCAAAAATACACAAAATTGTTGTTTCAATTGATGTTTAATACATAAATTTGGATTTATATATTCATATCGAACTAAATAATTGAAATGTATTATACTTATGACTCGGTAAGAGTGTCTCACTATATCTACTACACTATGTATTAAAATACTCCAAATATGTAGATGCTCATATTAAATAATGATCAATGTCCATAAATAAAACTAAAGCTATTCTCATTTTAGGTATAAAATGCTATGTTACAACAACTATGTTCGGTAAAACTCGCCTGCGTGTCCATAGCCTTTAGACAGTTTTAACGGTTGTGTTTATTTATTGTGTTTTTGTTTTTGGGGGTGCTTTTTGTTTGTTTATTTACCTTTACCTCGTGAGCTTTTTGTACGTTTTTGTAAGTCATTCTTCATTTTTTTATCCCTGCTCGTTCTCTGGTGGTAGCAGGGGCAAAAACTTGAAGAAGAATACTCAAAAACATACAGAAAGTAGACGAGACGACAACACGAAACCCGAATGTCCCAATTGTGAAGGCAGATCAAAATCATCAGATAAACAAACAAACACTCTTAAAAACAGACACCCAACCACAAAAAAAAAAACCAAAAAGCACAATAGATAAAATTATGCAACGACTATGGCGGGCATGTAGTCCAGTTTAGCCCGATGTTCCTAAATTTGAAACGATGCTGCCAAAACTACTACTATGCACTTACAACTACACTTATCATATTAGGTACATACGCTTTTATGTTAATTTTCAAAGGTAATCCTTTCCAACAGAGCAAAAATTATTTTAAACTAATTTGTTTTAGGGTAATATACAAACTACATTTTATCTAATATGGAACTAGTACAATACCTGCTAGTAGAAAAAAAACCTAGTACGTAATTTCGAAAAGCAACAAGTGCCTGAAGAACGCTAGCAAATTTAAGCTAAACTAAAACATATGCATAAACTAAACATAAACTAATACACATGCAACCTAATAGATTTATCGTTATTATTGATTATATTTTCAATAAACCTAAACTTCATTCGCACTCCAATTAGTCGTTAAGAAGATGATCCTTTGCATTCTTTGCAACTCTCGCCAAGCTTTTGCATGTTTGCGTTTTCTTCCTTTTGGTGTTTAAAATATCTCTACAAGTCGTCTTCATATAAATGATTCCGAAGCAGTTTTCTTTTCCATGCTAATTATCCCTGGTAGCATTTTATCTAGTGTCCGCACGAAAATTTTGTGTTGCTGTTCCATCCTGTAGCTCACTGATGAAATTTTTAAGGGCATTTTTTATGCAAATCGCCAAAAATATTTTTATTACTAGAATTTTGCTTCCATTCTCACAACAGGGCGGATATGGTACTTGATACATAAAAGATATCAATGCAGAACAAATTCTCCTTTCTGTCTTCACAGTTTCGAATTTAATTTGAAATATTTCCTCCAATTTCATCAGGTATTCTCTAAAATAATTCGGAGGTGTCACTAATCTGCAGCCGTCATACTCTCTGAATCCTATGTAAACGGCATCTGTACCACCCATTTGTTCTAAGGTTTCTCGCGGAAGCGTGCATACGTGGCTCTTTATTAAGCGTCCAAAAATATATCCTGCCACATAGGAGAAAGCATTAGCCTCATTATTGCTCATTTCAGGTAAAGTTGTAGTTAAATCAATTTGATTTGCTGTTGGTAATGGCAAGTCCTCTGTGCTATCCAAATTCACCGCTGGCAAGCTCCATTCCTTTTGCTCTTCGCAGTTGCCTTCCTGAAGTATTTTCATATACTTGCAGCTAAAGGCTTTTTTAAAGGCAGATACGAATTGGTACGGTGTGGGCATCAAGTTGTTTCCGCCCATTTTCCTTATCAAACCGAACGTATTTTCCAGGTTGTCTTGGTTCAAATTTCTTGTCAAAATGTATTCGACGCCAGTACTGCAGCTTTTGAGCGTCTCATAAAGTCTAATCAAGCTGTTGATAGAAATAATCCATCCTTTGAAGCATTTAACTTTTTTTAACACATCCTTTCCATTTTCAATAATCTTCATTCATTTCTTAAGGTTTTTTCATTTTCTCCAAATGGTCAATTTGCTTTTCTGTAGCTTTAAAAGGTTTTTTCAAAATTTTTATCTCCGCGCATCTGCTAGAATTGAATATATCAAACAGCTTGTCGAAGTAGTCCAAAAATTCTGCAGTTTCCGTTGCTTTGGGTGAAATTTGCCTGTTGCTTGCTCTAGTGTATAGTGCAGAGGCAACTGTGTAACTCAATACCTGGGTCGCCAATTTGACTTTCATTTTTTTAAAATTGGATGGGAACACATGGTGTTTGCTCAATTTCGGTGCCAGTTTAAAAGTTTGCTTTTTATCTTCTCTGTAAACGTCCACAATATGCTTCCAGGATGCTTCTTTTCCATCGTCGAATTCTATGTTTCCTTTTTTTAAATTGTTTCTCACTGATTTGATTAGATGTGGCGCATCAAAAAAGAAATAAACTCTCTCATCTGATTCTCCAACTGTGAAATATGTGTGCTCTGGGGAAATACAAAGAAGTTTAGACAAGGCAATATTGTTCGATCCTTGATCGCAAACCGTGGCTCTAGGCTTCAGGCCATTTTCTCTTAATTTTTCCACGCAATCAAAAAGTAAAGTCTTAAGGTCTTTTGCTCGGCAGGTTCTATGGATGAAAGCATAACCAATTAATTGCTTGTAGTTATGGCTGGTCTCTTTAACCATAAATACGATAGCAGATTTCGCAACGAGCTCTGTTCTTACTTTTCCGTCATCTTCTATTCCTATTATCAAATCTTGCTTTTTATCATAGTCTATATGGGGTCTTATTGCGATTTCATCGAAGCACACAATACAGTTTTTTCCCATTTCCGGCAAATTTGCCGTTTTTATTTGCAGGCATCTAAAATATGTATCCTTTATTCCTGGTCCAGTAGGCCACTTACTAACTATAGTGCGTAGAAGTCTTATTGTTGGTAATATCCCAATGCTTTTGGCAAAATATTTGTATGAGACTGGCGAAATGTGGTAAATTGATAGAGCAAACAACTTCAGTTCGTTGGTGTATCTCACGCCTTTCTTTGTTCTATTTTTTATTGTCTATATTGTAATCCTCTGGAAGGTGTAAATTTATTTAACGATTACTTCTCGACTGTTGCGATTGTGATTTATAGTTCACTAAATCATGATGTTGTCTTTAACCGTGAGCTTTCCAGGACAAGTTCCTTATTATTTGAAGATTTTTCGGTTTCGTAAATCTACAAAATTATAATATCCCTAAAGTCTACCAGCTAAACATCATATGATAGAATCTGCGGTAAAATAACTTTTTCTGCAAGTGATTTACTCCAACCTAATCTTTGCTGAAAAGTAGACCACTGAAAAGTAGACCAATAACGATAATATAGATTATATATATTATTTATATATTTTTATTTTATTTTGCATAAATACGCTTCCACTAAATTTGCCATCTCTTGAGGAAGCTCATTTTTAATTTGCCTCATAAATTCAAATTCTGATTGATCTCCTATATCCCTTTCTCCATCGCCATGCGTAAAGCTCTTTCTCTCTCTAGTTCTTTTTCAAGGTTTAATTTGACTTCCAGATTCCTTGTTTCCATCGCTGTTCGCAGAGCTTTTTCTCTCTGTAACTCGTCTTGGAGCCTTTGTATCCTTCTAACGCGGTTTCAGTTCCAAGGGAAATCCCAACTTGAACTTCTTTATTCTCTTTCTAATAAAGTAACATAAAGTTGAAAAACCAAAAAGGGGATGCAACATAAATAAGGATAATTTGGAAAGTTAAAATAATCAATAAATGAATTGAAAAAAAAAAGTAAAATTGAAATTAATAATCTAAAAACCTAGCTCTGTCGATTTATTACTTTTTTTTCCGTTTGCAATTCGCAAAGATTGGTTCCTGGCTGAGAAGTTGATGTTGAAGGTACCTGGAAATAAATGTTATAATTAGGTTGGCAAATATCCCTACCTAGACTTCCATCAAAGTAGGGCACTGCCGTTGTTTTCAATTTCCTTCCCGATGGCCCGAACATTTCCGGAAGAAAATGATCGCTGCACACCAGGAGACGTCTTTTACTCCAGTACAGGTCCTCACGATGAAAAATCCGAAGCCAGAGCCGTCGTCTGTAAATTTAGTCCCGTTATATGTAAATACACCATGATGGGTTGATAATTTCTTTAAAAAAAAGGTTGATGAGGGCTCCCGTTTCCTCCATCTCTTAATTTTGTTCCCTCATGTGCGTCGATATGTGATGTGTACTGTGTGCCCAGCTAGGGATTGACTTGCTTCTCATATCCCTACGACACCGGTGAGTAGCCGGTTCCTGTATGTCACGCCAGGGTAGCAGAACGGGCTAAATATTCTGTTTTGGTGACGGCTGTTCACAGCTGCTCCGCAACACTGCAACACACTACGGCTCACATAGATAAAATTACCAAAGAGGCTCAAAGAAAGCTTGGTTTTATGATTGGAAATACTTGCGTGCGACTATTATCCCGGTTTATAACGAAGGGGATCCGTTACATCCAAGTAACTACCGCCCAATTTCCCTTCAAAATTGTAAAATATTGGTATTTTGAACAAAATATTTATTATACTCAATATTAGAATTAATGACATAAACTTGATACAAGTCAATGCCATAAAGTACTTGGGTGTAACTATTGATTCTTATATGAAATGGGATATTCATAATGAGAATTTGTGCACGAGATTGAGAAAAACCTTACACAAAATATATAGTCTCCGATATATATTTCCACGACAGCAAATGGAAATCGTGTATTTTGCAATCAATCAATCACTCAGCATATTTCGCTACCATTAATGCTTTGCAAAATTTGCAAAACAGGGTGGTAAAAATTAGTATCAAACAATCAAAATTGTATTTTACCATTTCAGCTTTTTCTGCGTTTGATGTGCTGAATATACGTCAGTGGATTATTTACGAAAGGCTTAAATATGTTTACTTGCATCTCAATGACTTTTTAATCTAATTAATCATTCATTTTATCTTAGCCGTTCACAAGTCAAGAGACCTCTAGCTTTATCAAGTTTTAGGAATACCAGGACGTCAAGGCAGGCATGTAATTTAGGTCCGAAATTATATAATCAAGTACCGACTGAAGTTAAAGAATGAATCAATGCATTAAATTACAGAAGTCCTAAAAAAATGTATTTTTGATAGTCCTTCTTCAGTCTTTAATGTTTAAAAATTAATAAGTATTAACTACGCATGTATGCATATAATAAATAGATAGGATGTATACATATTGAATATGTTTAACTGGAGATATATAATTAAGGAGATATAAGTAGGAGATATATAAATAACCGGAGTATCCAGAACATGGACTCAAGAATGCTTCGACACATCGTTGCATTAATGTGAGTTATTAAATATTCTTAGTCAACAACTCAATATATTCTGTGCAGATAAAATATCAAATTTTCATACACGTATTCATAATAAGAGAATTGAAATAATAAAGTGAGAAATAACGTTTTTTTTTAATTTATGTTTAATTAAACCAATACAACAACAAAACTCGATTAAAATACCGTTTAACAAAAATGGATGAAATCAAATATCAGTTAGCGCAACTCGCGGGCGCATTAAATGCTCACATTGAGCTTATTAATAAAATTTATATTCGACTTCACGCACTCGAAAATAAACAAACATTGTGCGAGGAATCAATCCCTTCTGCCCCAAGATGGGAAGATCTTAAAGGGATTAGTAAATTGCCCGATTATGTCAAGGAACTATAAACCTTTGACGGGAATCCTGTGGAATGCCTTTCATGGATCCATAGTGTAGAACCATTCTCGGATGAGATTATTAAATCTAAGCCCTTATACAGAGCCATGCTTCAAAGCATAAGGCAAAAAATTCGAGGACCTGCAAACGTTGCCCACATTTCCTACAATATATTACCAAGCACATCTGTCCCATCTCATCAGCACATCTGTCCCATCTCATTAGCACATCTCCACCTGATTATTATAAATCGATGCAATTATGTACATGGGAGTCAATGCATGTCATCCACTAAATTCGCGCTGAATAAATTTGTAACGTTTTCAAATGAACAGACTTTTATTGTGATAAAGTTAGCTCTACGGCCTGACAAAACACACCACATGCTTTTAAATAATACATGCTTTCAAATTTAAACATCTCAGATTTAAACTATTGCTAATAAAAAACAAATTTAATTTTACTTACTTATCCGCCTCTGCCGGGATTTTAAATACAATGTTTTTAAAAATTTTGCAAGCTATGCAATCGCCCATGTCTCTTGAATTCAATTTGAATTCGAATGACATTTTATAACGTTTAGGCGCCAAACTGACCCGATGAAGTTTCGTCAAATTTCGAACATCGGGTAAGCTAAACTACGATAGCTTTACCATTCCCATTTGGCAAAGTATAAGTGTTTTCCTAAAAACACTTTTAACGACTGAAATTTTAATTTCCTTAAAACCTTATCTGAGCATTCAAATGGTTGGCAATAAGATGGTTAACGCACAATATTATTTTCGTTATCATTTCGAGGATATAAAGAGCATCTGAGTGTTGTTTATTCTATCCACTACACACAATATTGTTTGTTGTCGGCGAATGTTTGCCGCGCTTACTATTTCTTGATGGGATAATATGCACAACAGCACATTCTCGCCTTTCATTGGTTGATGTATCAGGGTCGAGAATATGCTTCTCTCACTTTCGCATATGCAAAAACGTACTTATTTGACGCGGGCTCTATTCAGGCTCCAGCTGATCACCAATACTAAAATCTCATGTCAGGGCCGAAAATATGCTTCTCTCACTTTTGCAAATGGGAAAACGTACTTATTTAGCACGACCTCACGGCCTTGCAGATCAGTCACCAGCTGATCCGTAAACCCTCCACATGATACCCTTTTCTCCTATCGGAAAATATCGCGCTTTCAGTGCTATTTATTGTATCTGTTGCAGCTTGGTTGCTTTGCGGTCAATGTGTAAGAGAATGTTATGCTTGTTATTGCATTTGATATATGCTTTGGATATGCAAATTGAAGGTCTATGCAGCCCCTGGACACGGACGGTATAACTTTCCACCATTAGCCCCTTCAATACTCCCTTCAATCAAAGCATGTTAAAGCTGACTTTACGCCATTTCGACCTCATTGTCAAATTGAAGGGGAACAACTTGGATTTGACTCGATTTGACAATAAGTAGCTAAAAAATTACTACCATCCCCTTCAATGTAAATCTTATGGACATGTCCACTCCATTTCTACTATCTCACTGGGTCTGTGACCTACTTTCTTACAGTTAAAGCAAAGTTTAAGCTTCTTTACGAGTTGTAGCCTTTCATCGGTTGTGCTTTGTAAAAATTTTCTACAAGAGTATAATAGGTCTGTTTCCGTACTTGAATCTATTATAATATATTATAATAGATTCGCACCAAGTCGTTTCCGTACTTTTGCTGCAAATAAAATCTTGTTGACGTCATCGCTTCCCCTCTTTCAGAAAGTTGTAGAAAAATACAGCCGAACTGAGCTGAGGCATTTTGCTGCAGCTTGTCAAATCGACTACGATGGGCTTGGCGCGAGGCTTTGAAATGTATATATATTCAAAAGAGCGCGCGAAGAAAAATCTTTTCTGTGCAATATTCCAATGAACACGGAATATATTTCTCGCACAACGTTTTTATTGCTATTACAAAATATCCAATGGTGGATATTTAGTGCATGGTGTGCACTTATTTGTATATGATCGACTTCGGTGGAGGCTAGGTTTTAATAAGGACAAAACTGATTTGTACTTTGAACTTGTTAGCCATTGCAACTGAAAATGAAATGTATTGTTGGCGGGAATATGCTGTTGTTTTATTTTGCAGGCATAATAATATAGATGAATTATAAATTTTGTTTCGCAGGCGGATCAATATTGATATGGGCTCCATTAATAGAGCCTGTTATATCTATTAATGGAACTCATAATTGCGCACGAGCTGTAATTGCGCGGGCTGTGATCATGACACTCAAAATGTCCGCAAGAACGTTTTTCGAAATTCAAATCAACGCAGCTGTCACTTTTAGTGTCTTCTTCTTACTTGCAGCAAGTTGCAGCAGCGCGTTTCTGTACTTTTCCAAATGTTCCCCCACCACAAAAATAATCAAGCTGTAAAATTCTGTCACTGCTGCACTTTGCTGAAAGTACGGAAACAGACCTAATAAGTGATTCCCCTTGCAAGAAATGCAATTATTCAATATCGACACTGTTAAAGTGGACGACTTCGAGTATCTATTATTATTATTGTTTTCATTTGATTTCGCTTTACCACCCAGAGCGATTCCAGAAACATTGAAAATTCCTTTATGCGTTGCAATTCTTTTGGTTGCCTTAGGGTTTGTTCGCATAAGCGATGCGTTGTGACATCTAATCTCTTTATCAGTAGGTGCAATAGAATTGGATCCCAATCGTCTGTTGGTACTCCTAGACTTTCTAGTGCAAGAATGCATTCTGGAGTTGTATCGTGTAGTGATTTTATTGACTGAGCACTTTCATTAATGATGATAGGCTTTGATAATAGTTTATTAATCTGTGCGCTAACTAACAATCTGGGATTCTCATAGTCATCTTTAAGCAATATAATTTTCTTCGGAAACACTTAAGTGTCGAATCAATTTTTCGACTTCTCCAATTAAATTGGTTTTTAGGTACTACATTTTCTGACATGGTGCAATTGATTGCTTATGAATCATTTCACTAAACAAGTCATAGAATTTCCTCCAATGTAAGTGATTCCTTTGGTGATCTTTGGTAAAATCGGCATGGTTTCTATATTGTTAGTTGATGCTACATTTGAAATGGGTTTCTCGTCAGTGTCATAATTTATTTTCATTGGTTCGTCGACTAATTCCCAAATGGCTTGATCTTAGTCTCCAACCTGTGCCCAATAGTCACTTATTTGTCTAAGCTTGAGTTCGTAATAACTTTTGGATTGTTGTTCAAAAATTAATCCAGCTAATACTCTTTGAATTGTTTTTATAATCTCCTTTTGCCGACGTAACTTTGGAATGGCGTCTATATTTGGAGATCTATTTTTACTAGAGACTGATGCTTCTTTCTCTTCGAAGGTGTTTTATATATATATATATATATATATATATATATATATATATATATATATATATATATATATATATATATATATATATATATATATATATATATATATATATATATATATATCAGCAAAATGGTTAAGGGAGATAATCGCTGGAGTGGCCGATCCGATTGAGCTGAAATTTTTGGAGAACATAGATGTATATAACAGGTAGGTCCATAATTTGCTAGAATTCAGATATTTGAAACCTTTTGGCGGCGGCGGATATATAAGTGAATTTTCAGGTGCTCCTATATTTCCAAGCAGTGTAAATTTTTGTTAAAAAAAAGTACTAGGAATGAAAACTTACTATGTTTTAAGTTTGCTTATGATAAAGACGTGGAAATTTTGATCCTTGTGTAGGTGCTGAGTGCCTAAAAGTAGACAAGGATTTTTTTTCAAATTTCGATTTGTCATAGCTTCTAAGAAAAGCAATGAATCATCGTGAAATTTTCAGAGTGTATTGATGTAGACTAAAATTTTGCACACAAGGACTTTCAAAACTGTTCGGGCAACTCTGTAGCTACAGCAGGCTCCTGAACAAAAATCCTTCAAATAATCGACGTTCCTGAAAAATTTTTGGTTCTTGAAAATAAATTCAAATAATTGACAAATTTTGACTTTTGTCCACCAAGTCAAATAAAATATTTCAAAATTCCGCGGTAAACAAGAACGGCAGCCCGTGATCAAATTACCTCTATTTTCAGCACTCAAAATTTCTGTGTACGAGAACTGACGATCGGATAATGCTATCAATATGAAATTTATAGGACATGTTGGAATTTGCTAAGACCAGGTCTGATAGAAGTGATTTTGAAAAACAAGCAACACTCTGGTAGTAATGCCATTTGGAAAAAACGCTGAGAAAAAAAAAATGGTTTTTGTCATATACCTTCCGATTAAGACACCAAATTTTAACAAAATTCACGCAGTAGGTGAACCTTACTCTAAGATAGATTTCATAGAAATTTGGTTGAAAAATGAGTATAGGGTCGCCAGCTTGTCTCCTAAATATTGTAAATTTGCTCAGGAAAATAAAGATTTTTTCCCTATAACTTCCGATGCAGTGACGAAATCAAGCGATTTTATCATAAAATTTTCAAATCGTAGTGGTCTTGTAGTGAAAATACACACCAAATACTAAGATCTAGAAAGTTTGAAAGCTCTTGCGAATGGTAACCCTAAATTTCTTTGTATCCCTATAACTTCTAATGCAGTGATCGGATCAATACGAAATTCGCAGAGTAGGCTGACTTCAACGTGAGGACTGCTAGCGCGAGGTATTTTTGCTATTTTCGTACCAATAAATGCTTGCATTAAGGATTCGCGAACATACAATATATAACAATATATATGACAATACATACAATATATAATATATAAGACAATAACAACAATATAACAACAATATATAACAATACACTCAAAATCTGCACAAATCCTCTACTGTTCTTCGAACATTAGTATTTCTAGCGGTTCTGATGCGCTAGGGTTTTTTGCATTAGATTTAGCAAATTCTGGTTCATAATTTTCTATTTTCAAGGAAAAATAGCTATTGTACTCCTTATAGAGTTCAGCAATAGTATCATAATATTGCGTTGTAAAATATGGATTGTCGCTGTTCCAGGTAATTCTCTTATTTCAGTGTCCGTGGCTTCGAAATTTTTCCATGCCTCCTCAAGACGCCGTAGTCTTTCTTTATAATTTGTGCTAGTTTTCCTGGAAGCTGTGTCTTTTTTGAAATTTTTACTAATTTCTTGAAGAACCTTTCCTAACTCGACTTGTTTATGTGTGAGTTCTTCCTTGCTGCTTGCCATGGGAACAATAATTTGTGTCGATTCCACCAAATATAATAATTTACTTTGACTATGTGGCTCTGTTATAGTACTGTGATACGGTTCTTTAACTGCCTATACATAATAATTCAATAAGTAAACGGAATTCTGAGTTCTTAAAATTTCGATGGAAATTGAATTATGTCAAATCGCGTGTTTATTGGAATCAGCTACTTCTTTTCGGGGTCACCAATGTTAAGATGTAACGTAAGTTTCCACCTGAGCTGTATCCGTCCGCACATTAACCGGAATACACGAAGAATATAATGCCCTCGGCACTTTTACCGATACACTAGCTTGTTTAAAACAGAAGAAATCTGCTTTAAAGAGCACCAAACTGATTATGACAAAATATTGACGGCACTTAAACCGTAACAAGTAATCAATAATCTGCTGTTGATCTAATTATTGCAACAACGGTACTTAAACCGTGATGCTACTTATCAAACACCTCAAGTGAACACACAAAAGATCGATTGAAAAGTGATTTATTTTCCTTAGCATAGTCTAATTTATAGTATAATGAAAATCTTACTTTCTACAATGTAAGCATAACTCACTGACACGAATTTTATACAGAGTTGCAAAAAAGTGCAGGTAATAATAATTCGTAAGCATGACTTAATCATAACATTTGCAAACTTATTCAAATGCAACAATTGATGACAACTTGAATTGTTTTACGTACATATGTTATGTAAACAAATACGAACGTATTCTTTGTAACCTTTTTATGATTTAACATTGAACATGACATATTTATTAATAATCAATCATATGTAAGCGAACTTAATGTAGAACATTAAACATTACATATTTATTAATATTTAATACGTCTAAGTCAACTTAATATTAAACACACCGAATATTAAGATCTAGAAAATTTAAAAACTTTTGCGAATGGTAACCTTAAATTTTTTTGCATCCCAATAACTTCCAATGCAATACGAAATTCGCAGAGCAGGTTTACTTCAACGCATGGGCGTGTACAGGTGGGGGTAGAGGGGGGCAAATGCCCATCCCTAGAAAAAAATCCTCGAAAAATCCTCGAAAAACGAGCGTAGATGGAGGCGTTCAAGCCATTTCGAAAAGGAGATACAAAAAGCATTATTTTTCCACATTATTTTTCCATTGATTAAATCTTGTCATAAACGATTTAAACTCTGTGCCACAAGTGCGAAACACATCATTACTTCTGACCGAAACATGGGTCATCGTGAAATTTGCTGAGCGTATTGATGTTGACTAAAGTTTAATACACATGGATTTTCAAAGTAGTGTGGGCAGCCCTGTAGCTGCGGCAGGCTCTTGAAACAAAATCCTTCAAATCATTGAACCTCCTGAAAAATTTTTGATTTTTGAAAAAAAATTCAAATCATTGATAAATTTTAACGTTTGTGCATCATATCAATTTGAAATTTTGGAAATTCCGATTTGCGCAAGAACGGCAACCTATCACTAAATTACCTCTATTTTCAGCACTCGAAAGTTCTGTTCACGAGAACTGACGGCCGGATAATCCGATCATAATGAAATTTTCAGGACATGTTGATATAATTTAGGACCAGGTCTGATAGAAGTGATTTTGAAATGCGAGCAACCCTGTGGCAGTGGTGCCATCTTGAAAAATCACTGAGAAAAAAAACAGCTTTTTGGCCTGTAACTTCCGATCCAGCCATCCGATTTAAACAATATTTGGATCTTACTTAAGGTAACATTTGGTGAAAATTTGGCTGAAAAATTAGAATAGGGTTGCCAGCTATGGTAATTTTTGTCTCCTAAATCTTGCAAATTTGCTCAGCAAAATAAAGCTTTTTTCCCTATAACTTCCGGTGCAGTCATGATATCAAAATGAAATTTATGTACAAATATCATAGGAACTTCGTAAAAAAATCGTGAAAGGGCTGCCAGCTATGACCATTTTTGTAATTTTTTAGAATTTCTTTACTGCGCGATTATGTCATTAGATTTGCAAATGGGAACGATCCTGCAATGAAAATTAACAACAAATATTAACACTTTAAAAATTTGAAAAGTTTTGAGGGTGGTAACCCTAAAATTTTTTTCACCCGTATAACTTCTAGCGCAGTGATTCAATCGAAACGAAATTTACTGGTTGATTTTAACTTAACGTGAAGCAGATTTGGTATATATTTTGCTTTGGTGCTGACACAGGGTAACCAGCATTGGCCACTTTCGTAACTATTGCATCAACAGATGCTTCAAATTACATACACATATGCAAAACATTTGCAATAAAACTAAGAAACCAATTTTTAAATTTTCCGAGTTTTGAACATTTTTCGGATGGCAGCCTCACACAACGTATAACCGCTGAAACTTTCGATGAAATCCTCCGATGAGAACGAAATTCAAAGGATAAGTTGATTTAAGTATGAGCTTGTGAGGGTTTACTTATTGCTGCTTCGTTGGGAAAATGTTGCCAGCACTGAACATTTTCATCATTTGTGTTATAGTTGAGTTCTGTTGCTTTGAACAAGGAATGGTTGATATGATTCTACAAAAAAGTGTATTACGTCTTTCCACATTGTCACTCAAAGACGATTTCTTCGAAAATTAGTTTTCTAGCGGTTCAGGTGCGCTAGAGTTTTTTTTCTCTCCTTGTTTTCCTCGTTTTTTTACCTGATTTCGAGGCTGGACACGCCCATGCTTCAACGTGAGGCAGATGCGACATATTTTTTGCTTCTATGCTAGCAAAGAGATGCCAGCAATCGGCTTTTTTGTTATTTTCGTTCCAATAAACATCTAAACATCATCTTCGAACATTAGTATTTCTAGCGGTTCTGATGCGCTAGGGTTTTTTGCATTAGATTTAGCAAATTCTGGTTCATAATTTTCTATTTTCAAGGAAAAATAGCTATTGTACTCCTGATAGAGTTCAGCAATAGTATCATAATATTGCGTTGTAAAATATGGATTGTCGCTGTTCCAGGTAATTCTCTTATTTCAGTGTCCGTGGCTTCGAAATTTTTCCATGCCTCCTCAAGACGCCGTAGTCTTTCTTTATAATTTGTGCTAGTTTTCCTGGAAGCTGTGTCTTTTTTGAAATTTTTACTAATTTCTTGAAGAACCTTTCCTAACTCGACTTGTTTATGTGTGAGTTCTTCCTTGCTGCTTGCCATGGGAACAATAATTTGTGTCGATTCCACCAAATATAATAATTTACTTTGACTATGTGGCTCTGTTATAGTACTGTGATACGGTTCTTTAACTGCCTATACATAATAATTCAATAAGTAAACGGAATTCTGAGTTCTTAAAATTTCGATGGAAATTGAATTATGTCAAATCGCGTGTTTATTGGAATCAGCTACTTCTTTTCGGGGTCACCAATGTTAAGATGTAACGTAAGTTTCCACCTGAGCTGTATCCGTCCGCACATTAACCGGAATACACGAAGAATATAATGCCCTCGGCACTTTTACCGATACACTAGCTTGTTTAAAACAGAAGAAATCTGCTTTAAAGAGCACCAAACTGATTATGACAAAATATTGACGGCACTTAAACCGTAACAAGTAATCAATAATCTGCTGTTGATCTAATTATTGCAACAACGGTACTTAAACCGTGATGCTACTTATCAAACACCTCAAGTGAACACACAAAAGATCGATTGAAAAGTGATTTATTTTCCTTAGCATAGTCTAATTTATAGTATAATGAAAATCTTACTTTCTACAATGTAAGCATAACTCACTGACACGAATTTTATACAGAGTTGCAAAAAAGTGCAGGTAATAATAATTCGTAAGCATGACTTAATCATAACATTTGCAAACTTATTCAAATGCAACAATTGATGACAACTTGAATTGTTTTACGTACATATGTTATGTAAACAAATACGAACGTATTCTTTGTAACCTTTTTATGATTTAACATTGAACATGACATATTTATTAATAATCAATCATATGTAAGCGAACTTAATGTAGAACATTAAACATTACATTTTTATTAATATTTAATACGTCTAAGTCAACTTAATATTAAACACACCGAATATTAAGATCTAGAAAATTTAAAAACTTTTGCGAATGGTAACCTTAAATTTTTTTGCATCCCAATAACTTCCAATGCAATACGAAATTCGCAGAGCAGGTTTACTTCAACGCATGGGCGTGTACAGGTGGGGGTAGAGGGGGGCAAATGCCCATCCCTAGAAAAAAATCCTCGAAAAATCCTCGAAAAACGAGCGTAGATGGAGGCGTTCAAGCCATTTCGAAAAGGAGATACAAAAAGCATTATTTTTCCACATTATTTTTCCATTGATTAAATCTTGTCATAAACGATTTAAACTCTGTGCCACAAGTGCGAAACACATCATTACTTCTGACCGAAACATGGGTCATCGTGAAATTTGCTGAGCGTATTGATGTTGACTAAAGTTTAATACACATGGATTTTCAAAGTAGTGTGGGCAGCCCTGTAGCTGCGGCAGGCTCTTGAAACAAAATCCTTCAAATCATTGAACCTCCTGAAAAATTTTTGATTTTTGAAAAAAAATTCAAATCATTGATAAATTTTAACGTTTGTGCATCATATCAATTTGAAATTTTGGAAATTCCGATTTGCGCAAGAACGGCAACCTATCACTAAATTACCTCTATTTTCAGCACTCGAAAGTTCTGTTCACGAGAACTGACGGCCGGATAATCCGATCATAATGAAATTTTCAGGACATGTTGATATAATTTAGGACCAGGTCTGATAGAAGTGATTTTGAAATGCGAGCAACCCTGTGGCAGTGGTGCCATCTTGAAAAATCACTGAGAAAAAAAACAGCTTTTTGGCCTGTAACTTCCGATCCAGCCATCCGATTTAAACAATATTTGGATCTTACTTAAGGTAACATTTGGTGAAAATTTGGCTGAAAAATTAGAATAGGGTTGCCAGCTATGGTAATTTTTGTCTCCTAAATCTTGCAAATTTGCTCAGCAAAATAAAGCTTTTTTCCCTATAACTTCCGGTGCAGTCATGATATCAAAATGAAATTTATGTACAAATATCATAGGAACTTCGTAAAAAAATCGTGAAAGGGCTGCCAGCTATGACCATTTTTGTAATTTTTTAGAATTTCTTTACTGCGCGATTATGTCATTAGATTTGCAAATGGGAACGATCCTGCAATGAAAATTAACAACAAATATTAACACTTTAAAAATTTGAAAAGTTTTGAGGGTGGTAACCCTAAAATTTTTTTCACCCGTATAACTTCTAGCGCAGTGATTCAATCGAAACGAAATTTACTGGTTGATTTTAACTTAACGTGAAGCAGATTTGGTATATATTTTGCTTTGGTGCTGACACAGGGTAACCAGCATTGGCCACTTTCGTAACTATTGCATCAACAGATGCTTCAAATTACATACACATATGCAAAACATTTGCAATAAAACTAAGAAACCAATTTTTAAATTTTCCGAGTTTTGAACATTTTTCGGATGGCAGCCTCACACAACGTATAACCGCTGAAACTTTCGATGAAATCCTCCGATGAGAACGAAATTCAAAGGATAAGTTGATTTAAGTATGAGCTTGTGAGGGTTTACTTATTGCTGCTTCGTTGGGAAAATGTTGCCAGCACTGAACATTTTCATCATTTGTGTTATAGTTGAGTTCTGTTGCTTTGAACAAGGAATGGTTGATATGATTCTACAAAAAAGTGTATTACGTCTTTCCACATTGTCACTCAAAGACGATTTCTTCGAAAATTAGTTTTCTAGCGGTTCAGGTGCGCTAGAGTTTTTTTTCTCTCCTTGTTTTCCTCGTTTTTTTACCTGATTTCGAGGCTGGACACGCCCATGCTTCAACGTGAGGCAGATGCGACATATTTTTTGCTTCTATGCTAGCAAAGAGATGCCAGCAATCGGCTTTTTTGTTATTTTCGTTCCAATAAACATCTAAACATCATCTTCGAACATTAGTATTTCTAGCGGTTCTGATGCGCTAGGGTTTTTTGCATTAGATTTAGCAAATTCTGGTTCATAATTTTCTATTTTCAAGGAAAAATAGCTATTGTACTCCTGATAGAGTTCAGCAATAGTATCATAATATTGCGTTGTAAAATATGGATTGTCGCTGTTCCAGGTAATTCTCTTATTTCAGTGTCCGTGGCTTCGAAATTTTTCCATGCCTCCTCAAGACGCCGTAGTCTTTCTTTATAATTTGTGCTAGTTTTCCTGGAAGCTGTGTCTTTTTTGAAATTTTTACTAATTTCTTGAAGAACCTTTCCTAACTCGACTTGTTTATGTGTGAGTTCTTCCTTGCTGCTTGCCATGGGAACAATAATTTGTGTCGATTCCACCAAATATAATAATTTACTTTGACTATGTGGCTCTGTTATAGTACTGTGATACGGTTCTTTAACTGCCTATACATAATAATTCAATAAGTAAACGGAATTCTGAGTTCTTAAAATTTCGATGGAAATTGAATTATGTCAAATCGCGTGTTTATTGGAATCAGCTACTTCTTTTCGGGGTCACCAATGTTAAGATGTAACGTAAGTTTCCACCTGAGCTGTATCCGTCCGCACATTAACCGGAATACACGAAGAATATAATGCCCTCGGCACTTTTACCGATACACTAGCTTGTTTAAAACAGAAGAAATCTGCTTTAAAGAGCACCAAACTGATTATGACAAAATATTGACGGCACTTAAACCGTAACAAGTAATCAATAATCTGCTGTTGATCTAATTATTGCAACAACGGTACTTAAACCGTGATGCTACTTATCAAACACCTCAAGTGAACACACAAAAGATCGATTGAAAAGAGATTTATTTTCCTTAGCATAGTCTAATTTATAGTATAATGAAAATCTTACTTTCTACAATGTAAGCATAACTCACTGACACGAATTTTATACAGAGTTGCAAAAAAGTGCAGGTAATAATAATTCGTAAGCATGACTTAATCATAACATTTGCAAACTTATTCAAATGCAACAATTGATGACAACTTGAATTGTTTTACGTACATATGTTATGTAAACAAATACGAACGTATTCTTTGTAACCTTTTTATGATTTAACATTGAACATGACATATTTATTAATAATCAATCATATGTAAGCGAACTTAATGTAGAACATTAAACATTACATATTTATTAATATTTAATACGTCTAAGTCAACTTAATATTAAACACACCGAATATTAAGATCTAGAAAATTTAAAAACTTTTGCGAATGGTAACCTTAAATTTTTTTGCATCCCAATAACTTCCAATGCAATACGAAATTCGCAGAGCAGGTTTACTTCAACGCATGGGCGTGTACAGGTGGGGGTAGAGGGGGGCAAATGCCCATCCCTAGAAAAAAATCCTCGAAAAATCCTCGAAAAACGAGCGTAGATGGAGGCGTTCAAGCCATTTCGAAAAGGAGATACAAAAAGCATTATTTTTCCACATTATTTTTCCATTGATTAAATCTTGTCATAAACGATTTAAACTCTGTGCCACAAGTGCGAAACACATCATTACTTCTGACCGAAACATGGGTCATCGTGAAATTTGCTGAGCGTATTGATGTTGACTAAAGTTTAATACACATGGATTTTCAAAGTAGTGTGGGCAGCCCTGTAGCTGCGGCAGGCTCTTGAAACAAAATCCTTCAAATCATTGAACCTCCTGAAAAATTTTTGATTTTTGAAAAAAAATTCAAATCATTGATAAATTTTAACGTTTGTGCCTCATATCAATTTGAAATTTTGGTAATTCCGATTTGCGCAAGAACGGCAACCTATCACTAAATTACCTCTATTTTCAGCACTCGAAAGTTCTGTTCACGAGAACTGACGGCCGGATAATCCGATCATAATGAAATTTTCAGGACATGTTGATATAATTTAGGACCAGGTCTGATAGAAGTGATTTTGAAATGCGAGCAACCCTGTGGCAGTGGTGCCATCTTGAAAAATCACTGAGAAAAAAAACAGCTTTTTGGCCTGTAACTTCCGATCCAGCCATCCGATTTAAACAATATTTGGATCTTATTTAAGGTAACATTTGGTGAAAATTTGGCTGAAAAATTAGAATAGGGTTGCCAGCTATGGTAATTTTTGTCTCCTAAATCTTGCAAATTTGCTCAGCAAAATAAAGCTTTTTTCCCTATAACTTCCGGTGCAGTCATGATATCAAAATGAAATTTATGTACAAATATCATAGGAACTTCGTAAAAAAATCGTGAAAGGGCTGCCAGCTATGACCATTTTTGTAATTTTTTAGAATTTCTTTACTGCGCGATTATGTCATTAGATTTGCAAATGGGAACGATCCTGCAATGAAAATTAACAACAAATATTAACACTTTAAAAATTTGAAAAGTTTTGAGGGTGGTAACCCTAAAAATTTTTTCACCCGTATAACTTCTAGCGCAGTGATTCAATCGAAACGAAATTTACTGGTTGATTTTAACTTAACGTGAAGCAGATTTGGTATATATTTTGCTTTGGTGCTGACACAGGGTAACCAGCATTGGCCACTTTCGTAACTATTGCATCAACAGATGCTTCAAATTACATACACATATGCAAAACATTTGCAATAAAACTAAGAAACCAATTTTTAAATTTTCCGAGTTTTGAACATTTTTCGGATGGCAGCCTCACACAACGTATAAACGCTGAAACTTTCGATGAAATCCTCCGATGAGAACGAAATTCAAAGGATAAGTTGATTTAAGTATGAGCTTGTGAAGGTTTACTTATTGCTGCTTCGTTGGGAAAATGTTGCCAGCACTGAACATTTTCATCATTTGTGTTATAGTTGAGTTCTGTTGCTTTGAACAAGGAATGGTTGATATGATTCTACAAAAAAGTGTATTACGTCTTTCCACATTGTCACTCAAAGACGATTTCTTCGAAAATTAGTTTTCTAGCGGTTCAGGTGCGCTAGAGTTTTTTTTCTCTCCTTATTTTCCTCGTTTTTTTTACCTGATTTCGAGGCTGGACACGCCCATGCTTCAACGTGAGGCAGATGCGACATATTTTTTGCTTCTATGCTAGCAAAGAGATGCCAGCAATCGGCTTTTTTGTTATTTTCGTTCCAATAAACATCTAAACATCATCTTCGAACATTAGTATTTCTAGCGGTTCTGATGCGCTAGGGTTTTTTGCATTAGATTTAGCAAATTCTGGTTCATAATTTTCTATTTTCAAGGAAAAATAGCTATTGTACTCCTGATAGAGTTCAGCAATAGTATCATAATATTGCGTTGTAAAATATGGATTGTCGCTGTTCCAGGTAATTCTCTTATTTCAGTGTCCGTGGCTTCGAAATTTTTCCATGCCTCCTCAAGACGCCGTAGTCTTTCTTTATAATTTGTGCTAGTTTTCCTGGAAGCTGTGTCTTTTTTGAAATTTTTACTAATTTCTTGAAGAACCTTTCCTAACTCGACTTGTTTATGTGTGAGTTCTTCCTTGCTGCTTGCCATGGGAACAATAATTTGTGTCGATTCCACCAAATATAATAATTTACTTTGACTATGTGGCTCTGTTATAGTACTGTGATACGGTTCTTTAACTGCCTATACATAATAATTCAATAAGTAAACGGAATTCTGAGTTCTTAAAATTTCGATGGAAATTGAATTATGTCAAATCGCGTGTTTATTGGAATCAGCTACTTCTTTTCGGGGTCACCAATGTTAAGATGTAACGTAAGTTTCCACCTGAGCTGTATCCGTCCGCACATTAACCGGAATACACGAAGAATATAATGCCCTCGGCACTTTAACCGATACACTAGCTTGTTTAAAACAGAAGAAATCTGCTTTAAAGAGCACCAAACTGATTATGACAAAATATTGACGGCACTTAAACCGTAACAAGTAATCAATAATCTGCTGTTGATCTAATTATTGCAACAACGGTACTTAAACCGTGATGCTACTTATCAAACACCTCAAGTGAACACACAAAAGATCGATTGAAAAGTGATTTATTTTCCTTAGCATAGTCTAATTTATAGTATAATGAAAATCTTACTTTCTACAATGTAAGCATAACTCACTGACACGAATTTTATACAGAGTTGCAAAAAAGTGCAGGTAATAATAATTCGTAAGCATGACTTAATCATAACATTTGCAAACTTATTCAAATGCAACAATTGATGACAACTTGAATTGTTTTACGTACATATGTTATGTAAACAAATACGAACGTATTCTTTGTAACCTTTTTATGATTTAACATTGAACATGACATATTTATTAATAATCAATCATATGTAAGCGAACTTAATGTAGAACATTAAACATTACATTTTTATTAATATTTAATACGTCTAAGTCAACTTAATATTAAACACACCGAATATTAAGATCTAGAAAATTTAAAAACTTTTGCGAATGGTAACCTTAAATTTTTTTGCATCCCAATAACTTCCAATGCAATACGAAATTCGCAGAGCAGGTTTACTTCAACGCATGGGCGTGTACAGGTGGGGGTAGAGGGGGGCAAATGCCCATCCCTAGAAAAAAATCCTCGAAAAATCCTCGAAAAACGAGCGTAGATGGAGGCGTTCAAGCCATTTCGAAAAGGAGATACAAAAAGCATTATTTTTCCACATTATTTTTCCATGGATTAAATCTTGTCATAAACGATTTAAACTCTGTGCCACAAGTGCGAAACACATCATTACTTCTGACCGAAACATGGGTCATCGTGAAATTTGCTGAGCGTATTGATGTTGACTAAAGTTTAATACACATGGATTTTCAAAGTAGTGTGGGCAGCCCTGTAGCTGCGGCAGGCTCTTGAAACAAAATCCTTCAAATCATTGAACCTCCTGAAAAATTTTTGTTTTTTGAAAAAAAATTCAAATCATTGATAAATTTTAACGTTTGTGCATCATATCAATTTGAAATTTTGGAAATTCCGATTTGCGCAAGAACGGCAACCTATCACTAAATTACCTCTATTTTCAGCACTCGAAAGTTCTGTTCACGAGAACTGACGGCCGGATAATCCGATCATAATGAAATTTTCAGGACATGTTGATATAATTTAGGACCAGGTCTGATAGAAGTGATTTTGAAATGCGAGCAACCCTGTGGCAGTGGTGCCATCTTGAAAAATCACTGAGAAAAAAAACAGCTTTTTGGCCTGTAACTTCCGATCCAGCCATCCGATTTAAACAATATTTGGATCTTACTTAAGGTGACATTTGGTGAAAATTTGGCTGAAAAATTAGAATAGGGTTGCCAGCTATGGTAATTTTTGTCTCCTAAATCTTGCAAATTTGCTCAGCAAAATAAAGCTTTTTTCCCTATAACTTCCGGTGCAGTCATGATATCAAAATGAAATTTATGTACAAATATCATAGGAATTTCGTAAAAAAATCGTGAAAGGGCTGCCAGCTATGACCATTTTTGTAATTTTTTAGAATTTCTTTACTGCGCGATTATGTCATTAGATTTGCAAATGGGAACGATCCTGCAATGAAAATTAACAACAAATATTAACACTTTAAAAATTTGAAAAGTTTTGAGGGTGGTAACCCTAAAATTTTTTTCACCCGTATAACTTCTAGCGCAGTGATTCAATCGAAACGAAATTTACTGGTTGATTTTAACTTAACGTGAAGCAGATTTGGTATATATTTTGCTTTGGTGCTGACACAGGGTAACCAGCATTGGCCACTTTCGTAACTATTGCATCAACAGATGCTTCAAATTACATACACATATGCAAAACATTTGCAATAAAACTAAGAAACCAATTTTTAAATTTTCCGAGTTTTGAACATTTTTCGGATGGCAGCCTCACACAACGTATAACCGCTGAAACTTTCGATGAAATCCTCCGATGAGAACGAAATTCAAAGGATAAGTTGATTTAAGTATGAGCTTGTGAAGGTTTACTTATTGCTGCTTCGTTGGGAAAATGTTGCCAGCACTGAACATTTTCATCATTTGTGTTATAGTTGAGTTCTGTTGCTTTGAACAAGGAATGGTTGATATGATTCTACAAAAAAGTGTATTACGTCTTTCCACATTGTCACTCAAAGACGATTTCTTCGAAAATTAGTTTTCTAGCGGTTCAGGTGCGCTAGAGTTTTTTTTCTCTCCTTGTTTTCCTCGTTTTTTTACCTGATTTCGAGGCTGGACACGCCCATGCTTCAACGTGAGGCAGATGCGACATATTTTTTGCTTCTATGCTAGCAAAGAGATGCCAGCAATCGGCTTTTTTGTTATTTTCGTTCCAATAAATGCTTGCATTAAGTATTTTCATCGCAAGCATTTGCAATGAAAATAAGTAAACAATGTTTAAATTTTCTAAGATCTCCACATTTTTTGAATCACAGCCCCAAACACCTTTTTATCGCTGTAACTTTCGATGAAGTCACCGAAATTAAAATAAGCTTAGATTTTATTATTACTTAGGCTCGTTTCACACATATGAGGTTCCATTCAGTTCAGTTCGTTTTCGGTTCGTTTTCGGTCGCTGCCGACAAGTGTCAAACGATAATTCGATTTCTATTCGGTGCCTAATAGAAACCGTATAGAACCGAATACTTCCTGAGCACGAATAGGTTTCATCAGGTTTCTATTAGGTGTGAGTTCGTGTCCAGGGAAAAGAAAGCAATCAAGGCGTTCACACATGCACGGTTTAGTTTCGGTTTCAACTGACTGGATAATTTGAATTTTATTTTAAATTTATAAATTATCAGTTTGGATCTCTTAATTTGAAATATTTAGACGTTTTACCTAGTTAGTTTAGTCAGTTTCCATTTGTTTTATAATTACCTCCAATTTTTTTGAAATTATCAGTCTTAGTTTTTCTGATAAAATGAGCGATTTATAAGATGTTGATGTGGATCGGCTGATTTCTGCTGTGCAATCTAAAGTAGCGCTGTGGGACAAGACTTGTGCAAAATATGAAGATAAATTTAAGACGCAAGAGACATGGAAAAACGATTGTGTGGAAATTTTACGCAAAGTTGAGGAAGAAAACACAAAACCTAATATGAACTGTGTGAAAACCGTGTATGTGTGAATGGGTTTCGTTCGGTTCGGTTTGTTTTCGGCTACAACCGAAAACGAACCGAACCGAATGGAACCTCGTACGTGTGAAACAAGCCGTACGGTGTATAAGTTTCAAGTAAGAAAAGTAAGTAAGAAAAGTAGTGAGTAAAATACACATTCCAAATCTGCACAAATCCTCTACTGTTCTTCAAACATTAGTGTTTCTAGCGGTTCTGATGCGCTAGGGTTTTTTTTGTCTGAAATTCAATATTACATCGCTAAAAATCATTAATCTTTAAAATTCATTATTGACTAAAATTACTCTCTCATTGTTCTCCCTAACCTAAATGCTCCTTATAATAATCTGGGTGCCTTGCACATACCTGTGACAACTTTCCGACATCGAATTCGTCACCGCCTAAAGCATAGTAGTGAGTTCGATTTCACGTGAAATTTTCATACAAAATTTCACGTGAAATCTGCTTCGGCGAAAATTTAGCTTGAAAATAAGCAAGCGTGGTACTAAGTTCTGAGCATGAAAAGTTGCTTTGAAGTTGCTTTCGCGTTGAAAACGTAGGTGGCACTGAAACATGTCTCCAATCATTTCACGCCAATTTAGTTTGTGCAGTTCATTATTTCGAGGGAAAAAGTGACATTTGGTGTTTCAATTTGAAAATGGAGCAGTGCAAATGTCTTTCCAATAAGAAAATCGATCGAAAAAAGAAATTCTTGACATTATATCCGTCAGATATGAGCATTGTCTCTGCTTTTCTCCATTGTCAAAATTTTCGGTCGAAAGAATGACCAGATAATGGAGACATGTCAAAATTTCACGTGAGCTCGAACTCAGTACCAGCCTGAACGCTGGATCTTCGATAATTGAATCTCTGGTTCTCCCCCATTGATACACGGCATCAAAGAAACCCAGTATCGTACTCCTGCCTAATTTATTCTTCCACTCGCCGTGCTTGATGTATTATTTCGCCGTGACCAACGTGACCAAGAGCGGCGGTCTTTTCCCCAATAAATTCGTTCAATCTAACAGATTATTGCATGCAATGACGTTTGCTCGCAATATCGCGAAGTGTATCGTGTTGGTGGCGTCTCCACTAACTTCTAGTTTGCTGTTAGATCTGTTGACTCATTTCTAGACCAAGTCCTCGGCGTTCGTTAGATGTGCATCGTCGGCAATGGCCTGGTCTGGCGAGGAGCAACAGTATTCACCGTCGGGGCAAGACGCCTATTTTCACTTACTCTATATTTACATATCTTTCTTACTAACCCTATATTTACATTTCTTTTTTACTAACCCTATATTTACATTTCTCTTTAACTAACCCTATACTTACTTTTTTACAAATTTTTGAAGAAAATGAGTATTAAACTCGTTTCGCCGAAAATTCATATTTATTTATATATATATATATATATATATATATATATATATATATATATATATATATATATATATATATATATATATATATATATATATATATATATATATATATATATATGTATATATATATATATATATATATATATATATATATATATATATATATATATATATATATATATATATATATATATATATATATATATATATATATATATATATATATATATATATATATATATAAAGAAATATGAATTTAAAATATTCGACCGTCAAAAAAAAGTATTAAAAACTAAGAGGAGAAAGCACAGATTAGAGGCAATGTGGCTAAACTCATCAGGAGGGAAAATCGTAAGAGGGGGAATACTGGGAAGGCACGAAGAGTGCTCAAAGAGTTGGCTGCTAAACCAGTCTTTTATACCAAAGCTGATAAAGGAAATGCCGTTGTCGTAATGGACAAAGACGAATACGACCGATTAGTTACGGAAAAACTCAACAACGGTTATAACCATGAGCTTAGGAAAGATCCCTTACCAGACTCTATCAAACGAGTTGAAAGAGTCTTGAAAGAGTGCAAAGTGGAGAGTGGAGAGGTAAACAAGCTGCGGGTCTCAAACCCGTCATTGCCAAGAATTAGGTGCCTTCCAAAGATACATAAGGAAGGAAATGAACTTAGGGAAATTGTCACCGCTACAAGCGCTCCAACAAGGAGAATCGCAAAGTGGATTGCAGACGAGTGTAGGGCCTTAGGGAAGATTAGCGGTAGAACAGTTAAGAATCGAGACGAGGTAATGGGGCGGCTTGGAAGAGTGGCAACAATAGGGGAAGATGAGCTAGTTGTATCATTTGATGTCAAGGCTCTGTTCCCAAGCGTGCCAGTAAAACAAGCACTCACGTTCTTTGAGGACTGGCTATTAGAGAGAAATAGCTCACCGGAGGGGAGGAAGAGGGCTAATTACTTTTTGAAACTCGCTACGGTTTGCATGAATGAAAGTTATTTTACTTTCAGGGGGAAAAACTTCAAAGCGATGAAAGGTGTTGCAATGGGAAATGCTTTATCCCCACTTATGAGTGAGATATTTATGGATAGACTAGAGAAGAAACTTTATGAAGAAGGTTCGCTTCTTCGGGTTTGGCTGAGATATGTAGACGATATTCAAGCTATAGTTAAAAAAGATGCTTTGGGAGAAACGTTGGAGAAGTTGAACCAAGCACATAAGGACATCCAATTTTCAATAGAAATTGAAAAGAATGAGAAATTACCCTTCTTGGATTTAATGGTCATAAGGATAGAAGGTCTTCTTAGTTTTAATATCTACCGGAAGTCCACACACACCCAGAGGACAACACCAACCACGTCTGATCATTGGCATTCCCAAAAAACGGCCCCCTTTAATTCAATGATTCACCGGCTATTAACAGGGCCCATGGATCAGGATATTTTTAACTCAGAAGTTAAATATATTAAAGATACAACGAGAAAAAATGGATTTGATGAGAGGATAATTGGAAGTCTTGTCAATAAGAAAAGTATAGAATACAACGCGATCTTTTAACGACGCTTTTTACGCAGGAAAAACAAGAAACAACCATAAGAGTTCCAATTATTTATTCATCAGTATTCAAAAAAGTTCGGGTACTTCTTGAACGCTTTGATATTAAAGCAGTTCCAACCAGTAAAACTAACAAATTAGGTACTATACTATGTCACGTCAAAGACAAAAAGGAAAAATGTGGAGTTAATAAAATTACCTGCCCAAAATTCGACAAAATATACATCGGGCAAACGAAACGGTTAGTTGGTGTTAGACTAACGGAACATAAACGGGAAACAGCTTCAGCGAGGAAAAAGAATACAACATTAGTACGTTAAGCAGTAGCAAAGCACATATTGGAAGAGGATCACAACATAACTTGGGACAACGTGGAGGTGATAAAGGAGGTACAGCAGGTGCGAAAACTGGATGCGTACGAAAGCCTGCACATATGGAAAACCCCTATGCATAGAAGACTAAACACAGACCAAAGAAACTGTGCATCACCATTGTTCAGGCTAATTTGAACTTTCATTTGATAGTGAGGAGGATAATTTAATTAATATGGATAGTAAAAGTAATTCACGCCGCGTCCACATTGGCCATGGGAGATGGCATAACATTCGACTTGCCATGGAAATGGAAAATGTAGACAGTAAATGGCACGACATATTTGATGGCATGCCATAAATGTCAAGCCATATGGCGAGACATTGCATGGCCATGAGTTTGGCCATATTCTGACAGTTTTTTATTTTCAAAATGGCGATGTCGAGGGAAATAGTGCTACGAATCTTAAATGAATACAAAAAAAAGATTGCTATGGAATTATATGTTCGCCTCTTCATCAATTTACGCCTTTCCTCACATTCCGCTTCCTCTAAACTTTGCAGTGCTTTCAAATACCGGATAGCGCGCACATGTTTACGGCTGAGCGACATTTTTAACCCTCCCCAGACACACTACAATTCGAGCACCTCCCTAGACACACCTGGGTCTATGGAGTCCTGCCGTTTTTTTACCACACTTCGAATCGTTTTAAAATCTGAAAAAATTCATGAAGGTAGATCGATATCTATAGAAAAAGAGCGTGCATTAGGTGATGGATATATATGAATTTTTATTATTGTTATTTAATGGAAATCGACACAAAACACGAGAAATACACGTATTCACTTAAAACATCATAGCTTTTTGTTAAATAAGTTTAAGAAAATTCTACTATACGAAATGTTTCTTGACATATAGTAGATGAAAGAAAAAAAAAGGACATAATGAAACTTCGAAAAAAGTATAATTATTATGACAAGAGAAAAAGTACAATTTTTTTGGAGTCGAAAATGCGTTTGAAATTACAATTTTTGGTTTAAAAGTAATGTAACTCAAAGTTTTATACGTTTTTGTGTTATTTATTATTACTTACACTTATTCTTATTAAAATAAATAAAGTAACTGAACAAAATTACAAAATGCATTCATTGCATACATGAAGCTTGTGTTCTTCGCAAATTTTTATTCCTTCGCTCGTTAAACTAAGTGCTAACGTTTCAATAAATTTAATCTTCCCAATGCAGTGTTCGCTTCATTAAAATTGTACAAAATGTTACAATTAACTACCGCTTGATCTAATATACCGAAGAAAAGCTTCGAAGAAAATGCACACTTTTATGCTTCCGTAGACACACATGGGTCTTTGGTGTCCGCAGCCAACTTTGACAGCTCAGCAATTCACGAAGAACGGAGGACCGAGCGTGACGTTCACTACGCCAGTTCTGGATCCAAGTACAATTTTTTAAGTGGAGGTTAGAACCCGAAATATTGACGTACCTGTGCGCCCTGACGATTTTCAAAAACGGCCGGACACCAAAGACCCAGGTGTGTCTAGCGAGGGTTAAAATGATATGGCATGACATGCCGCTGCCCAGGCCGCAGATGACATGCCATAAACTGACATTCGTTGCCATCGCATATGGCAGAGCTCATGGCCAATGTGGACTCTAGGTTATAGGCAATTAGTTGGTAATTAGTATAAGTCAATTAATAGACAATTAGTTGGTAATTAGTGTAAGTCAATACTTTAAAAGTAAACTCTATAAGCAACATACATAAGTTAGATTAAGATTAGACTGATAAACACTGAAGAAAAGGGCAGATTACCCTCGAAATATCGATATTTCTCACAAAATTCAATATGTCTAGCTTTGAAAGGAAAAATCGGTTTTTTTATTAAAAATTTTTTTGAGCTAGGAAAAAATTGGTACACATTTAAATATTAACAATTTAAAAATTTGAAAAGTTTTGAGGATGGTAGCCCTAAAATTCTTTTCAGCCGTATAACTTTCAGCGCAGGGATTCAATCGAAACGAAATTTACTGGTTGAGTTTAGCTTAACGTGAAGCAGATTTGGTATATATTTTGCTTTGCTGCTGACACAAGGTAACCAGCATTGGCCATTTTCTTAAATATTGCACCAACGGATGCAACTTATTGCTGTTTCGTTGGGAAAGTATTGCCAGTACTGAACATTTTCATCATTTATGTTATAGCTGAGTTTTGTTGCTTTGGATAAGGAGTGGTTGATATGATTCTACAAAAAATGTATTACGTCTTTCCACATTTTTTTGTCATTCAAAGACAATTTCTTCGAAAATTAGTTTTCTAGCAGTTCTGATGCGCTAGACTTTATCTCATTCGTATTTTTTTCCTTTTAGTCATTCGACTCTCGTTGGCGTAACATCAACCCCATCCCCAGAGAATTATGGAGTGATTCCCGACAATTAATAACCTGGACATATCGCGAGTCCCGGTACCGCGTCGCGCCACTCCTCAGCGGAGTTTCATTGAATCTTACTTTGGTTCTACCTACAATTATCTTTGCTCGGTTAATCACACTCATACTTATTATCACCTCGTTATATATTAGGTATCTCTTTTGCAGTACGACATATATGTATTCTTATTTTATATCATTCCTATGTCATACCTTTATGTAAACGATTGCCTAACTGAACTTACTTAGTTCCCCACCACCATCTGTTTTTCAATAACTAATTCAACCCATCACCGTAGTATGTTCAAACTAATTTTATTTTTAACCCACCACCACTAGATTTTTTGTTATTGCCCACTCTGTGGTTGCCCGTCCTGGACCTGGAGTATGGCCGTACCGCCTGCTATGCAACATTCTTACTATCTATAACCAAAGATGAGTCTGCGAACGTAATCGTCTGTCAAAACCGACCGGTTTTAAAGCAAAACAGGCACTTTTTGACATACGTAAACGGGAGTAACATAAGTGCCCATACAGCGCATAAGCGAGCGTATGCCAAGCAGTGCTGCCACTTCAGAGCTTTCAAATCGTATCCAAATTCATCAAAAACGTATCCATCGTATCCAAAATTTTAGCAATGCGTATCTAATTGATACCTAGGTGGTACCTCTACCTAGGTGGTACCTCTCATGATCCTATAAAGCCGTTTTTGTCGAAGATATATCATTTCATTTTCGACATTTAACATATATCAGCGATTCATGCCACAGCATATACTAAAATCGAACATATATTTTTAACAAATATCAAAATCTTAATCAAATATCACATTCAGCTTTTAACAAATTAAATGCATAAAATTCGGCAGAAGCTAAAAATATTTTTGCTTCAAATATTCCGCTAATAGTAGATAATCGACGGAAGGCTCTTTTCATTATTAATGAAGAAGCACTGCCGGTTTTAGATGCGTTGGGTGCGTTCTTTGTATGGTATGCGCAATGCACAGGGTTACACAACTTTTGTTGGAGCTGTGTCTTCGAAGACGAAGAGGAATCCGTCCTCCATCTTATGTGCCAGTGCCCGGCTTTTGCAAGAAGAAGGGTGGCTCTCAAAGCTGAGTGACCTGCCCCTTGTCAATTTAAATGGGATAGGGCGGTTGGTTAAAGGAAGTAGATGATTTCATGATTTCAGTGAGTGAGAGAGAGTAATACATACGACATAGCTGGCCTCTCTTGTGTCTTTCAGAGGCCGCTGGACTATGAGGTAAGCTCATAAGATTAAAGAATAAAGTACATACGTTGCCAACCATAGAAAGGTCATACGCGTTTTTGACTAAGTATAAGTTTTCCCAGAATTACTCTGCTTCGTTGTTAAAATTCAGACCATTTTGCAATTAATTCATTCTGCATAACTCTTATGTTAGTTGGGAAATGCATTCAGTAATGGAATAAAATATGTTTCAGCAGCAGCCTATATATTTTGGGGGTTGAGAGAATTCACCTACTTAGCTCTATATAGAGTATTGTACATTATAAATTATTATATATTATAAATTATTGTACATTTTTGATAGTTTCTGAGCTACTTCTTCAGATACATTTGCTTTCTTGTCCGTTTCTTGTATCACATCATGCTAGTGCCCATTTCGAATAGCACGCCAATTTTTTTCGAAAGGAAATGCAGCTACTTCCATTCAAAGTGGATAAATATAACAGCATGGTTAAATTGTACAATCAAACTTTTTTATTTGAAAAAGAATGTAATGGAAATTGGAAAAAGTTACTGTTATGAATACACGCTTTCGTGCAGGTAAATTAAA
>OX376373.1:119781415-119813915 GCA_947369275.1 Nemotelus nigrinus | reverse complement strand
TGTGTTTAATTGCAATATCTTTATTAAGCGGTTTTATCGTAGAATTTTCAAATGCTAATGATATTGTAGTGACAATAAACAGCAAATATTAAGCTTTCGATCATTTGAAAAAACTCGCTGCAGGTAACCCTAAATTTCTTTATACTCCTATAACTTCGAATGTAATTAAACAACGTGAAGCAGATTTGATATATTCTTGGCTTTGATACTGGCGAAAGGTTGCCAGCACAAGTCGGTTGTGCTACTTTTGTATCAATAAATGCTTACAGTTAGTATACATACCGGAAACATTTACAATGAAAATAAATAACCGATGTTACAATTCGCAAAGTTCTGCAAATTTTTCGGATCGCAGCCCCAAACACCAACTTCAGTTACAGTGCTGCAGGCACTGAGCACTTTCTTCATTGATGTTATATGAGATGCTGCTTTCAAAATTATGTGAAATAAGCAACTGATAACGAATATAGTTAACCCGTGTTTTGCTCTCATAAACGTTGAAATTCATGCCAGTGGTAATATCTGATACCTTCCACCATATGAGTTATAATGCATTCTTAAGACGAAAGTAAAACGTGGCATTTGAAACAGTTTGGCCGTAATAAGCAGCACATGTGGTGGAATATGCACTCAAAACCTGCACGATTCTTCTACTGTTCTTCGAACATTAGTGTTTCTAGCGGTTCAGGTGCGCTAGAGTTTTTTTTGATTTCATCTTGCTTAAAACCTCATGTATATGTGGCGGCAATGTATCGTTACATTGTCCACAATAAAAAGACCGCGCCAATATAAGTGCGAGCATGGCATTCCTCCCGTCGCGATAGCTTTGCACGTAATCTGATACGCATAGCTATCGTCTCGGTCGGAATGTCATGATCCATCACATGTTTACAATGTGCGAATCGAGCTCATATCTACGATTCGAGCTCTGTAATTGTACACAAGTGCCGACGAGGCATTTGTGTTTACGTTTCTGGCTCGAGCTCTGTACAGACGCATAAGTGCTGACGAGGCATTTGTGTACGTCTGGATAAAAAAACCGAGCTCCGTCCGGACACACAATTGCTGACGAAGCATTTATGTGTCTGGATGAAGAGGAACTTACGCCTGCGTGGTCAGCACTTATGACCTTCATAAGTGGCCCGCAGGCGGCAATCATTCTCATTCATTTCCGCCTTTCGCCACAAGCGCTATTATTGGAAAAAACATTTTTCTTCGAACAACGAACGTTCCGGATCCACGTACAAACTTTGTATTGAACTTCGTATTTATTATTAAATAAAATAGTTGTTTTTTTAAATCTATGACGTTTGATTACCTGGCCACGACAAGGACCATAATTGGCGATCCTGTCTAAAAAGGACGACGAATATCGTTCACCCGAGCCGACGAACATCGCTCATCTGAGCCGATGAATGATCTCGATCCACACTTTTTCGAGTGAATAAGCAGCAGATGAAGGGACACTCGCCATCAGCCAGCCCATCAGTTTAAACGCTACGATGACGGACAACGAAAAACCGAGGATAGACCCAACGAAGGATGAATCTACGAGCACTGCCCACAACGCCTAGCAGCCCGCAGACGACGAACATAAATGAACGAACGAACACCTAAACAACAACTCCCACAAACGTTCGATCGACTCCCGAAGTTCGCCCTCACGATCAACACAGACAAATACCAGTTCGGCAAATCCGAAGTACGCTTTTTGGGACAAACGATAACATCGCATGGATTGAAACCTCTTCTAGAAGGCATACCCGCGATTACAATTTGCTTTCCAACAACGGCCGGAGAAAGCATTACCGAGGCAACAACGTTAACTGGACTTTATCTCCCAGTTCACGGTTGACTTCCGCCACATTCCGGGCCGGGATAACACTATCGCGGATTATTTGTCTCGGGTAAGTGCTATCAACACCATCGATTTCTTTTCTCTCGCTTCAGCTCAACAACACGATCAGGAACTTCAGCACTTGGTTGAAGATCAAACGCAACAGCTTGAGTGGAAGAAACAGGAGTTGACTGGCTCAATCGCACCGCTACACTGCATCGTCACGAACAAAAAGGTTCGACCATATGCACCGCAACAGTTCAGGAGAACGATCATAAATAATGACCCATGGCCTTGCGAATCCCGGCATCCGCGCAACGAGAAGACTCATCACCGACCGTTTTTTCTGGCCAGCTATGAACGTCGACATAAACAACTTAGTCCGAAGTTGTATCGCCTGCCAACGAAACAAAGTCGGACGCCACGTGAAGTCCACACTTCAATGCTACACGCTTCCAGATGCCAGGTTCGAGCACATCAACGTCGACCTCATCGGACCACTATCACCAAATGAGGGATACCAATACTGCTTGACCATCATCGACAGGTTCACGCGTTGGACAGAAGCTGTCCCACTCCAGAACATCACCGCAACATCAGTCGCCGAGGCGTTAGTCAATGCATGGATTAGCCGCTTCGGAGTACCAGCACGGATTACTACCGACCTGGGATGCCAGTTCGAAAGCCAAATCTTTGCTGAGCTGACACGGATTCTTGGGATAAACCAACTGCGGACAACACCATACCATCCTGTTGCCAGCGGCATCATCGAGCGATGGCAGCGAACAGTCAAAGCCGCCATCCGCTGCCATGACACGCTTGAATGGACGAAAGCTCTCCCACTCGTCCTTTTAGGCTTCGCACTGCATTGAAGGAAGACATCAATGCCATGCCCGTTGACATGGTATATGGCACCAGCTTACGACTTCCCGGAGAATTCTGCGCCTCATTACCACCAGGTACAAACGACACCGACTTCTTGCGCGATCTAAGGTCACGCATGGCGAAATTGCGACCACAGGAGACAGCGCACCGCGCACCAACCTCAACCTTCGTATACAAAGATTTGCGCACCAGCATTCACGTCTTTGTACGGAACGACAAGGTGAAATCATCTCTAACGCCACCTTACGACGATCCGTTCCCTATTCGAAACAGGAAGGAAAAATATTTCAAGGTGGACATCAATGGACGCCCAGCCTCCAACTCTCAAGCAGGCAATGGAAAAATGTCTTGAACTCAACATTCCTTTGTGCTATATATTTATAGACTTTAAAGCTGCCTTTGATAGCATAAGCAGGGTAGGACTGCAAAAACCCATGAGAGAATTCGGCATTATTGACAAACTGACACGATTGTGTTAGTTCACCATGACCAATGTAACAAGCCAAGTTAAAATAGCCGGATTGCTATCCAGACCGTTCAACATCTTCAATAAGCTTCGACAAGGGGATGGTCTGGCCTCCCTCCTCTTTAACCTGGCGTTGGAGAAAGCAATCCGAGGCTGGCACGTCAACGAGAGATACTATCGTAATCAAGATACTGGCTAATGCAGATAATATGGACATAATTGGAAGATCAGAACTAGCTGTCCGAGAATTTTTCATCGAGATCGAACGAGCGGCACAAAAATTGGGGTACACATAGATGAAGGGAAGACAAAGTACATAGTGCCAGCATCTGCAAGAAGAACACCTAGAGCTGGTCAAACCTTCAGGGTAGTTGAGCATGAATCTGAAGTATTGCCATCCTTGAACTACCTTGGGCCAATAGTGGCAGCCGATAATAACATGAAGGAAGCAATACGCGAGCGGCTGCTCAAAGCCAACGAAGCCTACTAAAGTCTGTCAATGCTCTTCAAATCGCAAACATCAAAGCTCCTGCTGTACAAGACTATGGTCCTGCTAGTACTCACGTATAGATCTCAGACTTGGGTACACTTTAAGCTGCACATAAACAAATCAGTTGGAGATGTTGGTTTGAAACCCTTTATCTACAAAAGCTTTCCCAGGAAATGCACTGCATTTCTCACCTATATTTATAATCGTTGGCCCTTATGTGAAAAAGACACTACAACCATGAGTTGTACGCTATCTACCTAGAAGCAGATATAACAACTAAGATAAGGCTTGGTAAGCTGCAGTGGACAGGATATCTAGCTCGAATGAGCGAAGAGGATCCTGTTCGGAAAACCGAACAGGATAACACTTCACGGAAGATTTTACGGCAAACGACAGCGTGGCTGACATCGGCTTGCCATCGAGACCGATGCAAAAATTTGCTAACGGAGGCCGATAATGATGATGGAAGCATATTTTACACTATTGTGGAAAATATCATATTAGCAAGGCATCCCACTGGAATAATATTGTTATTATCATTGTATAGTAATTGGAACACTGAATTATTGTTTCAGAATTGTACATTTCCATTTTCTGCACAATAGCTTAAGCATCAATACTACGTTCCCTCAATCGTGTTATTAAATTGTTATGGGGCATTTCACGTGAAGCGGACAACGAAAAAAGTCGAGGTTCTGGATTTCGTTCATATTGTGCATTATGGTATTTTTAGAAGATGTGAATGTGGATGCACAAGTTTTTGTTTCTATGAGGTTTAGTTGCCGAGTTATGGGGTTCTGAAGAATTGACGAAATTGATGAAAGGTTTTTTTGGAAGCGGATTCTGAATTTCAAAACAAAAGCTGAAAAACATTGAAGATATTGATTGGTATAGAAAATTAGCTGTTCTTTTCAATTTTGATATAAGATTTGAAAAATAATTTTTTTTCCTGTGTGAAACTGGAAGTAGACACTTCAACTTGTAATTTGAACAATTTGGGAAAAACAAAACAACGCAAATTTTATCTCCGTAAAAAAAAACAAATGTATTCAAACCAAAAAGAATAAAAGAAATATGAACGAAATTCTCCAAGAAAAAAAAAATCTTAACAAAAAACAATAGTCAATGATAAAATATTACTTAATTACCAAAATGAAATTTAAAAAACTTTATCATGCAATCAATGAAAATATTCAAATTCAATGAAAATATAAAAACGAAAAATGACCACTTACCAGTGCGATCCGGATGACGGTCGACCGTGCTCTGGAACCACTGCAAGCTATTTTTAATATTAATTTTGAATTAAGTTAAACTATACATCTCCATTTCAATCCAGTATTAAATTCAAAATTTAATTATTACATACAAATCGAAGTTAAACTGAAAAAGCATGATTCACGCAATCTTTTATTTTTCGCTCCTTCAACAAAACCCAAAGCCATCCGTATAAAAAATCCTAACAGCAACGATTTCCATATGTCTTCGGTCCAGACAACTTTACGGACAGGATCATCGTTCTTATTGCCGACTAAAATCTTATTAACAACATCACAATTGTTTTCGATCTCCTGCAACCATCGACGTACATTTTCAAATGAATCGCCACCTGCTACATTGTAAACGATTATGACACCATGCGTTCCACCATAATATGTGCTGGTTATTGTCCGGAATCATTCATGTCCAGCAGTGTCCCATATTTGCAGTCTCACACGTTGCCCGTCTATCATAACCGTTCGAATTCCGAAATCGACTCCAATTGCTGCAATACAACTACCAGAGAACATGTCATCCGAAAATCGTACGAGCAAAGACGACTTTCCAACACCACTATCACCAATCATTAGCAATTTGAATAGATGATCGCAGTCCCGGGCCATTATCTGCACAAACGCTACTTCGAAACCCGCTAAATACAATCTCTCGTATTCAAAAGAGAAGAACCAGATGGCTAGGAAGTAAACCAAGTTAAAACCAAAATCTTTTTTTTTGCAAATTCTTAATTTGACAATTGCATCTATGCACGCATACACTTTATCCATCTCATTAACGCTCTTTACGCGGATGCACTTTTATTTCCAAATAGAACACCAATTCTATCGTCACACCATTTTCACAAACACACCGAAAATAGTGATTATGAGTAATTTTCTTATTTACAATCAGTTTTATTTATTCGTTGATCACAGAAAAGTGCGAAAAGTCCGTGACCCGACAACTACCGTATGCTGGGTTGAAATATCCACGGCAGAATTCCTACGGTGGCAGCCGTCGCTGCCGCCGCGAATCAAATCTTTCTCCTGACTGCAAATCAGTCAGCATCTCAAATCGATCGCTCAGCGATCCGCCACGTACCGTTGCTGACAGCCGTTATCAGCTTTCCATCTGTTGCACCGCACACGCAGCCAACACCCAACTTTATCAGTTTCATTGGTTTGATAACGCAGCTGATCCAAGTTTCATTGCAAATCAGCTTGCGATCAGGCCAGTGAACCCAATGCACTGCAATGCAACATTCGACAATCAAACGCATATACATAGCCTGTTTTTGGATGGCTATGCAATGCACTTGACTATCGAATGCAGCATTGCATTCGCAATATTTGAAGCTGTGTGTGCGCGTGGCGGCGGCAACGCTATTCCGTAACAATTGTGGGGACGACCCAGACCCTGAGATCTCATCCGGCCGGGCAAAAGATAAGAAAATATAGAGGAATAAAAAAACAAAAAGTAGAAAAAAATTTTATAACTTGATACAAAACTAACAATTACTACTCCTTACCTAAATGTCATTAGGTCTTTCCAAAGTCGACCATTCCTTTGGAAAGAGGTAATAACTCCTATAAATAAAAATTAACCTACTTGTAAACCTATTCATTGCATCCTTCCAAAGCTAACAGTTCACTGAAGCCTTGAAAAGAGGCAACGATACCTAACTCTAAACCTTAACGCTATTCATTATGTCATCTCAAAGTCTATGCCCTTTGAGATGAGATAATGTAAAAATAAAACAAAATGAAAAATTACTAACTTAAACATTGCATCCTTCCAAAGTTCAAGAGTTTCTAAAACTTTGAAAGGAGGCAATCCTTATAATAACTTAAACTAGTATAATCTTAACGTAAGCATTGTTTCATCCCAAAGTTAATCCTTACTTTGAAAGGAGACAATACACCTATGAAACTAATCTAACTCTAATCTACCATAACTAAATCTAATCTAAGATCAATTTAATTATAAATCCTAACCTAATTATTACCTCCTCCTAAAGCCAACGCCCCTTGATGTTAAGAAGAGATAATAATGACTTAAATTATCTTAATACAAAAAAAAAACGTATCATTCCATATCGCCAAAGCTAATAACGGGGTTAAGCTTTGGCGAGAGGCAATAATAGTTTGATGTTAAAACTAATACTTATTATTCTACTCTTGCAACTAAAGCAAGTTTAAAATAAGCAATCTATTGTGTCTCACCAAAGCTGCTTCATAAGAACAACTTTGGCGAGAGGCAATAGCGTACCTAACCTAATCTTACTCCTACAAGTGAAACCATCATTGTGTCTTCCCAAAGCGTTACAAGTCCCTTTGAGGAGAGACAATAATGATACACTACACGCTAAACCTAACAAAACTAAAATAAGGATTATAAGGCTAACCTAATAAGACTTAAAAAAACTAAAACAAAAGGTTTAATTGAAACCCGAGGATTGAGATCCTCAGGGCCTATGCTGATGGTGAAGCAATGGAGCCGTCCCGCATGAGTGAGCATTGGAGGAAACATGCTCAAGTTGGACAGCTGTCAGAACCGGTAACGCGGGGTGCAAGTGCTGCTAGATGAAGGAATAGTTGCAGCGGCAGAGCTTCAAGTTCTGAAGGTGCTGGTATTCTCAGAGGTGATGACTTTCAACACTACGCTCAGCAGTATAGTTTTTAAATAACCGAAATGAACTAAAGCTGATATGCATTATAAAAGAAAAATAAAACAAAACCAAAAAAAAAATATTGCAAATAAGAGTATAAAGCAAAAAAAAAAACAAATCCTAAATATTACAAAGGTTAAACCATCAGCAAGGAGCAAAGATCCAAAGCAAAACAAAAGAAAAATAATACCAAAGCTAGATTAACTATAACTCAATTAACAAATTCACTAAACCCAATATCCAACCAAAATTCCCAAGTTAAATTCTTCAAGTCAATGATATCAAAATAACTGCCTAAATCAAAACTCCAAAATACAACTCGATAAGACTAAATGAATCAAGAATCGGACTATTGAACCGCGTAGAATAGATAATCATAAAAAAAAATCAAAATAATCAAACGAATGAATAAAAACCAAAACTGAGAAGAATATTGTTCATAAAACTCTAGGTTCAGTGAAACCAAGTGTCAGTGAGCAGCTTGGGATGGGAGGAAAGGTATAAAAATTGGGGAAAGAAAAATAAAAACAAAAGGATAGAGGAAAGACGAACTATGATTCCGGGTGGAGCAACCCAGAAGATGCCGGAAGGGAACACCCAATTCAAAATAGATGACATATTGTCATCGACAGCTATTGCTGGATATGGGGTCCACAAGGTATCAACGGAATCACCCCAACAACCTGACGAGAGTGTAGAGGCGCCACTCAATTCAAATTACTTAGTCATGCTAAGCGACTCGCAGACGAGGATATGAGTGACGACATAGCCCCCATCAGGCCCAGAACCACAGCCCAATCTTCCTGTCTAACAATTGACAATCCACAACAGCTGAATAGGCGCCACTGTTGTGGTAGCGACCGTTCACAAGCAAAGAAAGAAGAGAAAAAAAATTTGAAAATTACGCGAAAATGAAATAAAATTTTAATAAATGTAATCCAAAAAGAATGATCTGATAAAAATGCCATCTACGGCCAAAGAAAGAAAAAAAAATGGGTGAGGCAACCAAGTGCTCCCGGGAACAAGTGTCACCCCAGCCTGCCAGATCATTCATTCGGAGCAAGTAAAAAAACTAAATCAAAGATGAACATTCAAAGCTAAATGGAAAATAAGCAAAACAAACTAATCAAGTACAAGTTAAAATTAAGGAAATTCGCAAAAATATAATACGGAATTTGTTGCACTATATAAAAACTTTAACATAAATAACATTAAAATAAAATAAAAAACTAAAACCGAATGTTTGGGCGCCATTTGTTGCGGAACAGCTTTGAACAGCCACCATCACAACAGAAATTGTAGCCTGACCTGCTACCCTCGCGTGACTTTACGGTGCCGGATAGTCACCGGTGTCGTAGGTTTATGGAGGGGCAGGCCAAACCCTAGCTGTGTCACGCATTTCGAACGCGGACTAACACAGATACTAAATAGGATGGGAAGAAGGGAGCCCATCTGCCATTCATGGCCTCACTGAACCTATATGCTTGGAGTTAGCAAGTCATAACAATAATCATTTCAAATTCAAAGAAAAAGAAAACAACGCAAATTTTATCTCCGTAAAAAAAACAAATGTATTCAAACCAAAAAGAATAAAAGAAATATGAACGAAATTCTCCAAGAAAAAAAAAATCTTAACAAAAAACAATAGTCAAGGATAAAATATTACTTAATTACCAAAATGAAATTTAAAAAACTTTATCATGCAATCAATGAAAATATTCAAATTCAATGAAAATATAAAAACGAAAAATGACCACTTATCAGTGCGATCCGGATGACGGTCGACCGTGCTCTGGAACCACTCCAAGCTATTTTGAATATTAATTTTGAATTTAGTTAAACTATACATCTCCATTTCAATCCAGTATTAAATTCAAAATTTAATTATTATATACAAATCAAAGTTAAGCTCAAAAAGCATGATTCACGCAATCTTTTATTTTTCGCTCCTTCAACAAAACCCAAAGCCATCCGTATAAAAAAATCCTAACAGCAACGATTTCCATATGTCGCGCATAACGCTCAGCATCTTCGGTCCAGACAACTTTACGGGCAGGATCATCGTTCTTATTGCCGACTAAAATCTTATTAACAACATCACAATTGTTTTCGATCTCCTGCAACCATCGACGTACATTTGCAAATGAATCGCCACCTGCTACATTGTAAACGATTATGACACCATGCGTTCCACCATAATATGTAATGGTTATTGTCCGGAATCGTTCCTGTCCAGCAGTGTCCCATATTTGCAGTCTCACACGTTGCCCGTCTATCATAACCGTTCGAATTCCGAAATCGACTCCAATTGCTGCAATACAACTACCAGAGAACATGTCATCCGAAAATCGTACGAGCAAAGACGACTTTCCAACACCACTATCACCAATCATTAGCAATTTGAATAGATGATCGCAGTCCCGGGCCATTATCTGCACAAACGCTACTTCGAAACCCGCTAAATACAATCTCTCGTATTCGAAAGAGAAGAACCAGATGGCTAGGAAGTAAACCAAGTTAAAACCAAAATCTTTTTTTTTTTGCAAATTCTTAATTTGAAAATTGCATCTATGCACGCATACAGTCTATCACTTGTCACTTTTAATAATCCATTCGTACTGCTTCTGTGCATTCACTTTATCCATCTCACTAACGCTCTTTACGCGGATGCACTTTTATTTCAAAATAGAACACCAATTTTATTGTCACACCATTTTCACAAACACACCGAAAATAGTGATTATGAGTAATTTTCTTATTTACAATCAGTTTTATTTATTCGTTGATCACAGAAAAGTGCGAAAAGTCCGTGACCTGACAACTACCGCATGCTGGGTTGAAATATCCACGGCAGAATTCCTACGGTGGCAGCCGTCGCTGCCGCCGCGAATCAAATCTTCCTCCTGACTGCAAATCAGTCAGCATCTCAAATCGATCGCTCAGCGATCCGCCACGTACCGTTGCTGACAGCCGTTATCAGCTTTCCATCTGTTGCACCGCACACGCAGCCAACACCCAACTTTATCAGTTTCATTGGTTTGATAACGCAGCTGATCCAAGTTTCATTGCAAATCAGCTGCGATCAGGCCAGTGAACCCAATGCAATGCAATGCAACATTCGACAATCAAACGCATATACATAGCCTGTTTTTGGATGGCTATGCAATGCACTTGACTATCGAATGCAGCATTGCATTCGCAATATTTGAAGTTGTGTGCGCGCGTGGCGGCGGCAACGTTGTTCCGTAGCACCGTCAAGAATGAGGAGTGTCTCTGCTGTTCTCCATTGCCAAAATGTTCGCTCGAATGAATGACCAGATAATGGAGACATGTCAAAATTTAGCTTCACGGTTAACTCAGTACCAGCCTTAACGCTTTAATGGTCATCAATCGTCTCTTGAGTAGACGCCGGACTTAAAACAATGGCCTTACTTCTTTCAAGTGTAAAGCATAGTACTGAGTTCGATTTCACGTGAAATTTTCATACAAAATTTCACGTGAAATCTGTTTCGGCGAAAATTTCGCTTGAAAATAAGCAAGTTTGGTACTGTGTTCTTAGCATGAAAAGTTGCTTTGAAGTTGCTTTCGCTTCGAAAACATAGATGGCACTGAAACATGTTGTCAATCATTTCACGCCAATTTAGTTTGTGCAGTTCATTCTTTCGAGCGAAAAAGTGACATTTAGTGTTTCAATTTGAAAATTGAGCAGTGCAAATGACTTTCCAATAAGAAAATCGATCGAAAAGTGAAATTCTTGACATTTTATCCGTCAAGAATGAGCAGTGTCTCTGCTTTTCTCCGTTGTCAAAATTTTCGCTCGAAAGAATGAACAGATAATTGGGAAATGTCAAAGTTTCACGTGAACTCGAACTCAGTACCAGCCTTAAGATGTGGAGCATTTTTTGAATCCTGACGCCGAACTTAAAACACTGGCCTTACTTCTTTCAAGTGTAAAGGTAGGAACTATAATGCAATTAAGTGAACTTAAGTGAGCGCTGAAACTGAACGAAAATTCACTCAATTGAAGTCGATCGGTTAATTTGCCCATAATAGAATTAAGTGAAGCTTCATGAAGCTGCCGCCAGAGTGGCGAATATGAATTTGAATTTGCATATTGCATTTGTGCAAAATATTTGAATAGGATTTTGCTGCAATTGAAATATAGTTGTCTTCATAGCTTGATACCTCTGTTGCAAGAAATCGTAGAAAATTGTTGCTGAGCTGAAACTCGGCACTTTGCTGTAGATTATTAGATCTATAAAGATGCGTTTGGTGCAGGCTCTTAATTTGTACTTATATTCAAATAAGTGTACGAAAGAAATGTTTTTTGAGCAATATTGGTATGCGACTAGAATATATTTCATCAACAAGGTCTTTACTGCTGAAGTTTAAGTGAACAGCTGAACAGTGTGTGGTTATTCTTTGAATGAAAAAAGCTGTAAGACGCCATTTTAAGTAGTTTATGTACTTGTATCTTTAAAAGTAAGTAATTTAAAGATACAAGTAAATAAACTACTATGTAATTTATTATTTCGTATGTTGTTCAACGCGTTTTCTCTTTGAAATTATGTTTGAAACTCATTATTCCTACCTCCTGTAAAAATAGCATTTAAGTGATCGACGAAAAAATATTTTAGATACCTGTTATTCTTTTTACAATGTCGCGCTGGATCATTTTCAAGACATATGATTACTACTTCCTGTATTGTAAACTGCCAATGAACCGTTTAACAATAAAAGGTCTGTTCGCGTGCTACGATTAATTGCAATTGATTGCAATGAAGCCGTTTTTGTACTCCGTTTTGCTGAAAACTGAAAATTTCCCCTCTTTCACTAAATTTAAGTAGGGTCCGAGCTACTGAAAAATACTGAAAACTGTCAAACGGTTTTTGGCGTAATGTTATTATGAAGGACGAATATTTTTGTGGTGATAATTTGTCACCGCTTAGGATGACTTTATAATCACTATTATTCTCCCGAAAACCGACAACTTACACTTTTGTTTGTAAATTTTCAGGAAAGCCAATGAGAGCGTTTTCGTACTTTTCATGAATTTCCCCCACCGCATGATTCAGGAAAATTCAGTAAAATTTAGTGACTGAAAGTACGCGAACATACATAAAATATTCAAATATTTCACATAGCTATGATTGCTTCTACAATACCGCATACGAACGATCATTACTTCTACCTCCTGTAAAAACAGCAAGCGATCCACGAAAACATATTCAAATATTTTACGTGCCTTCTATTGGTCGTAGTCGTTACACATACCTCCTGTCAAATTTACTTAATTGATGTACGGTCCCAGTCGTACGCCACTTAAGCGGCCCGAATTGAACGAAACTTAACGAAACGGTAGATAAGTACATTATGGGTATGCCGCTTGTTTTCTATGCAACCGTTCTGTCACTTAAGCTACTTAAAGTTCACTTAATTGCATTATAGTTCTACCTTAAGATGTGGAGCATTTTTTGAATCGTAAAACGAAAGACACCCAAGGTTAACTTCACAGTCCAGAGAATTAAATGACAAATTGTGCTTGATGGAATGGTGTCCGCAGGTATCGAGAGAAGACCGAGAGTGCATGAATGAATGATAAATGTATGTATATCGCCAATTCAATACGCGCGAAGCTTAAAACTTTTATGTTGCCTATTTAGTTCGAGTTTGGTAAGAAAATATGAAAATAATAAAGCGAAAATATATTATGTGGTAGCAGCTTACAGATGAATTCGTTTTTCCTGTAAAAATTATCGATCAAGGAGGCTAGTAAGATATCGGGGCAATTGGCGTCCCGATCAGGGGTAAATCAGAGCGTGTCACCAGACCCCTGAAAATCGGGACGTCCCGCGCAAATCGGGACACCTGGCAACTCTATGTCAGAACGATACCCAATGATAGTGCTGCATACCCAATCGTTAGATGATGAATTCTGTGGTTCATAAATTTGTTCGGCAATTCAGCAAGTCGTTGGGTTTTAATGATGTTTTGGAGCTCGAGAATTTCGTCTACATGCGAATTATAGACAGTCGCAATTATAGTCAACATTTTGAGTTGCTTCGGTTCCATAATATCATCTAACTTAGCGAAGCCTAAATAAGAAGCAGAAACATTACTAGTATAAGTCCGCTGTACTTGAATAGTATAAAGTAGACCTATACTATTCAATACTAGAGTAGACCTATACTGAATAGTAGACCTAATCCGTCTAAAATCAACTGAGACACCTCCTTCCCTCAAATTAAGTTTATTCGAGTAGGGTTTTTGTTGCATATAGCCACTGGTCTCTGGATTGTAATTGTATCCATTGTTCGTTAGCTCTGGTGAGGAAAAAGCTTCTCCGGGTCCCATTATTGAACAGTTTTACTTCACATGAACAGATTTGAGATCCCTTGTGATAAACAGGACTTGCACGTATACGTACTCGTTTATTGCTACGCATTTCGCAAGTTCGTCTTGAGTTATAGGTAGGTACTGTTCACGGTGCAAATTATGGCGAGATAAGTTGAACATGGATTGATTGCCAAAAGTAGGAATGACTGTAGGAATTGGCACCATTTTCAGAACGTCGAATTTATGTTCATTCATAAGAGGTAACTTTATTTCGAAAATGAGTTGATCGTCTAAAAATCCGCTTCTTACCATCATAATTTCGTATAATTGAATGAGATTATCTTTTATCATCGGTAATCGGGTGGATTCTGGTGAATGGAGCTTCATTGTCGCTATTTCCCGTTGAAGCTGCTGAGGCGAAAATAACATCGGATTAATAGTTCCATGATGTGTGTCCGTTAAGGTGGCAGTTATCGCGGATTGAGTTTTACGTAAATTGGATGCGATCATAGTCATTTGAATCGATAAGGAAGTCATAACCTGGTATAGTTTTATGCAATAGACTTCCTCTCCATTATCTCTTATTCGATTAAGTATCTTGTCGACTTGTTTACAGAACTCTTTGAATTTCACCTCGCTTTGTTGCTGGCCTCTTTTCATTATATTGGTAGTAGAATCAATGACCGATGTTTGGTTTTTAAATAGCTGCAAGAGGTAGTCCTCGTTTTCAATGACTTTGGATATGGTGCCTTTCATGTGCTTTAGATATGACGAGTCTAAAATTCCAAATAATGAATTCGCAACCTTTCCGACGATGTTGAAGTAAAGTAAAGCATTCTCCAAATCAAGCTCCTCAATTGTATGTTTAAATTGATGGACCATTTGCCCACAGATGCTTTGGGATAGCTGTTGACAGAAGTGCTCCAAAGTCTTTGTTCCGTTGATCAATGAATTATATTCCATCCAATATGGCTCATAATAGATTATAAGTTTCCATTCTGTAGTTTCGAAGTTAATTTCTCCTTCATTTTCAAAATACAACCCAACTTGTTTTGAAAACTGTATCACTTCCGCCTTTTCGGTTTTTTGGGTTGTCGATGGAAAAATTGTGCACGTAAGACAAAGTAGCGTGACAACAATAGAACTTAGTGAATGGCGCGAGCTCTTCTTTGTGGGTGTTTCTGACCGTTCCGGTGACATTCCTTCCGAATTCTGATAGAACGATCTTCAGTCGCAATAGCCTTGCTTGGGCGTTTATCATCATCACATAATCCTTCATGCTCGCCCTGTATTTCAATAGGAAGAGGTGCAATTTTATGTATGGGCCTCTTTAAAATGTTTCCTGCTGTTTTAATCTCTGCTACTCGAACGAAACCGTCTTTACCTTTGAACGTTTGTACTATTCTTCCCAAGGGTTACTTTTGAGGTGGAGTGTTGTCATCATGGATAATGACTACCGTACCAGGTTGGACATTGTTACACTCGACCTTCCATTTGTATCGGTGTTGCAGTTCATTTAAATATTCTCTTGACCACTGTTTCCAAAAATCAGCTTTTATATCTGCCACAATGTTCCATCGCCTAAGAGCTGTGGTTTATAATGGAGTGGCGTTGGGATTTATCGACGTAGTTCGAGGCTCTCCTATAAGAAAATGTCCTGGAGTAAGAGCAGCAGGGTCATTTGGATCAGATGGCAAACATGTCACAGGCCTAGAGTCTAGAATGGCCTCAATCTCGATGACTAACGTCTTTAGTTCTTCGTAGGTGAGAGAAGCATTAGCGAGCGATCTTCGTAATAAATGTTTTGCGGATTTCACTGCAGCTTCCGGCAAACCACCAAAATGAGGTGCTCGAAGTGGTATGAATTTGAAATCAATCCCCTTATTGCAGCATTTTTGGGTGATAAATTCTATAGCTACGTGTCCGAAAAGAGTATCTTTCAGCTCTTGGAGCTGATTCGTGGCGCCAACGAAATTGGTAGCGTTATCGCAGTATAACGTCCTACAATTTCCCCGTCTACTAACAAATCGCTTCAAGCACCCTATAAAAGCATCTGTAGACAGATTGGTTATCACCTCAAGATGAACTGCCTTTGTCGAAAAGCAACAAAATACTGCTATACTGCTAATGTACCCAGATAGGTCCACAAACATCTACTCCAGAAATTATAAACGGTTGAGCAGGTTTCACACGGTGACTGGGAAGATTTCCCATTAATTGGTTTAACATCTTGGGCCGTGTTCGTGTGCAACGCACACAGTATTGTACGATAGAGCGTGTAATGGGTTTCCTTTAATTGGCCAAAATTGCTGTCTCGTTACTGCCAAAAGCGTCTGCGGTCCCACATGCTTATTTTCTATGTGGATATCGGTCATTAGCATTTTAGTGAACGGATGCGAGTGAGACAGTAATATAGGGTGTTTTGCTGCAAATGATAATGCAGCATCTTCTAGTCTGCCCCCAACTTGAAAAATCTTGTACGCATCTAAGAAAGGACTAAGAGTTATTATTTGACTCGAATTTCCAATTTGTTTGTGGAGCGTCAACTGCTTTATTTCTTCACTGAACTCTAGTTCCTGCATGAATTTCACGATAACGTGCAGTCCCTCACGCAATTCGGTCGTTGTCAAACTTTCAAATACCACGCTTTTACTGGATTTGCTTTTAAGGTTTTTTACGAACCGCAAAACATATGTTGTGAGGCGTTGAAGTGACCTGAATGAGTTCCGATGATTTATTCTGTACCAGAAATGCACTGTATCTGAGCCGAACTTTGCGATTTATTTGCCTCTGCTATATTTGATTCTGAGAGTGATGAAGTTGTAGCCATCACCTGCAGCACCTTTTCAGATTCACATGATCTGTATTCCTGACACACTAAATTTAGGACTATTCGTCTTCTTTCTAGCTCACATTTTCTACCTTGTTGATAAGGTGGTGGCCAGATTGATTCTGCTCCATGGAGAAAGTGCGGACCGTAGAACCACATTGTTGATTCTTATAGCTTGTTTGGCGCTAAACTTCGAAACAATACATCGGCTGGATTATCGTGTGATCCAACATGTCTCTACTGCTACGTTATAGACAAATCCTGTATAGATGCTATGCGATTGGCCACGAAAGTGTGGAATGAGAACGAGCGTGTTCAGTCCAAAAAAATGTCTGAACATTTTCTAGTTTTAAATTATGCTGCACTCTTTTGGCGAGTTCAGCAAGTAATTTAGCAGCATATAACTCTAGCCTGGGTAAAGTTAATTGCTTCAAAGGTGCAACCTTTGATTTTGAGCATAATAGTCTAACTGCCGCCATATTTTGACTATTAATGGACCGGATGTATATGACACCACCATAGGCTTTTTCGGAAGCGTTCGCAAAACTATGAATTTGTATACTACGCGAAACATCCTGTCCGAAAATATGTCTTGGTATTTTTCGATCCTTGAGAGCTTATACATTTTCTATAATATAATATAATATAATATAAAATAATGACCATTTTTCTTGCAACTCAGATGACAATACATCATCCCAATCTAAATTGCCAATCATCCACAGCTAAAGCTGTTGCAGAACCATCTTTGCTGTCACCACTACTGATCAAATCATGCCTAGAGGGTCAAACAGCTGAGCTATATCAGACGATACGATTCTTTTTGTATATTGACGAGCAAGAGTAATGTTCGTTCTTATCGAAAGTATATCAGTTTTTGGGATCCATACGAGCCCTAATGTTTTTACTCGTTCTTCTGTCTCGTCCGCGAAATAAAGTTGAATAGCTATGCTCTATTGGAATGTTCTGCAACAGTATCCGATGATTTAAGCACCATTTTCTCAATTTGAAACCGCCTTTCGCAAGTAATTAATTTAGCTGGTGCTGAATGCTTAAGGCTGTGGACAACTTGTCCGCGCCCGTCAAAATATCATCCACGTAAAAATCATGAATAATTACTTCTGCTGCTTGTGAATATTTTGACGCTTCCAACTGGGCCAGCCTTTATAGGCACTTGGTGGCCAAATAAGATGCTTGCTTTGTTCCGTAAGTCACGGTATTCAGTTGATAAGTCTTCACCGGAAGTTTAGGCCAAAAATAGCCTCTGCCTGATATAATTTCGTGCCTTAATTCTGACATATGTCCCAGTTGAATGTATTCGTTCATAAAGTTCTAGTATTGCTCTTTCATATGACATCTTTGCCTAGTTTTTTTTCAATTGAGAAAAATCTCCTAAGAGCAATATCTTTAGAGCAGCCAAGTTGATCAGGATTGTCTCTTAAAGGCAGGTGTACGATAAATCTTCCTGATGCGTCTCTTTCATGAGTTAGATAGAAATATTGCTCACATTTTTCTTGATCTGGTGTTAAAATGTTATTGTTTGCTTCCACTTCTTCCATTTTCCAACATTTTTCTATATCGAAGTTGTTGTGTCGACAAAGCACTCCACAAATTGGCTTTTCCATTTCTACACTCGTGATTTTTCCGGATACAATCCAACCAAGCACAGAATTACTTAAAATCGGTAATTTGTCACTCAAATTCACCTTTTCAGGACACAACAAACTATGGTAAAATTTTGCGCCTAGTAGTACATCAATACGACTCGGTATATTGAATTTTGGATCATCTAGAATTATATTTTGAGGTATATTCCATTCGGAAATTTTTAGTTTTTGTATTGACTGATCAGCAATTATTTGCGGAAGAACAATAGCTTCGATTCTGGCAGAGTAAGCACTATGTTTTGAGCTCATTAAAATATTGACCCTTCGATGTGCATTCTGAACTGATTGGCCAATACCTTCTATTTTTATTCGTTGTGATGAGCTTGACGAATTTTACTTGTGACCCAGAATCTAATATTGCTCCGCATACAATGGTCATTCCCTTAGCATTGGCTAATTTTATTATTGCTGTGCTAAGTAAAACATAACCTACCTCAAATTTTGGTTATTGTGCTTTTATCGAAGCGGTAGCAAGTGCAATATTCCTGCTTTCTCTGGATGTTGTTGTATCTGTTGCAGCTTGGTTGCTTTTGCGGTCAATGTGTAAGAGAATGTTATGCTTGTTATTACATTTGATACATGCTTTGGATATGCAGTTTGAAGGTCTATGACCTACTTTCAAACAGTTAAAGCAAAGTTTAAGCTTCTTTACGAGTTGTAGCCTTTCATCGGCTGTGTTTTGTAAAAATTTTCTACAAGAGTATAATAAGTGATTCCCCTTGCAAGAAATGCAATTATTCAATATCAACGCTGTTAAAGTGGACGACTTCGAGTGTCTATTATTATTATTGTTTTCATTTGATTTCGCTTTACCACCCAGAGCGATTCCAAAAACATTGAAAATTCCTTTATGTGTTGCAATTCTTTTGGTTGCTTTAGGGTTTGTTCGCATAAGCGATGCGTTGTGACATCTAATCTCTTTATCAGTAGGTGCAATAGAATTGGATCTCAATCGTCTGTTGGTACTCCTAGACTTTCTACTGCAAGAATGCATTCTGGAGTTGTATCGTGTAGTGATTTTATTGACTGAGCACTTTCATTAATGATGATAGGCTTTGATAATAGTTTATTAATCTGTGCGCTAACTAACAATCTGGGATTCTCATAGTCATCTTTAAGCAATATAATTTTCTTCGGAAACACTTAAGTGTCGAATCAATTTTTCGACTTCTCCAATTAAATTGGTTTTTAGGTACTACATTTTCTGACATAGTGCCATTGATTGCTTATGAATCATTTCACTAAACAAGTCATAGAATTTCCTCCATTGTAAGTGATTCCCATCAAATTTAGGAATGGTTATCTTTGGTAAATTCGCCTTGGTTTCTATATTGTTAGTTGATGCTATATTTGAAATGGGTTTCTCGTTAGTGTCATAATTTATTTTAACTGGTTCGTCGACTAATTCCCAAATGGCTTGATCTAAGTCTTCAACCTGTCACTTATTTGTCTAAGCTTGAGTTCGTAATAACATTTGGATTGTTGTTCAAAAATTAATCCAGCTAATATTCTTTGAATTCTTTTTATAATCTCCTTTTGCCGACAAAACTTTCGAATGGCGTCTATATTTGGAGATCTGGTTTTACTAGAGACTGATGCTTCTTTCTCTTCGAAGGTATTTTTTGTATTAGATTTAGCAAATTCTGGTTCATAATTTACTATTTTCAAGGAAAAATAGCTTTTGTACTCCTTATAGTATCATAATATTGCGTTGTAAAATTGTCGCTGTTCCAGGTAATTCTCTTATTTCAGTTTCCATACCTCCTCAAGACGCTGCAGTCTTTCTTTACAATATGTGCTTGTTTTCCTGGAAGCTGTGTCCTTTTTGAAATTTTTAATAATTTCTTGAAGAACCTTTCCTAACTCGTCTTGTTTATGTGTGAGTTCGTCGTTGCTGCTTGCCATGGGAACAATAATATGTGTTGATTTCACCAAATATAATAATTTACTTTGACTATGTGGCTCTGTTATAGTACTGTGGTACGGTTCTTGAACTGCCTATATATAATAAGTCAATAAGTAAACGGAATTCTGAGTTCTTAAAATCTCGATGGAAATTGAATGACATCAAATCGCGTGTTTATTGGAATCAGCTACTTCTTTTCGCGGTCGACAATGTTAAGATGTAACGTAAGTTTCCACCTGAGCTGTATCCGTCGTCACATTAACCGGGATACAAGAAGAATATAATGCCTTCGGCACTTTTACCGATTCACTAGCATGGGATGTTACTAGATCGCCTCTTCGCGGTGCATCCTGGGTAACGCTAAATGATGTAGACTCTCTATACAACCGCTTTCGTCCTTGGACCTCTCTCGATTTACAATACGTTTGTTGCACATGGGCTGGTGATCGTAGCATTCCGGACCTAGCCGTCTTTAGGTGCGGTAGCGACGGAGTGAAATCCGCTTCCTGAACGGCTCCGGGTTAATACGATCATCTTCGTCCCGTTAAAACCCTGGCAGGTTCTCAGTCTCGTCGCCATTAAGTTGGTGATGTAGGTTCAGTTGAGGTGGACTCCTGATTAACACCGACTCGGCTCTGACTACTTGTCCCCATAAGGGCTTGTGGCAACCCTCGCATGGACTCCCTGCTTTACATAGATTTTTTTTTTACCTCCTTCCTTCCACTCTCTCCATCACTCAATCAAAATGCACGGTCCGTGTGCATCAATTCTCCTCAATATATGTTAACTTCGTACTTCCCAGACAATAAAATATTAGTATAAGGTAAAGCACTTCATTATAAACTATCGTCTTCAGGATATATCGCCTGTTTCTTGTCGTCAAGACTTATGCCCAGAGAAAAGTTTAGAAAAAACTCTGGTTGGCGTCTTCTTTATCTTTGTAAAAGGAATGATCGTAGCTTTTCCTTAAAGGTAACCAAATTCGCTGATTTTCTTATATCCTCAGGTAAGGTATTATAATTAGCCAAAGACTGTTGCACTGGATCCATTTTCAAACAATCTGTCCTAGCTTTTTTAATAGCAAGATTATTCGCCGATCTTGTGGCTGTCTGAGTTATTTCTCCAACATTTCTTGGCCATTTGAGTTATATGGCCATTTGAGTTTTTTGTTAAGTATCTTGAATATTAGCTTTCCTTGTTCAAGACACATTATTTGTTGTATGCTTAGTAGTCCTGTTTCACGATACACATGTAAGCTTGGAGTAAAAGTTGGCATTTCGTTGTAAAAGTTGGCAATCGATGTTTTGTTTCGATGTTTGCTTCCACAAAACTGCTCCGTAACAGATGTTCGACAAAATAAAAGCATTGAATATGTCAAGTTTGATGTTGAGAGATAAAAAACCATATTTTTTTAGGATTCCTATCATAGGCGCCATAACCATGGGATCATTAAGGTGACTACACATACGGACTTGCGATAGCGGCTCAGTTTGGGGACCCACTTTGCATGAAAAATAATAATAAAAACAAACTCGTCAGGCAAAAGCCTGGCAACAATTCAAGCTCACCCTTTAATGTAGGGGGGGGGGGGGCTAAAAAAGCTGCGCCATCGGCTGCAGCTGAAACCTCAGGAAGTGGAGACATGGTGAATAAGCCAGCTCTGCGGACTGAGGTTAAGACTGCAGGGGTTCGTGGAGACATGGCGATTGAGTCAGCTCCACTGACTACTGGCACAGTGGCTAAGCAAGGTTCTGGAGACATGACGAGTGGGCCAGCTCCAGTGCCTGGCACAGCGCCTAAGTAAGGTAGTGGAGACATGACGAGTGGGTCAGCTCCAGTGCCTTCAAAATCTTCCTCAACCCCTGTTTCAGGTGGTTCCGGGGCTGAGGTCACCAAGCCTGGCCCTGCGAATGCCAGGCCAGTGTGATGGTAAGGTTTCGGTGAATGATCCAGCCCGAACATCAACAAGCGCTACCTCTGGTGCCACTTCCTTCTCTTCAGGTACGCAAAGCTCCTCCGCCAAAAATCTCAAGCTTATGGAACTAGAAGGGCAGCCTTCATAGTTCTGAGGAAGTTTGAAAATGTCCCCCCTGACACTATGTCCGACAAGGACAAAAGGTCCCTTGAGTGGGCAAGGTCATTCATTGGGGAGCACCCTAATCCGCTCCCTCTACATCCTGGAGCTTCAGCTCAGAAACAACAAAGGTCGGCTGAGCAGATGAATCAGGGCAGGCAAGACTGCAAAAAGCAGAAAATAGTGACGGCTCCTACAGGGATAACTCGGCCATTTAGCGAAATGGCCAAAGAGTGCCTGGTTTGGGCCATGATTGATGCCAGCAAGGGAGATGGAACCATCTCCCCCGAAAACTGGCTTAAGATAAGGCAGGCTTTGTTTGAAATCTGCTGTAGGCTGCAGAAGGCCAGCTCGAGTCCACCACCTACGGTGAACGATGCGGGCTGGCACAAAGGAATTCAGCTAGTTGCGTGTGGAGACCAACGATCAGCCGATTTCTATAAGCAAGCAAACACCGAGCTGGGGGAACTTTGACCAGGTGCCAAGATTATGGTGGCGCACAAGGATGAGTTTCGCAGCCGGCCTAGATGCAGGACTTGGATTCCAAGTTTTGACTCGGATCCAGTGGAAGTCCTGGAAATAGTGCGGCTTTTCAATCCGGATCTTCCAACGGAAAATAGGAGGGTTGCAAAGATTGGAGAGTCAGTAGACAATCGGCGGGTGACTCTCTTCATCATAAATGAAGAGGCACTCCCGATCTTAGATGCACGAAAGGGCATTATCAGGTATGGGGTCGAAGAACTAGCCCTACGGATCTACCGAAGCGACAGGTCAAAGAGCTCTGCTGCGGGAGATCCAACACCCGAGGAACCTCACCCTAAACAGGTGACTCACAGAACGGAGGACCTACCTAAAAAGGGGTTGGACACATCTTCGAGGCCGACATCTGAGGATGAATCCGATGTGGAATCCTTATATGCAGATGGGGTTAGTGTCGGGACTACCTCCGAGTTGGGTGGCTGCCTGGACCTCATGACTCTGGAAGCAGAGGAAGAGGCTGGGCAGACATCTTTGTCAGAAGGGGAGGACCTGGATCTAACCATCGTCCAAAATAAATTATGGTGCAGGTATTGCAGATCAACCTTCACCATTCTAAAGTAGCATCAGCTACCCTGCTCTTCCGACTGTCTAGGACAGAGGAGGAGCTGATTCTAATCCAAGAACCATGGGTTGCCAAAAACCGGGTTTGCGGGTTACACACCGATGGATACAGACTAGTGGTACCCGATGGCTTACATGAGCCACGTGTCTGCATTCTTGCCAAGAAAACCATAAACGTCCTTGTACTACACAATTTCAGTGATAGGGATAACATGGCTATTGCAGTGGAAATCGACCAGAGATCATACTGGTTTGTTTCTTGCTACATGGCACACGATCATGGCGACAGCCCATCTTGTGACATTGTCAAGGGTGTTGTGGCTGAAGCCACAAATATTGGTGTGCCTCTTATTCTAGGGGCTGACTCCAACGCTCATAATGAAGTATGGGGTAGCTCCAACACTAATGGCCGAGGTGAGGAACTTTTTAACTTCATCTTGGCCCACGACCTTTTCAGCGCCAACACTGGTAGCAATCCAATCTTCCTTACCTCAAACCACAGGGAAGTTCTTGATGTTACCTTGATTAGTGGGTGGCACTCGCATCTTCTCCGTGACAGGAGGGTTCTACAAGAGTGCTCATTCTCTGATCATAGGTACATATCGTATAACGTGGCTGGCCGCAGCTGTGCTGTGCAGGTAGCCTTTATCAACAGAAAGAGGACAGACTGGAAACTATTTCATTCTCTGGTACGATCCTCACTGGAAACTGCTCCTAGGAGCATTGACTGCTACCATGAATCGGATCGGGCGGTTGACACCCTTACTAATTCTCTCAATTCCGCGTCTAGGGAAGCATGTAAGCCACCCTCGGGCAGGGGCAATCCTAAGCCTCCCTGGTGGAGTATGGAAACCAGCATCCTGCGGAGAGAATGTAGGAAGGAGTTTAATAGCTCGAAAAGATCTAATGACTGGTCGGCGTATAAAACGAAGCTGAAGGCGTTTAAGTATGCCATACGCAAGGCTAAGAGGTCCTCATGGAGATCTTTCTGTGGAAACGTAGAGAGTCTCAGCGAGGCGAATCGCCTTTGCAAGGTATTAAGCACGATACCAAAGGCTATGGGGTTCATCATGAACCCTGAGGGCATTTGGACTAGTTCGAGCGCAGGTACTCTAAACGTTCTCATGGACGCACATTTCCCGGGCAATCATTGCCCTACAGGGACAGTGCACCAAACGGAACTAAATTACGGTAGAGCCCCGCCGTCCAGAATATCAGACTCTCAGCTGAGGTGGGCTATTAACTCCTTTGAGCCGTTTAAATCCCCGGGCCCTGATGGCGTGTTTGCGGCTGACGTTCAGCAGTCCATGGAAGTATCGCTACCATGGCTCAGAGAGATTTATAACGCTTGCCTACGCTTCTCGTATGTTCCCACCAGCTGGCAAGAAACTAGAGTTGTGTTTATCCCGAAAGCAGGAAAAGTTTTTCATGTATAGCCAAAGGATTACCGTCCAATAAGTCTTAACTCAGTCCTGCTTAAGATTTTGGAATGGATCATTGATTACCATATTAAAAGATCAATCGATCCTATGTTGATCTCGCAGTCACAACACGCTTATACCAAAGGTAAATCTGTTAAGACTGCTCTTCACGTCCTTATTGAGCAAGTTGAGAAATCTCTTGTGCTTAAGGAATATACGCTTGCCGCCTTCTTGGACATTGAGGGGGCCTTCGACAACGTAAATTCTTACGCTATTGTTGAGGCTCTCTCGGTGCTTCCTGTGGACGAGCGGCTGATTGCTTTTATTGTGCAGCTTCTCAAAAGTAGAGTGGCTATCTCTTCTCTGGGGGATGCCAGCGTAAGACGAGGAGTCAGTACGGGCACACCTCAGTTTGGAGACATCTCTCCCCTGCTGTGGAACATCACGGTGAATACTCTTCTAATGAGACTGGACCGCGCTGGCTGCAAAGTGATTGCTTATGCAGACGACATAGCTGTGGAAGTGTCGGGAAAGAAACTGGTGCGCTCCGCTCCACTCCTACTAAGGCACTCTTCGTGTTACTTCATTGGCTGCCAACCAATCTATTTAACTTACAGCAAGCTAATCTTGCTGCTGTGAGATTAAATTGTGTCTCGGCATGGAATAGAACAGATTTCGGCCATGCGAGGATTTTGGTCGAGGAAGTTCCCGCTCCAGCGGGTGATGCTAAGAGGTCCTGGGCAGATGAATCATCCTGTGCAATAGCAAGGCAGTCCTGGGTATCCATGGATGCGCATCGCACCAGGCAGCTTTTAGGCTTAACCCGAAGCACTCTACGCTGCACAGTGGGAGTTCTTACGGTCCATTGCCTCATAGGACGGCATGCACAACGATTGGGAGTGCAGTTTAACAATTTCTGTCGGAGTTGCGGCTCTGAGGATGAGGAGGAGTCCGTCCTCCACCTGTTGTGTCAGTGTCCGGCGTTAGCAAGGAGAAGGTTGGCGGCAATTGGTGCTCCCTTTCTCTCAAACCTGACCGAGTTATCCCTGGTTAATTTAAAAGGGATAACGCGATTCGTCAAGGGAAGCAGATGGTTTCCCGAGTTAAGTGAGTAGGAGAGAGTCACTAATTAGTGTGGCATCACAACGGGCCTCTCATATGCCTATGTGTGTGGGACGGCAGACCTCTGTAGACCAGCAGCCACTTTAACCTAACCTTACCTAGCTTGTTTAAAACAGAAGAAATCTGCTTTAAAGAGCAACCAACTGATTATGACAGAATATTGACGGCACTTAAACCGTAACAAGTAATCAATAATCTGCTGTTGATCTAATTATTGCAACAACGGCACTTAAACCGTGTTGCTACTTATCAAACACCTCAAGTGAACACACATAAGATCGATTGAAAAGTGATTTATTTTCCTTAGCATAGTCTAATTTATAGTATAATGAAAATCTTACTTTCTTCAATGTAAGCATAACTCACTGACACAAATTTTATATAGAGTTGCAAAAAAGTGCAGATAATTAGAACACTATTTCAGCAATAATAATTCGTAAGCATGACTTAATCATAACATTTGCAAACTTATTCAAATGCAACAATTGATGACAACTTGAACTGTTTTACGTACATATGTTATGTAAACAAATACGAACTTATTCTTTGTAACCTTTTTATGATTCAACATTGAACATGACATATTTATTAATAATCAATCATATGTAAGCGAACTTAATGTACATTACATATTTATTAATATTTAATATGTCTAACACAAACAAAAAATACACCGAATATTAAGATCTAGAAAATTTGAAAACTTTTGCGAATGGTAACCTTAAATTTTTTTGCATCCCAATAACTTCCAATGCAATACGAAATTCGCAGAGCCGGTTGACTTCAACGTGAGGCAGATGCGACATATTTTTTGCTTCGGTGCTAGCAAAGGGATGCCAGCAATCGGCTTTTTTGTTATTTTCGTTCCAATAAATGCTTGTATTAAGTATTTTCATCGGAAGCATTTGCAATGAAAATTTGTAAAAAATGTTTAAATTTTCTAAGATCTCCACATTTTTAGAATGGCAGCCCCAAACACCTTTCCATCGCTGTAACTTTCGATGAAGTCACCGCAATTAAAATAAGCTTGGGTTCTATTATTACTTACGGTGTATAAGTTTTAAGTAAGAAAAGTAAGTAAGAAAAGTAGTGGGTAAAATACACATTCCAAATCTGCACAAGTCCTCTACTGTTCTTCAAACATTAGTGTTTCTAGCCGTTCTGATGCGCTAGGGTTTTTTTTTTGTCTGAAATTCAATATTACATCAATCGTTAAAAATCATTAATCTTTAAAATTCATTATTGACTAAAATTACTCTCTCATTGTTCTTCCTAACCAAAATGCTACTTTTAATAATCTGGGTGCCTTGCCCATACCTGTAACAACTTTCCGACATCGAATTCGTCACCGCCTAACGCTGGATCTTCGACAATTGAATCTCTGGTTCTTCCCTGATGATACACGGCATCAAAGAAACCCAGTATCGTACTGCTGCCTAATTTATTCTTCCACTCGCCGTGCTTGATGTATTATTTCACCGTGACCAACGTGACCCAGTGCGGCGGTCTTTTCCCCAATAAATTCGTTCAATCTAACAGATTATTGCGTGCAATGACGTTTGCTCGCAATATCGCGAAGTGTATCGTGTTGGTGCCGTCTCCACTAACTTCTAGTTCGCTGTTAGATCTGTTGACTCATTTCTAGACCAAGTCCTCGGCGTTCGTTAGATGTACATTGACGGCAATGGCTTGGTCTGGCGAGGAGCAACAATATTCATCGTCGGGGCAAGGCGCCTATTTTCACTAACTCTATATTTACATATCTTTTTTACTAACCCTATATTTACATTTCTTTTTTACTAACCCCTTATTTACATTTCTATTTTACTAACCCTATATTTACATTTTACAAATTTTCGAAGAAAATTAGTATTAAACTCGTTTCGCTGAAAATTCATATTTCTTTATATATTTCTGGTGGAATGAACATCCAGTTAACACCATCATTTGCCAACAGCTCCGCAACTTCACGCGTGGCTTTATGTAGGCTTGTAAATAATGTTTTTTGAAGTGATGTACCACAGTCAGTGAAGATATTTTTGCAGTGTCCCTTTTGTCCAATGAATTGTCGTAATGTGGCCAGCAAGGCATCAGTCGTCAGATTACTCACCGCTTCTAAATGAATAGTCTTTGTAACAAACCATATAAATAGTGCGATATAGCCCTTGTTAGTTTTTGGGTTCCGGCTCTTTGACATTCGTATCGTCAGTGGTCCTTCACAATCTATGCCGGTATTTTTGAAAGGAGGAGCTGGAGTAGTACGTTCATTCGGTATTCGTTTGATAGAGAAAAACAATTTTTACATTGATAAATGTGCGCCTTGATTGTGAAACGTAATTTTGGAGCCCAATATTTTCACCGGAAGCTGCTTTATGTTGCAGTCAGTCCTCCATGCAGAGTTTTTAAATGAATGAATGGAAATGAGCGATTGCGCGAGATGGCTTTCATAAGGGAGAATGATTTAATGTCGTTCTTCGAAGGATAAATGAGTTCTTTAGTTGCAAAATGAGACTGAAAGGTTTTTGAAAATTTTTCAGAAACAGCAAAAAACTATATTTTCTTTCCTGGTCAATATATCAAACCCATTTTTTTTTTAATAAATTGAAAATAAAAAACTACACAATATTACAAATTTTCATAAACTATGGATTATGTTAAATATTAATTAATTAGCATTTACAGTTCATCAGGTCGCGTTTTGGAACAAAATCGCCTTCAGGTGTGGTTTTGGAACGAAACTTCATGTTGGAGTCGGGTTTTGGAACAAAACAAAAACAATTATATTTTTTCATTTTTGCAAAGTGAGCATTTTACTTCTAAATATTAATTTATACGAATCCTTTTAATTTCTCTTTCAAACATAATCAAATTAAAAAGTAATAAACACACAACGATAAAAAGATAAACAATCAATCAATCAACATAGAAGCAAATAATGACACAATTTCAGTCAACGCACACATTTAATGTGTCGGCGCATGATTTCTAAGAAGAAACATGTGAAGTCGCAATCAGTATGGCCAACTTTGAAATATTTCTTATCATTCTAGAAAAAGCCCGCTTAATTTAAAACAAGATTAATAATAAAAATAACCATTTAAAAATATGTGACGAACAGAAGTTTAGCCTTTTCTTAAAGTTAGAACATTAGGTCGGTTTTTGGAAAAAATAACAAGAACCGTTTCCGACATTGCTAAGGTTTGAGTCGCTTTTTGGAACCAAACCGTTCAAAATATTAGATGCCATTTTGAAAGAAAAAATCTCTGTTCAGGTCGCGTTTTGGAAATAAGGCTGTTTTTTAAATCACTTTTTAAGGCATTTAGACTGGGTTTGGGATAAAATAAAGTGCACAAATCGATTCCTGAGAAGATTTCCTATAAGAAATGGTGTTTAACTCAGTTTCGTAAAAAATCGCTTGAGTCTCATTTTGCAACTAAAGAACTCAAATGTGAATGATGTAGTCGCCCGCCAATCCGTAAGATGTCATCTTTGTCTAAAAAAGGTATGAGCCCTTTGATTTTGCTTATATATATATATATATATATATATATATATATATATATATATATATATATATATATATATATATATATATATGTATATATATATATATATATCTACGAGTATATATATATATATATATATATATATATATATATATATATATATATATATATATATATATATATATATATATATATATATATATATGTATATATATATATATATATATATATATATATATATATATATATATATATATATATATATATATATATATATGTTTATATATGTATATATATATATATATATATTATATATATATGTATATATATATATATATATATATATATATATATATATATATATATATATATATATATATATATATATATATATATATATATGTATATATATATATATATATATATATATATATATATATATCAGCAAAATGATTTTCCGAGATAATCTCTGGAGTGGCCTATCCGATTGAGTTAAACATTTTCGGAGGACGTAGATGTACATAGCAAGTAGGTCCATGAGTTGCTGAAATTCAGATATCCGAAATCTTTTGGCGTCAGCAAGCGTTATAGTGAATTTTGAGGTACTCCTACATTTCCAAGCAGTGTAAATTTTTCTCAAAAAAAAATATATAAAATGAAAACTTATTATGTTCATAGCTTGTTTATTATAAAGAATTGGAAATTTAGAGCCGTGTGTGGGTGCAGTATGCCTAAAAGTAGACAAGGATTTTTTTTCAAATTTTGATTTGTCATTACTTCTGACAAAAATATTGGATCATCGTGAAAATTGCAGAGCGTATTGATGTTGACTAGGACTTAGCACATATGGGTTTTCAAGGTTGTGCGGGTAGCTCTGGAGCTACGGCAGGCTCCTGAAAAAAAGTCCTTCAAATCAATGACCCTCCTGAAATTTTTTTAGTTTTAACAAAGATTTCATATCATTGATAAATTTTGACCTTTGTTTATCATGTCAAAATGAAATTTTTAAAATTTCGATTTGCACAAGAAGGGTACCCCATCACCAAATTACCTCTATTTTTAGCACTCGATTATCCGATCATAATGAAATTTACAGAACATGTTGGTATTAGCTAGCACCAGGTCTGATAGAAGTGATTTGAAAATGTGGGCAACCCTGTGGCAGTAGTACCATCTTGAAAAATCACTGAGAAAAATAAACTGGTTTTTGGCCTATATTTTCCGGTTCAGCCATCCGATTTTAACGAAATTCACACAGTACTTGGATCTTACTTTAGATAACATTTTTAGATAACATACAAAAATTAGAATAGAGTTGCCAGCTTTGGTAATTTTTGTCTCCTAAATCTTGCAAATTTGCTCAGCAAAATAAAGCTTTTTTCCCTATAACTTCCAGTCCAGTCATGAAATAAAAACTAGCTTCATGCCGTAAAGGACCTTAATTTAAACCAAATGTTGTAGGAATTTCGTAAGAAAATCATGAAAGGGCTGCCAGCTATGACCATTTTGTAATTTTTTGGTATTTCCTTACTGAGCGATTTGTCATTAGATTTGCAAATGGGAATGATCCTGCAATGAAAATTAACAACAAATACTAACAATTTAAAAATTTGAAAATTTTTGAGGCTGATTACTATAAAATTATTTTCACCGGTATAACTTTCAGCGCAGGGATTCAATCGAAACGAAATTTACTGGTTGAGTTTAACTTAACGTGAAGCAGATTTGGTATTTATTTTGCTTTGCTGCTGACACAGGGTAACCAGCATTGGCCATTTTCGTAAATATTGCACCAACGGATGCTTCAAATTACGTACTCATATGCAAAGTATTTGCAATAAAAATAAGGAACCAATTTTTAAATTTTCCGAGTTTTGAACATTTTTCGGATGGCAGCCTCAACCAACGTTTAACCGCTGAAACTTTCGATGAAATCCTCCGATGAGAACGAAATTCAAAGGATAAGTTGATTTAAGTATGAGCTTGTCATGGTAAACTTATTGCTGTTTCGTTGGGAAAGTGTTGCCAGCACTGAACATTTTCATCATTTATGTTAAAGCTGAGTTTTGTTGCCTTGGATAAGGGCTGGTTGATATGATTCTACAAAAAAGTGTATAACGTCTTTCCACATTTTTTTGTCATTCAACGACAATTTCTTCGAAAATTAGTTTTCTAGCAGTTCTGATGCGCTAGGCTTTTTTTCATTCGTATTTTTTTTCCTTTTAGTCAATCGACTCTCGCTGGCGTAACATCAACCCCATCCCCAGAGAATTACGGAGGGAATTACAGAGAATTACAGAGAATTACAGAAAATTACGACAATTAATAACCTGGACATATCGCGAGTCGCGGTGCCACGTCGCGCCACTCCTCAGCGGAGTCGCATTGAATCTTACGTTGGTTCTACCTACAATTATCTTTGCTCGGTTAATCACACTCATACTTATTATCACCTCGTTATATATTAGGTATCTCTTTTGCGATACGACCTATATGTATTCTAATTTTATATCATTCCTATGTCATACCTTTATGTAAACTATTGCATAACTGAACTTGCTAAGTTCCCTACCACCATCTGTTTTTCAATAACTTATTCAACCCGCCACCGTAGTATGTTCGAACTTATTTTATTTTTAACCCACCACCACTAGATTTATTGTTATTGCCCACTCTCTGGTTGCCCGTCCTGGACCTGGAGTATGGCCGTACCGCCTGCTATGCAACATTCTTATCATCTATAACCACCACCTCTTAATTCTAATTACATGCTTCCTCCAAGTTTCCCGCAGTGAAAAAAATAAATAGTTTATGGGTATGCCGCTAATCATCCCGTCTTACTCTCCAAATTAAGATAATCTTCCTATTTCTTTTTTCCACGTACCGTTTTAGGTCTTTCGTATGCCATATTCCCGCATTTTTTCCCTGACGATC
>OX376373.1:119757030-119781215 GCA_947369275.1 Nemotelus nigrinus | reverse complement strand
CCAATCCGATTCAGCTGAAATTTTCGGAGAACATAGGTGTTTGTAACAGATAGGTCAAAAATTTGGTAAAATACAGATATCTTAAGTTTTTTTCGGTAGCGGGCATTTTAGTGAATTTTCCGGTACTCGTACAATTCCAAGCATTGTAAATTTTTCTTTAAAAAAAGTATAAGGAATGAAAACTTATTATGTTTTTAGTTTGTTTATGATAAAGAATTGGATATTTTGAGGCTAGTGTAGGCGCTGCAAGCCTAAAAGTAGGCTAGGATTTTTTTTCAGATTTCGATTTGTCATAGCTTCTATAAAAAACAATAGATCATGGTGAAATTTTCAGAGCGTATTGATGTAGACTAAAACTTAACAGAAATGGATTTTAAAAATTGTGCGGCAACCCTGTAGCTACAGCAGACTCCTGAAAAAATATCCTTCTTGAAAATTTTTTTATTTTTGAAAATAAATTCAAATTATTGATAAATTTTGACTATTGTTCACCAAGTCAAATAAATATTTCAAAATTCCGTGGTTAACAAGAACGGCAACCCGTGATCAAATTACCTCTATTTTCAGTACTCAAAACTTGCGTTCACGAGAACAGGCCAAGATTCAATCAACGCGAATGCGAATGCGAACGGTTTGAGCATAAGGAAAACATATGCAAGACGCAGCGAATAGAACCATTCACGACGAATGCGAATTCGCACGAACTTGCGAATGCGACTAGTTTGAGCAAAGAGCAAAATAGTCGCACGAATTGTCAGAATGGCCAATTGCACGAAAAGAAAATGTACATCTTTGACATCATGTATGTGATATAATAGTAAGTTGGGTCTTGGGTAAAAAAATTTATAGTGGCGGTTGGTTTGAAAGAAAATAGGGATTATTGGTTTTCATGTGAAAATAAGTAGATTTCAAGATTGGATATTGTTCGCAATAGGTTTTGTAGCGCAGTAACTCAGTTAAGAAATGCCATTTAATTTCGCAGAAAGATTTGAATAAAAAACTGTTTCAGCTGGCAGGAGATGGTTTCATTTTGTTCGTAAAAAGTAGTGGGTGAAAAAAATTGTTGATGACTATGTTTGTGTTAGGTAGTTGTCAAAATATATTTATTAAAATATGTCTATAATCTCAAATTTGTGGTTTTGAAATTTTCGTGACACATTCATTAAGAGAAAAAAATTAGTTTGTTGTCTGATAGTTCATATCCACGTCAATCAACATGGAAACATTAACAGTACATATAGTTTTCGCAGTCTGCTTTACAGATCAGGGAGTTTGAATAATTTTACGTTATGTAATAACTTTAATATTTTGTGACTTTGTTTACCGAATACTATTCAATTACTTTTTGATTTATTAATAAGTAATTTGGAGAGCTTCCCTCAGAGTTTGGTAGTATACATTTTGGACATGTATTTTTCTTGGATGTAATGTATTTTTAATTCGCAACAAACAGAGTATTTTCAGGTTTGAAACAAAGTAAGTTCAATTAATTGCACAATATTCAGAAATGGCACCGTATCCTACAACCACTAACGAATTCAAATACCTCACTCACTTTACATATTTTCCAGTTGGCAGCTTTGACGCGAATGCGAATCGCACCGATTGGTTCTTCAAATGCGATTCGTTTGCGTGCTCCTGTCAAAAAATGCGATTCGCATTTCGCATTCGCGTTGATTGAATCTTGGCCTAACTGACGATCGGATAATGCGATCAATATGGAATTTACAGGCCATGTTGAAATTAGCTTGTATATAAGTGATTTTGAAATACCTTCAATACTGTGGCAGGGGTGCCATATGGAAAAATCGCTGAGAAAAAAAAACTGGTTTTTGGCCAATAGCTTCCGATTTAACCACCAGATGCTAACAAAGTTCACGCACTAGGTGAACCTTACTCTAAAATAGATTTCATAGAAATTTGGTTGACAAATTAGTATAGAGTCGGCAGCTATGGCAAATTTCGTCTCCTAGATATTGTAAATTTGCTCAGGAAAATAAAGATTTTTCTCGTATAACTTCCGATGCAGTTACGAGATCAAAACGAAATTCATGTTATAAGTGGATCTTGTTGTATTTCTGATTCTGTAGGAATTTCGTTGAAACATCGTAAAAAGGTTGCCATCTATGATGAATTTCGGAATTTATTGACATTTTTTATCGAGCGATGTTGTCATAAAATTTCCAAATGGGCATAATCCTGCAATAACAATTAACAACAAATATTTACGTTTCAAACATTTAAAAAGTTTGAACGGTGGTAGCCCTAAAATTATATTCACTCCTATAACTTACAGCGCAGCCATTCAATCGAAACGAAAATTCATAAGGTGTGTTTAATATACCGTGAAGCAGCTTTGGTGCTAGCACATGATTGTCAGCACCCGACAATTTCAAAAATATTCCACCAACAGATGTTTTCATATTGTACTCATAAGCAAAGCATTTACAATAAAATAAGCAACCAACAGATGTTTTCATATTGTACTCATAAGCAAAGCATTTACAATAAAATAAGCAACCGATATTTAAATTTTGCGAGGTTTGGAAATTTTTCGGATGGCAACCCCAGACATATTTTAATCGCTGAAACTTTGATGATAACCTTGGATGAAAACGAAATTCAAAGGATAGGTTGATTAAGCACGAGCATGTTATGAGGTCCAACTAGTGATGAATCTGCGTCCGTACGTGCGCATATGCGCCGAGGTAAACCACGCAAAGCATATGTTGCTCCCAAACATAACTTTCCGAACAGCCAGAAAAGTGGCATGCTCATTAAGCAACCTTTTGCCCAATTTTTGCTATGAGCTGTCCGTACGTAAAGTGGTGATGAGATACGACTTGACATACGTTCGCTTATGCGCTGTATGGGCACTTATGTTCACTTCCTGTTTTCGTATGTCAAAAAGTGCCTTTTTTGCTCGAAAAGTGTTACGCTTACAAGGGAAAGAGAGAGAAAAAAAAACAAAACAAAACAAAACACCACAGTGAACAGGGACAATTATTATATGTATAACATCACATTGACAGACATAAATAATTGTATGTATAACCTCAGATATTGTATGTATAACATCATATTGACAGACATCAATAATTGTATGTATAACATCAGATTGGCATATCACACATCATTATAGCCTTACATTTAATCAGCGGAAAACCTAAAGGACAGGTCACTTGTATGCTCGACATTTTTTGCAACTTACCGCCGAAGATCTTCAGACTGACGAACAGACTACAATCGCGGAAGGGTTCAGCCACTACACGGTGCCTTGTCGAGCGCAGCACCTGGAAACTGCGCTCGCAGACATCTCCCGAACGGATCTTCGCCTAGAGAATGGCATGATGTTACAAACCTAAAGGAAACAGGTCACTTCGATGCTCGACATTTCTTAGAACTTACCGCCGAAGATCTCCAGACTGACGAACAGACTACAATCGCGGAAAAGTTCAGCTACTACACGGCGCCTTGTCGAACGCAGCACCTGCAAACTGCGCTCGCAGACATCTCCCGAACAGATCTTCACCTAGAGAATGGCATGCAATTAAAGCCAAAATGCCGAAAATCCGTGTCAACATCTCGCCAAAACAGTAATCACTAGTAACTGACATGGTTATGTCGATGACAGCTCGCGTCTGACAGATCGACCAGGCAATGTGTAGATCGGCTGCAAAGGTGTGCAGTGTGCAGACCGGCTGTAAATGAAACGCCGGCGATGTGGAGAAACATCGCAAGCAGCAACTTGAATTCATGCCATCGCAACGAAAGGTGAATGCCCGGCGGTAAGGTGCATTCACCCTCAACGCATGAAAGGAGGTATTGATGAGAGCCGCAACGGACCTAGAGGAACCCCGTAGTTGACGGGACCAAATGAAGCTTCGAGCGAAGTGGCAGGGCGATGCCGTGCTTCTTTTCGAGCTAGAAACGACACGGTGAGGATCTGAGTTACGAGCAATACCAGCGGAAAAGTCTGTGTTCTTCTTTTTCTTCTTTTTTTCTTGCTATCTGGCGCCTAGTTGGAGGACAACGATCGTTTGAGGCGGTGGGAAAACGAAGGATAGCAAGTTAAGATCGAGAGCGACGATCCAGGCAGCGACGAATGAACAAAATTACTTAATCGAGAACTTTGAAGAATTGAGGCGGCGGTAGCGACTTACTGAACCGAAATCGCGGGAATAACCAACTTAAACAAGTCAAGATCGAGAGCGACGATCCAGGCATCGACGAATGAACAAAATTGCTTAATCGAGAACTTTGAAGAATTGAGGCGGCGGCAGCGACTTACAGAGCCGAAATCGCGGGAATCCCCAACCTTCGATTAACGCAGACGAGAAAATTCACCACGGTTCCTGTCAAGGCTGATACAGGTACGTGCCACACGAGCCATTTAGTTCACCCAATAAATTAATACGAAAGAGCGGAAATTAGAATTAAATTTGTAAGTTAGTAGTAAGAGTAACGTAGAAAAATAAAATTCGTGCCCACACGAATAGTTTGCGTGTAGACGTAAGTTTCGGAAGCTTGATCGCGGCGCCGTCGCACAGAGACTGACATTGAATAAGATGGCTAAGGGGACACAAAGGGAAGACGAAATATTTTTAACGAAAAAATTGGGAATACCATCCAAAACCGGAGAACAGTTAGAGTCAAGTGAGGACAAAAGTAATTCAACATCTATGGGGTTAGTTACGACTGAGGAGGGACAAGCAGGGAAATCAAAGGAAAAGCATTCAGTAGTGCGGTTTACAGCAGTCGGACCATAAGTGACCTGACCTAAAGTGCGGACTAAATGAACTTAGTCCTCAAGTGTATACACCGATCTGACCTAAAATTTGCTTAGGTGGAATTTAGTCCTCGTTCGTATATGACAGCTGTCATTTAGTTTAATTTTCCTTCATGCACTGTATTTATCGCTTCATTTGTCTCTCAAACATGTTTATTTCAACGATTTTTTGTCAAAGGGGAATGTTATGAGCTTATATTCAACATACATACATTATTAATAGTCGCGCAAAAATCAATGTTTAGGTCGCGTGTGTTTACAGCGATATAGTCAACGACCTATATTTAGGTCAGGTCGCTTGAAATCGTGGACCGACCTAAATTTAGGTCGGTCCGCGAGTGTATACACCACGTGGACTATAAAATTTAGGTGGAATTTGGTGTTTAGTCCGCGGACTAAACGTTTGCTGTATACGATATCAGTAGCAGGAATCGATGGGATAGTATAAACCAGCACCTAGACACGGACGGTATAACTTTCCACCATTAGCCCCTTCAATCCTCTCGCGCACAAAGCATGTTAAAGCTGCCTTTACGCCATTTCGCTCTCATTGTCAAATTGGAGGGGAACTACTTGGGTTTGACCCGATTTGACAATGAGCAGACAAAAAATTACTACCATCCCCTTCAATGTAAATCTTATAGGCATGTCCACTCCATTTCTACTACCTCACTGGAATAAACAGAAGAAAAAAACATCGCAAAGAGATTACAAATGTCAAGAGGGTTGGAAGCAGTAAAGGCATTAAACACTAGGGAGTCAGGAAGAGAGGGGGAAACTTTTAAGGAGCGGACAAAAGACCAGAAACTTTTAGGGTTCTTCGAGTTCAAAGAAGTTTCAACAGACGAGGAATATCCGAGTAGTGCTAATCTAATTTTTTTCTTGGCAGAGGAAAGTAAACGGGCGAAGATAGCATAGTCTTCACTAGATCGAGAAATGAAAAATTTCGAACGTGCTTAATTTTTATCTCTAAGGGCACTCTTTACTCTCGCCGTAAACCAAGGGGGGTCACGGGGTTAACAAGAACTGTAAACAGGAGTATACGACAAGATCAACTCTGTAAGAATACTGCAAAATTTAGATACAGCAGAGTCAATATCGAGACCACGGAATCAATTAAACCAATTGATTGAATTCAAACCATTAGACATGCGCTCAAAATAAGTTTGTACTAATTTTCGAAGAAAACTAGTCATACACTCGCTTCACGAAAATTCGTCATATTTTTTTTTTATATATTTTTTATATATATTTTATATATATATATAAATATATATATATATATATATATATATATATATATATATATATATATATATTTATATACATATAAATATATATATATATATATATATATATATATATATATATATATATATATATATTTATATATATTATATATCTATATATATATATATATATATATATAATATATATATATATATATATATATTTATATATATATTTATATATATATATATATATATATATATATATATATATATATATATATATATAATATATATATATATATATATTTATATATATATATATATATATATATATATATATGTATATATATATATATATATATATATATATATATATATATATATATATATATATATATATATATATATATCAGCAAAATGGTTAAGGGAGATAATCTATGGAGTGGCCAATCCGATTCAGCTGAAATTTTCGGAGAACATAGGTGTTTGTAACAGATAGGTCAAAAATTTGGTAAAATACAGATATCTTAAGTTTTTTTCGGTAGCGGGCATTTTAGTGAATTTTCAGGTACTCGTACAATTCCAAGCATTGTAAATTTTTCTTTAAAAAAAGTATAAGGAATGAAAACTTATTATGTTTTTAGTTTGTTTATGATAAAGAATTGGATATTTTGAGGCTAGTGTAGGCGCTGCAAGCCTAAAAGTAGGCTAGGATTTTTTTTCAGATTTCGATTTGTCATAGCTTCTATAAAAAACAATAGATCATGGTGAAATTTTCAGAGCGTATTGATGTAGACTAAAACTTAACAGAAATGGATTTTAAAAATTGTGCGGGCAACCCTGTAGCTACAGCAGACTCCTGAAAAAATATCCTTCTTGAAAATTTTTTTATTTTGAAAATAAATTCAAATTATTGATAAATTTTGACTATTGTTCACCAAGTCAAATAAATATTTTCAAAATTCCGTGGTTAACAAGAACGGCAACCCGTGATCAAATTACCCTCAATTTTCAGTACTCAAAACTTCTGTTCACGAGAACTGACGATCGGATAATGCGATCAATATGGAATTTACAGGCCATGTTGAAATTAGCTTGTATATAAGTGATTTTGAAATACCTTCAATACTGTGGCAGGGGTGCCATATGGAAAAATCGCTGAGAAAAAAAACTGGTTTTTGGCCAATAGCTTCCGATTTAACCACCAGATGTTAACAAAGTTCACGCACTAGGTGAACCTTACTCTAAAATAGATTTCATAGAAATTTGGTTGACAAATTAGTATAGAGTCGGCAGCTATGGCAAATTCGTCTCCTAGATATTGTAAATTTGCTCAGGAAAATAAAGATTTTTCTCGTATAACTTCCGATGCAGTTACGAGATCAAAACGAAATTCATGTTATAAGTGGATCTTGTTGTATTCTGATTCTGTAGGAATTTCGTTGAAACATCGTAAAAAGGTTGCCATCTATGATGAATTTCGGAATTTATTGACATTTTTTATCGAGCGATGTTGTCATAAAATTTCCAAATGGGCATAATCCTGCAATAACAATTAACAACAAATATTTACGTTTCAAACATTTAAAAAGTTTGAACGGTGGTAGCCCTAAAATTATATTCACTCCTATAACTAACAGCGCAGCCATTCAATCGAAACGAAATTCATAGGGTGTGTTTAATATACCGTGAAGCAGCTTTGGTGCTAGCACATGATTGTCAGCACCCGACAATTTCAAAAAATATTCCACCAACAGATGTTTTCATATTGTACTCATAAGCAAAGCATTTACAATAAAATAAGCAACCAACAGATGTTTTCATATTGTACTCATAAGCAAAGCATTTACAATAAAATAAGCAACCGATATTTAAATTTTGCGAGGTTGGAAATTTTTCGATGGCAACCCCAGACATATTTTTAATCGCTGAAACTTTTGATGATAACCTTGGATGAAAACGAAATTCAAAGGATAGGTTGATTAAGCACGAGCATGTTATGAGGTCCAACTAGTGATGAATCTGCGTCCGTACGTGCGCATAGACGCCGAGGTAAACCACGCAAAGCATATGTTGCTCCCAAACATAACTTTCCGAACAGCCAGAAAAGTGGCATGCTCATTAAGCAACCTTTTGCCCAATTTTTGCTATGAGCTGTCCGTACGTAAAGTGGTGATGAGATACGACTTGACATACGTTCGCTTATGCGCTGTATGGGCACTTATGTTCACTCCTGTTTTCGTATGTCAAAAAGTGCCTTTTTTGCTCGAAAAGTGTTACGCTTACAAGGGAAAGAGAGAGAAAAAAAAAACAAAACAAAACAAAACACCACAGTGAACAGGGACAATTATTATATGTATAACATCACATTGACAGACATAAATAATTGTATGTATAACTTCAGATATTGTATGTATAACATCATATTGACAGACATCAATAATTGTATGTATAACATCAGATTGGCATATCACACATCATTATAGCCTTACATTTAATCAGCGGAAAACCTAAAGGACAGATCACTTGTATGCTCGACATTTTTTGCAACTTACCGCCGAAGATCTTCAGACTGACGAACAGACTACAATCGCGGAAGGGTTCAGCCACTACACGGCGCCTTGTCGAGCGCAGCACCTGGAAACTGCGCTCGCAGACATCTCCCGAACGGATCTTCGCCTAGAGAATGGCATGATGTTACAAACCTAAAGGAAACAGGTCACTTCGATGCTCGACATTTCTTACAACTTACCGCCGAAGATCTCCAGACTGACGAACAGACTACAATCGCGGAAAAGTTCAGCTACTACACGGCGCCTTGTCGAACGCAGCACCTGCAAACTGCGCTCGCAGACATCTCCCGAACAGATCTTCACCTAGAGAATGGCATGCAATTAAAGCCAAAATGCCGAAAATCCGTGTCAACATCTCGCCAAAACAATAATCACTAGTAACTGACATGGTTATGTCGATGACAGCTCGCGTCTGACAAATCGACCAGGCAATGTGTAGATCGGCTGCAAAGGTGTGCAGTGTGCAGACCGGCTGTAAATGAAACGCCGGCGATGTGGAGAAACATCGCAAGCAGCAACTTGAATTCATGCCATCGCAACGAAAGGTGAATGCCCGGCGGTAAGGTGCATTCACCCTCAACGCATGAAAGGAGGTATTGATGAGAGCCGCAACGGACCTAGAGGAACCCCGTAGGTTGACGGGACCAAATGAAGCTTCGAGCGAAGTGGCAGGGCGATGCCGTGCTTCTTTTCGAGCTAGAAACGACACGGTGAGGATCTGAGTTACGAGCAATACCAGCGGAAAAGTCTGTGTTCTTCTTTTTCTTCTTTTTTTCTTGCTATCTGGCACCTGGTTGGAGGACAACGATCGTTTGAGGCGGTGGGAAAACGAAGGATAGCAAGTTAAGATCGAGAGCGACGATCAAGGCAGCGACGAATGAACAAAATTACTTAATCGAGAACTTTGAAGAATTGAGGCGGCGGTAGCGACTTACTGAACCGAAATCGCGGGAATCCCCAACTTAAACAAGTCAAGATCGAGAGCGACGATCCAGGCATCGACGAATGAACAAAATTGCTTAATCGAGAACTTTGAAGAATTGAGGCGGCGGCAGCGACTTACAGAACCGAAATCGCGGGAATCCCCAACTTTCGATTAACGCAGACGAGAAAATTCACCACGGTTCCTGTCAAGGCTGATACAGGTACGTGCCACACGAGCCATTTAGTTCACCCAATAAATTAATACGAAAGAGCGGAAATTAGAATTAAATTTGTAAGTTAGTAGTAAGAGTAACGTAGAAAAATAAAATTCGTGCCCACACGAATAGTTTGCGTGTAGACGTAAGTTTCGGAAGCTTGATCGCGGCGCCGTCGTATGTAGGAAAATAAACAACCTTGTGCCGGTTAGTGTTCGAATCTCTTGGAAATAAAAGAATAGTTGTACTAAATTGTAACGCTGCGGTGTTTGAGAATCGGGGCTTACCCCCCCATTGGTATCTTTTAGCGTCACACCTAACTCCGTACCGACTTCTCGTTTCGCGGCCACGGAAAAGTTAGCAGTCTCGTTCGAAACGAGTGGCGCCGAACCTACCCCCTTCTCCAGAGGGCACAGCCAGCCGAGACTGCCAACCTTGACGTTGTCTACATCGAGGTCTCGTTACCACTAGCGGGTCGGTAACAAATTGGCGCCCAACGTGCTAAGGGTTTAAAAAAAAATGGAAAAATTAACGTAAATTCGAGACAGAATTAGTGGAATTATTAAAATTCAATAAAATTGCGGTTCGAAAACGCGTTAATGTCGTAGGTAATATTATGTTGAAGGGACGTTTTTAAACATACTTTCGAAATTGAATTAGTAAATTTGCGGGTATTGAATTAGAATTTGCGGTAAAAGTGAATTAGCAAAAGTGAATTGGTAAAAGTTGAATTAGTAAATTTGCGGTAAAAGTGATAACACGGTTCGTCGAACGCAAGATTATTTAGTAGAGGCGTATTTAAAAATACTTTATATATTTGATTTTATATATATAGCATATTTTTATATAGGTACATATATTGAACTATATAAATATTTGATTTACATTTTATTGGATTTACATATAAATTTTGGGAACTATTTATATAAATTTGGATGGTTCAAAATTATTCGGGTTGTACCTGCGAGAGGAAATAGGAAAAGATAGTAGGAAGTGCGAGTGGAAGAGTGAGTGGAAGTGTTTGAGGTGTGTGTTAGAGTTAGTTGTGGGAATTTGAAAAGCGTGCAGCAAGGTGGTGAATGAATAGTTTCCCATTGACTAGGCGGACGCGAGAGGAGATCGGAAGCGCTTCATGGTAAAAAGCTGGTCGCTGAAAATAGTGAAAAGTTACGTTACACAAATAGTGAAAATTTATTTATAGAGTGTTATATGAATATAGGTATATATATAAATACATAGATATATATACATATATTTACATTGTTGGCTTTATATATAGTTAGATATATATAGAGGTTAATAAAGTAGTGAAGAGAGTTCTTGGTATAGTTCTTGGGTGGGAGCAGAACAATTTGCGGTGTTAAAATGTCTGGTGTTGGGGCCGTGAGGAAAATTTCGGTGGATCGGCTTTGTAAGGACGAGCTCACCTATGAACTCGCCATTCGAGGTCTGGTGGCAGACACCGTGGAGTCGATGAGAAAACAGTTGAGGGGGGCGTTGAGAAGCGAGGCTAGTCTGGGGGAATCGTTCGCATTGGATAAATATCCCTTCACATTTGCCGAGGATAAAGAGGCACTGGGTGCAAAACTAGCAGAGATTGGAGTTCTAATAGACTCGTTTGTTGGGGACTTTAACTCTGGGGAATTTCTCAAGCTAAAAGAAAAGATCTGCTATGCGCTGCGAAGACTAGGGTACATGCGGGGAGTAACTGCGGAGGACCTAGACTTCCTGAGGAAGACCAAGGGCGAGCTTCTAATAGCAATGGGGGATTTACTATACAAGGCTGGTGGGGAATTGACAGAGGAGACGGACGAGGATTGGTCTCTGAATACTCCGAGCTCACCAGTGCCGAGTACGCCAACTTTTCAGTCGAAGCTTTCAGAGCTGCACAAATGGGGGGTACGATTCAATGGAGAATCTCCGAACTCGGTAAGTGCGTTTCTGGAACGGGTGGAGGAGCTTCGGGAGGCTAAAGGTTTATCGAAGGCTCAACTCTTTAAGTCTGCGGTGGACCTTTTTGAAGGTAAGGCCTTGATTTGGTTCCGTGCGAATCGAGCGATCTGCCGGAGTTGGGAGGAATTGGTGAAGGAGCTGCGAGAGGAATTCCTCCCCGCGGACTATGATGACCGCCTACTAGAGGAGATACGACGAAGGACTCAAGGTAACGGGGAGTCCATAGGCGTGTACGTGGCCGTGATGGAGGGGCTATTTCGTCGTCTCGGCAAGCCACTGGGTGAGGGGGAGAAGATGAAAATTGTAAGAAAGAACATCGCGCCATTCTATCAGACACAATTAGCTCTGATAAAGATAGAGTCAATTGGAGAATTGGTAAGGTTGGGTCGATCGCTCGAGGCAACGAGGACCTCCGTGGAATCCTTTGCTCCTCCGCCTCCAAGAAGGACGCCTAGGCTGTTGGTACCGGATCTCGCGTACCTGGAAACGGTTGATGTAGCCGTAGTAACAGTACCAGATGCACGTCAGAATTTTATCTGCTGGAACTGTCGTCGACCAGGCCATACGTCTCGGGATTGTTACGATCCTAGAAAGTGTTTTGGATGTGGCAGAGTAGGGACAGTCAGGGCGGAATGTCCAAATTGTCGGAGCGGTGAACGAAGGAATGCGGGCGTGACAAGTAATCCTCCAGCAAGCCGACTGAGACAGCAACCGGGAAACGGGAGTTGTGCCCAGTAGGCGGTCACCTGGGCACAAAGGGGAATATAGTAGGAGCCGCGACGACCACACAATCAGACTTTCTGGTAGCAAAGAGGACCAGAGACAACCGTCCACACTTAGAGGTGGACATATTTGGGCGGAAGTTTATGGGCCTTCTGGACTCAGGCGCTAGTCACACGGTAGTAGGTGGAGGAGGGTGGAAGATACTCGAGGGGCTAGGAGTAGAGCTACGGAGTTCCAACCAGAAAAGCATCAGATTAGCTAACAGTCAGGGTTGCGCCATCGTGGGCATGGTCACTATTCCAGTGAAACTGGAAAACAAAACAGAATGGTTGGAAGTGTTGGTGGTTCCGTCGCTCCCGCACGCTCTCATACTAGGAGTAAATTTCATTAGGCAATTCGGGGTGGTTCTAGCACTGAGCGAGGAAAGTTGGAGTTTTCTGGATGCGTTGGAAGGGGAGGCAGGAGAACAATTAAAGTCGCGAAGTCGTTTGACGGAGGTGGAAGAAGCCGCACTCAGCCGTTTGTTAGAAGAGGAGTTTCATCGCATGGGGGAAGGTATCGGATGCACCACCCTTGTGGAACACGTCATTAAGACGAACTCCGTACCGATTAAGCAAAGGTACTATCCTGTGTCACCGGCGGTACAAAAGCACATCGATCGAGAGCTGAACGAGATGCTGGAACAAGGGATAATTGAGCCATCATCGAGCCCCTGGGCGTCGCCGATATTGCTGGTAAAGAAAAAGGATGATACGTACCGCTTTTGCGTAGACTACAGGAAATTGAATCAGGTTACCGAGCATGACGCGTACCCGTTGCCATATGTGTCGGCGACGTTGGATAAACTTCGTGACGCCAAATATCTGTCATCACTGGATGTGAAGTCTGCCTACTGGCAGGTTCCTATGGCGGAACAATCACGTAAGTTCACTGCATTCACGGTACCGCATCGCGGTTTATTTCAATTCCGGCGTATGCCTTTCGGATTGCAAAACGCACCCGCGACTTGGCAGCGCTTAATCGACCAGGTCCTTGGCCCAGATCTTGAACCCTATGTGTTTACCTACTTGGACGACATAATAGTGGTGACACAAGAGTTCAGCAAGCATCTGGAAATCTTGAGAGTGGTTTTTGGCCGTCTCAGACAAGCCGGTTTGAGAGTTTCTCGCGACAAGTGTGAATTTTGTCGCTGTCGCCTTAAGTACCTCGGGTATGTCGTTGACGAGAAAGGTTTGAATGTAGACCCGGACAAGGTGAAGTCCTTATTGGAGATCCCTTCGCCTAGGAATGTGAAGGGGGTGAGGCAGTTCCTAGGGATGGTCTCGTGGTATAGGAGATTTATACCTGACTTTGCTACGATGACGGCACCATTGACAAACCTACTCAAAAAGAACCAAAAGTTTGCATGGACCCAGGACTGCGAAGCAGCGTTTACACAGGCGAAGGTGAAATTGCCCACGGCACCAATACTAACCTGTCCGGATTATGATCTACCATTCTACGTTCAAACGGATGCGTCAGACTTGGGCTTGGGAGCGGTGCTCACACAAAGGCACGCCGACGGGGAAAAGGTGGTATGTTACTTGAGCCGATCCTTGTCGAAAGCAGAAAAGAAGTACTCAGCCACGGAGAAAGAATGCCTCGCAGTGCTGTGGGCGGTAGAGAAGCTGCGACCATATATAGAGGGAGCTAAATTCACCGTCATCACGGATCATTACTCCTTGGTCTGGCTGAGCAATTTAAAAGACCCGACAGGACGATTGGCCAGGTGGGCAATCATGTTACAACAGTTTCCCTTCGAAATTGTACACCGAAGAGGAAAGGAACATCTCGTACCCGATGCTCTTTCACGAATGTTGCCCAGGGAAGAACTCGCAATATTAGAGACTCCTGGAGACCGTTGGTACGACAAGATGAAGAAGAAGGTGGAAGAGACCCCCGAGCGCTATGCGGATTGGCGGGTGAAGGATGACCAACTGTGGAAACATGTGCCCGGGCGTTATCCTGCACTGGAGGGAAAGGAGTCGTGGAAGAGGGTCGTGTCCAAGGAAGGTAGAGCGGAAATCCTCCAACGATGTCATGATGACCCTACGGCGGGCCATATGGGAGTTAGCCGCACGATAAGTCGCGTGGCGACTAATTATTATTGGCCTAAGATGCCAGCGGACGTGAATGCTTACGTAAAGAAATGTAGGATCTGCCAGGCCAATAAGGTTGAGAGAAAGGCACCGGCAGGGTTCATGGTTTCACGGAGTGGGTCGCCTAAGCACCCATGGGAAATGGTCTGTGTCGACTTGGTAGGACCTTTCCCACGATCGAAGAATGGCTATACTCAAATCCTCACCGTGGTGGATTATGTGAGTAAGTTCACGCTCTTATTTCCCTTGCGACAGGCAACAGCGGCGGCTGTTTGTTGTGTATTGGAGGAACAGGTGTATTTGCTTTTTGGGGCACCTAAATGGCTAGTGTGCGATAATGGGGTCCAGTTTCGGGGAACTTTGATGCGCCGGCTGGCGGAAAGTTATGGAACCGAAATCAAGCACACAGCATTATACCATCCGCAAGCCAACCCGGCTGAGAGGAGGAATCAGGACCTAAAGCGGATGTTGCGTTCTTACGTGACCGAGAACCATCGCGATTGGGATCGGAATCTCGCAAAGATAGCCTGCGCACTTCGGACCTACAGGCATGAGGTGACTAAAGTCACACCCTATTTTTACTAATGTTCGAAGAACATTAGTATTAAAATCGATTCGGCCAAAAATTCATATTTCTTTATATATATATATATATATGTACAAAAAATTTCAGTGAGATAATCTCGGGAACGCGCCATTCGATTAAGCTGAAACTTTCAGGATACATTGGTGTATATGCAGAATAGGTCCAGGTCTCTTTAAATGTCAGTTATTGTAAACCTTTTCGCGCCGGCGGGCATTTAAGTGATATTTTTAATATACCTATTATTTCGTGCACAAATGATTTTCGCAAAAATAAAGTTAACGAACTAAATTTCTAACGTGTTTTACATATGAATCGGATAATGCTTTGGAATTTTTTAACCATATGTGTGCGCTGGGTGCCTAAAAAGAGGACGGGAAAATTTGAAAATTTTTAAATTTCGATAACTTTTGACAGAGCTATTCAATCATTACGAAATTTTCAGGACATATTGATATTATTTACTTGTAGGTTTGTGTAGCTTTTCATGAGCGTGCTGGCAACCCTGTAGCTAGGGCAGGTACTGAAAGTGAAAACCTCCAAATCATCGTCTCTCTTGAAAAAATGCCGTTTCTTCAAAAATAAGCCTTTCATATGTAAATCTTGTGCTTTGTTTACATAACCAAAAAAAAAAAAAAGATATGGTATAACGGGCACGCCTGGCAACCCTTGCCCAATTTACCTATATTTTTAGCATCAAAAACTTCTGTTCACGGAAACTCACGATCCGATGGGCAGAATTATTTGAAATTCACAGCATGTATTGACCTTAAATAGGACCAGGTCTGATAGAAGTGATTTTGAAATGCGGGCGATTCTGTGCCAGTGGTGCCATCTTGAAAAACCACTAAAAAAGATAACTGTTTTTAGCCCTATAAATTCTGATTGAATCGTTCGATTTTGACGAAACTTACACAATTGCTGGACCTTACTTTAAGCCACGTTTGGTAGAAATTTGGTCGAAAAATTCGGTTGGAGCTGCCAGCTATGATAATTTTGGTGTCTTCATTTTGAAAAAAAAAAATTTGGAAGTGAAAACATTCAAACCATCGAATATTAAAAAAAATGTCCGTTTCTTACAATAAAACCAATCTGTATATAAATCTTATGTTTTATCTACACGTTCAAAATAAAACTTTGGAAATTTCATGTCGGACAAGAACGGTAACCCTCTCCCAGTTAACCTATATTTTTAGCATCAAAAACTTCTGTTCACGGAAACTCACGAACCAATAATCAGATACAGCTAAAATTTACAGAATGCATTGGACTTAAGTAAGACCAGATTTGATAGAAGCGATTTTGAATTGTGGGCAACTCTGTGCCAGTGGTGCCATCTTGAAAAATTACAAAGAAAAAAAACTGCTTTTTGCCCTATGAAATGTGAATAAGTTACCAGATTTTCATGAAATTGACACAGAAGCTAAACCTAACTCTAATCTCTGTTTGGTGGAAATTTGGTTGAAAAATTTGATTGGTGCTACCAGCTATGGTAATTTTTGTGTCTTTGGTTTTGAAAATTCGCTCAGGAAAATAAAACTTTTTGCACTATAACTTCCAGTGCAGCCATGAAATCAATACGAATTTCATACAATTAATGAAACCTGTCATAAGCATTATTCAGGCCAAATTTGGTTGAAAAGACACGATAGGGTTGCCAGCTATTGTTGGTTTTGTGTTTAATTGCAATATCTTTATTAAGCGGTTTTATCGTAGAATTTTCAAATGGTAATGATATTGTAGTGACAATAAACAGCAAATATTAAGCTTTCGATCATTTGAAAAAACTCGCTGCAGGTAACCCTAAATTTCTTTATACTCCTATAACTTCGAATGTAATTAAACAACGTGAAGCAGATTTGATATATTCTTGGCTTTGATACTGGCGAAAGGATGCCAGCACGAGTCGGTTGTGCTACTTTTGTATCAATAAATGCTTACAGTTAGTATTCATACCGGAAACATTTACAATGAAAATAAATAACCGATGTTACAATTCGCAAAGTTCTGCAAATTTTTCGGATCGCAGCCCCAAACACCAACTTCAGTTACAGTGCTGCAGGCACTGAGCATTTTCTTCATTGATGTTATATGAGATGCTGCTTTCAAAATTATGTGAAATAAGCAACTGATAACGAATATAATTAACCCGTGTTTTGCTCTCATAAACGTTGAAATTCATGCCAGTGGTAATATCTGAAACCTTGCACCATATGAGTTATAATGCATTCTTAAGACGAAAGTAAAACGTGGCATTTGAAACAGTTTGGCCGTAATAAGCAGCACATGTGGTGGAATATGCACTCAAAACCTGCACGATTCTTCTACTGTTCTTCGAACATTAGTGTTTCTAGCGGTTCAGGTGCGCTAGAGTTTTTTAATTTCGGACGAGAGATGGTGACGTTCCACGAGGCGAAGGAGCCCCCAGATGCTGACCAAATTATCCCAGGACCGGAAGTCAGGGCTGACCAACTCTCCAAGTTACGAGGGATGTGGTGGAACGAATGAAACGCGCGGCTCGTCATAGTGAGCAGGGGTACAATTTGAGAAAACGGAATGTGGTGTTCGAAATAGGAGATTCGGTTTGGCGGAAAAATTATTCCATTTCAAACGCAACCCGGTTTTACTCCGCAAAGCTCGCACCGGAATATCTTGGTCCGTTTTGGATAAAATCTCGGGTATCAGGGTGGACCTATCTCTTGGTGGATGGTGAGGGCAAGGAAGCGGGAGTCTGGCACGTGAAAGACTTGAAAGAGTATATCGATTAGATGAATTAACATATAGGATGAACATGTGGTTCTTAGACATAGGGGAGGCAGATCAGACAGTATGGCTGAGAAGAAGTTAGAAACATAAACTAATCATAGTAACACTAGGTCATGAAGATTATTAGAACATAATACGGTGGTGGGCTGAAGTATTATGGAGGAATATCCGCAGAACTCAGATTAGGAAGATTAGAATGTAATTAAGTAGGTGGTGGCGGGTACGATAAGTCGAAGCGATTGGTGGTGGGTAGTTTTAGTATTATGAAAGAAAAAAATAGTATTTAGAGGTAGGGTTAGTAAAATAGTAAAAGAATTACCTAGGCAGCAGTGATGACGGCAAGTGGATTCCCCCATAGGCGGAGTTGTTTTTTTTTCCTTTCTTTTTTCTTTTTCCTTGACTCGTTGCACGGTTAACTCCTTCGTATCACTTAGACACTCCCCAACCGGTGGATGCAGGTCAATTGATGAGATGCTAAAATGTTCACCAGGGAGTTAGTACAGGAAATGGCATGCGTGTGAGTGGTAACATGTTGTAATAGATTATACTAAACAAAATTGGGGATTACGATCGCAGGTAGAATGCGGAGTTACTTTATTATTAACATTCCCAACATTTATCATAGGAAAAAAAAAACGCGTAACCGGACTTTAACGTGGATTGGCGCGACGGGGCGTCCGGGAATCGAGAAGTGGTCGCGGTAATCTTAAAGAGAATTCCTACGTAATTCTCTGAGGGAGGGGGTGATGTTACGCTTACAAGGGAAAGAGAGAGAAAACAAAACACCACAGTGAACAGGGACAATTATTATATGCATAACATCACATTGACAGACATCAATAATTGTATGTATAACCTCAGATATTGTATGTATAACATCATATTGACAGACATCAATAATTGTATGTATAACATCAGATTGGCATATCAAACATCATTATAGCCTTACATTTAATCAGCGGAAAACCTAAAGGACAGGTCACTTGTATGCTCGACATTTTTTGCAACTTACCGCCGAAGATCTCCAGACTGACGAACAGACTACAATCGCGGAAGGGTTCAGCCACTACACGGCGCCTTGTCGAGCGCAGCACCTGGAAACTGCGCTCGCAGACATCTCCCCAACGGATCTTCGCCTAGAGAATGGCATGATGTTACAAACCTAAAGGAAACAGGTCACTTCGATGCTCGACATTTCTTAGAACTTACCGCCGAAGATCTCCAGACTGACGAACAGACTACAATCGCGGAAAAGTTCAGCTACTACACGGCGCCTTGTCGAACGCAGCACCTGCAAACTGCGCTCGCAGACATCTCCCGAACAGATCTTCACCTAGAGTATGGCATGCAATTAAAGCCAAAATGCCGAAAATCCGTGTCAACATCTCGCCAAAACAATAATCACTAGTAACTGACATGGTTATGTCGATGACAGCTCGCGTCTGACAGATCGACCAGGCAATGTGTAGATCGGCTGCAAAGGTGTGCAGTGTGCAGACCGGCTGTAAATGAAACGCCGGCGATGTGGAGAAACATCGCAAGCAGCAACTTGAATTCATGCCATCGCAACGAAAGGTGAATGCCCGGCGGTAAGGTGCATTCACCCTCAACGCATGAAAGGAGGTATTGATGAGAGCCGCAACGGACCTAGAGGAACCCCGTAGGTTGACGGGACCAAATGAAGCTTCGAGCGAAGTGGCAGGGCGATGCCGTGCTTCTTTTCGAGCTAGAAACGACACGGTGAGGATCTGAGTTACGAGCAATACCAGCGGAAAAGTCTGTGTTCTTCTTTTTCTTCTTTTTTTCTTGCTATCTGGCACCTGGTTGGAGGACAACGATCGTTTGAGGCGGTGGGAAAACGAAGGATAGCAAGTTAAGATCGAGAGCGACGATCAAGGCAGCGACGAATGAACAAAATTACTTAATCGAGAACTTTGAAGAATTGAGGCGGCGGTAGCGACTTACTGAACCGAAATCGCGGGAATCCCCAACTTTCGATTAACGCAGACGAGAAAATTCACCACGGTTCCTGTCAAGGCTGATACAGGTACGTGCCACACGAGCCATTTAGTTCACCCAATAAATTAATACGAAAGAGCGGAAATTAGAATTAAATTTGTAAGTTAGTAGTAAGAGTAACGTAGAAAAATAAAATTCGTGCCCACACGAATAGTTTGCGTGTAGACGTAAGTTTCGGAAGCTTGATCGCGGCGCCGTCGTATGTAGGAAAATAAACAACCTTGTGCCGGTTAGTGTTCGAATCTCTTGGAAATAAAAGAATAGTTGTACTAAATTGTAACGCTGCGGTGTTTGAGAATCGGGGCTTACCCCCCCATTGGTATCTTTTAGCGTCACACCTAACTCCGTACCGACTTCTCGTTTCGCGGCCACGGAAAAGTTAGCAGTTTCGTTCGAAACGAGTGGCGCTGAACCTACCCCCTTCTCCAGAGGGCACAGCCAGCCGAGACTGCCAACCTCGACGTTGTCTATATCGAGGTCTCGTTACCACTAGCGGGTCGGTAACAACCGGTCGGTTTTGACAGACGATTACGTTCGCAGACTCATCTTCGGTTAAGGCTATTGTAGATTTATTGCTGCTGTGTTGGACAAATGTTGCCAGCACCGAACATTTTCATCATTTGTGTTATGGGAAATTCTGTCAGAAAATGATATTTGTTCCTATGAGTAAGAAATGCTTGAACGTCTTCACACATTTTAAAATCCCTCAAAGATAATTTCTTCGAAAATTAGTTTTCTAGCGGTTCTGATGCTCTAGTTTTAAAGTTAAACCGTCGGGCAGTAGAAGATTTAAAACGATTTGAAAATGAGATGGACAAACTAATGGAAAGGAGAGGATGATGGGGGTCAGGGTGCGTGTATCGTATTGGCGCAGGAGATTGTAAAATCGAAGAGGACTCACCGTTAGAGAGGATGAGGTCAAGGATATTGTTATTAGCATAAGGGAAACAGTTAAATTGAGAAAGAGAACAGAAAGAAAGAAAAGAAGATAAGGTAATTGAAAGGTTGTTGGTGGACACAATGCAAAGGAAAGAAGAGTCTCATTGTACAGAAGGCATGTTAAAGTCCCCACAGATGATGATTGATGACGAGGAAAAGTTGCTATTAAGATAGGGTGGAAAATTGGAAAAAGAAGTTATCATAAATCGAGAAGGACATGTTACAAGGAATATATAAGGTCGCAGCAAACAAAGAGGATATAGGAGACAAAGAGATAGAGACAGCAACACATTCAACAGGGGAACTGGGGATAAAATCAGCGCAAAGTTTAATATTGAGGGTCCTAGGCACGGCAATAAGCACGCCACCACCGTCAGCCTTATTAGTTACCAAACGATTATGATCACGGCGGTAAACATTGTAGGAAGGGAAAAACTCGGAACTAAAAATGTCAGCCTTCAGCCAAGTTTCCGAAAAGCAAATCAGGTGATCATTTTCAAGAAAAGCAGCAGTATTAAAGTCTTCAAGTTTGGTCCTCATGCCACGATTATTTTGATAATACAGAGGAATTTGATTACGTATAAGAACTAGGTTCGGGCTCTCCGGTTGATTGAAGATAAAAAATTTCGCCGGTTTTCAAAAATTTTGACTAAAGTACCGGTAGGCCAAATTGTGGAATCAGCGACAATATTGAGATTGGCAGGCAATGTTGTTTTGAAAGAAGCCACATATCTTCTAGGCTGGCTATCTTTCGTAAATTTGACGCAATCAAAAATATGAGGAGTGAAGCCAAGCTTCTTGCAGATGTAGTGTTCCACTGCAGCCACAGAAGTATCATAAGCAAATCGCGATGCAAAAATCTGGAGAGGAGGCACGACTATATGCAAAGCGAGATCATCAGCAGTGTCGTTAACAGCACCATGTAATTGAGACGTAGGTAGATTCGATTGCAAAGAAGCCGTAGATGAGGCAATGGAAGCAGTATCAGCATTCCTTGTGTATACATCAAGATTAGGGACTAATGAGGCTGGATTAGATTAATGCAGAGTCGAATTTTTAGGATCTGATGGAATAAACAGATGCAGATGCAGCTGTCGCAGCAGCTGAGGAGGCACCAGATGAATTCCTTGTGGTTGTAGCCACACATTTCCATGCTTTCGATGCTATGAAGCCAAAAGATGTTGCTGATGTTGCAGCTGCTGCTGTAACCGATTACGTTTAACACGCATATCAGGTTTAGAGTCTGAAATAGCAGGAGACAGCGAGTCTGCGCAGGAGGGACGCAAAGAGTTATTCGCAGAAGTCATCGAAGCCGCTTGATTGTTAGGCATAGCTGGCACTGTGGTCAACTTATGCTCTGCATCTGCCACTGAAGCCAGTGAGTTCAGCTGTTTAGCGGCTGACTCGAGCCTACCGCCCAAGGCATTAAATTCGGCCTGAATTGAGTCTACTACTCGTTTCACGGAGCGCAGTCGATCAACAAAGGAACCCAAAGAATTGGATTTGCATTTTGAAAAAAACCACTAAACATCAGATGACGATGGTTGAACCGCTTCGGCAACATGTGCATGCATTTCAATGCACTTCGCATGAAATGTCTGCTCACAGAAACCAGAACAAACCACCATAAGTGTTCTATTCGAATTAACTAAGCACTTGGAAGCTAGACAAGGAGCCATTATGGAACACAATGTAGTTTCTTAAAATAAGAAATTGATACTGAAACGCACAGTAATGATAGCAATGCTTCGTAAGAGCTTTCGTTAAAAAGTAGAGGTGTCAATGATAGCTTTTGGTAACTGTCTACGATAAAACTGTCTGTATAGCAGTGGCGGCTCGTGACATTTAAAAACAGGGAGGCAGTGAATTCAAGAATTATTAGAACAAAGTCAAGTAATATGAAAGGACTGAAGTAGCCAGAATAGTTAAATTTAACTTTTTTATGGTTTACCTATTTATTATAACAACTTTTCCAGATTATTCAATCAAAGTACAGGACAAAGAGCTTATTTTTAAGCTTTTTAAGAGAAATAAACCACAAATGGACACATATAATCAAACAAAGGTTGACGAATCATATTTTGAACAGTGAGAGACTGAGGTTCCATGAGGTTTGAAAGACCTTTGATCTAGACCACTTTTAACCGATTTTTTTATCCAGCCAAATACTTGAAAGACCTTTGCTTCGTTCTGATCTCTGAATGGCAAGTCCAGACGTGATTAAAGTAATATTAAGTCAATGAACTATTTTAGAGTTGCAGGTTTTATTTTTCTGTTTGGCGATCATATCCTTCATTCATATCGATTTCGATACAATGAGAGAGCTTAATTGTGTTTGAGAGGGCGCCATTTATGTTTTCTAAATTATTGGAACGTTGTTTTGACCGCACATTGTTACTGGAGCTCGAATCAAATAATACACACGAGAAGCTTCTTATCGGTCAAGCTACTAGAAATTTTTTATACCACTCTATATTAAATGAACGGTTAACCTTCCTTTCGGTTCTAATAATTTTGGACTCTGGGGCTAGTTTTCTATTTTCTTTAATTTTTAATGTCGCGGATAAGTTTATTGGTTGAATAGGCTAGCTTGTAAGTCATCATAAAACTCGTTTTGAGTATTTATCAATCAATAATTAATCATAGCTATAATTGATTTTCATGGAAATAGTTCAAATCAATAATAATAAAATAGGTTTAGCTTTCAAGCAAACATATTTTCAATGTTACTTAAACTGCACGATAAAACACTTTAATCACTTGTTCATGTACTTATTTTACACTGCATTACCAATTTCAAAATCAGCGCATACTTACAAAAATAGTAGTACTTCCTTAAAACATAAATATATATTTTGTTGGGGTCTTTCGTAGATATCTTTGAAATAATTCTTCAATCGCTTCATATTTCAATTAATTATCCTTCTATTTGGTAGTTTGTAAATTACCATCAACCAAATAACAAAGCATTAACGAAATAAAAATGCAAAGCGCCTCAGAATTACTGATTTCGATAATTCTTAATTTGTCCATTACTTTCCTCCTTTGCCCTAAAATAATTACCTTTGCTATTGAACAACATTGCACGTACATCGCTGCTTTTGAGGCTTGCCTCTTCTTATTCGCTATTGGGCTATTGAAAACTCGAAAATTTGAGCATTTATGAATGACGGGAAAGCACAAACTATAACGTTTTCATTGATAAAAATGCAAAAGACGAGGCAGATTCATATCTGCCTCATTTTCATTTCTACTGTTTCATTTTCTTTGCGCGCAAAAGCGATGTGCTATATGGTGGCTAGGATTGATGGAGAATTTTTTATTATTTTTT
>OX376373.1:119558293-119756830 GCA_947369275.1 Nemotelus nigrinus | reverse complement strand
AGTCTGAATGGTTGCCGAGCGATTTGGCATCCCGAAACAGACTGTCTTTATTCACTCATATACCAGTCTTATATAGTAAAATTTTTAGCCAATGAAAAATATACTAAAATGTATGGATTTGGTTTTTAATGTTGTTTTTAATATTAAGTGTAGGTGCTCTTGTCTTTGCTAAGTCAAGTCTAATTTCAGTGCTCACCACTTTTGTGGAATGTCGCTCAAATCGCAAAGTGGATATATTTAATTTGTTTTGACATTTATTTGTGTTTACATATTAGTATTCACAACACCCTCCCCCTTTGGGGAAAAAAAAAATTTCTTTTCTGAAGAAAGGAATTTTTTTGTTTTTTTTTTTTTTACTCAAATCCATACTTTACAATTTTAATCACATTTTTTGACGTGTTTCTTTATGTACATAGAAAGCTCAGGTTTGAATATTTAATTCATAAGTGTTTCGTTTAGTTTTAACTTAAAATATATATGCGATTTTGTACTCAAAGCTTTTTTTTTATGTTTTTTTTGTAATTTGGTATTCTTGCTTGTAAAAAATAATAATTTCTATAAATATTAATTTATGTGTGAATGTATGAAGGTTTTCATCAATTTTGTTTGAAGTAACAATGTAATTACAATGCTTATAAAGTAATATGTTTTTTTTTTATATTTTAATATTTATAGTGCATTTAGTTGTAATAAATTCTAGTGATAAATTTTTTTTTTGCACTTTGTGTTTCCTAGTATAAGTGAGTTAACACCATTTTTGCTTCATGTTTTGTATGGTTCGTGGTATTCTTTTTGCTGTTTTTTCTTGTGTTTAAATTTCTATAAAATTCAACGAGTTAATTTTTATATATGAATAAGTTGCTGTATTTGATTGAATATACTTTGGTTTCGAAAAGTATATTCGATATGTTATGTTAAAGAATAAATGTATTTCTTTAAACCACAAAAGTTTATTTAATTTTTTGAATTTGTTTTATTATTTTCTTTGGTTTATTCTTTCATATTTTGCATTAAACTAATGCTGTTTCTCAGCTTAATTTGTAGCTCGCTTATATAATTAAATTGGATTAAGCTTTCAATTATTCTCTTTGGGGCTTTGTAGATGATTATTTTCATCGGTTCATTTTGTATTTGAATGTTTTGTTGCATTTTATTGAGCATGTTTTTGAACTTCTCTATATTAGATGTGTTACGAATTTTGTGACTCTTGTTTTGGTACACATTTGATATCTTTTTTTCAGTTATTTGAGATGTCAGCTTCTCCAATGGCAAAACTAATTTCGATGGACTATCACTGCATCTAACTGTTATTTTATTATTTTCCATGATCGTTCTTCGAATATTCTTTATATCGAACTTTGATTTCATCAATTTTTTTCTATCAGCGGTCGAGTCGCTGTTACAAAGGAAGGCTTTTTTAGGCTTCATATTGTGTTTTGGTTTAATCAATCTTTTTTCATCAATCGTAAAATTACTGTTATATAAATCAGCTTTCTTACGTTTTATATTCTGGGGTTGTTTATGCGCTTTCTCAGATTTATTTTTATTTTTGCTCTGCTCTGTATTTTTTTGGTTTTTGATTATTTTTCTTGTACGTGTTAGTACTTTTTTATCATTGGTATCATTTTTCTGTGTTGTTTTAATATTTGTTAATGCTTCTGAACTCATATGGTTCATGCCAATACTTCTTGTTACATTTTCCAATATTTCATTATCGTTAAAACATCCGTTTGTTGGTCTCTCGACTTGAATTGATCGGTATTTGCCTATTGAATTAGTTTCTATTTTGATATTATCGATCAATGCATCCTCTTTATGTGTGTTCAACACTTCAATGTGTTTCACGCTCTGTTCTGGGGCTATTGAGTTGCCTATGTAAATTTGAGGTGAAGTTTCTTTCATAATATGGTAATTGTTTCTCTGGTTTCTAGTATCTGTGTCATTTCTTTTTAGATTATTGTTATTTCTATAATAACTTTTATCATTATTTCTGTTAATCATATCCTGGTTTTCATAATTATTTCTCGTATTTCTATAACTGTTAGCGAATCTTTTATCATTTTTGTGTTTACTATAAGTATATAAATTTTCTGTATTGTTTGGCATGTATCTATATCTGTATTTCAATTGTCGATTACTGTTGTAATTTTTATTAATGTATATAACATTTTTGGTCGCATTATAGCTTGATTCTAAATCTGTTGCGATTTGAATTGCTTCTATAAGTGTTTTCGGCTGTGCCGCAAAAATTGTAGGTTTAAGTGACTCGACTAAACCGTTTTTGAAAATAGTAAGCGCATAAGAATCATTAGATTTCTGTATCGCTACTTTCTCTGCTGCAGATAGACTTTGTCCTAAGCTATTAATTTGAATTTCATTCAATTCGCTAATGAGCTGCAATATCTTCTCACTGTATTTTTCAACTGATCCATTTTGATATAACTGTGCTAACTGTGTATGGATTTGTTGTGGGTTTTTTCTACTCATGAACCTATCTCTTAACACTTTTTCTAATTCTTCATAACTGCTTGTTTTTGTACTCAAAAGTTGAGTTTTGACGCTAGAGCCCAATTTGACATTTTCTGTAAACTTTAATAATTCCTTTTTCCCGTCTTTATTGAGGTTTTCGTTGATTAATCCTAATATGGTTAAAAAGGAATCTAATTGTTTTGCACTACCATTGAAAACTGGTATGCATTCTAGTGCAAGTTGAACATTAAAGTTGCTCATTTTGCTATCTATTAAATGTTCTAAATCTTCAAAAAGGCTTTCAAATAAATTTTCAAAACTATGCTATTGGGATTTTGTTTTTATAAATAATCTCTTTTTGCTATTTCGCTTACTTGTTTCTCATACCACAGACCATGCACAAATTTTTCGTTATTTTAATGTATTTGATTGCAAATCATTCAAATTATTTTGAATTTTCCTATATACTATACAAAAGTATTTTATTTTATTTGTATCTTGTTATATTTAATACCTATTTAAAATATTTCAATATTCCACATACTTCAATTTTTGTTTTTTATTTATTAACTTAATAACATTAATGCAGCTGTATGGTAAACCCGTTATATGTTTGTTTACTTTAATTATTTTATAAACTTTGATTCAAATCATCAAATCCTCATTTTTTAAATCATGTTTTCGATTATGTAACTTATTATATTTTACATAAGTTACTTTTCGTATTTTTTATATTTCCATTATCGATGTTGCTTCTCCGCGTACGGTTTCGAAATTTGTTTGCTCGTGGTTTCAAAATTGACTGGATTATGATTCTAAAATTGACTGGAATCAACACCTGTAGTATTCAATGTTGTCAGCATCGTATTATAGCTCGCAGGGTCGTAAGCTGTAGGATCGGAATTCATGTTGGCAGCAAAGTCGCCGTGTTATACTTTATGTGTAGCTTCCTCGGTTATAAACTGTAATGTCCACTATTCGAAAGTTTGTTGTTCCAGTACTCGAAATCCGCATCGCTAGAAACTCGTAGGATCGACTTTCCAATAATATGCAATTGTTGTCTTTGTACACTTGCAAAATGTTGTCGGGCTCCAATCTAGCAGGCGCTCGAAAAATGTACGACCGTAACTCACAGAGTCGTAAGTGGCAGGATCGTTAATCACAATATCGTGATTCACAGGAACGTTTGGCCAAAGGATCGCCATGTGGTATTTTAAAAGTTTAATTACTTCCCTAACTGGCCACTATGCATGCGATACTTGCATGGCGAATTTAACCGCCTCTTTAACAAGATCACGATGCATCAGTGACCTTTCAAAATGAAACAAATCGTTTAATTTTGAATTAGTCTGAATGGTTGCCGAGCGATTTGGCATCCCGAAACAGACTGTCTTTATTCACTCATATACCAGTCTTATATAGTAAAATTTTTAGCCAATGAAAAATATACTAAAATGTATGGATTTGGTTTTTAATGTTGTTTTTAATATTAAGTGTAGGTGTTCTTGTCTTTGCTAAGTCAAGTCTAATTTCAGTGCTCACCACTTTTGTGGAATGTCGCTCAAATCGCAAAGTGGATATATTTAATTTGTTTTGACATTTATTTGTGTTTACATATTAGTATTCACAACACTACTTATATCTATATGTGTACTCAGATTCCACATACTGCTAATGGATAAGGCAGGTATAGTTTGTATGCATTTTGTTCTACTGCTTCATGAATACCTGGTATGTTAAATTCGAAAAGTAAACATATCGTGTCCCCCTTTACCAAAATAATAATTTGGAGTCCCCGTGACGTCCTCAGTATACCAGCAGAGATTTCCAGCGACATCACCAGCTTTAGACGAAAGAATCCCTGAAAGTTCCCACGGTCATTAAAATTTTCCCCAGGCTCTAATTCCCCATGAAGTCACACGTCAGCAAAACCTGTTCGAAGGTCATCGCAAGGTCACCAGAAAAAGTTCCCATGGTCATCAGAATTTTCCCAGGCTCAACCGCCCTAATACCTACTCATATGTCTTCAAACAGAAACTGCCCTGTCTGGAAAGGTGAGGAACAAGTTTTAAAAATTGCAGCCATTAAAAATATGTCCTATTTTGAGGCAAAGAAAGTAGTAAAAAATGCAAAAAGAATTCATCTTCTGATGAGGATGAACTCAGTTCATTCCCATCCCTTCTAGATAACTGCGTTCAGTCCACATGAAATACCCAGGTGGAAATCACCTCCACACATAGAAAGAAAAAGTTTGCGGACGTTCTAAAAGTAAACCGAGGGGTAGCTCACTCTCCTGTCGAAAGACATTTCACTCCCAAAGGAAATACTGAGCCAACACTCATTTTCGGCGGTCGGTCGCCAGCCGAATAGGGGGAAAAACATGTAGTGTACATGTAGCCAGCTGAATAGGGGGAAAAACATGGTGAAAGTGTGATCCATAACCTCCTCGCGGTGGCCGCTGGTTCTCTCCGCAGGGGTGACACGGAGGCGTGGGGACAGGTCTGGGCTGGTGACTGAGGTGAAGGTTCACCTGCGGGGTTCTGGATCCAACACTTCACTTTGCCCGCTTCTGGAACCTGGCGAACCGCGGTCTACAGAGTAGCGAACTGTTAGACTAGGGGAGACACCTTGGTTGCCTCGGCAGCAAGGCTCGCGGGTTCAGCGTACTGTGAAAGCCTACGGAACCCTCGGATGGTCGTGGTGGAGTCTACCTCGCGATCCGAAGAGGGGGAAGGACGGTCGGAGCAATCCGTTGTTCCTATGGGGGCGGGGTGTAGCGGGGGGCAAAATTGCTGGCGATTGCCTCGGCTGTGGTCCAAGAACGTGAAACCCAAACCTGAAACTATCCAAAATAATCTATGGATCAAAATAAAGACTCCAAAAAAGTCAAACTTCCCGCCAGCACTACTGGAGGGAAGTAACCAGAAAAGGACCCCTTCAAAAGAAGTTCAAAGGTGACATAATCACCTCCGTCGGGAGTCAAAACGGCTCAGGGTCAGGCGATCGAAAGATTGTGGGCCGTGAAGCTAGATGAGGAACTTGCTCCGGGATCTACTGTGAGTTCGATGGACCTAGCGGTACCCCTCAGCAGAGCAGTTACTCAGCAGTCTGGTGGCAGGTCTGGAGAACCACTGGCCAGTCCAACGGAAGCGGCGGTTGAATCGGCTTCTAGCAGAGCTGTGACCAGGAACGGAGGCGGCAAGCTGAAAGGCTCGCAGGTCACCGGGAAGGAAGCGGCGGCTAAGCCACTCGGCAGAGCTGTAACCAGAACTGGAGGTGGTGCCTCCGAGGATCTGGAGTCCACTGTGAAGGTAGCGGCAGCTGATCCCACCAAAGGGAGGAAGCGGAATGACCAACGCTTCAGAAGGAGAGAGGTAAAACGAGCGGCCAGGAGTACGGTGACATTGGAATCCAAAGGAAAACAGGAGGATGCCCAAGTGAAACCTGCTGCAGCGGCTGCAAGTAAACGCCAACGCTCAGAGGAGAAAGCCTCGCCGAGAGGTAAATCAACGAAGAGGCCACGACAGGAGACGGCAGTTCGTTCTTTAAGGGACGAGGCGGCTAGTCACCTTGAGCTGGCCGTCGTTGACAAGCAGGAACCCTTGGAATGGAGACTCGAGGATGACGTGGCCAAAGTTATTCTTAAACAGATCACCGAGGAACTCCTTAAGTTTGCAATGACGACGGAAGAAGGGTCACCTCGCTTTGAAGGCTGCAACATTGTTCGCGGCCACATTGCAGTGACTTGAGTGACATCTTCTCGACGGAATGGCTTCGGTCTACCGTCCTGAAGATTTCTGTAGACCACCCAGGTTTGGACGTGGTGGAAGAGACATCCGTGCCTAAGCTGATTACAGCGAAGGTGGCGGTGCCCCACTCAAACGCTTTGGAGGCTCTGTCCCTGTTAAAAAGACAGAACCCCGATCTGAAAGTTTCAGGCTGGAGATTATTCCAGGCTGTGAAACTAACGAACCAATCGGCGGAGCTTGATTTAACTGGTGCAGCAAAGATGGTGCTTGTGCTGGGAATTGATCGGAAGTCCGCGGATCAAGTACGGGCCAACAACGGGCTGATTCACTTCGGTCTGAAGAGGATCACCTTGAAAGTTGGAGCGGAGAAAGTGACTGAAGGAAGCCGAAGTGCGGGTGGTCCAAGCAAATCTGCACCACAGTAGGGCGGCGACGGCCAATATTCTTCGGCATCTCAGTCGGGCGCACGCTGACATCGCGCTGATACAAGAGCCACTTCTGTACAAGAATGTGGCTTGTGGGTTCGGCGCCAGCCTCAGTGTGTTCCAGCTAAAAGGAAGGGACAAGACAAGGGCTTGTATTGTCGCCAAAAAAGAGGTGAAAGCAATCTTCATTCCGCAGCTTTGTGATGGGTCACAGTGTGTTTGGAAGTGTCACAGTGTCACAGTGTGTTTGGAAAGGAGCATCGCTGGCAGCGGCACGCAGTGGTGCCTGCTGTCGGTGGTCTATCTATGACGTGAATCCCATCACACCCGGACTGAGAAGATTGGCAGAAGCGGCTATGACAACTGATGCTGTTATCGGTTGTGATGCAAATGCTCATATATATATATATATATATATATATATATATATATATATATATATATATATATATATATATATATATATATATATATATATATATATATATATCACCATGAAATATGGGTAGCACCAACATAAATGAAAGAGGCAGGTGTTTGCTAGAATTTCTTACGTCAACCAACCTCAACATCCTCAACATAGGTAACAAACCTACATTTATCACTAGGAACAGGGCTGAGGTAATTGATATTACCCTGGCAACTCCAAGCATAATGGAAAGTGTCCATAGCTGGCAGGTTTCTAACCTGCCATTGCTCTCGGACCATCAGTGGCTATGCTGGAAGATCGGTTGTTCTGTTATCTCACCTAAAAAAGTACGGAACCCAAGAACAGCACAATGGGAAGTTTACTCAAGGAAAACAAATAGACACCTCAGGGCACTAGACGATCTGGATCTTTCGTGTCCAGGACGACTTAACGAGCAGGTGAACCGATTAACGGGAATCTTAGTGTCAGATTTCAAAGACGTGTGTCCGGAAAAGCCCGTTAGGAAGAATGCTACCTTATGGTGGAATGACGAACTAACAGAGGCTAGAGGTCGCACACGAAGGGCGTTTAACAACGTAAGGCGGTCCGAAAACGTTGAAGACTGGGATCGATACAAGCAGGAGCTGTCGCTCTTCCAAAAGAAGATAAGACGAACCAAGCACGACTCATGGAGGGAATTCTGTGAGAACATTGAAGGATGTACAGAGGCTTTTGCAAGACTTGTACTTCCAAAAAATTTTATTACTAAAAAAGAAACACACGTCTTAATGTTTTTATGAAAATATATATTCTCTTTTATTTTCAATATATGTCAATTTTACACTTCACTTAGCCTATTGTTCTTTATAATTTTGGTGTTAAGTAAAGTGATGTGCATTGTGTTTTGTGTATTGTGGATGTGTAATATATGTGTTCCCATAGTACTCCCCCCAAGAGTCAGGATGACGCTGAGGTCGAGGAGGTGGAGTAACGTTGTTGTTAACCCTGGCGACTGCCTGTACGAGCCATGCCGAGATGGACGATGGCCAGGTCTCGGGGTCCGTAAACAGCATGCTCACAAGGCTGAGGCAGTCGCCAGTAGCGTTGCCGAGATGGTCAATGACCAGGGGGCCTATTATGAATCAAAATCCGAAAGCAGAATTCATACGATATCGTATTTTCGTATTATAATTTGCTATGTGCACGGGAATCCGCCAACTTCGGTGTTCTAACTACAACCAATTGTCCAATTAAACACCGTCACGGATTAAAGTTTAATAATTCTTTATTTCACTGTAACTAGATTTTATAACTAATTTCAATTTTCCATCAACTATTTCAATTTTCTAACGACCGATTCTAATGCACATCATCTCTATTCAAAAATCAACTGTAAAGTGAAAATTTCGGTACTTTCTTTTTGTTATACAATTTTCTCCTAATTCACTTGTTATAATTCCAGTTTTACCAGTATTCTTACTGACGGTGAATATTAAATGAAAAAGAACAATTGTGAATGGACTTTTAACATGTAGTGTCAAATGACAAATGTCAAGTGACAATTGTCATCAAAATACAATACTGATCGATAGCAGACTTTAGATAAGTATATATTTTTTATCTTGAACCCGATACTTTGTTGTTTTTTCCTTTCAGGTTCCCGTGTTGGAGAGACCGCTGTTGTGTCGCAACATTCTCCCCCAGATGAGGCGTGTGTAGTGCCTCAGTATTATCTATTGGACTGACTTCTGAAATGGTAAGTATTAATTGGCTAATCTATTTTGATAAATGTTGTTTGTATGTCACGTCCGGGTCTGGATACTATTTAGATCTAGATTCCTATCGTTAATGTTTTGTTCGAGGTGCTGGTTAAGCTGATGCATTCGTTCAACTCAGTTTTGGCATGGTGAAGTTGTCCCACCTATGCTGGGCGTCCACCTATACCATCACTGATTTGTATGGAATTCCAAAGACTTCTCACGTTAAGTAGTTTCGCGAATTTATTTGATATGGCAAGGTCTCATGGAGGAAAATGATGTGTAAGGAACATTTTGATAGAAGAAATTAAAAGGTGCATTTCTTATTATATATTTTGCGTAGGTACTAGTGCAATTTTTGTGACTGATCGTTTGTATGTCTTTCCATTTGACCATGCGGTTACTACTCGTACTAGGGAATCGTTTCCTGGATGAACCTCTGTAATTCTGGCTAATGGCCAACGATAAGAAGGTAATTTTTCATCCTTTAGTATACACAAATCGCCCACTTTGACATTGTTTTCTGTTGTATTCCATTTGAGCCTAAGTTGCAAGCGATTCAAATATTCGGTTTTCCACCGTTTCCTGAAATCTTGCGTTATCTTTTGTGTTGTCTGCCATCTATCGAGATGGTTGATGTTGTCGCCTTCGAAATCTGCTTCGGGTGGTGCTAGTAGTGTATCGCCAATCAGGAAATGTGCTGGAGTAAGTGCCGTCGTGTCTGTTGGATCGTCGTTCAAGGGGCACAGGGGTCCAGAATTGAGGCAGGCTTCTATTCTAATTAAGATGGTGGACAATTCTTCGTACGTTAGAGCAATGTTGCCCACAATTCGGCGCAGATGAGATTTTATAGATTTGACTCCGGCTTCCCAGAGCCCACCAAAATGCGGCGAAGCTGGAGGATTGAAATGGCACGTAACGCCATCATTGGCAAGTATTTCGGCAGCCTTTTTGTTGATTTCTGTTAATTTGTTCAATTCAGCATATGCCCCGACAAAATTTGTTCCCAAAACGGAATACATATGTCCACTAAATCCTCGTCTTCCCATAAATCTTCGTAATGCTGCAAGGAATGCTTGTGTCGATAGGTAACTAACAATTTCAATACGTATAGCTTTTACTACTAAACAAATAAATATAGCCACGTAGCCCTTCGATGTTTTACTACCACTTCCTCGCCTGTCTTTGATGTCGAATGGTCCACAAAAATCAACACCCGTATGTGTGAATGGGCGAGAAATAGTTACGCGAGCTGCTGGCAAGTTTCCCATCAGCTGAGTGTCACCGTTCGCTTTGGCCCGAAAACAGCGGATGCATTTATGTACAAAATGTTTGATTCGGTTGCGACCATCTATCAACCAAAATCTTTTTCTCAACGTGTTCAGCATGAGTTGAGTTTGTCCATGCAAGGTTGCTTGATGGATTGATGCAACATTAATTCAGTGAACCTTCCATTTCGTGGGAGAATTCTTGGATGCCTTTCATCAAAACTCAATTGTGCGTTTTTTGGGCGACCTAGCACACGTATTAATCCAGTTTTGTCTATGAAGGGGTTTAATTTGATCAATTTACTTTTTTTTTTAATTGGTTTGTTATTCAAAAGACAGGCTATTTCTTGTGAGTATTCACTTTATTGAGCGTGTTTGATCCAGGATTCGAATGAGTGTCGCAGCTCTTCACTGGTTAAATATGGTGGATTCTCTGTTCGATTTATTTTCGATCTGCGAAAACGGAAGCAATAAGCGGTAATTCTAATTAGTTTCGATAATGTTGAATATCTTTGTAACCAAGTGTCTAAGAAACTTTCTGTGTGTATTCCTACATTAACAATGTAATGTTTTCGTTTTTCGACTTCAACTGATTTGATATTTCGCATTTTAGGCCATGCATTGATGTCTTCGAATAACCAGCTTGGTCCGTGCTACCATAGCTCATTATGTGTTAAATCGATTGCTTTTACTCCTCTGGAAGCTACATCTGCTGGATTGCATTCAGATGGAACATATCGCCATGGTATGTTATCAGTGTTCTCAAATGTAGTCCATCGAGTGGGGTGACCTTTCAGCCATGCTAGCACGATTTCTGAGTCACTCCATAACCAGGTAGGCATGTTTTCAATTTTAAATGATGTTGTAACTTCTTTTAGCAATCGAGACAATAGTACAGCTCCGCATAGCTCCAATCGTGGAATACTAACTGGCTTCACTGGTGCCACCTTGGTTTTAGCCATTAATAGATGACTGTTGACAGCCGAGCCTGCACGCACTACCACATAGATTACTGCTGCGTAGGCACGTTGAGAGGCGTCAAAAAATCCGTGAAGTTCTATTTTCGAGTTTTGTTGGTAAGCTACCCATCTTGGGATTTTGATGTTTTCTATTTCCGGTAATTGGCTCAATAATGTCATCCATTCCGTGTTTAGTGCGGTTGATATTGGTTCATCCCAATCTTGCCCAGATAACCATAGTCCTTGCAGTAAAATTTTAGCTGATACCATAATAGGTGCTATCCAACCTAATGGATCGTAGAGACGTGCAACTTCCGATCAAATCGAGCGTTTTGTGTAGGTTTCTAATTGCTTATGCCTTTTCAATCGATAGGTGAAGTCTGCTAGCGGATACCACATTATTCCTAGCAATTTATACCCATTATCCACATCCATGTTGATCGCATCTTGCATTTCAATGTCTTCAGATGGGATTCCTTCTAAAATTCGTTTGTCGTTTGTTATCCATTTTCTCAATTTAAAACCGCCAGAATTCAACAATGTAATGAGTTCGTCTCTTTTGATAATACATTCTTGTAGACTATTTCCTCCAGATAATGAGTCGTCTACGTAAAATTCTTCGAAGACTGCTTTACTTGCATTTGGATATCTTTCAATTTCATCTATTGCTAATTGGTGTAAAGTTCTGATTGCTAGAAACGGCGCTAAAGTAGTTCCAAAGGTTACGGTAGTCAGAACATAGTCTTTAACTAGATCAGTTGGCTGTTGCCTCCAAACAATTTTCTGAAATTTTGCATCTTCCGGATGCATATCTATTTGTCAGTACATTTTAGCAATGTCGGCCACCATTGCGAACTGCTTTAATCTCCATCTTATGAGAATTGATGTCATGGTGCTGTGAATGGTCGGTCCTGTCAATAATATATCATTCAAAGACACACCAGAAGCCGTTTTCCTTGATGCATCAAACACCACTCTTAATTTTGTAGATGTACTTTCTTTCTGCACTGCGTGATGTGGAAGAAAGTTAGCTGTGCTGCGTATGTTTCCAGATTCAAATGTGACTTCTCTACAAACGGGAACTTCCTTCATGTAACCCAGACTTATATATTCTTGCATTACTGCTGAATATTCTTTTTGAAGACTTCTGTCCCTTTCGAAGCATTTCTCCATCTTTATTAAACATTTGATTGCATTTTCTCTGGAAAACCCTAGTGAATTTTGACTCTCTGTGTTTCTAAATGGCAACCGAACTTGATATCGACCGTTTTGCTTTCTCTTGACATTTACCTTATGGTGTCCTTCACATGCTTCTTCTTCTGGAGTAATATTTTTTTCCTTTCCAATTTCCTCAATCTCCCAAAAATGTTTAAGTTGCTCACTAATTTTCACGTCCTCCTCTATTTGCACATTAAGTGTATGCACTACTTGCGAGTTGTTGTCGCTGAATTTACCTGATATTATCCAGCCTAGCTTAGTAATTTGTAGCACTGGACCTAGAGTCAATTTTTGAATTTTTCCAAGTAACAACTGAGCGTACGCTTCAGCTCCCAATAAAATGTCAATCTTACTCGGTTGGTCAAAGTGAGGATCACCCAGATCTAAATTTCCTATCTGTTCTCAAATTGATGTGGAAATCGTTTGCGAGGGGATGAAATTTTTCAACTTTCTCAAAACGAGAGCATCTACTTTCAAATATTCGTTTGTTTTGGCGCGAAGTTTAATTTCCAAATTTCCATTCGTCGAAATACCCTTTGTCTCTCCAATACCCGCTATTGTGATGTTTGTCGATTGCCTTTTCCCTCCAATTCTTTGAGCTGCACTCTTTGTAATGATCGACGCCTGTGAACCTTGATCCAGCAAAGCGCGTAGTGTTATAAATCCAGTCGAAGACTCAACCGTCACTAATGCTGTTGCTAACAATACCGTTTTTGTAGCATTGCTAGTCGAAGAGTTTATCTTCGTGACTGTTGTCACTGAAGTCGAAGGTCTATGATCCAAAGAAGTCAAAGTCGATGGTCGAACATTGTGCGAAAACGAAGTTGAAGGTTCTTGATTGAATTCTAAGGTCGGAGGCAGATTATTTCGAGTAAATGAATTCGATGTTTGGTTTCTATGCCAAGCTGAAGATTGCGACTGGTGCGGAAGGACTCCGGTTATAGATACATCGGGTTTATGCAGAAGTGTGTGATGTGCCTTTTTACATTTGAAACATCTTGACGTGCTGGGACAGTTTCCCACTAAGTGTCCTTTGTTCAAGCAATTGAGGCACAAACCAATTCTTTTTACCATATCAAATCTCGTTGCATGATCTGATTGAAGAAAAGTGGTACATTGTCTTAAATGATGTGGCCCCTTTGCTCGTGTTTTGTCAAAAACACATTATGTGAAGATCGAGTGGATTTTTGTTTTTCTACCCCAGCAGCCTCTAATGCTCTAAAGCGACGCTGCAAGAACTCTGTGAGGTCTTTAAACGATGATGTTTCTTTGTGCGCAGCTTGCTGTTGTTCCCAAATTTGACGCGTCTCAGTTGGTAGTCGTTGAGTTGTCAAATGCACTAACATTGCATCCCAAATATTCGCTACCTCTAAATTGACGATTGCCTGAACGCTGTCGTTAGTTTTATCGAGTAACATTTTAATAGACGGAGCGGATTCATTTGCGTTATTGATGGCCAGCAACCTTCTAAATTGAATATTTAATAGAACGCGCTTATCATCATAACGTTCTATGAGCAATCTCCACGCTGAATTATAATTGGATTCAGTGAGCGAGTAATGTTTGAGAAGTTGTTCACCTTTCCCCGAAAGACTGCATTTTAGGTAGTGTAACTTCTCTACTCGAGATAAATTAGATTTGTTATGAATCAAAGATACAAACAAATCTTTAAAAGAAGTTCATTCCCCATAGTTTCTATTAAACTTCGGCAAGTTTATACGTGGAACCCGAACATCCATGTCATCGTTTGCTCGACAACAATGATTTTGTATCTCATTGTCAGCCTGTGCTGCCTGTGCCCCTTGTTCCAGTTTCAGATCTTCTAAATCTGTTTCAAAACTTAAATTGAGTTCTTCAAAAGATAAATACAATTTTTATTTAAAATACTCTAAGTCAAGATCAGTTTGCTCTTTGACTAATGCGAGTATCTTCTGATGCGTTTCCAGAAAAGTTTGCCGAATTTCTTGCACTCGCTGTAGCAATTTCGTAGCATATGCAAGAGTTTTTCGTACTTTCGCATCCTTTCTGAAGTTACTTTGCATTTTATGCAATTGTTCGAGTAACAATTTCTGCTGAGTTAGTAACCGGTCCATTGCGTTAGATTATAATTTTTGGCGAGTTTCGATATATTTTCGAGTATATTTTGCACTATAAATATAAATATTGTACACTACAATTGATTACTGACACAATTAGAACTGAATGAATGATGGTGAAATCTTCCTATCTATCTAGCTACTATGCCTCAATTACTCAGCTTATTGCTTTGCTGATATCACGGCAAAATTGTCCCAAATCTATGCTATATGATTTAACACCATCAATTCGCACCCAATTAGCGCTAGTATACTTAGTGTCAATCAATCACGAATTTTGCACTAATCAAATTAACCAATATATATTCAGTCCTTTGTAATTGAGCAGGACTGATATGTTTCCAGTATTTGATATGAAATGCGGGATTATGTATATTGGAATAGATGTAAAAGGAAAAATACAATGGAATATAATAAAAGGATGGAACAAGGACTTACCAGACATTCTAATTGCCGTTGCATTATTTTTTAGAGTGAATCGCCCGAACCGATGTCTATTAGTTTATTTTGTTACTTCACTACTATTTTTTACAAGAATCGCGGGACTGAAGTTTTAAACTGTTTCAAAATGTTCAAATCTAGAAAGTTATCTATTTTTGAATTTAACGATCCGGTTCGAAGGACCATAAAATGTTCTAACTACAACCAATTGTTCAATTAAACACCGTCACGGATTAAAGTTTAATAATTCTTTATTTCACTGTAACTAGATTTTATAACTAATTTCAATTTTCCATCAACTATTTCAATTTTCGAACGACCGATTCTAATGCACATCATCTCTATTCAAAAATCAACTGTAAAGTGAAAATTTCGGTACTTTCTTTTTGTTATACAATTTTCTCCTAATTTACTTGTTATAATTCCAGTTTTACCAGTATTCTTACTGACGGTGAATATTAAATGAAAAAGAACAATTGTGAATGGACATTTATCATGTAGTGTCAAATGACAAATGTCAAGTGACAATTGTCATCAAAATACAATACTGATCGATAGCAGACTTTAGATAAGTATATATTTTTTATCTTGAACCCGATACTTTGTTGTTTTTTCCTTTCAGGTTCCCGTGTTGGAGAGGCCGCTGTTGTGTCGCAACATTCAGATTGTAAATTCCGAAGGCGAGTTGTCTAATCCAACAGCTCATTTGCTGTTGGATTTTTTGGCGGATTCTGGCGGATTTTTATAAAATTTTAATCCCTATTTTTGTCATTACCGACTGACCATACTTAAGCAAAGCAAAATAAATAGCCATAGAGTCAATATTAGCAAGAAACTTTGAAACTCCATCCATTTTTTTAAATTTAAATAGGCATTTTGACACTTGAATGGAAATATATTGGAAATCTGGAATCGATTAAATTCCGATTTCGGAATAGATCATAGTACGAAATTCCGACCATGGGCGAGTCGGAAAATTTTACGAATTCCGATTTCGGATTTTGATTCATAATAGGCCCCCAGATCTCGGAGCTAGTGGTTGCCGCCATCGGTTGCGGCTGTTAAAATGGCCATGGCGACTGCCTGTACGGGACCGAGACGGTCGATGGCCAGCTCTCGGGGCTTAGGCAGTCGCCAGCAGCGCTGTCAAGATAGTCGATGGCCAGGTCTTGGGGCTGGTGGCTACCACTACCGATGGCGAATGTGGGATGTATTGTGTTTTTCAAATAAAATATTAGTGCTGGGTTCTTCCCTATGTGTGTGTTTTTTTTTGTTTTTTTTTTTTTTTTGTTTTTTTTTTGTTTTTTAATTTACACCAACAGAATTTACACCTATACCATTAGAAAACAATCTTTTTTAAAAACCTAATTCAAATTTTCTTTAATATCACTATCGCTGTGTAGTATACAAGTTTTATCACTTGATTCATGGAACAGCGTCTGTTCAATACCATGATCTATCCCAGTGTCATGATGTTCTTGCTCTTCATTGCAGAATTTCGTTATGATAACCAGTAGTTTCTTGTTATATTCTGGGTTTTGTTCCATTAGCAGTTGCAGTTAATCATTGTAGTATGCTGCGATTACTGTTGTACTCTTGTAACCTTTTCGCCCATTAGTACTGTGCTTGATACTACCCTTGTTGTTGCGCTTGTTGATGCGCTCGGTGTTCCGCTTGTTGCTGGACTTGCTGTTGGCTTGGACTTGCTGTTTGTTGCCATGCCTGATGCAGCGCTTGTTGTTTAGCTTGTTATTGCGTCCGCTTATGAGCTTGTTGCTGTTTTTGAAGTCATCTTCGTCATCGTTGTCATCGTCCTGGCTATCGAAATCGTTGTTTTCGCGATTGTTGGATTCCTGGTTGTAGCTACTGCGATCATACTTCTCGTCAATGGATATACTCACCATATCTGTAGGGCCTTCGGTTGCAGCTCTACCAAATTTTAGGAGCCGTATGTTCGACTTCAAGCGATTTTAGGGTAGCAGCGCCATCATTTGTGACCATAACGTCACCGATATCGTCATTAAGCCTTTTATCTCCTTGTTAGTGTAGTTTGGAATCCTAAAATTTCCATATCATCCTTCTTTCTGGTATCTTAACTAGTACTTGTGTGCGTCGAAATTAACACATGTAAAATATTGAAATTAATTTATATAATTATTATAGTTATATATCAGCTTGCGCGAACGTCGCGGGGTCACCATTTTTGGAAGACTTGTTTTTCATAAAATTTTATTACCAAAAAAAGAAACACACGTCTTAATGTTTCTATGAAAATATATATTCTCTTTTATTTTCAATATATGTCAATTTTACACTTCACTTAGCCTATTGTTCTTTATAATTTTAGTGTTTAGTACAGTGATGTGTATTGTGTTTTGTGTATTGTGGATGTGTAATATATGTGTTCCCATAGGCTGCCAGAATTAGGAAAGTCCTAAGCGTAACCCCCGGCGTACCTACGCTTTTGCGAAGGGAAAACGGGGATTGGGTGGAGGACCCGAAAGAGTGCCTGGACATGCTAATGGAAACTCACTTTCCAGAATCAGCTTGCGCAGCACCGCGTGGTGACGTACTTCGAGGAATCCACCGGGCGTCTGAGCGGCTGATCAAGGAAGTAGTTGATGAGGTCAAGATCGAATGGGCTATTGGCACATTCCGACCTTACAAAGCTACTGGGATTGATGAGATATCACCCATCATGCTTCAAAAAGCAGATGAAACCATCATTCCCATTCTGCAGTGTATTTTTCTCAGATGGTTCCGCCTCGGGGTAGTACCCGAGCAATAGACAAAAGCTAGGGTGGTCTTCATTCCGAAACCAGGTGTAACACAAACAAACTGAAAACAAGCTGAAATGTGGATAAGAATAGAATTTCAATTTCATTGAATTGGGGCGGCAATGATAATGAGCTCCGGTCTAATTTCGAAATGAAAAGCGGTTTGTATGTACAAGCAGACTAAGATATTTTTATTGTGATGTGAATATATTGATATCAAAATTACAAAGTTTTTATATTGATATAAAATTTACAAAGTTTTTATATTGAAATAAAAATTTCAAAATTTTTATTTTTTATGGAATATTATTTTGAGGAATCCACCCCGTGAGTCATCCACGCCATCGAATGTTAGGAATTGATCCGTTGCTTGGTTCAGCTCTTCCACCTGACGCTGAGTTTTTATTTTGTCTGAAAATCGAGGGGGCAGGAAGCAAAAAATACCTCCATTCAAATGTACCGCCAATCGAAGACCGTACTTTGTCTTCAGCATGCGGAAGAATTTTACATGGTGCTCCTTCCCAATCTCTAAGGAACTAACTGAAGTCATTTTATCTCCATCTCCACCAACTGCTGAAGCCAGAAGCTCAAACGCACTCTAGAAAAATAGAAACAATGTAAATTATTCATGTCCTTTTTAAACATACAATAAGTTGCAGTACTGAGATACTTACCATATTGTATTGATAGACTTTCGAAGAAGACTCTGATGTTCATACGGTGGACTGCAGTCTTATATACTAGATGGTTGTGAAATACCAGAACTAAAGTTCAAGAATACAAAGTTGTTAAAAGTATAGAGCTGTATACACATTTTACACAGTATACATACCAGCTATCAGAACTCAAATTCAAGCCTGTTTATCAAATAACCCAAAGTTGCAAAAATGTAGAGGGTATGAAAAGTCAAATCCTGTTTATAAAGATCAGATGATATGTGGAATTACTTTTTGTTGAGATCGACATTTTCCACTTAAAACAGGTAAAATACGACAAAGTTGTTAAAACTAGAATCTGTATACATATTTCATGACAAGTCAAATCCATTTCATACAAAAATCAGATGGCATGTTGTTGTACACTTCGCTTATCTTCACTTAAAAATAGGAATATGCAGTTTCATGCATTATGCAGATCAACCATTGGAACTCGAATTCAAGTTTATTTTTCAATTAATACAAAATTGCATTATACATGTTTTATCACACATCAGATTCAACTCACAAAAAAAAACCAATAAGATGATATGATGAAATCCTTCTTGTCGGGATTGCCAAAGTTCATTTTAAATCTAAAATCTGTATACATATTTCATGAAAAATCAGTTCTATCTCATACAAAAAATCAGATGACATGTTGTTGTAGAGACCAATAAGCTGTTCTTAAAACAGGAATATGCAACTATGCAGGTATGCAATTTTTGTATAATATGATGCAATACCATTTTGATGATTTTTTGTAGTTTTTGCATAAGATGTATAGAAATCAAAGGTGGTCTGGTCAGAAGAATAGCTGTAATGACCTTGCGAATAGGTATAAAAGACCTGGTTGAGAATGGTAGAACCATCAGAATTTTGAAATCGAAGACTAGAATAGAGGAACGTCTTCTACATCAGGAAAAATCGGCTGGTGAGTAAGGTCGGACAAAGAATACAAGGATTTTTTAAAAATTATTTTTCGGATCTTTCAGATAAGCGTGAAGGAAATCCTGCTACAGCGTTCGTTTGGCAGATATTTTTGCCCCAAGGAGAATTTAGAGAAATCTGAGAAGAAGACGACGTGGAGGCCAAATCTGAGGTTTCAGCTGTGCTATTCACATTGACAACACAGTATTTTGCAAAATAAATGGTCGGGTAAATTAAAAGACGCCAGAGAAGACGCTGTGGCAGAGAAAAATATCCATTGAGAAAACAGGTACCAGGAGCTTCAGAAAAGCGAAGCAGAGCTCTTCCAGACATTGCCTGGCAGGCAAATAGAAATTTATACATAAAAAAAAATCTGGTGTTGCAATCTAAAGAAACTCGGGAGTAAACTATCTTGGTATATATATATATATATATATATATATATATATATATATATATATATATATATATAGGTATATATATATATATATATATATATATATATATATATATATATATATATATATATATATATATATGTGTATATATATATATATATATATATATATATATATATATATATATATATATATATATATATATACATATATATATATATATATATATATATATATATGTATATATATATATCTATATATATATATATATATATATATATATATATATATATATATATATATATATATATATATATATATATATATATATACATATAATATATATATACATATAATATATATATACATATATATATATATATATATATATATATATATATATATATATATATATATATATATATATATATATATATATATATATATATATATATATATATATATATATATATATATATATATTAGTATCTTAGTGTAGATATTTTTAGTAAATATTATATAGAATTATTTTAGTAGTTTAAGAAATTTTAAGTTTAGATCTTATCTTAAGAGTTTGTTGATCGCAGTTATCTTAAGAGTTTGTTAAAAATTATAAAAGAGAGAAAAGTTATGTTCTCCAGGGAGGAGAAAAATTTTCTTCTACAAAATATCGTGAAATATTATAATCAGTGTGATTCTCTTGAGGTATTGAAAGAATGTATTGATTTCTTCAATATTGAAAATGCGGGCGGTATCCAATCTTGTGAAGTATTAAGTGAAATAGAAGTTCGGGAAGCTAGCAGGACTAGCAAGAGTGTAAATCATGCTCATTCAACTCACGAAGTGGTTCAGTGTGGAAGTGGGGTGGAAAAAGGGTACGAGGTGTTAGCTAGGGATAAAAAATTCTTCAGGAAGTTTAACGTTGAGGGAAACAAAATTGTATTCCGAATCAAAGGTCTCGGTGCTGAAAATGAAAATCCTCTCATTTACTTAAAGTGCACCGCTGTAGTAATACAAAGGGGTGAAAAACCAGTTTCGCCGGTGGTTGTATTACTACAGCGGTGCACTTTAAGTAAATGATTGTCATGTAAACGAAAGTAATCTTCTAATACAATTAAATTCACCATTAGAGGCTAAAATTCACAATCTTCTGATCAACTAGATGTAATCTAATGATTTTTATATGGTCGGCTCGAAAAAAAAACGTTGAATAATGCCTAGAGCATCCTATTGCCCCTAAATATGAGATCTTAAGTTGTAGCAAAAATATTTCTTAACGATATTCCAGAATTTTTTTTGAATAAAACAAATCAACATCTGTTTAGGATGAACTATTACCTACACGGTACAAATTCTGAGTTAGACTTTTCAACAATATGGGTTGATATATAGGTCCATCAAAATGTGGTTGGGTTTTTCATCAATAAAGTATAAAAAGTTGTTATGCATAAAATTCAACTAAAATGATGATATTTCGCCCTTGTTTGTTTAACTATTATTTACCTTTTCCAACGGATTCGGTTGAAATTTCAACCCAATTCAACTCAATTTTTAATTTGGTTCTGGGCATTTAGTTGCATTTTAAGCACTTGAACCACTGAAAGCAGTAGAATCATTGAAAACACTAATTTACTTGAAATACCGAACTAAAATGATGCACTTCGTTAATACGCAAAGCCATTTGGATGATTACATATAGACCACTTGAGTAAGCAAACTGAAAAATATAACGCATTCAACAAACGATATTCAGTTTACTTTGGTACATATATAAAATACCGTTGTTTCTGATCAATTCCTAGATTTTCTTATGACTCCGGGAAAATTTCATCTTTGCTGGTTGGTTTTGTGAATTTTTGAAGAATTTTAAGCAACAAAAGCATAAATGTCATAAACATAGAGCGTCAGTGTTTGATTTTGGCTGACTTTTTACAATATTTGTATAAAATAAAAATGTCTGCATATTAGCTTTTCAACTTCATCAAGTAAAATTTTTCAAGAAATTAGTATAAAAAACTCTAGCGCACCTGAACCGCTAGAAACACTAATGTTCGAAGAACAGTAGAAGAATCGTGCAGGTTTTGAGTGCATATTCCACCACATGTGCTGCTTATAACGGCCAAACTGTTTCAAATGCCACGTTTTACTTTGGTCTCAAGAATGCATTATAGCTCATATGGTGGAAGGTTTCAGATATTACCACTGGCATGAATTTCAACGTTTATGAGAGCAAAACACGGGTTGATTACATTCGTTATCAGTTGCTTATTTCACATAATTTTGAAAGCAGCATCTCATATAACATCAATGAAGAAAATGCTCAGTGCCTGCAGCACTGTAACTCAAGTCGGTGTTTGGGGCTGCGATCCGAAAAATTTGCAGAACTTTGGGAATTGAAACATTGGTTATTTATTTTCATTGTAAATATTTCCGGTATGAATACTAACTGTAAGCATTTATTGATACAAAAATAGCACAACCGACTCGTGCTTGCAACCTTTTGCCAGTATCAAAGACAAGAATATATCACATCTGCTTCACGTTGTTATATTACATTCGAAGTTACAGGAGCATAAAGAATTTTAGGGTTACCTGCAGCGAGTTTTTCAAATAATCTAAAGCTTAATATTTGCTATTTATTGTCACTACAATATCATTACAATTTGAAAATTCTACGATAAAACCGCTTAATAAAGATATTGCAATTAAACACAAAACCAACAATAGCTGGCAGCCCTATCATGGCTTTTCAACCAAATTTGGCCTGAATAATGTTTTTGATAGGTTTCATTAATTGTATGAAATGAGTATTGATTCCATGACTGCACTGGAAGTTATAGGGCAAAAAGTTTTATTTTCCTGAGCGAATTTTCAAAACCAAAGACACAAAAATTACCATAGCTGGCAGCACCAATCTAACTTTTCAACCAAATATCCACCAAACAGAGTTTAGAGTAAGGTTCAGCTACTGTGTCAATTTCTTGAAAATCTGGTAACGAATTCACATTTCATAGGGCAAAAAGCAAGTTTTTTTTCTTTGTAATTTTTCAAGATGGCACCACTGGCACAGAGTTGCCCACAATTCAAAATGGCTTCTATCAAATCTGGTGCTACTTAAGTCCAATGCATTCTGTAAATTTCAGCTGTATGTGATTATTGGTTCGTGAGTTCCCGTGAACAGAAGTTTTTGATGCATAAAATATAGGTTAACTGGGAGAGGGTTACCGTTCTTGTCCGACATGAAATTTTCAAAGTTTTACTTTGAACGTGTAGATTAAACATAAGATTTGTATACAGATTGGTTTTATTGTAAGAAACGGACATTTTTTTATATCGCCCCAACCACTTGGTAATCAGTTTAACGACACTGTGTTTCCGGACGTTCTCCATCGTTTTCCCAAAAACGGCATTATTCAGCAATTTGAAGAGATTTTTCTCGAAATCGTTTTTCGCCAATGCTCGAAGACGCGTGTTAAGATCAATATAAGATTTCAGCCATATAGACTGATTAAATTGGAGAATTCGGTGAATCTTTGTTAATTTTAATCCATGAAGCAGAACTTGTTTTAAATTACGATAATGAATTATATATTTGCGCTTATTGTGGAGAGTGGACATTGGTTTTTTCTGTTTCGAATTGGGGGCGCTGCAATGCTCTGGGCAGAAAGGTAGATATTTATGAAGATCATGAAGCTCTTGTGGATATTCCAAATCTACTTCTAAAATGTAGCCAGTGGGTGAATAATCCAACACCTCTTCAATCTTAACGTTGTTTGCGTTATCTACCCACTTGAAGCCACCGTAAGGTAGGGGTTGAGACATTGCCCAATCATATTGGTTATTAATATCATAGTATTGTAAGAATTTTGATGATATATTTGGATCATAGTCAGCCATATATTTATTATTTGCCTTGGAGTAACGTTTAGAGCACTGACTGAGGCCGCCTCGGATACCACGCTCAACAAACATTAACATATCAATATCAGTCAATAGTTCCAAAGTTATACCAGTATGTTTGAGCATAGTATCCCAAGTATATCCTGGAAGTGTATAGTAGTGTGCAGGATCTAATCCATAAGTCACATGACAACTTGAACGAAACTGTTCAAAAACATCCGCTAGAAGAAGTACATCTGTTTTTAAATACAGATCGGAATATTCACTTAGGTTTTGAATGCCGAATTCATTCCAGACATTGCAAGCATGATTATAATCTTCGTAACTAATATTAGAATCGTTCAATTTATTATAAAAGTTTGAAATATTAGGAAGAGAAGACTCTAAAAATTTATTAAAATCTAGGATCAAATAAAATCTTGTTTTTTTTATACATATATATGTATATAATAATGTTTTTTTTAAATGTTTTTTAGAAGCTCCATTTGAAAAGGGTAAACTCCCTTACGAGTTAGTAAATTATATTTCGGATCAGCCAAATTTGGGAACTGGGATCTTAAAATGGGTAGTGAAGTTAGATATGAAGCAAGAGTTTCAAGGCTACATCCCATAAAGCGGAAAGAATCAATAAAGCGGAGTTTGATTGAATATTCATCTAAAGTTTTTGTAAATGAAATATATCGTTCTTTGTTTATAGGAAGAAGATCAACGCGGCCTTCCAAATCAGTTGCAATATCTTTAATTATAAAATGGGAATCGTAGCCGCTAAGGTTATGGAAAATCACAGGGATAGTATGGCTGTCCTTGAAATTAATATTACATCCCTCATGTGCTGAGCCCCGATATTTACCTGTTAGGTGACAGTGATCATGCACCTTTTTATCATCCTCTGTGAACGGCTTTTCGCAAATATGGCAGAGTGTGGCGGTCTCATAGAACGCTATTTCCTCAGCAGTCATCTGATTCATGGGTAGAGGGCAAAGGAAAACGGTTTCCACGTCTTCAGCAAATTGATTTAATTCGCACACAAACCATTTGATACAATCCGCGCCACGATGAGACTTAAAAAATGATAATGTGGGATCGTAAGAACATTCAACGTAGTATGCTATACTACAAGGCACATGTTGCTGATACTTATTTTCATTTTTACATTCTACTAACAAACATTCCAAGTCCGAGTATATTACAAATGGAGCTTCTATTTTATTTCTAAAATTCTTAAATTTAAGCTGCTTCTGGTCTTCGGAAGGTAGCCGGATCTTGCATTGATTCAATACTTTGCAGTCTTCCAAGTGATGCTCTAGTGCAATGGATGAGTAAAAGTAGTGAAGACAGCGGTCACAAATGTATTTTCGGCCATGGTGTTGAGAAATTTGCATTGAAAGAAGTCTAGATAAATTCTTAATCCAAACAAAGTGTGATCTGATGGGCTCATAGTCCGATTTTTCTTCCTCCTCACTATCTTCAATAAAGTAGATGTTCTGGATCATAAGTAGGTTTACATGCTTTTCTTTTTTCTCCTTGGTCAAATATGAAATATGATGGGGTCGTCACGAGATAAGTTCGTTGTTGGGCCTTGGGATATTTCTCTGTTTTCTTGTATCGTCGCAGGGTCCTTACTGAAGAGGAATAAAGGTTAGACTAACCCAACAGTGGAGAGTGGATTGTACCACTATTCAACCTACCAAAGCGGCGAGGCCGCAGTTATTGCTGGCACCATGTCAAAGCTAACCTTAGACATTTGCCGTGCTTGAATTATGCTCCGCAAGAATAACCTCGCTAGCAGAGACCCAATAGAATAAAAGTGTATTGCACGCTTACTCAAATGAATCTATTTTCACAATATTCTTACCACTCCTTATATACGATTTTTACAAAACATTACAAACATAACTTAACCTATTTTATGATCTAAACTCAGCATGCCCTGAAATAAATCAATAACACACAAATTTCCCATGACACAATAATCTATATGAATCACATGTGTTCAACTTTCACACGCTACACTTGACCAACATTTCTAGCGCCACAACACGTACAAGATTTATTGCCATGTGCGCTTATTCACACTGTAACCAAAACATAACATATTTGGATCGCGTGCCACAGTGACACATAATTTATTATCGATCGCAACAAGACTCTGTACTGCATTTGAATATACCATATGGCATGGATATTCACGGTCGCTACTCGGAAACCTGATATGGTTAGTTGAGCACAAGTGTATAGCATAGTACTTGACCTATATAATACGTGTGGTCTGCTATTACGTATACGATATGAATGAACTACATGGTGTTCTATTTTGACTTGTTTGTTTTGCTTTGATTTATTTCATGCACGTGATGGTATATCATTACACTTTTACCCTTTTTTTGATTAGGGTTCATTTGCAACAAAAAAAAATGAAGACTAATCACAACATTAGGTTCAATAATCCCAGAAGGGGTTTTTACAATAATATTCTCTTATCTTTAGTCATAACAAAATTTATCATTATTAATATACTTTAAGATATAACAAAATTTCTCTATTTGTAGGTTCAATATATTTTTTTTTTATGGTTCAATATATTTTTTTTTTATTTACAATAATGCTTACTTAGCTTAACTTAACATAATGCGTATCATTCTGAACGTTTTTATTACAAAATTTTTATATGTAGGTTCATATATATATATTTTTTTTTATTCAAGTACATTGTTTTTTATGTTACATGTGTGGTAAGGTTTTAATCTGTTTTTATGTACTAATTTACGGTTTCCTGCTATGTCTTAAGTGACATTACAGTGATCCATGTCCAATACTCTATATGGACCTTTATATGGCGGTTGATGTTTCTTTCTATTCTCATTTTTCAAAAGTACGAAATCTCCTATTTTAGGATTCAAAGAATGTATATTTGTTTGGTTCATTGTTCTTTTGATTTTAACTTTTTCAATCAAACTTCGTGCTCTATTGATCGACATCCTCAATCTTGCCTTTAACTCGTTGGCATAATCATCTAAATCGTAAATTACATCTTGATTATCAACTATGTCATTTGGTAAATATGGAAGTTTACCAAAAATCCATTCAAATGGAGTGTAGTTTGTATCTACATTTGGGGTTGTATTATACGCAAATGTGTAATATGGAACCCATTTGTCCCATTGTTGGTCATCAGCAAACGAATACATATATTCGTTTAGTACTCGATGATTCCTTTCTACTACTCCTAAAGTTTGGTGGTGATATGGTGTTGAAAATATTTGTTTTATCTTTAGCAAATCACAGATGTTGTTCATAAGCTTATTTGTAAATTCAGTACCTAAATCAGACTTGAGTACTTTGAAATGTCCATATTTTAATATAAACTCATTAACTATTCCTACAGCTATGGTTTGTGCTTCCTTATTTTCTATTGGGAACGCTACTACAAATTTAGTTAGTTCACATTGTAAGGTTAATATGTATCTATAGTTATTAGATATTCTTAGTGGACCTACGGTATCTATTTGTATTGTTTCAAAACTCGTTGTTGGTGTGTCGGTTTTCATCATTTCTTCTTTTGTGTGTCTCACCTGTTTGTTTATTTGACAAGGTGTGCAATTCTTTATGTGGGATTTAACCATACCGTTCATGTTCTTCCAGCAATATCTTTGTTTTAGCTTTAACAAAGTTTTGCGAATTCCTAAATGTCCTCCGTGCGGTGAATTGTGATATTCTTCTATTAATTTCACCTGTTCATCTTTATTTGTTATCTTAGCGGGCGGCTTGTATATCATTATTCTTAGCTTCATATGCGCATTATCTTTACCTTTTCGTTGCAACAGGTTAAATACTTTCTTAAATTCTTCCTTGTCTATAGACTTCAATATAACATCATCACTTGCTAATGAGAGTTCTTGGATTTTGTTACGTCTAGCAAAATCTAATAGTTTCTCCATAATCAAAACGTGTTCTGAATGTGGATTATCACTATTATTCTCATTACTCTTGTGTCTGCGGGTACCCCTATTTATTGTTAGCTTTGCATTAACGGAAACTGGTTTCACGTTAGATATATCGCTACAATATACTTTTACAATATCTTTCGTACGTACGATATCAATACCTTTATTTTCATCATTGCGCAGGATAAATTTTAACTTCATAACACCGGTGATATCCGACAAGCTAGTGCAATCCCAACAATAGAATTGATCAGGTTCTACTTTTACGTGGTTGCTTTCGCTGCGGGTTTCTTGCTTTTTATCCTCTGTTTTCTTTGCCATGCCCCTTGTAATTGCTAATAGTTTACGCTTTGCCGTTTCATCTGTAACTGGAGGTATCAATGCTTTTAAAGAGTCAGAATCCAACTCAATTCTTGACAAGGCATCAGCATTCGTGTTCATGCTGCCCTTTTTGTACACAATCGTGAAATCATAATCCGATAAGTCAACTCTAATTCTAGTGAGTTTTGATGAAGGATTTGCATGGGTGAATAAAGATACTAGTGGTCTATGGTCTGTGACAACTACGAACTTTCTTCCGTAGAGATAGGGTCTGAAAAAGTTTATGCCCCAATGTATGGCTAAAAGTTCTTTTTCTATGACTGGTTTGTTGATGTCGTGCTTTGCTAGCGACTTGCTTGCATACGAAATTGGTAAATCCTGTCCAATTTCACCTTGCGATAATACAGCGCCTAATACGTAATTAGATGCATCAGTTGTTAAAATGAATGGTTTTTCGAAATTTGGATACTGCAAAATTGGTGGCTCAATTAATTTATTCTTAAGTGTTTCATACGCTTCTTGACATTCTTCGGTCCATTCAAAAGTAACGTTCTTTTTCAATAGCGAGTTCAAACTTTTGGCAATTCCGGCAAAATTCGGAATAAAACGCCTGTAGTAGTTGCAGAACGCAACAAATCTGCGTACTTCATCTGCACATTTCGGAACCGGATAGTTTCTGATCGTCTCAAATTTAGATGGGTCTGTTTTAACACCTTCACTGGTTATCAAATGCCCTAAATACACTACTTCCGATTTCAAAAAGTGACACTTCCCAGGGTTCAACTTCAAGTTGTACTGTCGCATTCGCTGTAACACTTTGCGAAGATTATCATTGTGGTGTTTGACACTGCATCCAAAAACTATGATGTCATCTACGTATAGGAATGCCTCATGACTTAAACCACTCAAAGCTATCGTCAACATCCGTTGGAAACTGTTGGACGAAATCTTTAATCCAAATGGTAGTCTCTTGAATTGATAGTGACCATCACTGGTCGAAAACGCGGTGACGGGTCTAGATTCTTTCTCAAGTTCGATTTGGTGGAATGAACTAGTCATGTCCAAAGTTGAGAAATACTTCGCTCTACCGAGTCTATCTAGAACGTCTTCCAATCTAGTCAAAGGAAACTTATCATTGATGATTTTGTCGTTCAATCTACGAAAATCCACTACAAGTCTCCACTTAGCTTTACCATCTGAAGTCTTCTTCGGTACAACCAAAAGTGGTGAATTGTATGGGCTTACTGACGGTTCGACAATATCATTGTCTTCTAAGTCTCTGACTTGTTGTAATATTTCTTCGTTTTGAGCTTGAGGTAGCCTATAATTCTTAATGTAGACCGGACTATCGTCTGCCATCTGCAGCTTTTGTCTGTAGAAATTGTTTGTTGTTAATTTCTCTTCCTCCAAGTGAAAAATATCTTGATACTCTTTGATTATCTCAAGCAAACTGTCCATAGATCCTTTGTCCAAATTATCTGTATCTATAACTCCCAGCAGTTTCTCGAAACGCTTCTGATCACCTCTCTGTTGTCTTCCTGCATATACCTTGTAGTTTTTTAGTGGTTCAACCTCTACGTTGAAGTTGTTTATGACTACATCTCTATCAGTTGTGTTCAGAACCTTTACGTGTCGAACGCCTTTGGCTGGTATAATAGTGTTTCCGATGAAAACACCCTTCTCAATTTCTGCGTTCAGCACAATGCTATCCTCATCGATGCTTACATTTATCGGAACTATTGCTTCAGTTCTCGCGGATATATTAATTCCCGAATGGTTCTGACGTTTTGTATCCATGGGTAATACAATTTCCTCATCTGACACACTAAAAGAAATGGTGAATGTTTCATAATCAATTTTACTCATGAAACTAACTAATAAATCTCTACCGATAATACCGTCTGTACTAATCGGAAAATTGTCGTCTACAATGTGAAATAGTTCTGTTATCCTTCTGTTCCCAATTAATAAATTTAATTTCGAAGTACCTAAAGACGTAGTTACTTCCTTAGTAATACCAGTTAACTTAATTTTATCTTTGTTATTCACTCTATGTTCTAACGCCTTAAATATACCTACTTTACAAATTGATACGTCTGCACCTGTATCTATCAAGAACGATAGTTGTCTATTCGCTCCATCACTATAAATTCTTAAGTAATTCGTGCAGCCATCAGTTATTCTGTAAATTTTACATTCTTTACTCATGTTATTTATTCCGGGAGGTTCCTCATTTCCTCTCCGGAACCTAGGACGTTTCCCTGGTCCGAAATTACATGTAGACTTCTATTATTGTTATTGCGGTGATTACTATGGTTGTTGGCATATCTGTTATTCCTACGGTGATTATCTCTGTTATCATTATTATCTCTATAATGATTTGATCTGTTATCTGTTTTTCTATTAAAATTTCTATGGTTATCGTATCTTTTATTCCTAAAATCTCTTCGACTGTCTCTATCCCTATAACCATTGCTATTTCTATCATTGCCATTGTTTCTGTATCTTCGATCACGGTTATTTCTATTATTTGCAAAATTGCCGATATGCATTACGCTACTCGTAGCTTGAGATTCTAATGTCTCAATCTCTTGCGCTAATGATACTGCCTCAGCAAAAGTTTTGGGCCTAGCTGAAAATATTGTGCCCTTCAGCTGGTCATTAAGTCCACTTTTAAAGATAGTGAGTGCATAAGTATCGTTCATTTGCGCGATAACTTTCTTTTCTGGTTCCGTAGCCTGATTACCTAGCCCCTGTACTTGTAACTGATTGAGCTCATCTACCAAAGATAAAATTTTATCTTTATATGTAGTAACAGAAGATCTGTTCTGACACATGTTACTGAGCATAGAATGAATCTGTGGTACTGTTTTATTGTTTCTAAACCTGCTAGATAATTCATCTTTTAAGGATTCAAAAGTGCTGATTGAGGTGTTAATCAAAGATAATCTCACATTCGCGGTAAGCTTAACTTTAGTGACAAAATCTATGAGTTGGGTTTTTCCTGAAGCGGTTAATGTGGAATTTAGTAATTCTACTATCTTCAAAAAGGATTCTAATTCCTTATACTTTCCCTCGAAAGTAGGAATTATTTTTATGGCAGTCTCTAGACTAAACTCAGACATCTTGGCTTTGTCTTCTAGTACTTGTAAACTAGTCTCTAATTCTTCGGTGATGTCGCACTCTTGTTGGACGTCTTCCGCAGAATATCCTTGTTTACCAAGCTGTAGCCAGATTTCTCCCTCCAATATCGCTGATACCGCTTTGAACTTTAGTTTTATATCTAAAACCTCAGAGCTTTCGTCATTAAAATTGCTGATTGTTTTCCTAAATTTTTCTTTACGCGCCTGTAAATCGTTCAATTTTTCTTTTAAAGTTTCAAACCTATATAAATTCTTCGAACTTTTTCTTAAATTTCTCAAAACCTGTTCGTTTTCCAAGATTAAACCTTCTAAAGTGTCCATACATAATTATTGTAAGACTGGAATTTTGTAAGAAAGAAACGTACATTCATAAATAAAAGTTTTTTTTTTTTTTTAAAATTCATGTATCAAGACATATATATTGTTTTAATTATTGCTATACATCTATACTCCTATTTAACCTCTTAGTTACATATTCCTTATTCTTTTTATTGTAAACATAGAATATTCCTAATATTATACAGAAAATTGCTGCTGTTGTTAAGGATTGTTGATACTCCTGTATCACCGTTACCTCCTCCGTCGAGCAATTATTTCCCATCTTCTTTAAGTTCCCGTAGTCTCTTCCGGAAATACTCTTTCTGCTGCCCAAAAGAAATTCGTACCAATCTGTGTAGTTCCGCTCGTTCACGCTTTAACTTTGTTTTCCTGCCTCCACGTGGCCGTCTTGGTTTGGGGATTGTGTCCAAGATATCTTTTTCAGCCTTCCTTTTGTTGAATTCTTCAATTCTCCTAGGTCTGGGTCCAAGTGTGTTTATTGCTGTGGGCTTGTAGTAGGATGGTGTAGTCGACACTGGCTCAGGGACGTATTCTTCCCGTTCTGACTGTCCTTCTTCTTCTATGCAGCTGCCCGAATTTCCATAGTAGATTCCAGAATTCCGTTCATCAGGATCGCCATGAAATATGATGGGGTCGTCACGAGATAAGTTCGTTGTTGGGCCTTGGGATATTTCTCTGTTTTCTTGTATCGTCGCAGGGTCCTTACTGAAGAGGAATAAAGGTTAGACTAACCCAACAGTGGAGAGTGGATTGTACCACTATTCAACCTACCAAAGCGGCGAGGCCGCAGTTATTGCTGGCACCATGTCAAAGCTAACCTTAGACATTTGCCGTGCTTGAATTATGCTCCGCAAGAATAACCTCGCTAGCAGAGACCCAATAGAATAAAAGTGTATTGCACGCTTACTCAAATGAATCTATTTTCACAATATTCTTACCACTCCTTATATACGATTTTTACAAAACATTACAAACATAACTTAACCTATTTTATGATCTAAACTCAGCATGCCCTGAAATAAATCAATAACACACAAATTTCCCATGACACAATAATCTATATGAATCACATGTGTTCAACTTTCACACGCTACACTTGACCAACATTTCTAGCGCCACAACACGTACAAGATTTATTGCCATGTGCGCTTATTCACACTGTAACCAAAACATAACATATTTGGATCGCGTGCCACAGTGACACATAATTTATTATCGATCGCAACAAGACTCTGTACTGCATTTGAATATACCATATGGCATGGATATTCACGGTCGCTACTCGGAAACCTGATATGGTTAGTTGAGCACAAGTGTATAGCATAGTACTTGACCTATATAATACGTGTGGTCTGCTATTACGTATACGATATGAATGAACTACATGGTGTTCTATTTTGACTTGTTTGTTTTGCTTTGATTTATTTCATGCACGTGATGGTATATCATTACAAATAAGTCGGTAGAACTTTATAGTTTTCTTTGACCGTGTGACCCATGTTTTCCAAAGCATATACATTAATTGAAAGATTGTTTTGTTGCTCAAACCGGGGGATCTGTTTGATAGTCATCGGGAACGTAATATCCTTAAGATTCAGGACATTAGAGTAGTGGGGGTATTTTATTACACGTTGTGGATGCTTCTTTGCCGGATGTAGGGCTGATATTATCGCCCATGCAAAGCATGCATTGTCACTATTTTGGACATTTACACATGCTTCACGACGTTTTATTAGTGGTGGCAGCTCAATATAGGATGATCCAAGCAGCGGAGTATATTTGTTCATATTGATTGTTAAATTAATAATAGCTGATAATGCCCACCCACTTTCTTTTTCCTGGAACTCCTCCAGTTTTTTCAAAACTGGTTCTTGAATGTTTTGCTCAAACCAAACATTTATATTTGTATCGCGGTAGATGGGGGCATTCTTTGTGTTCATATACTTAAATTCAAGTATCTCCTCATCACCTCGCGCGATTTTAAATTCTGCACAGAAAACGGTGTTGACTTTGAGAGTGGCTTCCTTTTTAAGCGCGTTATTTATGCGGCGCTGAAAGAGTCCAACACAGTCCTTAAGGAACTTCTTTGGTTCTTTATGTGTTAAGTTGATAATTGCTCCTGTCCTAATGCGATCATTGAACGCGGACTGTACATCCTCCCATTTAACTCGGGAAGAAGCCCAATTAGAACGGCGTAAGATGTGTCCACCTCCTGACAATAAGTTTTGCGCTTTTAGTTGTATGCGCATTCTTTTTAATATACCTATAGCTGTCATCAGTTGAGTCTTTTTACTCACGTTGTTGGTCTGCCTCAAAGAATTATTGAGCTTACGTAAAGAATTACTAAGCTTTTTATGTACGGCACTTATAAATTCGCGGTTATTTTTGGCATTGATAAATGCAGTTTGTAAGTCTTCAACTAAATTTTTCACATTCATATTTTATACTTTATAATTGTTAATAGCACTGTATGAACTGTATCGCACGGCAAGTACTTGTTGAATGATGTGATTCAGGATGAGGTATGCTATTTATAATTTTCCAGTTAATAATTAAAAGTGTAAAATACAAAGTTTATATGTGTTTTGAGAATACATTTACTTATTAATTGCATTAATCTACAAAATTCTATGAATTTAATAATTATAAATACTTCCTCTCTGAGGTCAGCCTAATACTATAATAACAGGAGCACAAAGTTTGCAGTAACTCAATTGAGTAATAATTGCTATGAATGCAATCAATTTCATCTTGATTCGTATATTTATGCTCATATGCATTTATTACTGTATTAATTTACAAACCCAGAGGCCAACGTGTTTATGCATGAAAGATACAATCAGACACATCTCAAGCACCTGCAAATAACCAACATCCAATCAAGATATTCAAGTGATTCCCTGACGTCATATAAAATAATAATCTTCTCTTACCGTTTCTTTTAACTCATATTTATAACACACATTGACTCTTCGCCTTAGTTATATCGTTAAAGGAAAATTATGCATGCAAAATTGCCGTCCATTCATAAATTGCTAAAAACGCAACGTACGCTATGCAGAAGCAACGTTTCAGTTAAATAAACCAGCAAAACAAGTTTTTCTTACTATCTGCACAAGACTTTCGCATAAGGAGATTGTCATTCGTTTGGATTTGTAAAGATCGTGATTCCGCTATTGAATTCTGATTGCTTGAGATAGAATCTGATCACCTGGTAGCAGGTTTTAGCCTTTAGTTTGTTGGCCATTCAAGTGAATGCGAAATGTCTAATTTTATTTTATTAAATTTGAAGGGAAATAGGTGTGGGTATTTCGCAACATTGCACAATGCAGCGGTGAGTTATTCTTGAACCTAGGGGGAGGGACGGTTTCAAGTTGGGGGGGGGGGGAGTTGAAGAGGTTCTTCTATGACACCATACCAATTTCCATGTGTGAAAGTGAGAGAGAGAGGCAAATAGAGCAACATATATAATGCTACCTCTTTCTATCAATTTTATACACACTTTTGAGAATTTAGAGGCCCCTTTAAAAATACACAGGAAATTGGGCTAGAACTCTCATAGCTTATCTAAGGCGTCTTCATTGCACGGAACTTGTGATTTGAGAATCGTTTTCGTTCTTGACTTCTTCTCCTTGCAGTTTGATATGATGTTCTCAAAGTTGTTAGAAGGTTCGACTTGGAATGATTTCACAACTTTTTTCTTCTTTTGAACAAGTTTCTTCTTAGAAGTTTGTGTTTGCTTATTAGCGGACTTTTCAGCAACTGACGACATCCTTTTAAATTGTAAAAGACACAACTATGGTTTCGATGGTTTGATCACGCTGCTTTTATATATCCGACCTCCTATCTGCAGGTCTGATTGAAGTACTCCCCACCATTTTACAAAGAGGTCTTCAAATAAATTTTCCGGAATAGATCAACTATTTCACCATCATTGAAATTATAATCTGTAGAGGAAAACCGGTTCAGAAATGTTTTGAAGCTCCAGCCACTGCAACGAATATAAAGAAAAACACCGCAATACTGTCCGCATGTGGTTGAGAACGCAATCTGTAGCCTCTGAATATTATTTACGAAAACTTTACCATTGTGTCGAAGAAATCTTTTGAAGTACTTGTTAGTAGGATATTTACCGAAAGAGTCAAAGTACTCGATAGGCCCTTTTCTAGGAATGGAAAAGGCCACCCAATGCGTGCCACTTTTATGAGCTGGATCTGTATTCGCAATAATACAAGCAGGTTTCTTCATTTCACGGGGTAAGTGATCGCACCGGAAAACTCCCATGAAAAATCTTTTAGCAACATGATTTCGCTTTAGTGAACTATCAAGTTCGATCGTGTTCATTCCTGTTCCTTAGAGGTGATTGCGCCAAGGTTAATGATCCTAGTACGAGGCGTAACGTAGCTCTGAAGGAATTCCTTTGTTGGCTCCCCATGTACGAAAATAGTTGAAAACTTTGTGTTTTATAAGATCCTCATCCGGACGCTTAAGTTCAAGGTTTCCAGACACACCAGTTTGATCTGTAGTGCTAGCTGCTGAAGTAGGATATTTGTAAACGATCTCCTTTGTATACACTTTATCTGGTGAAATAAAGCCTGCAAAGGCAATTTTTTTAAAGAAGGTAAAGTGCCCTTCTGAAAACTACTCGGTATTTACCAGACAATTAGTCATGGTACTGTAGTTATCTCTAGCCAATGCTCAGATAAATAATAAATATCGAAGTGTTGAACCTCTTTATATACCTTTTTATAGACTCGAGTAAACGTTTCGATTTTTATCGATTTCAATATTCGTTTCATACTCTGCATATACAATGCATGTCACACTATTTTTTAATGCCTCTTTGAACCTTCCGTAGATTCTTACAACACCTTGATTCAATAAACTGCCACAAGTTGATTCGTATGAATTACCTGCTGTTAAGTCAAATGCTAGCAAAAAGCAACCATTGTCGAAGAATTGTTTGGATATCTGATGACCTTTATCGAAATAATTGATACCAGTACCCTTGAAAACGCTCAAGTACCCCCGGGTGCTGAGTGGTTTTTCTTTTGAATAATCGAAATCTATAGGTTGATTTGGCACTTGTACGCCATTAACTGACAAATTAAATCTCGTGATGTTATTGTGTTTGAAGTTATATGGATTTTTAGTACGTTTTCCGGTGTAGGCGTCGTTGTCTACCATCCCGAAAATGAGCAAGTTCGGTAATTGACCAACCACTATATTGTCCAGCGATAGTGTGAATGTATTTGTTGGTAACGTGTATGTTTTCACTTTGACGCGTTTGTACGGGTATACTGCATTTGAACGTTGCAGTACTGTTTCATGTGCCAGGAGAATATTGGGATTGACGCTTACATGATTTATGTACATTGTTGCTTCCAGTATTTTAATTCGAGGCGAGAATTTATCATCTTTCGAGTACATGTAAAATTCAGGTTTCTCTAAAGATAATATGACGCGCAAATCCACACCATTAATCAATAGTTTTTCTTGGTTAAATATGTCGCTATGGATCTTTCCCATTAGCTCGACGACATTACTTTTCTCTACTAGTGCTGATCTGCTAAGATAGCCTTTATTCTCAGACTTTGGACCAGCGCCTTCAATCATTTCCATTTCATTCTGGTCAAGATACCATCCAACCGATTCGAGATGAGTTGTTGCTGCATCTTTCCCGTAATTCAATAGATTTTCAATGTATGCCCTGTACTGATGGTTTTTGTCTGTTTGAGCTATATTCTTCCCATTCAACTGAATTGTACATTGTCTAAAAAGCGAATGCATCAAATTATTTGCGACGCCAATTGGATCAGCTTCGACTTTTCTTCCATCAGCACCCTTAATTGTTTCAGTCCCTGTGAATAACTCCTCTTTACCATCCTTTATTTTAACCATCTGCACTTTGAGACGAAGATATATACTGGATAAATCACGATACGTATCACCATGTCCGAGAGAGATGAATTTCAGTACAGATGAGTTATCCAATGAAGCTCTCGGTTTGTATGCAACTTCTTCTGTTTTCAAAATGTTGCTTTGAATCGGTGATGTGGAAAAAATGTCCAATTCGGATTTCATGCATTCTTTGTAGGGGTCATGTTAATTACTTATCAAATATGTCCAACACACGTTTCTTGATAGCTTTTCGTTCACCCTCTTAATCTTTTTACGTGAGGCTCTTTTTACGTGAGGCTCTTTTTACAGTTTTTTTTCAATTAACCAGCTTTACGTCGCTTAGGAGAAGACTCGAATTGAATTGTTGTGAACGGGTTAGCTCTTTTTATAGCCATTCGATTACCAGCACCATCCATCTTATCAAAAAGTTTGTTTATACTTTTCTGAGCTAACTCCTGTGCTGCAGTTTGTCCGTGTTCTCTTAAGAGCTCGTTAAGAGATTTGTTCCCAACCTTCTGTATAATAGCCTTACCGGTCTTGACCGCTTGTCGTTTTATAGCTTTTACACCTGACGCAGCCAAAGGTTTTAGATAACGTAATAAACCACTGAAAAAACTTCCTATACCTCTACCGCGCTGATAGATAATTGGGGCTCGATAGAAATCTCCAATATCTGATAAATTTCCACCACTCTGGACCAAATAATAGCGTGTGTAGTGCGAGTTCATGTCGTTAACATCGGTATTGAATATTAACACTATAACCCTTACATCAATGTATGTGAATATTTATACTTTTTCTTACCGACGTTTGAAGTGAAGCATTATATATGTGGGAGTAAAACTTGGTTCAAAGTCTACTGGTTCACCTTGTTGATCGGCGACTTTAATAGAAATGCTTTCGAAAAAAGTTTTCTCCACAGCACAGTACTCTTGAAATATACAAGTGTGGTTGCCATGAAATATGTGTTGGTCGTCAGATGGGCCTCTAAATGTTTCTGATTCAGTCCGGGTGCAATTTGGTTTTCTACTGCTGTGAGAAAAGTATTTGATTTAATCCAGCAGTGGAGAGCAAAGTATTGTCAGAATTCAACCTACCAAAGCGGCGAGGCCGCAGTTATTGATGGCACCATGTCAAAGCTAATCTTAAACATTTGCCGTGCTTAATTTTGCTATGCAAGTATAACCTCGCAAGAGCAGAGATTCAGTAAAACAACTGTGTTCAGTACGTCTACTCAAATGAATCTATTTTTTAATCATTCTTACAACTCCTTATATGCGATTTTTACAAACATAACTTAACCTACTTTATTACCTAAACTCAGCATGCCCTGAAATAAATCATTAACGCATATATTTTCTCATGACACAAAATTCTACATGAATCACATGTGTTCTACTTTCTCACGCTACACTTGACCAATATTTCTAGCGCCACTCAATCAACATGTACAAGATTTATCGCCATGTGCGCTCATTCATACTGTAATAGCATATACAGACGACGAACATGGTTCGCCAACTTGGTGCGAAAACATGTTTTAAAACTTCGATACAGACGTTCGCACCAAATGCCGCACATCAGTACATTGAACATCAGTTTGCACTGAATTTCAAGGTTCACGCACATGTTGGCGAACCTGAGAAAAGGGTAAGTGTTTACCTGCGTACAACAACAATTGCACGTGTTCGCTCACCAAGTTGGCGAACCATGTTCGTCGTCTGTAGATACTATAACCAAAATACATAATATTTGGGTCACGTGCCATGGTGACACATAATTTATATCGATCGCAACATGACTCTGCATTGCATTCGAATATACCATATGGCATGGATATTCACGGTCGCTACTCGGAAACCTGATATGGTCAGTTGAGCGCAAGTGTATAGCATTGTACTCGACCTACATGATGCGTGTGGTCTGCTATTACGTAGACAATATTAGTGAATTGCATGGTGCTCTATTTTGATTTATTTGTTTTGATTGCTCTGATTTGATTTATTTCATGCATGTTGATGGTATATCATTACACTTTTACCCTTTTTTTGATTAGGGATCATTTGCAACAAAAAAAAAATGAAGACTAATCACAAACATTAAGTTCAATAGTCCCAGAAGGGGTTTTTACAATAATATTCTCTTATCTTTAGTCACAACAAAGTTTATCATTCTTAATGTATTTTAAAACATAACAAAATTTTTCTATTTTTAGGTTCATATTTTTTTTTTTTTCGTGTAGTCACAATAAAGCTAACTTAGCTTAACTTAACATAATGCGTATCATTCTGAACGTTTTTTTTTTATTACAAAATTTTTCTATAAGTAGGTTCGTATACATATTTTTTTATTTATCTACATTGTCGTTTATGTTACATGTGTGGTAAGGTTTTAATCTGTTCTCATGTACTAATTTACGGTTTCCTGCTATGTCTAAAGTGACATTACAGTGATCCATGTCCAATACTCTATATGGACCTTTATATGGTGGTTGATGCTTCTTTCTATTTTCATTTCTCAAAAGTACTAAATCTCCTATTTTAGGATTCAAAGAATGTATATTTGTTTGGTTCATTGTTCTCTTGATTTTAACTTTTTCAATCAAACTTCGTGCTCTATTGATCGTCATCCTCAATCTTGCCTTTAACTCGTTGGCATAATCATCTAAATCGTAAATTACATCTTGATTATCAACTATGTAATTTGGTAAGTATGGAAGTTTACCGAGTTTACCGAAAGTCAATTCAAATGGAGTGTAGTTTGTATCTACACTTGGGGTTGTATTGTACGCAAATGTGTAATATGAAACCTATTTGTCCCATTGTTGGTCATCAGCGAACGAATACATATATTCGTTTAGTACCCGATGATTCCTTTCTACTACTCCTAACGTCTGGTGGTGATATGGTGTTGAAAATATTTGTTTTATTTTTAGCAAATCACAGATGTTGCTTATAAGCTTATTCGCAAATTCAGTACCTAAATCAGACTTGAGTATTTTGAAATGTCCATACTTTAATATAAATTCATTAACTATTCCTACAGCTATGGTTTGTGCTTCTTTATTCTCTATTGGGAACGCTACCACAAATTTAGTTCGCTCACATGGTAAGGTTAATATGTATCTATAGCTATTAGATATCCTTAGTGGACCTACGGTATCTATTTGTATTGTTTCAAAACTCGTTGTTGGTGTGTCGGTTTTCATAATTTCTTCTTTTGTGTGTCTCACCTGTTTGTTTATTTGATAAGGTGTGCAATTCTTTATGTGGGATTTAACCATACCGTTCATGTTTTTCCAGCAATATCTTTGTTTAAGTTTTAACAAAGTCTTGCGAATCCCTAAATGTCCTCTGTGCGGTGAATTGTGATATTCTTCTATTAATTTCACCTGTTCATCTTTATTCGTTATTCTAGCGGGCGGCTTGTATATCATTATTCTTAGCTTCATATGCGCATTATCTTTACCTTTTCGTTGCAACAGGTTAAATACTTTCTTAAATTCTTCTTTGTCTATAGACTTCAATATAATATCATCACTTGATAATGAGAGTTCTTGGATTTTGTTACGTCTAGCAAAATCTAATAGTTTCTCCATAATCAAAACGTGTTCTGAATGTGGATAATCACTATTATTCTCATTATGTTTGTTTCTGTGGGTACCCCTATATATTGTTAGCTTTGCATTAACGGAAACTGGTTTCACATTAGATATATCGCTACAATATACTTTTACAACATCTTTTGTACGTACGATATCTATACCTTTATTTTCATCATTGCGCAGGATAAATTTCAACTTCATAGCACCGGTGATATTCGACAAGCTAGTGCAATCCCAACAATAGAATTGATCAGGTTCTACCTTTACGTGGGTTCTACCTTTGCTTTCAATGCGGGTTTCTTGCTTTTTATCCTCTGTTTTCTTTGCCATGCTCCTTGTAATTGTTAATAGTCTACGCTTTGCTGTTTCATCTATAACTGGAGGTATTAACGCTTTTAAAGAGTCAGAATCCAACTCAATTCTTGACAAAGCATCAGCATTCGTGTTCATGCTGCCTTTTTGGTACACAATCGTGAAATCATAATCCGATAAGTCAACTCTGATTCTAGTGAGTTTTGATGAAGGATTTGCATGGGTGAATAAAGATACTAGTGGTCTATGGTCTGTGACAACTACGAACTTTCTTCCGTAGAGATAGGGTCTGAAAAAGTTTATGCCCCAATGTATGGCTAAAAGTTCTTTTTCTATGACTGGTTTGTTAATGTCGTGTTTCGCTAGCGACTTGCTTGCATACGAAATTGGTAAATCCTGTCCAATTTCACCTTGCGATAATACAGCGCCTAATGCGTAATTAGATGCATCAGTTGTTATAATGAATGGTTTTTCGAAATTTGGATACTGCAGACGTGGTGGCTCAATTAATTTATTCTTAAGTGTTTCATACGCTTTTTGACACTCTTCGGTCCATTCAAATGTAATGTTCTTTTTCAGTATCGAGTTCAAACTTTTGGCGATTCCGGCATAATTCGGAATAAAACGCCTGTAGTAGTTGCAGAACGCAACAAATTTGCGTACTTTTTTTCTTCCTTAAGGCTATAAAAAACCTAAGTTAAGTTAACATCTAAATATCTATCATAATTATTCATTGTATATTTAGGAAACTTGTCATACATCACGAAGTAAACTGTATATAAATACCTTTTAAAAATGAAAAATGTTTCTTATTTAATCACTTATCATCTTACTGAAAGCATGTCCGAGTTCATTTTTGACATCCAATTTGTTTCTGGAAATCAAGGGCACTATTTTGCGAAAGAGTTGGCCATACTTCCGTACGATTCGACTGTACCTACAATTTACTAATTCAGACCTCCCTATCCTTACCAGGAGTTGAGCGGAAAGGCACGGAGGCAAAACGAGTTCGAAGCAAAGAACGTCAACGGATTGCGATGGGATGACGGTGAGGTTAGCTACAACAATCTTCCACACATTCTAATGCCATTCAGTGAATCTACGATCTACGTAAAAGGTGATGCAAAAGTCAAATTTCTAAAGAGTATCTACCTTCCACAAACATAGTTCATCTGGAGATACCGAAACTACGAGATCTCAAGAATTTCAAGACCATCTGTAAAATGCATGATGCACTTTCAGGGACACGATGTGCTGCGCAAACTTGTATTTATCTTTACATGTATTTTCTTTACATATATACTAAATATTATTGAAATAAAAACTTGTTTTTGTCTTACTACGTCAATTTATTTCATTACATTAAAAATAAGGTTACAGCTACACAATATTGGAATTTCATAAAAAAGCCTAGAATAATTAATATGCATATAAGATGTACGAGGTGGTATAAAAAAGTCCTCATTTTTCAGCTTCAATAGATCCTTCTCCCTGCATCTATTACAGTACTGCTCGTAATACTCCTTCACATATTCCGAGGCCAGGTTGTTGTGGTACATGACAATGTTAAAAAATTCCATCATGTCGGACAGCTTGAATAGCTCCAGATGTTTGAGTGTTATGTTGCCACCACCTACAGGTATCTGATACCGTTTTAAAAGGGCCAATTGATTTTCCGGATATTCTTCACCTGCTGAAGTCTTCAAATCGTTGAGGTAACTGTAGAGTGAAATCCATTGACTGTAGTCAATTGCCAGTGGGAAACGTCCATGGTAGTGGAAGATTGCCTTCGCCTGAAATGTCTGCGGGTCAAATCCGAGAGTGACCCTATGGCTATGGCATCCATCCAGGTAGTAAGTGTAGTTCAGTAAGGCGTCTTCATTGCACGGAACTTGTGATTTGAGAATCGTTTTCGTTCTTGACTTCTTCTCCTTGCAGTTTGATATGATGTTCTCAAAGTTGCTAGAAGGTTCGACTTGGAATGATTTCACAACTTTTTTCTTCTTTTGAACAAGTTTCTTCTTAGAAGTTTGTGTTTGCTTATTAGCGGACTTTTCAGCAACTGACGACATCCTTTTAAATTGTAAAAGACACAACTATGGTTTCGATGGTTTGATCACGCTGCTTTTATATATCCGACCTCCTATCTGCAGGTCTGATTGAAGTGCTCCCCACCATTTTGCAAAGAGGTCTTCAAATAAATTTTCCGGAATAGATCAACTATTTCACCATCATTGAAATTATAATCTGTAGAGGAGAACCGGTTCAGAAATATTTTGAAGCTCCTGCCACTGCAACGAAAATAAAGAAAAACACCGCAATACTGTCCGCATGTGGTTGAGAACGCACTCTGTAGCCTCTGCCTATTATTTACAAAAACTTTACCATTGTGTCGAAGAAATCTTTTGAAGTACTTGTTAGTAGGATATTTACCGAAAGAGTCAAAGTACTCGATAGGCCCTTTTCTAGGAATGGAAAAGGCCACCCAATGCGTGCCACTTTTATGAGCTGGATCTGTATTCGCAATAATACAAGCAGGTTTCTTCATTTGGCGGGGTAAGTGATCGCACCGGAAAACAAACATGAAAAATCTTTTAGCAACATGATTTCGCTTTAGTGAACTATCAAGTTCGATCGTGCTCATTCCTGTTCCTTAGAGGTGATTGCGTCAAGGTTAATGATCCTAGTACGAGGCGTAACGTAGCTCTGAAGGAATTCCTTTGTTGGCTCCCCATGTACGAAAATAGTAGAAAACTTTGTGTTTTATAAGATCCTCATCCAGACGCTTAAGTTCAAGGTTTCCAGACACACCAGTATGATCTGTAGTGCTAGCTGCTGAAGTAGGATATTTGTAAACGATCTCCTTTGTATACACTTTATCTGGTGAAATAAAGCCTGCAAAGGCAATTTTTTTAAAGAATGTAAAGTGCCCTTCTGAATACTACTCGGTATTTACTAGACAATTAGTCATGGTACTGTAGTTATCTCTAGCCAATGTTCAGATAAATAATAAATGTCGAAGTGTTGAACCTCTTTATATACCTTTTTATAGACTCGAGTAAACGTTTCGATTTTTATCGATTTCAATATTCGTTTCATTCTCTGCATATACAATGCATGTCACACTATTTTTTAATGCCTCTTTGAACCTTCCCTAGATTCTTACAACACCTTGATTCAATAAACTGCCACAAGTTGATTCGTATGAATTATCTGCTGTCAAGTCAAATGCTAGCAAAAAGCAACCATTGTCGAAGAATTGTTTGGATATCTGATGACCCTTATCGTAATAATTGATACCAGTACCCTTTAAAAGGCTAAAGAACCACCGGGTGCTGAGTGGTTTTTCTTTTGAATATTCGAATTTTATAGGTTGATTTGGTACTTGTACGCCATTAACTGACAAATTAAATCTCGTGATGTTATTGTGTTTGAAGTTATATGGATTTTTAGTACGTTTTCCGGTGTAGGCGTCGTTGTCTACCATCCCGAAAATGAGCAAGTTCGGTAATTGAGCAACCACTATATTGTCCAGCGATAGTGTGAATGTATTTGTTGGTAACGTGTATGTTTTCACTTTGACGCGTTTGTACGAGTATACTGCATTTGAACGTTGCAGTACTGTTTCATGTGCCAGGAGAATATTGGGATTGACGCTTACATGATTCATGTACATTGTTGCTTCCAGTATTTTAATTCGAGGCGAGAATTTATCATCTTTCGAGTACAGGTAAAATTCAGGTTTGTCTAAAGATAATATGACGCGCAAATCCACACCATTAATCAATAGTTTTTCTTGGTTAAATATGTCGCTATGGATCTTTCCCATTAACTCGACGACATTACTTTTCTCTACTAGTGCTGATCTGCTAAGATAGCCTTTATTCTCAGACTTTGGACCAGCGCCTTAAATCATTTCCATTTCATTCTGGGCAAGATACCATCCAACCGATTCGAGATGAGTTGTTGCTGCATCTTTCCCGTAATTCAATAGATTTTCAATGCATGCCCTGTACTGATAGTTGTTGTCTGTTTGAGCTATATTCTTCCCATTCAAATGAACTGTACATTGTCTAAAAAGCGAATACATCAAATTATTTGCGACGCCAATTGGATCATCTTCGACTTTTCTTCCATCAGCACCCTTAATTGTTTCAGTCCCTGTGAATAACTCCTCTTTACCATCCTTTATTTTAACCATCTGGACTTTGAGACGAAGATATATACTGGATAAATCACGATACGTATCACCATGTCCGAGAGAGATGAATTTCAGTACAGATGAGTTATCCAATGAAGCTCTCGGTTTGTATGCAACTTCTTCTGTTTTCAAAATGTTGCTTTGAATCGGTGATGTGGAGAAAATGTCCAATTCGGATTTCATGCATTCTTTGTAGGGGTCATGTTAATTACTTTTCAAATATGTCCAACACACGTTTCTTGATAACTTTTCGTTCACCCTCTTAATCTTTTTACGTGAGGCTCTTTTTACAGTTTTTTTCAATTTACCAGCTTTACGTCGCTTAGGAGAAGACTTGAATTGAATTGTTGTGAACGGGTTAGCTCTTTTTATAGCCATTCGATCACCAGCACCATCCATCTTATCATAAAGTTTGTTTATACCTTTCTGAGCTAACTCCTGTGCTGCAGTTTGTCCGTGTTCTCTTAAGAGCTCTTTAAGAGATTTGTTCCCAACCTTCTGTATAATAGCCTTACCGGTCTTGACCGCTTGTCGTTTTATAGCTTTTACACCTGACGCAGCCAAAGGTATTAGATAACGTAATAAACCACTGAAAAAACTTCTTATACCTCTACCGCGCTGATAGATAATTGGGGCTCGATAGAAATCTCCAATATCTGATAAATTTCCACCACTCTGGACCAAATAATAGCGTGTGTAGTGCGAGTTCATGTCGTTAACATCGGTATTGAATATTAACACTATAACCCTTACATCAATGTATGTGAATATTTATACTTTTTCTTACCGACGTTTGAAGTGAAGCATTATATATGTGGGAGTAAAACTTGGTTCAAAGTCTACTTGTTCACCTTGTTGATCGGTGACTTTAATAGAAATGCTTTCGAAAAAAGTTTTTTCCACAGCACAGTACTCTTGAAATATACAAGTGTGGTTGCCATGAAATATGTGTTGTGTAATCATGCATGTTGATGGTATATCATTACACTCTACATGTTTGAATCTGAAAATACTGTCGCAATCTTGCAAAGGAATCGTACGAAAATTTCGCACCAATTTATCAGCTAATATTCTAGGTTTGATAATGTCTGTGTGAACGTTAATTAAATTGGGGCTTTCACAATCGCTAACGGCCTTGAATGCCGTAGCACGACGCGTTGTTTTATCAAGCTCATGTACGTTTTTTCCAACCGACTTAGACTGTCAAGAAATATTGACTTATCGAAAGATTCTTGTATCGAGACATCAATCAGATCTGGATCGCGTTTATCAACAGTTGTTTTTAAAAATGCATCAATGAATAGGCCAGCAATATTTTCAGTTTTAGACACTTCAATTGGTACTGGTGTTGTACCCGTTGTTCCATCACTCCTTTTGTATGGAATGTTTAGTATTGTATCTGATTCAGTTTTTTCCCATTCATCAGGTAATATATCGGTACCGGATTCTTTAGCCGCAGCACTTATGGATTGACGAATTGATTCACCAATTCGGTAAAATAATTGTTTTCGTACCTGATACACTGTTCTGCCGGAAATTTCAGCTCTCTTTTTTAAATCTTGGTCTGAAAACTCTATTCCACTCAGCAAAAGTGACACAAAATCCGTAATGTTAATCGGCGAAGGTATTGGCAGTTCCACATTTATTTCCACACCATAGTCTTTTAGATGAAATGTATGTGAGGTAGGATTGATCCCCGCTTTTCTTTCCCGCTCTCGTCTTAAGCTATGTGCAGGATATATGTATTCATCAATCATTCTTAGTAGCTCTACATGATTTCTTTTTGACCTCGGAATCTGTCCAATTATATAATCAATAAAGTCCTGAAGCGATTTAAACTTTTTGTTTGATTTTAAATAAACTATTTTGGCGATTTTCTCACCTTGGTAAGCATGTGAGCAGAAATCTCCAATCTTCTTAGAATCACTGATGTCGGGAATACTTCCTTCATCTCGATCTTTTTCGATATGTTTGCATTAATTGATGTCAAATAGTAGTTATAGAAGTCAGGTTTAATAGCCAAGAAAAATGATGATAGGAATGTTGAAAAATTGATATCGTTTTTTTCATAGCAAAGTCTACGTAAAATGCATCACTTCATCTTAAGAGAACAAGATTTTTTTTCAAAGACATGATTTTTACAACTATTTCTGTTACTTCAGGCTTGCTGGATTCTGCTGCAGTTGATCGTCGACTTCTTTTGTGCAATTCTTTATGTGGGATTTAACCATACCGTTCATGTTTTTCCAGCAATATCTTTGTTTTAGTTTTAACAAAGTCTTGCGAATCCCTAAATGTCCTCCGTGCGGTGAATTGTGATATTCTTCTATTAATTTCACCTGTTCATCTTTATTCGTTATTCTAGCGGGCGGCTTGTATATCATTATTCTTAGCTTCATATGCGCATTATCTTTACCTTTTCGTTGCAACAGGTTAAATACTTTCTTAAATTCTTCTTTGTCTATAGACTTCAATATAATATCATCACTTGATAATGAGAGTTCTTGGATTTTGTTACGTCTAGCAAAATCTAATAGTTTCTCCATAATCAAAACGTGTTCTGAATGTGGATTATCACTATTATTCTCATTACGTTTGTTTCTGTGGGTACCCCTATATATTGTTAGCTTTGCATTAACGGAAACTGGTTTCACATTAGATATATCGCTACAATATACTTTTACAACATCTTTTGTACGTACGATATCTATACCTTTATTTTCATCATTGCGCAGGATAAATTTCAACTTCATAGCACCGGTGATATTCGACAAGCTAGTGCAATCCCAACAATAGAATTGATCAGGTTCTACCTTTACGTGGGTTCTACCTTTGCTTTCAATGCGGGTTTCTTGCTTTTTATCCTCTGTTTTCTTTGCCATGCTCCTTGTAATTGTTAATAGTCTACGCTTTGCTGTTTCATCTATAACTGGAGGTATTAACGCTTTTAAAGAGTCAGAATCCAACTCAATTCTTGACAAAGCATCAGCATTCGTGTTCATGCTGCCTTTTTGGTACACAATCGTGAAATCATAATCCGATAAGTCAACTCTGATTCTAGTGAGTTTTGATGAAGGATTTGCATGGGTGAATAAAGATACTAGTGGTCTATGGTCTGTGACAACTACGAACTTTCTTCCGTAGAGATAGGGTCTGAAAAAGTTTATGCCCCAATGTATGGCTAAAAGTTCTTTTTCTATGACTGGTTTATTAATGTCGTGTTTCGCTAGCGACTTGCTTGCATACGAAATTGGTAAATCCTGTCCAATTTCACCTTGCGATAATACAGCGCCTAATGCGTAATTAGATGCATCAGTTGTTATAATGAATGGTTTTTCGAAATTTGGATACTGCAGACGTGGTGGCTCAATTAATTTATTCTTAAGTGTTTCATACGCTTTTTGACACTCTTCGGTCCATTCAAATGTAATGTTCTTTTTCAGTATCGAGTTCAAACTTTTGGCGATTCCGGCATAATTCGGAATAAAACGCCTGTAGTAGTTGCAGAACGCAACAAATTTGCGTGCTTTTTTTCTTCCTTAAGGCTATAAAAAACCTAAGTTAAGTTAACATCTAAATATCTATCATAATTATTCATTGTATATTTAAGAAACTTGTCATACATCACGAAGTAAACTGTATATAAATACCTTTTAAAAATGAAAAATGTTTCTTATTTAATCACTTATCATCTTACTGAAAGCATGTCCGAGTTCATTTTTGACATCCAATTTGTTTCTGGAAATCAAGGGCACTATTTTGCGAAAGAGTTGGCCATACTTCCGTACGATTCGACTGTACCTACAATTTACTAATTCAGACCTCCCTATCCTTACCAGGAGTTGAGCGGAAAGGCACGGAGGCAAAACGAGTTCGAAGCAAAGAACGTCAACGGATTGCGATGGGATGACGGTGAGGTTAGCTACAACAATCTTCCACACATTCTAATGCCATTCAGTGAATCTACGATCTACGTAAAAGGTGATGCAAAAGTCAAATTTCTAAAGAGTATCTACCTTCCACAAACATAGTTCATCTAGAGATACCGAAACTACGAGATCTCAAGAATTTCAAGACCATCTGTAAAATGCATGATGCACTTTCAGGGACACGATGTGCTGCGCAAACTTGTATTTATCTTTACATGTATTTTCTTTACATGTATACTAAATATTATTGAAATAAAAACTTGTTTTTGTCTTACTACGTCAATTTATTTCATTACATTAAAAATAAGGTTACAGCTACACAATATTGGAATTTCATAAAAAAGCCTAGAATAATTAATATGCATATAAGATGTACGAGGTGGTATAAAAAAGTCCTCATTTTTCAGCTTCAATAGATCCTTCTCCCTGCATCTATTACAGTACTGCTCGTAATACTCCTTCACATATTCCGAGGCCAGGTTGTTGTGGTACATGACAATGTTAAAAAATTCCATCATGTCGGACAGCTTGAATAGCTCCAGATGTTTGAGTGTTATGTTGCCACCACCTACAGGTATCTGATACCGTTTTAAAAGGGCCAATTGATTTTCCGGATATTCTTCACCTGCTGAAGTCTTCAAATCGTTGAGGTAACTGTAGAGTGAAATCCATTGACTGTAGTCAATTGCCAGTGGGAAACGTCCATGGTAGTGGAAGATTGCCTTCGCCTGAAATGTCTGCGGGTCAAATCCGAGAGTGACCCTATGGCTATGGCATCCATCCAGGTAGTAAGTGTAGTTCAGTAAGGCGTCTTCATTGCACGGAACTTGTGATTTGAGAATCGTTTTCGTTCTTGACTTCTTCTCCTTGCAGTTTGATATGATGTTCTCAAAGTTGCTAGAAGGTTCGACTTGGAATGGTTTCACAACTTTTTTCTTCTTTTGAACAAGTTTCTTCTTAGAAGTTTGTGTTTGCTTATTAGCGGACTTTTCAGCAACTGACGACATCCTTTTAAATTGTAAAAGACACAACTATGGTTTCGATGGTTTGATCACGCTGCTTTTATATATCCGACCTCCTATCTGCAGGTCTGATTGAAGTGCTCCCCACCATTTCGCAAAGAGGTCTTCAAATAAATTTTCCGGAATAGATCAACTATTTCACCATCATTGAAATTATAATCTGTAGAGGAGAACCGGTTCAGAAATATTTTGAAGCTCCTGCTGATTTGTTACTTTGTTAACAATTAAAATTCAAGATTCTGTTCGTTATGTTGAACAATGAATGATTTATTTCTTTCCAACTTGAACATTTATATGTTTCTACAAATCTTAACTCAACATTAATTTTGTCGTAAATAAACAAATAAGCGGAACAACTGGGTTAATAAATTTAGGTTGATACCAAAACAAATGTCATCAAAACATGTTCGCAATAATTCCGACTTATTGACCCATTTACGAAAATTCATTACAGTGCAGGTTTGACCATGAAGTATTGAATTCCCATGCTCTACATTAAACTTGCACTTCGCACTTCGTGTACATATTATTCTTATATTAGTCTTATATTAACCGTGCGCGTAACATCACCGCCTACCTAGATCCAATAGGGTCTAGACACTGTGTTCATCATACCATGTTGACGATGACGGGTCAGTTTTATTGGGTAGCTGAGATGTTCCAGGCCGACATTTGTACATGTAAACCGCCACCAATATCGACATACTGATCGCACAAAGGCTGAACGTGGATACCCCAACTGCTGTTACATGTGTTTTTAATTGTTTCCAATTTGTGGTGTGGAAAGTATGTAAAACATCTTCTTCAGCCTTTACTAGTGACTCAAAAGTTTCCGAAGCTTGAATTATAGATGAATGATTCAAGTGCTTAATCTTTTCTGTCGTGATTGCACTTGTTCCTGGTAGTTTAGGAGCGATGTAAAACTTTACGTCTTCCATCTTGCTGGTTTGCTGTGCCGTCAATATGTAGTCTTTACTTTCCAGAGTACATTGTTGCGGAAGATGTATTATGCCAGTTCCATTCAGAATGATATCATGCCGTGAGCCACTGCAAACAGTTTGAGCTGAAACTGGATTCGGAGTGACAAACATCCAGGTGTTCCGTGCCATAACCTTTTTCCAAACTAACTCATGAAGCTGGAATTCATGAAATGAGCAACTTCCCAACGATTGAGAATTATATAACTCCTGAATGATGCAATTTGGTCGGTTTCTCAAGTCAAATAATGTTGAAACTGTTAGCAAATATTCATTTGTGCTGACTTTGGATGCTGTCAAAACTTCACTTTCTTTCGTGTGAAAGTAAACTTGATCATTGTAATTGATCCCGAGAATGTTATTTCCGATTACGAATGCGGTGAATTGATTTTGACCGATCTTCCGGGGAACTGCAGTCGCTGCTATAAGTTCAAATTTTCGATTGTCAACAATCGGGATATGGCCTTGAATTTGGATCGATTCACTGGTATAATTTAAAGATATTGAAGAGTCTAAAATCTGCATAATCTCCAAATGTGGACTCAACATACCCCGAACGGCTTCAATCTTCGTCTCAAGTTCCGCTTGCTTGATACATTCCCATAATCCTGATCTTGTGTTTATGGCAAATAAAATGGTGTCGTATTTATTTTTTACTTCCAATATGAAATTGAGTGCACGTTGATATGTTGCTAAAAATTGAATGTTGACCTTGTTGTGATCAGTAGCAACATACCAACTTTTTAATCCATTCAACAGTGTCAATCCTTTCTCTACCTGCTCCTTAAATCGAGTAAGTTGTCTGCTGACCCGACCAGAAGTTGCGCTTAATGTCTTTGTTGCCTGAAGCACAATCCTTCCTTGATTTTGAACGACTTCGCGCAGCTTGCGCTGATTCTCTGCTAAACTGGAAACATCAGCAATCACTTCATCATTGACTCCAAACACAGACGTCAATACTCTACCAAGCAAGCCTCGTTTGGTACGAGAATGAGTGATTTGAATAACGTTAATTCGTTGAGATACTTCTTCTTGTAATTCCTTTAAATGATCTATTAAATCTCGGCAGTGGATTTTTTTTGTAATTTCTTCTCCTTTAGTACACATAAATCTTGTGTCGGTAATGACATGGTGAACATTTTCCTTATCGACATCTAAGTCTTTAAGTGGCAAAATTACATTCAATTGTAAACTTCCTCTAATTAAATTAGCGTGCCCGATATGTTCGATAAATAATCCTCCGTTTAGAGGTTGAATTTCCGGTCTGGTTGATGCCGTACAGTAGCTGAAACACATTAAACCAGTCAGAAGCACTGTTGCCACAGAACTAAGGTTCAAAGGTTTAGTCTTGTATGGTTTCTTCGTCTGGCTTGATTGAATTGGTTCAGCTGCAGGACGTTTTGCTGATGAACTCTGCGTCCCAAGTACTGTTGTTGGTGTTGTATTCAATGGTGGAGTTTCTTCATTCGACTGTTCGTTGAATGGCAATCTACATATTTTCGTGATTGGCCGTTTGGTGATCTTTCCATTCATTTTAAGGCTGACTACACGCACAAGTCCATCTTCACCTGGGTGAGTAGCTAATATCCTAGCCAACGGCCAATTCATGGATGGAAAATGATCGATTTTCACTAGAACTAATTCACCATCTTTTGGATTTTCATTTTCTTTAAGCCATTTTGGTCTTTGCTGCAACCGATGTAACTGACTCCATCGTTGCCAGAAAGAATGTTTCATCTGTTGCACTAACTTCCATCTTTTAAGAAGTGTTTGAGACACCTCACTTGGATCACTTTTGATCTCAAATAAATTCTCGCCCGTGAGAAAATGTCCAGGAGTTAGCACAGCACAATCCGATGTGTCATCGCTAATTTGCGTCAACGGCCTTGAATTTAAACACGCTTCAATTTGTGTCAAAAGTGTGACAAACTCTTCGATGTTCAGAAGCTGCTGACCAACAGTTTTATAGAGATGTCTTTTCATTGATTTGACTCCAGCTTCCCAAAGCCCTCCAAAATGTGGACTACCAGGGGGAATGAACTTCCATTCAATGCCTTCATGAGCCAGTTGTGAACTGCTAGCCCTGAATACCTCCACAGGCTTTAACTGCTTGCTAGCTCCTATGAAGTTACTGCCGCAGTCGCTGTGAATTGTAGTACACTTCCCACGTCGAGATATAAACCTTCGGATTGCAGCTATACATGTTTGTGTCGATAAATCAGATGCCACTTCCAAATGAAATGCTTTCGTTGCCATGCATACGAAAACTACTACATAGGCTTTCGTAGTTTTTGCTCCTCGTCCTCCATTCCATCTAATTGTGATAGGACCGGCGTAATGAATCCCAGTTTGCAAAAATGGTTTTTCAAATCGAACCCTAACTGCAGGTAATATTCCCATCATTTGGCTTTGTGGTTTAGCGGACATCTTGAAACATGTTAAACATTTGCGTAGAATGCTTCGTACTAACGACTGACTCGATAAGATCCAATATCGTAACCGTAACGTAGCCATAGTCAGCTGCACTCCTCCGTGCAATGTTTGCAAATGTGCTTGATGAATGAGTAGTCTTGCTAGCGTGTCTCTCTTGAGTAATGCAGGATGTTTACGTTCCCGTCCAATTAATGCATTATGTATCCTTCCGCCTACCCTGAGGATTCCCTCAGAATCAATCCATGGAGTTAATGAGCGTATGTTGCTGTTCTTTGAAACTGCTCCTTTGCTTCGAAGTTGTTCAATGTCTTCTCCAAACGAATATCGCTGAGACATCTGTATACAGCTGTTGTGCGCCAGTTCGAGTTCTGCTAGTGAAAGCGACCCTACTCGTTTCTGATGTTTGTTTCTGCAATTATTAATGAACCGCAAACAGTAAGCTACAACTCTCTGAAGCTTAGTGAAACTGGAGTAACGACTGAAAATTTCTGGTTCATGCACATCTGTTGCCATGAGCCCGTTTATCGTTTCTTCTAATCCTTCATGTGAAACTTTTGGTTTTGACAATTGCAAAATACGTCCACTTAGCCAACTTGGTCCATGCCACCAAAGATCGGACGTTTGTATGTCTTTGGGAAGCATTCCCCTTGTTGCTATGTCCGCAGGATTACACTCGCTTGACACATGATTCCAATTTTCACTTGACGTTTCCTGTTGAATCATGCTGACGCGATTTGCGACGTATATTTTCCATCTACTAGCGGGGCTTTGAAGCCATGCTAGCACAATTGTCGAATCAGTCCAAAAAAAACCGAGACACATAACTCCATTTGTGCGCTGTTACTACTTCCTTCATCAATTTAACTAATAGAACGGCTCCACATAACTCTAACCTTGGAATTGACTGGGTTTTTATCGGAGCTACCTTTGATTTGGCCGTTAATAAAGTAACGGTTACCGAGCTGGGGGTTATAATTCGTAAATATATAGCAGCGGCATAAGCTTTCTGTGATGCGTCACAAAACCCATATAGCTCTATTTGGGTGCTCGGTGCATAATGTATCCAGCGTGGAATGCGAAGATTAGATAATATGGGCAGTTGTTTGCGCAGTGTGAGCCAATCGGATATAATATCTTTGTCAAGAGGATCATCCCAGTCACACTTAATTAGCCAGAGTTTCTGCAGGGTTACTTTGCCAATGATGATGCAAGGCTGCAAAAATCCTATAGGATCGAACAATTTAGATATTTCAGCCAAAATGATTCGCTTTGTGTATGTTGTTTGCTCCTCAGGCTGGTTAACGATAATAGAAAAGTCATCTGATGCAGGATGCCATTGCAATCCAAGAGTTTTGATGTTTTCTTGAACAGCAATGTTGAAAGGAATTTGTGTTTCTCGATCTTCAGGAGGGATGTGTTCTAATAATTTTGGGTTATTTGACGACCATTTCCTTAGATGAAAACCTCCTATTTTTAACAGTAAACGTAGCTCGGTCTGTCGATTTACTAGTTCTTCTAGGCTATCTGATCCAGTTAGTAGATCGTCTACATAAAAATCTGTCATCATTGCCTTAGATCCTTCTGGGAAATCCTTCTTCTCATCCTCCGCTAATTGGTGAAGCGTTTTAATAGCCAAAAAAGGTGCGCATGCCGTTCCATACGTCACTGTATTTAATGATAATGCTGAATTGGCTCTGACTGATTTGACCGCCATAAAATCCGTTGGAAATTTCGATCCGCTGAGTTCACCCATATCTGTCGATACATTTTGGCAATATCAGCTGTCATTACGTATCGATGTTGTCTCCATCGCATTAAAATGTGCAAAATATTTTCTTGAATTGATGGGCCAGTTAGAAGAAGATCATTCAAGGTTTTGCCGTTGGATGTTTTTTGTGAGGCATTAAATACCACTCGTAATTTGGTTGTTGAACTATCTTCTTTAACAACCTCATGATGTGGTAAATAATATACTACCTCTGGCTTTGATCTGTGAATAGAGACTCGCGTCATGTGTCCCAATTCAATGTATTCTTTCATAAATTTTCTGTATTCATCATAGAGTTTTCCATTCTGTGTCAGCCGCCGCTCAAGCTGATGAAACCTTTTGTACGCTGTACGTAATGAGTCTCCTAAATCGGACTCTGGAATAGAGTCCTTTTGAAACGGCAAGGAAACAACATATCTGCCATCCATCCTACGATATGTATTCAGGTTATACTCATTTTCTGTTCGAACTTCACTATCTGACCAATTTGTGCAGGATGTTAGCTCTTCTGTTTCCCAAAATTTCAGGAGAGATTCTTCTAATTGCTGGTATGAAACAAGTGCACGGTAGTTTGGATTGACGACTGCTTGTGACGTTATGCCGAAAAGAATCCAACCAAGTTTGGTTCGTTGAGCACATGGGTTTCCTGATAATAATCCTGGCAGCAATATCTTCGCATATACATCCGCACCCAAAAGCAAATCAATGTTTGATGGTGTATGATAATTTGGGTCCGCCAGATCTTTAGTCTTCAGACCAGCTGGAAGGTTCACGCTGACACATGTTGAAGGCAGTGGAGACGTTATCGTTCTCAAAATCAAAGCTTCTACGGCTAACTTGGAGACTTTTCCGTCGTCATCTCGCACATCTATTTCAATTGTTGTGATGCCTCTTGTTTTAATATTTGATAGGGCTCCAATTCCACTGATTCGCATCGTCTCTTTGTGTCGATCAGTGTTTAACAGCTGCATTGCTGATTCAGTAATAAATGATCTTTGGGAACCTGTGTCTAACAGTGCCCGTAAAATAACGTGATCATTGTTCGCTAGTTGAATTTGAACAAGCGCTGTAGCTAACAATACGTGCTTTTGCTTGTTAGCAACCGTGTAATGGCTATGCATTACGTGTGTTGGTGACTTATGGATTTCTGTCATATCCATGTGCAGAAGTGTATTATGTTTTTTTGCACACATCTTGCACCCTCGTTTTGTGGGACATTGTACTGCTCTGTGTTTTGGGCTGAGACAGTTGAAACACAACTTATTTGTATTTACGAAATCTCTGCGTTCTATTACGCTCGCTTGTTTGAACATTTGGCATTCAAACAATTTGTGCGACATCTTACAGAACAGGCAATTCATCGACTTTGTTTCGACCTGAACTGTATTCACTCTGACTTGTTGTCTTGATGATTTCAGCTTGAGTTTCGTTGGTGACAAAGCTTCAAGCATTGCAAATCGTTGTTTCAAAAAATCCAAGAACTGTCCCAGTGTTGGAATGGCTTTCGTATCGCTGATGTGTTTTTGCCACTCTTTCTGAGACTCCTCATCTAGCTTTTGGTTAAGAATGAATACTACCAAAAGATCGAACGAGTTTGCTTCCAAAGTCTTCATACTGGCAAGGAGCTGGTTCACAGTATCCAGCATCAACCGAAGTCCGGAAGACTCGTTCTCTTGAGAACACTTGATGTTCCAGAACCGTTGCATCATCTCCTGTGAGATGAGACGGTGGTTATCGTACCGCTCACATAAAAGCTCCCATGCTGGCTCGTAATTTGCCTCAGTGATACTGAGGTGATTGATCAGCTGTTCTGCTTCGTCACGCACCGAATTCCGAAGATATTGCAGTTTTTGAACTGCAGTCAAATGTGTATTCTCATGCACCATGCTTCGGAACAAATCACGAAACGCCAACCACTTGGTGTATGAGCCATTGAATGTTGGAATCCGAATTCTTTCCAACTTGAGTGATGCTGGAACCTCAGAAGTCGCCGGTGCTCCAGTTGACGTAGAACTTTCCTTAAGTTCGTCTATTTTTTGTTTAAACACCACGAGGTAACTGAAGACGATTTCTTCCAGTTTTTCGTATTGTTCCCCGTAGCATTTCGCTTCCTTCTCCATTTCTGCCAACTCCTGAACGGTTGCAAAATGGTTCTGCTCGCATTTTGCCCATGATGATTCCAGACGCTCCAATCGGCTCTGAAAATAAATAAGGTTGTGACGAGCCTCACCATCCTTCTTATAATTGCTGATCACCCTCTGGACTTGCTAAATGTTGAGCTCCTGCTGCTGGTACGCCATGATAATCCGGTTCGAAGGACCAATGATTTGTTACTTTGTTAACAATTAAAATTCAAGATTCTGTTCGTTATGTTGAACAATGAATGATTTATTTCTTTCCAACTTGAACATTTATATGTTTCTACAAATCTTAACTCAACATTAATTTTGTCGTAAATAACCAAATAAGCGGAACAACTGGGTTAATAAATTTAGGTTGATACCAAAACAAATGTCATCAAAACATGTTCGCAATAATTCCGACTTATTGACCCATTTACGAAAATTCATTACAGTGCAGGTTTGACCATGAAGTATTGAATTCCCATGCTCTACATTAAACTTGCACTTCGCACTTCGTGTACATATTATTCTTATATTAGTCTTATATTAACCGTGCGCGTAACACCTGCCACTGCAACGAAAATAAAGAAAAACACCGCAATACTGTCCGCATGTGGTTGAGAACGCACTCTGTAGCCTCTGCCTATTATTTACAAAAACTTTACCATTGTGTCGAAGAAATCTTTTGAAGTACTTGTTAGTAGGATATTTACCGAAAGAGTCAAAGTACTCGATAGGCCCTTTTCTAGGAATGGAAAAGGCCACCCAATGCGTGCCACTTTTATGAGCTGGATCTGTATTCGCAATAATACAAGCAGGTTTCTTCATTTGGCGGGGTAAGTGATCGCACCGGAAAACAAACATGAAAAATCTTTTAGCAACATGATTTCGCTTTAGTGAACTATCAAGTTCGATCGTGTTCATTCCTGTTCCTTAGAGGTGATTGCGTCAAGGTTAATGATCCTAGTACGAGGCGTAACGTAGCTCTGAAGGAATTCCTTTGTTGGCTCCCCATGTACGAAAATAGTTGAAAACTTTGTGTTTTATAAGATCCTCATCCAGACGCTTAAGTTCAAGGTTTCCAGACACACCAGTATGATCTGTAGTGCTAGCTGCTGAAGTAGGATATTTGTAAACGATCTCCTTTGTATACACTTTATCTGGTGAAATAAAGCCTGCAAAGGCAATTTTTTTAAAGAATGTAAAGTGCTCTTCTGAATACTACTCGGTATTTACTAGACAATTAGTCATGGTACTGTAGTTATCTCTAGCCAATGTTCAGATAAATAATAAATGTCGAAGTGTTGAACCTCTTTATATACCTTTTTATAGACTCGAGTAAACGTTTCGATTTTTATCGATTTCAATATTCGTTTCATTGAACCTCTTTGAACCTTCCCTAGATTCTTACAACACCTTGATTCAATAAACTGCCACAAGTTGATTCGTATGAATTATCTGCTGTTAAGTCAAATGCTAGCAAAAAGCAACCATTGTCGAAGAATTGTTTGGATATCTGATGACCCTTATCGTAATAATTGATACCAGTACCCTTGAAAAGGCTAAAGTACCACCGGGTGCTGAGTGGTTTTTCTTTTGAATATTCGAATTTTATAGGTTGATTTGGTACTTGTACGCCATTAACTGACAAATTAAATCTCGTGATGTTATTGTGTTTGAAGTTATATGGATTTTTAGTACGTTTTCCGGTGTAGGCGTCGTTGTCTACCATCCCGAAAATGAGCAAGTTCGGTAATTGACCAACCACTATATTGTCCAGCGATAGTGTGAATGTATTTGTTGGTAACGTGTATGTTTTCACTTTGACGCGTTTGTACGGGTATACTGCATTTGAACGTTGCAGTACTGTTTCATGTGCCAGGAGAATATTGGGATTGACGCTTACATGATTCATGTACATTGTTGCTTCCAGTATTTTAATTCGAGGCGAGAATTTATCATCTTTCGAGTACAGGTAAAATTCAGGTTTCTCTAAAGATAATATGACGCGCAAATCCACACCATTAATCAATAGTTTTTCTTGGTTAAATATGTCGCTATGGATCTTTCCCATTAACTCGACGACATTACTTTTCTCTACTAGTGCTGATCTGCTAAGATAGCCTTTATTCTCAGACTTTGGACCAGCGCCTTAAATCATTTCCATTTCATTCTGGGCAAGATACCATCCAACCGATTCGAGATGAGTTGTTGCTGCATCTTTCCCGTAATTCAATAGATTTTCAATGTATGCCCTGTACTGATAGTTGTTGTCTGTTTGAGCTATATTCTTCCCATTCAAATGAACTGTACATTGTCTAAAAAGCGAATACATCAAATTATTTGCGACGCCAATTGGATCAGCTTCGACTTTTCTTCCATCAGCACCCTTAATTGTTTCAGTCCCTGTGAATAACTCCTCTTTACCATCCTTTATTTTAACCATCTGGACTTTGAGACGAAGATATATACTGGATAAATCACGATACGTATCACCATGTCCGAGAGAGATGAATTTCAGTACAGATGAGTTATCCAATGAAGCTCTCGGTTTGTATGCAACTTCTTCTGTTTTCAAAATGTTGCTTTGAATCGGTGATGTGGAGAAAATGTCCAATTCGGAGATCATGCATTCTTTGTAGGGGTCATGTTAATTACTTTTCAAATATGTCCAACACACGTTTCTTGATAACTTTTCGTTCACCCTCTTAATCTTTTTACGTGAGGTTCTTTTTACGTGAGGCTCTTTTTACGTGAGGCTCTTTTTACAGTTTTTTTCAATTTACCAGCTTCACGTCGCTTAGGAGAAGACTTGAATTGAATTGTTGTGAACGGGTTAGCTCTTTTTATAGCCATTCGATTACCAGCACCATCCATCTTATCATAAAGTTTGTTTATACCTTTCTGAGCTAACTCCTGTGCTGCAGTTTGTCCGTGTTCTCTTAAGAGCTCTTTAAGAGATTTGTTCCTAACCTTCTGTATAATAGCCTTACCGGTCTTGACCGCTTGTCGTTTTATAGCTTTTACACCTGACGCAGCCAAAGGTATTAGATAACGTAATAAACCACTGAAAAAACTTCTTATACCTCTACCGCGCTGATAGATAATTGGGGCTCGATAGAAATCTCCAATATCTGATAAATTTCCACCACTCTGGACCAAATAATAGCGTGTGTAGTGCGAGTTCATGTCGTTAACATCGGTATTGAATATTAACACTATAACCCTTACATCAATGTATGTGAATATTTATACTTTTTCTTACCGACGTTTGAAGTGAAGCATTATATATGTGGGAGTAAAACTTGGTTCAAAGTCTACTGGTTCACCTTGTTGATCGGTGACTTTAATAGAAATGCTTTCGAAAAAAGTTTTTTCCACAGCACAGTACTCTTGAAATATACAAGTGTGGTTGCCATGAAATATGTGTTGTGTAATCATGCATGTTGATGGTATATCATTACACTCTACATGTTTGAATCTGAAAATACTGTCGCAATCTTGCAAAGGAATCGTACGAAAATTTCGCACCAATTTATCAGCTAATATTCTAGGTTTGATAATGTCTGTGTAAACGTTAATTAAATTGGGGCTTTCACAATCGCTAACGGCCTTGAATGCCGTAGCACGACGCGTTGTTTTATCAAGCTCATGTACGTTTTTTCCAACCGACTTAGACTGTCAAGAAATATTGACTTATCGAAAGATTCTTGTATCGAGACATCAATCAGATCTGGATCGCGTTTATCAACAGTTGTTGTTAAAAATGCATCAATGAATAGGCCAGCAATATTTTCAGTTTTAGACACTTCAATTGGTACTGGTGTTGTACCCGTTGTTCCATTACTCCTTTTGTATGGAATGTTTAGTATTGTATCTGATTCAGTTTTTTCCCATTCATCAGGTAATATATCGGTACCGGATTCTTTAGCCGCAGCACTTATGGATTGACGAATTGATTCACCAATTCGGAAAAATAATTGTTTTCGTACCTGATACACTGTTCTGCCGGAAATTTCAGCTCTCTTATTACTAATGTTCGAAGAACATTAGTATTAAAATCGATTCGGCCAAAAATTCATATTTCTTTATATATATATATATATATGTACAAAAAATTTCAGTGAGATAATCTCGGGAACGCGCCATCCGATTGAGCTGAAATTTTCAGGATATATTGGTGTATATGCAGAATAGGTCCAGGTCTCTTTAAATGTCAGTTATTGTTAACCTTTTGGCGCCGGCGGCCATTTAAGTGATATTTTTAATATACCTATTATTTCGTGCACAAATGATTTTCGCAAAAATAAAGTTAACGAAATAAATTTCTAACGTGTTTTACATATGAATCGGATAATGCTTTGGAATTTTTTAACCCTATGTGTGCGCTGGGTGCCTAAAAAGAAGACGGGAAAATTTGAAAATTTTTAAATTTCGATAACTTTTGACAGAGCTACTCAATCATTACGAAATTTTCAGGACATATTGATATTATTTAGTTGTAGATTTGTGTAGCTTTTAATGAGCGTGCTAGCAACCCTGTAGCTAGGGCAGGCACTGAAAGTGAAAACCTCCAAATCATCGTCTCTCTTGAAAAAATGCCGTTTCTTCAAAAAACAGCCATTCATATGTAAATCTTGTGCTTTGTTTATATAACCAAAAAAAAAAAAAAGTTATGGTATAACGGGCACGCCTGGTAACCCTTGCCCAATTTACCTATATTTTTAGCATCAAAAACTTCTGTTCACGGAAACTCACGATCCGATGAGCAGAATTATTTGAAATTCACAGAATGTATTGGCCTTAAATAGGACCAGGTCTGATAGAAGTGATTTTGAAATGCGGGCGATTCTGTGCCAGTGTTGCCATCTTGAAAAACCACTAAAAAAGATAACTGTTTTTAGCCCTATAAATTCTGATTGAATCGTTCGATTTTGACGAAACTCACACAATTGCTGGACCTTACTTTAAGCCACGTTTGGTAGAAGTTTGGTTGAAAAATTCGGTTGGAGCTGCCAGCTATGATAATTTTGGTGTCTTCATTTTGAAAAAAAAAAAATTGGAAGTGAAAACATTCAAACCATCGAATATTCAAAAAAATGTCCGTTTCTTACAATAAAACCAATCTGTATATAAATCTTATGTTTTATCTACACGTTCAAAATAAAACTAAATAAATTTCATGTCGGACAAGAACGGTAACCCTCTCCCAGTTAACCTATATTTTTAGCATCAAAAACTTCTGTTCACGGAAACTCACGAACCAATAATCAGATACAGCTAAAATTTACAGAATGCACTGGACTTAAGTAAGACCAGATTTGATAGAAGCGATTTTGAATTGTGGGCAAGTCTGTGCCAGTGGTGCCATCTTGAAAAATTACAAAGAAAAAAAACTGCTTTTTGCCCTATGAAATGTGAATAAGTTACCAGATTTTCATGAAATTGACACAGTAGACACACCTAACTCTAATCTCTGTTTGATGGAAATTTGGTTGAAAAATGTTATTGGTGCTGCCAGCTATGGTAATTTTTGTGTCTTTGGTTTTGAAAATTCGCTCAGGAAAATAAAACTTTTTGCACTATAACTTCCAGTGCAGTCATGAAATCAATATGAATTTCATACAATTAATGAAACCTGTCATAAACATTATTCAGACCAAATTTGGTTGAAAAGCCACTATAGGGTTGCCAGCTATTGTTGGTTTTGTGTTTTATTGTAATATCTTTATTAAGCGGTTTTATCGTAGAATTTTCAAATAATAATGATATTGTAGTGACAATAAACAGCAAATATTAAGCTTTCGATCATTTGAAAAAACTCGCTGCAGGTAACCCTAAATTTCTTTATACTCCTATAACTTCGAATGTAATTAAACAACGTGAAGCAGATTTGATATTTTCTTGACTTTGATACTGGCGAAAGGTTGCCAGCACGAGTCGGTTGTGCTACTTTTGTATCAATAAATGCTTACAGTTAGTATTCATACCGGAAACATTTACAATGAAAATAAATAACCGATGTTTCAATTCCCTAAGTTCTGCCAATTTTTCGGATCGCAGCCCCGAACACCAACTTCAGTTACAGTGCTGCAGACACTGAGCATTTTCTTCATTGATGTTATATGAGATGCTGCTTTCAAAGTTTGGTGAAATAAGCAACTGATAACGAATATAATTAACAAGTGTTTTTCTTTCATAAACTTTGAAACCCATGCCAGTGGTTATATCTGAAACCTTCTACCATATGAGTTATAATGCATTCTAGAGACCAAAGTAAAACGTAGCATTTGAAACAGTTTGGCCGTAATAAGCAGCACATGTGGTGGAATATGCACTCAAAACCTGCACGATTCTTCTACTGTTCTTCGAACATTAGTGTTTCTAGCGGTTCAGGTGCGCTAGAGTTTTTAAATCTTGGTCTGAAAACTCTATTCCACTCAGCAAAAGTGACACAAAATCCGTAATGTTAATCGGCGAAGGTATTGGCAGTTCCACATTTATTTCCACACCATAGTCTTTTAGATGAAATGTATGTGAGGTAGGATTGATCCCCGCTTTTCTTTCCCGCTCTCGTCTTAAGCTATGTGCAGGATATATGTATTCATCAATCATTCTTAGTAGCTCTACATGATTTCTTTTTGACCTCGGAATCTGTCCAATTATATAATCAATAAAGTCCTGAAGCGATTTAAACTTTTTGTTTGATTTTAAATAAACTATTTCGGCGATTTTCTCAACTTGGTAAGCATGTGAGCAGAAATCTCCAATCTTCTTAGAATCACTGATGTCGGGAATACTTCCTTCATCTCGATCTTTTTCGATATGTTTGCATTAATTGATGTCAAATAGTAGTTATAGAAGTCAGGTTTAATAGCCAAGAAAAATGATGATAGGAATGTTGAAAAATTGATATCGTTTTTTTCATAGCAAAGTCTACGTAAAATGCATCACTCCATCTTAAGAGAACAAGATTTTTTTTCAAAGACATGATTTTTACAACTATTTCTGTTACTTCAGGCTTGCTGGATTCTGCTGCAGTTGATCGTCGACTTCTTTTGTGCAATTCTTTATGTGGGATTTAACCATACCGTTCATGTTTTTCCAGCAATATCTTTGTTTTAGTTTTAACAAAGTCTTGCGAATCCCTAAATGTCCTCCGTGCGGTGAATTGTGATATTCTTCTATTAATTTCACCTGTTCATCTTTATTCGTTATTCTAGCGGGCGGCTTGTATATCATTATTCTTAGCTTCATATGCGCATTATCTTTACCTTTTCGTTGCAACAGGTTAAATACTTTCTTAAATTCTTCTTTGTCTATAGACTTCAATATAATATCATCACTTGATAATGAGAGTTCTTGGATTTTGTTACGTCTAGCAAAATCTAATAGTTTCTCCATAATCAAAACGTGTTCTGAATGTGGATTATCACTATTACTCTCATTACGTTTGTTTCTGTGGGTACCCCTATATATTGTTAGCTTTGCATTAACGGAAACTGGTTTCACATTAGATATATCTCTACAATATACTTTTACAACATCTTTTGTACGTACGATATCTATACCTTTATTTTCATCATTGCGCAGGATAAATTTCAACTTCATAGCACCGGTGATATTCGACAAGCTAGTGCAATCCCAACAATAGAATTGATCAGGTTCTACCTTTACGTGGTTGCTTTCAATGCGGGTTTCTTGCTTTTTATCCTCTGTTTTCTTTGCCATGCTCCTTGTAATTGCTAATAGTCTACGCTTTGCTGTTTCATCTATAACTGGAGGTATTAACGCTTTTAAAGAGCTAAACTCAATCCTTGACAAGGCATCAGCATTCGTGTTCATGCTGCCTTTTTCGTACACAATCGTGAAATCATAATCCGATAAGTCAACTCTGATTCTAGTGAGTTTTGATGAAGGATTTGCATGGGTGAATAAAGATACTAGTGGTCTATGGTCTGTGACAACTACGAACTTTCTTCCGTAGAGATAGGGTCTGAAAAAGTTTATGCCCCAATGTATGGCTAAAAGTTCGTTTTCTATGACTGGTTTGTTAATGTCGTGTTTCGCTAGCGACTTGCTTGCATACGAAATTGGTAAATCCTGTCCAATTTCACCTTGCGATAATACAGCGCCTAATGCGTAATTAGATGCATCAGTTGTTATAATGAATGGTTTTTCGAACTTTGGATACTGCAGACGTGGTGGCTCAATCAATTTATTCTTAAGTGTTTCATACGCTTTTTGACACTCTTCGGTCCATTCAAATGTAATGTTCTTTTTCAGTATCGAGTTCAATTTTTTGGCGATTCCGGCATAATTCGGAATAAAACGCCTGTAGTAGTTGCAGAACGCAACAAATTTGCGTACTTTTTTTCTTCCTTAAGGCTATAAAAAACCTAAGTTAAGTTAACATCTAAATATCTATCATAATTATTCATTGTATATTTAGGAAACTTGTCATACATCACGAAGTAAACTGTATATAAATACCTTTTAAAAATGAAAAATGTTTCTTATTTAATCACTTATCATCTTACTGAAAGCATGTCCGAGTTCATTTTTGACATCCAATTTGTTTCTGGAAATCAAGGGCACTATTTTGCGAAAGAGTTGGCCATACTTCCGTACGATTCGACTGTACCTACAATTTACTAATTCAGACCTCCCTATCCTTACCAGGAGTTGAGCGGAAAGGCACGGAGGCAAAACGAGTTCGAAGCAAAGAACGTCAACGGATTGCGATGGGATGACGGTGAGGTTAGCTACAACAATCTTCCACACATTCTAATGTCATTCAGTGAATCTACGATCTACGTAAAAGGTGATGCAAAAGTCAAATTTCTAAAGAGTATCTACCTTCCACAAACATAGTTCATCTGGAGATACCGAAACTACGAGATCTCAAGAATTTCAAGACCATCTGTAAAATGCATGATGCACTTTCAGGGACACGATGTGCTGCGCAAACTTGTATTTATCTTTACATGTATTTTCTTTACATGTATACTAAATATTATTGAAATAAAAACTTGTTTTTGTCTTACTACGTCAATTTATTTCATTACATTAAAAATAAGGTTACAGCTACACAATATTGGAATTTCATAAAAAAGCCTAGAATAATTAATATGCATATAAGATGTACGAGGTGGTATAAAAAAAGTCCTCATTTTTCAGCTTCAATAGATCCTTCTCCCTGCATCTATTACAGTACTGCTCGTAATACTCCTTCACATATTCCGAGGCCAGGTTGTTGTGGTACATGACAATGTTAAAAAATTCCATCATGTCGGACAGCTTGAATAGCTCCAGATGTTTGAGTGTTATGTTGCCACCACCTACAGGTATCTGATACCGTTTTAAAAGGGCCAATTGATTTTCCGGATATTCTTCACCTGCTGAAGTCTTCAAATCGTTGAGGTAACTGTAGAGTGAAATCCATTGACTGTAGTCAATTGCCAGTGGGAAACGTCCATGGTAGTGGAAGATTGCCTTCGCCTGAAATGTCTGCGGGTCAAATCCGAGAGTGACCCTATGGCTATGGCATCCATCCAGGTAGTAAGTGTAGTTCAGTAAGGCGTCTTCATTGCACGGAACTTGTGATTTGAGAATCGTTTTCGTTCTTGACTTCTTCTCCTTGCAGTTTGATATGATGTTCTCAAAGTTGCTAGAAGGTTCGACTTGGAATGATTTCACAACTTTTTTCTTCTTTTGAACAAGTTTCTTCTTAGAAGTTTGTGTTTGCTTATTAGCGGACTTTTCAGCAACTGACGACATCCTTTTAAATTGTAAAAGACACAACTATGGTTTCGATGGTTTGATCACGCTGCTTTTATATATCCGACCTCCTATCTGCAGGTCTGATTGAAGTGCTCCCCACCATTTTGCAAAGAGGTCTTCAAATAAATTTTCCGGAATAGATCAACTATTTCACCATCATTGAAATTATAATCTGTAGAGGAGAACCGGTTCAGAAATATTTTGAAGCTCCTGCCACTGCAACGAAAATAAAGAAAAACACCGCAATACTGTCCGCATGTGGTTGAGAACGCACTCTGTAGCCTCTGCCTATTATTTACAAAAACTTTACCATTGTGTCGAAGAAATCTTTTGAAGTACTTGTTAGTAGGATATTTACCGAAAGAGTCAAAGTACTCGATAGGCCCTTTTCTAGGAATGGAAAAGGCCACCCAATGCGTGCCACTTTTATGAGCTGGATCTGTATTCGCAATAATACAAGCAGGTTTCTTCATTTGGCGGGGTAAGTGATCGCACCGGAAAACAAACATGAAAAATCTTTTAGCAACATGATTTCGCTTTAGTGAACTATCAAGTTCGATCGTGCTCATTCCTGTTCCTTAGAGGTGATTGCGTCAAGGTTAATGATCCTAGTACGAGGCGTAACGTAGCTCTGAAGGAATTCCTTTGTTGGCTCCCCATGTACGAAAATAGTAGAAAACTTTGTGTTTTATAAGATCCTCATCCAGACGCTTAAGTTCAAGGTTTCCAGACACACCAGTATGATCTGTAGTGCTAGCTGCTGAAGTAGGATATTTGTAAACGATCTCCTTTGTATACACTTTATCTGGTGAAATAAAGCCTGCAAAGGCAATTTTTTTAAAGAATGTAAAGTGCCCTTCTGAATACTACTCGGTATTTACTAGACAATTAGTCATGGTACTGTAGTTATCTCTAGCCAATGTTCAGATAAATAATAAATGTCGAAGTGTTGAACCTCTTTATATACCTTTTTATAGACTCGAGTAAACGTTTCGATTTTTATCGATTTCAATATTCGTTTCATTCTCTGCATATACAATGCATGTCACACTATTTTTTAATGCCTCTTTGAACCTTCCCTAGATTCTTACAACACCTTGATTCAATAAACTGCCACAAGTTGATTCGTATGAATTATCTGCTGTCAAGTCAAATGCTAGCAAAAAGCAACCATTGTCGAAGAATTGTTTGGATATCTGATGACCCTTATCGTAATAATTGATACCAGTACCCTTTAAAAGGCTAAAGAACCACCGGGTGCTGAGTGGTTTTTCTTTTGAATATTCGAATTTTATAGGTTGATTTGGTACTTGTACGCCATTAACTGACAAATTAAATCTCGTGATGTTATTGTGTTTGAAGTTATATGGATTTTTAGTACGTTTTCCGGTGTAGGCGTCGTTGTCTACCATCCCGAAAATGAGCAAGTTCGGTAATTGAGCAACCACTATATTGTCCAGCGATAGTGTGAATGTATTTGTTGGTAACGTGTATGTTTTCACTTTGACGCGTTTGTACGAGTATACTGCATTTGAACGTTGCAGTACTGTTTCATGTGCCAGGAGAATATTGGGATTGACGCTTACATGATTCATGTACATTGTTGCTTCCAGTATTTTAATTCGAGGCGAGAATTTATCATCTTTCGAGTACAGGTAAAATTCAGGTTTGTCTAAAGATAATATGACGCGCAAATCCACACCATTAATCAATAGTTTTTCTTGGTTAAATATGTCGCTATGGATCTTTCCCATTAACTCGACGACATTACTTTTCTCTACTAGTGCTGATCTGCTAAGATAGCCTTTATTCTCAGACTTTGGACCAGCGCCTTAAATCATTTCCATTTCATTCTGGGCAAGATACCATCCAACCGATTCGAGATGAGTTGTTGCTGCATCTTTCCCGTAATTCAATAGATTTTCAATGCATGCCCTGTACTGATAGTTGTTGTCTGTTTGAGCTATATTCTTCCCATTCAAATGAACTGTACATTGTCTAAAAAGCGAATACATCAAATTATTTGCGACGCCAATTGGATCATCTTCGACTTTTCTTCCATCAGCACCCTTAATTGTTTCAGTCCCTGTGAATAACTCCTCTTTACCATCCTTTATTTTAACCATCTGGACTTTGAGACGAAGATATATACTGGATAAATCACGATACGTATCACCATGTCCGAGAGAGATGAATTTCAGTACAGATGAGTTATCCAATGAAGCTCTCGGTTTGTATGCAACTTCTTCTGTTTTCAAAATGTTGCTTTGAATCGGTGATGTGGAGAAAATGTCCAATTCGGAGATCATGCATTCTTTGTAGGGGTCATGTTAATTACTTTTCAAATATGTCCAACACACGTTTCTTGATAACTTTTCGTTCACCCTCTTAATCTTTTTACGTGAGGTTCTTTTTACGTGAGGCTCTTTTTACGTGAGGCTCTTTTTACAGTTTTTTTCAATTTACCAGCTTCACGTCGCTTAGGAGAAGACTTGAATTGAATTGTTGTGAACGGGTTAGCTCTTTTTATAGCCATTCGATTACCAGCACCATCCATCTTATCATAAAGTTTGTTTATACCTTTCTGAGCTAACTCCTGTGCTGCAGTTTGTCCGTGTTCTCTTAAGAGCTCTTTAAGAGATTTGTTCCTAACCTTCTGTATAATAGCCTTACCGGTCTTGACCGCTTGTCGTTTTATAGCTTTTACACCTGACGCAGCCAAAGGTATTAGATAACGTAATAAACCACTGAAAAAACTTCTTATACCTCTACCGCGCTGATAGATAATTGGGGCTCGATAGAAATCTCCAATATCTGATAAATTTCCACCACTCTGGACCAAATAATAGCGTGTGTAGTGCGAGTTCATGTCGTTAACATCGGTATTGAATATTAACACTATAACCCTTACATCAATGTATGTGAATATTTATACTTTTTCTTACCGACGTTTGAAGTGAAGCATTATATATGTGGGAGTAAAACTTGGTTCAAAGTCTACTGGTTCACCTTGTTGATCGGTGACTTTAATAGAAATGCTTTCGAAAAAAGTTTTTTCCACAGCACAGTACTCTTGAAATATACAAGTGTGGTTGCCATGAAATATGTGTTGTGTAATCATGCATGTTGATGGTATATCATTACACTCTACATGTTTGAATCTGAAAATACTGTCGCAATCTTGCAAAGGAATCGTACGAAAATTTCGCACCAATTTATCAGCTAATATTCTAGGTTTGATAATGTCTGTGTAAACGTTAATTAAATTGGGGCTTTCACAATCGCTAACGGCCTTGAATGCCGTAGCACGACGCGTTGTTTTATCAAGCTCATGTACGTTTTTTCCAACCGACTTAGACTGTCAAGAAATATTGACTTATCGAAAGATTCTTGTATCGAGACATCAATCAGATCTGGATCGCGTTTATCAACAGTTGTTGTTAAAAATGCATCAATGAATAGGCCAGCAATATTTTCAGTTTTAGACACTTCAATTGGTACTGGTGTTGTACCCGTTGTTCCATTACTCCTTTTGTATGGAATGTTTAGTATTGTATCTGATTCAGTTTTTTCCCATTCATCAGGTAATATATCGGTACCGGATTCTTTAGCCGCAGCACTTATGGATTGACGAATTGATTCACCAATTCGGAAAAATAATTGTTTTCGTACCTGATACACTGTTCTGCCGGAAATTTCAGCTCTCTTATTACTAATGTTCGAAGAACATTAGTATTAAAATCGATTCGGCCAAAAATTCATATTTCTTTATATATATATATATATATGTACAAAAAATTTCAGTGAGATAATCTCGGGAACGCGCCATCCGATTGAGCTGAAATTTTCAGGATATATTGGTGTATATGCAGAATAGGTCCAGGTCTCTTTAAATGTCAGTTATTGTTAACCTTTTGGCGCCGGCGGCCATTTAAGTGATATTTTTAATATACCTATTATTTCGTGCACAAATGATTTTCGCAAAAATAAAGTTAACGAAATAAATTTCTAACGTGTTTTACATATGAATCGGATAATGCTTTGGAATTTTTTAACCCTATGTGTGCGCTGGGTGCCTAAAAAGAAGACGGGAAAATTTGAAAATTTTTAAATTTCGATAACTTTTGACAGAGCTACTCAATCATTACGAAATTTTCAGGACATATTGATATTATTTAGTTGTAGATTTGTGTAGCTTTTAATGAGCGTGCTAGCAACCCTGTAGCTAGGGCAGGCACTGAAAGTGAAAACCTCCAAATCATCGTCTCTCTTGAAAAAATGCCGTTTCTTCAAAAAACAGCCATTCATATGTAAATCTTGTGCTTTGTTTATATAACCAAAAAAAAAAAAAAGTTATGGTATAACGGGCACGCCTGGTAACCCTTGCCCAATTTACCTATATTTTTAGCATCAAAAACTTCTGTTCACGGAAACTCACGATCCGATGAGCAGAATTATTTGAAATTCACAGAATGTATTGGCCTTAAATAGGACCAGGTCTGATAGAAGTGATTTTGAAATGCGGGCGATTCTGTGCCAGTGTTGCCATCTTGAAAAACCACTAAAAAAGATAACTGTTTTTAGCCCTATAAATTCTGATTGAATCGTTCGATTTTGACGAAACTCACACAATTGCTGGACCTTACTTTAAGCCACGTTTGGTAGAAGTTTGGTTGAAAAATTCGGTTGGAGCTGCCAGCTATGATAATTTTGGTGTCTTCATTTTGAAAAAAAAAAAATTGGAAGTGAAAACATTCAAACCATCGAATATTCAAAAAAATGTCCGTTTCTTACAATAAAACCAATCTGTATATAAATCTTATGTTTTATCTACACGTTCAAAATAAAACTAAATAAATTTCATGTCGGACAAGAACGGTAACCCTCTCCCAGTTAACCTATATTTTTAGCATCAAAAACTTCTGTTCACGGAAACTCACGAACCAATAATCAGATACAGCTAAAATTTACAGAATGCACTGGACTTAAGTAAGACCAGATTTGATAGAAGCGATTTTGAATTGTGGGCAAGTCTGTGCCAGTGGTGCCATCTTGAAAAATTACAAAGAAAAAAAACTGCTTTTTGCCCTATGAAATGTGAATAAGTTACCAGATTTTCATGAAATTGACACAGTAGACACACCTAACTCTAATCTCTGTTTGATGGAAATTTGGTTGAAAAATGTTATTGGTGCTGCCAGCTATGGTAATTTTTGTGTCTTTGGTTTTGAAAATTCGCTCAGGAAAATAAAACTTTTTGCACTATAACTTCCAGTGCAGTCATGAAATCAATATGAATTTCATACAATTAATGAAACCTGTCATAAACATTATTCAGACCAAATTTGGTTGAAAAGCCACTATAGGGTTGCCAGCTATTGTTGGTTTTGTGTTTTATTGTAATATCTTTATTAAGCGGTTTTATCGTAGAATTTTCAAATAATAATGATATTGTAGTGACAATAAACAGCAAATATTAAGCTTTCGATCATTTGAAAAAACTCGCTGCAGGTAACCCTAAATTTCTTTATACTCCTATAACTTCGAATGTAATTAAACAACGTGAAGCAGATTTGATATTTTCTTGACTTTGATACTGGCGAAAGGTTGCCAGCACGAGTCGGTTGTGCTACTTTTGTATCAATAAATGCTTACAGTTAGTATTCATACCGGAAACATTTACAATGAAAATAAATAACCGATGTTTCAATTCCCTAAGTTCTGCCAATTTTTCGGATCGCAGCCCCGAACACCAACTTCAGTTACAGTGCTGCAGACACTGAGCATTTTCTTCATTGATATTATATGAGATGCTGCTTTCAAAGTTTGGTGAAATAAGCAACTGATAACGAATATAATTAACAAGTGTTTTTCTTTCATAAACTTTGAAACCCATGCCAGTGGTTATATCTGAAACCTTCTACCATATGAGTTATAATGCATTCTAGAGACCAAAGTAAAACGTAGCATTTGAAACAGTTTGGCCGTAATAAGCAGCACATGTGGTGGAATATGCACTCAAAACCTGCACGATTCTTCTACTGTTCTTCGAACATTAGTGTTTCTAGCGGTTCAGGTGCGCTAGAGTTTTTAAATCTTGGTCTGAAAACTCTATTCCACTCAGCAAAAGTGACACAAAATCCGTAATGTTAATCGGCGAAGGTATTGGCAGTTCCACATTTATTTCCACACCATAGTCTTTTAGATGAAATGTATGTGAGGTAGGATTGATCCCCGCTTTTCTTTCCCGCTCTCGTCTTAAGCTATGTGCAGGATATATGTATTCATCAATCATTCTTAGTAGCTCTACATGATTTCTTTTTGACCTCGGAATCTGTCCAATTATATAATCAATAAAGTCCTGAAGCGATTTAAACTTTTTGTTTGATTTTAAATAAACTATTTCGGCGATTTTCTCAACTTGGTAAGCATGTGAGCAGAAATCTCCAATCTTCTTAGAATCACTGATGTCGGGAATACTTCCTTCATCTCGATCTTTTTCGATATGTTTGCATTAATTGATGTCAAATAGTAGTTATAGAAGTCAGGTTTAATAGCCAAGAAAAATGATGATAGGAATGTTGAAAAATTGATATCGTTTTTTTCATAGCAAAGTCTACGTAAAATGCATCACTCCATCTTAAGAGAACAAGATTTTTTTTCAAAGACATGATTTTTACAACTATTTCTGTTACTTCAGGCTTGCTGGATTCTGCTGCAGTTGATCGTCGACTTCTTTTGTGCAATTCTTTATGTGGGATTTAACCATACCGTTCATGTTTTTCCAGCAATATCTTTGTTTTAGTTTTAACAAAGTCTTGCGAATCCCTAAATGTCCTCCGTGCGGTGAATTGTGATATTCTTCTATTAATTTCACCTGTTCATCTTTATTCGTTATTCTAGCGGGCGGCTTGTATATCATTATTCTTAGCTTCATATGCGCATTATCTTTACCTTTTCGTTGCAACAGGTTAAATACTTTCTTAAATTCTTCTTTGTCTATAGACTTCAATATAATATCATCACTTGATAATGAGAGTTCTTGGATTTTGTTACGTCTAGCAAAATCTAATAGTTTCTCCATAATCAAAACGTGTTCTGAATGTGGATTATCACTATTACTCTCATTACGTTTGTTTCTGTGGGTACCCCTATATATTGTTAGCTTTGCATTAACGGAAACTGGTTTCACATTAGATATATCTCTACAATATACTTTTACAACATCTTTTGTACGTACGATATCTATACCTTTATTTTCATCATTGCGCAGGATAAATTTCAACTTCATAGCACCGGTGATATTCGACAAGCTAGTGCAATCCCAACAATAGAATTGATCAGGTTCTACCTTTACGTGGTTGCTTTCAATGCGGGTTTCTTGCTTTTTATCCTCTGTTTTCTTTGCCATGCTCCTTGTAATTGCTAATAGTCTACGCTTTGCTGTTTCATCTATAACTGGAGGTATTAACGCTTTTAAAGAGCTAAACTCAATCCTTGACAAGGCATCAGCATTCGTGTTCATGCTGCCTTTTTCGTACACAATCGTGAAATCATAATCCGATAAGTCAACTCTGATTCTAGTGAGTTTTGATGAAGGATTTGCATGGGTGAATAAAGATACTAGTGGTCTATGGTCTGTGACAACTACGAACTTTCTTCCGTAGAGATAGGGTCTGAAAAAGTTTATGCCCCAATGTATGGCTAAAAGTTCGTTTTCTATGACTGGTTTGTTAATGTCGTGTTTCGCTAGCGACTTGCTTGCATACGAAATTGGTAAATCCTGTCCAATTTCACCTTGCGATAATACAGCGCCTAATGCGTAATTAGATGCATCAGTTGTTATAATGAATGGTTTTTCGAACTTTGGATACTGCAGACGTGGTGGCTCAATCAATTTATTCTTAAGTGTTTCATACGCTTTTTGACACTCTTCGGTCCATTCAAATGTAATGTTCTTTTTCAGTATCGAGTTCAATTTTTTGGCGATTCCGGCATAATTCGGAATAAAACGCCTGTAGTAGTTGCAGAACGCAACAAATTTGCGTACTTTTTTTCTTCCTTAAGGCTATAAAAAACCTAAGTTAAGTTAACATCTAAATATCTATCATAATTATTCATTGTATATTTAGGAAACTTGTCATACATCACGAAGTAAACTGTATATAAATACCTTTTAAAAATGAAAAATGTTTCTTATTTAATCACTTATCATCTTACTGAAAGCATGTCCGAGTTCATTTTTGACATCCAATTTGTTTCTGGAAATCAAGGGCACTATTTTGCGAAAGAGTTGGCCATACTTCCGTACGATTCGACTGTACCTACAATTTACTAATTCAGACCTCCCTATCCTTACCAGGAGTTGAGCGGAAAGGCACGGAGGCAAAACGAGTTCGAAGCAAAGAACGTCAACGGATTGCGATGGGATGACGGTGAGGTTAGCTACAACAATCTTCCACACATTCTAATGTCATTCAGTGAATCTACGATCTACGTAAAAGGTGATGCAAAAGTCAAATTTCTAAAGAGTATCTACCTTCCACAAACATAGTTCATCTGGAGATACCGAAACTACGAGATCTCAAGAATTTCAAGACCATCTGTAAAATGCATGATGCACTTTCAGGGACACGATGTGCTGCGCAAACTTGTATTTATCTTTACATGTATTTTCTTTACATGTATACTAAATATTATTGAAATAAAAACTTGTTTTTGTCTTACTACGTCAATTTATTTCATTACATTAAAAATAAGGTTACAGCTACACAATATTGGAATTTCATAAAAAAGCCTAGAATAATTAATATGCATATAAGATGTACGAGGTGGTATAAAAAAAGTCCTCATTTTTCAGCTTCAATAGATCCTTCTCCCTGCATCTATTACAGTACTGCTCGTAATACTCCTTCACATATTCCGAGGCCAGGTTGTTGTGGTACATGACAATGTTAAAAAATTCCATCATGTCGGACAGCTTGAATAGCTCCAGATGTTTGAGTGTTATGTTGCCACCACCTACAGGTATCTGATACCGTTTTAAAAGGGCCAATTGATTTTCCGGATATTCTTCACCTGCTGAAGTCTTCAAATCGTTGAGGTAACTGTAGAGTGAAATCCATTGACTGTAGTCAATTGCCAGTGGGAAACGTCCATGGTAGTGGAAGATTGCCTTCGCCTGAAATGTCTGCGGGTCAAATCCGAGAGTGACCCTATGGCTATGGCATCCATCCAGGTAGTAAGTGTAGTTCAGTAAGGCGTCTTCATTGCACGGAACTTGTGATTTGAGAATCGTTTTCGTTCTTGACTTCTTCTCCTTGCAGTTTGATATGATGTTCTCAAAGTTGCTAGAAGGTTCGACTTGGAATGATTTCACAACTTTTTTCTTCTTTTGAACAAGTTTCTTCTTAGAAGTTTGTGTTTGCTTATTAGCGGACTTTTCAGCAACTGACGACATCCTTTTAAATTGTAAAAGACACAACTATGGTTTCGATGGTTTGATCACGCTGCTTTTATATATCCGACCTCCTATCTGCAGGTCTGATTGAAGTGCTCCCCACCATTTTGCAAAGAGGTCTTCAAATAAATTTTCCGGAATAGATCAACTATTTCACCATCATTGAAATTATAATCTGTAGAGGAGAACCGGTTCAGAAATATTTTGAAGCTCCTGCCACTGCAACGAAAATAAAGAAAAACACCGCAATACTGTCCGCATGTGGTTGAGAACGCACTCTGTAGCCTCTGCCTATTATTTACAAAAACTTTACCATTGTGTCGAAGAAATCTTTTGAAGTACTTGTTAGTAGGATATTTACCGAAAGAGTCAAAGTACTCGATAGGCCCTTTTCTAGGAATGGAAAAGGCCACCCAATGCGTGCCACTTTTATGAGCTGGATCTGTATTCGCAATAATACAAGCAGGTTTCTTCATTTGGCGGGGTAAGTGATCGCACCGGAAAACAAACATGAAAAATCTTTTAGCAACATGATTTCGCTTTAGTGAACTATCAAGTTCGATCGTGCTCATTCCTGTTCCTTAGAGGTGATTGCGTCAAGGTTAATGATCCTAGTACGAGGCGTAACGTAGCTCTGAAGGAATTCCTTTGTTGGCTCCCCATGTACGAAAATAGTAGAAAACTTTGTGTTTTATAAGATCCTCATCCAGACGCTTAAGTTCAAGGTTTCCAGACACACCAGTATGATCTGTAGTGCTAGCTGCTGAAGTAGGATATTTGTAAACGATCTCCTTTGTATACACTTTATCTGGTGAAATAAAGCCTGCAAAGGCAATTTTTTTAAAGAATGTAAAGTGCCCTTCTGAATACTACTCGGTATTTACTAGACAATTAGTCATGGTACTGTAGTTATCTCTAGCCAATGTTCAGATAAATAATAAATGTCGAAGTGTTGAACCTCTTTATATACCTTTTTATAGACTCGAGTAAACGTTTCGATTTTTATCGATTTCAATATTCGTTTCATTCTCTGCATATACAATGCATGTCACACTATTTTTTAATGCCTCTTTGAACCTTCCCTAGATTCTTACAACACCTTGATTCAATAAACTGCCACAAGTTGATTCGTATGAATTATCTGCTGTCAAGTCAAATGCTAGCAAAAAGCAACCATTGTCGAAGAATTGTTTGGATATCTGATGACCCTTATCGTAATAATTGATACCAGTACCCTTTAAAAGGCTAAAGAACCACCGGGTGCTGAGTGGTTTTTCTTTTGAATATTCGAATTTTATAGGTTGATTTGGTACTTGTACGCCATTAACTGACAAATTAAATCTCGTGATGTTATTGTGTTTGAAGTTATATGGATTTTTAGTACGTTTTCCGGTGTAGGCGTCGTTGTCTACCATCCCGAAAATGAGCAAGTTCGGTAATTGAGCAACCACTATATTGTCCAGCGATAGTGTGAATGTATTTGTTGGTAACGTGTATGTTTTCACTTTGACGCGTTTGTACGAGTATACTGCATTTGAACGTTGCAGTACTGTTTCATGTGCCAGGAGAATATTGGGATTGACGCTTACATGATTCATGTACATTGTTGCTTCCAGTATTTTAATTCGAGGCGAGAATTTATCATCTTTCGAGTACAGGTAAAATTCAGGTTTGTCTAAAGATAATATGACGCGCAAATCCACACCATTAATCAATAGTTTTTCTTGGTTAAATATGTCGCTATGGATCTTTCCCATTAACTCGACGACATTACTTTTCTCTACTAGTGCTGATCTGCTAAGATAGCCTTTATTCTCAGACTTTGGACCAGCGCCTTAAATCATTTCCATTTCATTCTGGGCAAGATACCATCCAACCGATTCGAGATGAGTTGTTGCTGCATCTTTCCCGTAATTCAATAGATTTTCAATGCATGCCCTGTACTGATAGTTGTTGTCTGTTTGAGCTATATTCTTCCCATTCAAATGAACTGTACATTGTCTAAAAAGCGAATACATCAAATTATTTGCGACGCCAATTGGATCATCTTCGACTTTTCTTCCATCAGCACCCTTAATTGTTTCAGTCCCTGTGAATAACTCCTCTTTACCATCCTTTATTTTAACCATCTGGACTTTGAGACGAAGATATATACTGGATAAATCACGATACGTATCACCATGTCCGAGAGAGATGAATTTCAGTACAGATGAGTTATCCAATGAAGCTCTCGGTTTGTATGCAACTTCTTCTGTTTTCAAAATGTTGCTTTGAATCGGTGATGTGGAGAAAATGTCCAATTCGGAGATCATGCATTCTTTGTAGGGGTCATGTTAATTACTTTTCAAATATGTCCAACACACGTTTCTTGATAACTTTTCGTTCACCCTCTTAATCTTTTTACGTGAGGTTCTTTTTACGTGAGGCTCTTTTTACGTGAGGCTCTTTTTACAGTTTTTTTCAATTTACCAGCTTCACGTCGCTTAGGAGAAGACTTGAATTGAATTGTTGTGAACGGGTTAGCTCTTTTTATAGCCATTCGATTACCAGCACCATCCATCTTATCATAAAGTTTGTTTATACCTTTCTGAGCTAACTCCTGTGCTGCAGTTTGTCCGTGTTCTCTTAAGAGCTCTTTAAGAGATTTGTTCCTAACCTTCTGTATAATAGCCTTACCGGTCTTGACCGCTTGTCGTTTTATAGCTTTTACACCTGACGCAGCCAAAGGTATTAGATAACGTAATAAACCACTGAAAAAACTTCTTATACCTCTACCGCGCTGATAGATAATTGGGGCTCGATAGAAATCTCCAATATCTGATAAATTTCCACCACTCTGGACCAAATAATAGCGTGTGTAGTGCGAGTTCATGTCGTTAACATCGGTATTGAATATTAACACTATAACCCTTACATCAATGTATGTGAATATTTATACTTTTTCTTACCGACGTTTGAAGTGAAGCATTATATATGTGGGAGTAAAACTTGGTTCAAAGTCTACTGGTTCACCTTGTTGATCGGTGACTTTAATAGAAATGCTTTCGAAAAAAGTTTTTTCCACAGCACAGTACTCTTGAAATATACAAGTGTGGTTGCCATGAAATATGTGTTGTGTAATCATGCATGTTGATGGTATATCATTACACTCTACATGTTTGAATCTGAAAATACTGTCGCAATCTTGCAAAGGAATCGTACGAAAATTTCGCACCAATTTATCAGCTAATATTCTAGGTTTGATAATGTCTGTGTAAACGTTAATTAAATTGGGGCTTTCACAATCGCTAACGGCCTTGAATGCCGTAGCACGACGCGTTGTTTTATCAAGCTCATGTACGTTTTTTCCAACCGACTTAGACTGTCAAGAAATATTGACTTATCGAAAGATTCTTGTATCGAGACATCAATCAGATCTGGATCGCGTTTATCAACAGTTGTTGTTAAAAATGCATCAATGAATAGGCCAGCAATATTTTCAGTTTTAGACACTTCAATTGGTACTGGTGTTGTACCCGTTGTTCCATTACTCCTTTTGTATGGAATGTTTAGTATTGTATCTGATTCAGTTTTTTCCCATTCATCAGGTAATATATCGGTACCGGATTCTTTAGCCGCAGCACTTATGGATTGACGAATTGATTCACCAATTCGGAAAAATAATTGTTTTCGTACCTGATACACTGTTCTGCCGGAAATTTCAGCTCTCTTATTTAAATCTTGGTCTGAAAACTCTATTCCACTCAGCAAAAGTGACACAAAATCCGTAATGTTAATCGGCGAAGGTATTGGCAGTTCCACATTTATTTCCACACCATAGTCTTTTAGATGAAATGTATGTGAGGTAGGATTGATCCCCGCTTTTCTTTCCCGCTCTCGTCTTAAGCTATGTGCAGGATATATGTATTCATCAATCATTCTTAGTAGCTCTACATGATTTCTTTTTGACCTCGGAATCTGTCCAATTATATAATCAATAAAGTCCTGAAGCGATTTAAACTTTTTGTTTGATTTTAAATAAACTATTTCGGCGATTTTCTCAACTTGGTAAGCATGTGAGCAGAAATCTCCAATCTTCTTAGAATCACTGATGTCGGGAATACTTCCTTCATCTCGATCTTTTTCGATATGTTTGCATTAATTGATGTCAAATAGTAGTTATAGAAGTCAGGTTTAATAGCCAAGAAAAATGATGATAGGAATGTTGAAAAATTGATATCGTTTTTTTCATAGCAAAGTCTACGTAAAATGCATCACTCCATCTTAAGAGAACAAGATTTTTTTTCAAAGACATGATTTTTACAACTATTTCTGTTACTTCAGGCTTGCTGGATTCTGCTGCAGTTGATCGTCGACTTCTTTTGTGCAATTCTTTATGTGGGATTTAACCATACCGTTCATGTTTTTCCAGCAATATCTTTGTTTTAGTTTTAACAAAGTCTTGCGAATCCCTAAATGTCCTCCGTGCGGTGAATTGTGATATTCTTCTATTAATTTCACCTGTTCATCTTTATTCGTTATTCTAGCGGGCGGCTTGTATATCATTATTCTTAGCTTCATATGCGCATTATCTTTACCTTTTCGTTGCAACAGGTTAAATACTTTCTTAAATTCTTCTTTGTCTATAGACTTCAATATAATATCATCACTTGATAATGAGAGTTCTTGGATTTTGTTACGTCTAGCAAAATCTAATAGTTTCTCCATAATCAAAACGTGTTCTGAATGTGGATTATCACTATTACTCTCATTACGTTTGTTTCTGTGGGTACCCCTATATATTGTTAGCTTTGCATTAACGGAAACTGGTTTCACATTAGATATATCTCTACAATATACTTTTACAACATCTTTTGTACGTACGATATCTATACCTTTATTTTCATCATTGCGCAGGATAAATTTCAACTTCATAGCACCGGTGATATTCGACAAGCTAGTGCAATCCCAACAATAGAATTGATCAGGTTCTACCTTTACGTGGTTGCTTTCAATGCGGGTTTCTTGCTTTTTATCCTCTGTTTTCTTTGCCATGCTCCTTGTAATTGCTAATAGTCTACGCTTTGCTGTTTCATCTATAACTGGAGGTATTAACGCTTTTAAAGAGCTAAACTCAATCCTTGACAAGGCATCAGCATTCGTGTTCATGCTGCCTTTTTCGTACACAATCGTGAAATCATAATCCGATAAGTCAACTCTGATTCTAGTGAGTTTTGATGAAGGATTTGCATGGGTGAATAAAGATACTAGTGGTCTATGGTCTGTGACAACTACGAACTTTCTTCCGTAGAGATAGGGTCTGAAAAAGTTTATGCCCCAATGTATGGCTAAAAGTTCGTTTTCTATGACTGGTTTGTTAATGTCGTGTTTCGCTAGCGACTTGCTTGCATACGAAATTGGTAAATCCTGTCCAATTTCACCTTGCGATAATACAGCGCCTAATGCGTAATTAGATGCATCAGTTGTTATAATGAATGGTTTTTCGAACTTTGGATACTGCAGACGTGGTGGCTCAATCAATTTATTCTTAAGTGTTTCATACGCTTTTTGACACTCTTCGGTCCATTCAAATGTAATGTTCTTTTTCAGTATCGAGTTCAATTTTTTGGCGATTCCGGCATAATTCGGAATAAAACGCCTGTAGTAGTTGCAGAACGCAACAAATTTGCGTACTTTTTTTCTTCCTTAAGGCTATAAAAAACCTAAGTTAAGTTAACATCTAAATATCTATCATAATTATTCATTGTATATTTAGGAAACTTGTCATACATCACGAAGTAAACTGTATATAAATACCTTTTAAAAATGAAAAATGTTTCTTATTTAATCACTTATCATCTTACTGAAAGCATGTCCGAGTTCATTTTTGACATCCAATTTGTTTCTGGAAATCAAGGGCACTATTTTGCGAAAGAGTTGGCCATACTTCCGTACGATTCGACTGTACCTACAATTTACTAATTCAGACCTCCCTATCCTTACCAGGAGTTGAGCGGAAAGGCACGGAGGCAAAACGAGTTCGAAGCAAAGAACGTCAACGGATTGCGATGGGATGACGGTGAGGTTAGCTACAACAATCTTCCACACATTCTAATGTCATTCAGTGAATCTACGATCTACGTAAAAGGTGATGCAAAAGTCAAATTTCTAAAGAGTATCTACCTTCCACAAACATAGTTCATCTGGAGATACCGAAACTACGAGATCTCAAGAATTTCAAGACCATCTGTAAAATGCATGATGCACTTTCAGGGACACGATGTGCTGCGCAAACTTGTATTTATCTTTACATGTATTTTCTTTACATGTATACTAAATATTATTGAAATAAAAACTTGTTTTTGTCTTACTACGTCAATTTATTTCATTACATTAAAAATAAGGTTACAGCTACACAATATTGGAATTTCATAAAAAAGCCTAGAATAATTAATATGCATATAAGATGTACGAGGTGGTATAAAAAAAGTCCTCATTTTTCAGCTTCAATAGATCCTTCTCCCTGCATCTATTACAGTACTGCTCGTAATACTCCTTCACATATTCCGAGGCCAGGTTGTTGTGGTACATGACAATGTTAAAAAATTCCATCATGTCGGACAGCTTGAATAGCTCCAGATGTTTGAGTGTTATGTTGCCACCACCTACAGGTATCTGATACCGTTTTAAAAGGGCCAATTGATTTTCCGGATATTCTTCACCTGCTGAAGTCTTCAAATCGTTGAGGTAACTGTAGAGTGAAATCCATTGACTGTAGTCAATTGCCAGTGGGAAACGTCCATGGTAGTGGAAGATTGCCTTCGCCTGAAATGTCTGCGGGTCAAATCCGAGAGTGACCCTATGGCTATGGCATCCATCCAGGTAGTAAGTGTAGTTCAGTAAGGCGTCTTCATTGCACGGAACTTGTGATTTGAGAATCGTTTTCGTTCTTGACTTCTTCTCCTTGCAGTTTGATATGATGTTCTCAAAGTTGCTAGAAGGTTCGACTTGGAATGATTTCACAACTTTTTTCTTCTTTTGAACAAGTTTCTTCTTAGAAGTTTGTGTTTGCTTATTAGCGGACTTTTCAGCAACTGACGACATCCTTTTAAATTGTAAAAGACACAACTATGGTTTCGATGGTTTGATCACGCTGCTTTTATATATCCGACCTCCTATCTGCAGGTCTGCTTGAAGTGCTCCCCACCATTTTGCAAAGAGGTCTTCAAATAAATTTTCCGGAATAGATCAACAATTTCACCATCATTGAAATTATAATCTGTAGAGGAGAACCGGTTCAGAAATGTTTTGAAGCTCCTGCCACTGCAACGAAAATAAAGAAAAACACCGCAATACTGTCCGCATGTGGTTGAGAACGCACTCTGTAGCCTCTGCCTATTATTTACAAAAACTTTACCATTGTGTCGAAGGAATCTTTTGAAGTACTTGTTAGTAGGATATTTACCGAAAGAGTCAAAGTACTCGATAGGCCCTTTTCTAGGAATGGAAAAGGCCACCCAATGCGTGCCACTTTTATGAGCTGGATCTGTATTCGCAATAATACAAGCAGGTTTCTTCATTTGGCGGGGTAAGTGATCGCACCGGAAAACAAACATGAAAAATCTTTTAGCAACATGATTTCGCTTTAGTGAACTATCAAGTTCGATCGTGTTCATTCCTGTTCCTTAGAGGTGATTGCGTCAAGGTTAATGATCCTAGTACGAGGCGTAACGTAGCTCTGAAGGAATTCCTTTGTTGTCTCCCCATGTACGAAAATAGTTGAAAACTTTGTGTTTTATAAGATCCTCATCCAGACGCTTAAGTTCAAGGTTTCCAGACACACCAGTATGATCTGTAGTGCTAGCTGCTGAAGTAGGATATTTGTAAACGATCTCCTTTGTATACACTTAATCTGGTGAAATAAAGCCTGCAAAGGCAATTTTTTTAAAGAATGTAAAGTGCCCTTCTGAATACTACTCGGTATTTACTAGACAATTAGTCATGGTAATGTAGTTATCTCTAGCCAATGTTCAGATAAATAATAAATGTCGAAGTGTTGAACCTCTTTATATACCATTTTATAGACTCGAGTAAACGTTTCGATTTTTATCGATTTCAATATTCGTTTCATTCTCTGCATATACAATGCATGTCACACTATTTTTTAATGCCTCTTTGAACCTTCCCTAGATTCTTACAACACCTTGATTCAATAAACTGCCACAAGTTGATTCGTATGAATTATCTGCTGTTAAGTCAAATGCTAGCAAAAAGCAACTATTGTCGAAGAATTGTTTGGATATCTGATGACCCTTATCGTAATAATTGATACCAGTACCCTTGAAAAGGCTCAAGTACCCCCGGGTGCTGAGTGGTTTTTCTTTTGAATATTCGAATTCTATAGGTTGATTTGGTACTTGTACGCCATTAACTGACAGTTTAAATCTCGTGATGTTATTGTGTTTGAAGTTATATGGATTTTTAGTACGTTTTCCGGTGTAGGCGTCGTTGTCTACCATCCCGAAAATGAGCAAGTTCGGTAATTGACCAACCACTATATTGTCCAGCGATAGTGTGAATGTATTTGTTGGTAACGTGTATGTTTTCACTTTGACGCGTTTGTACGGGTATACTGCATTTGAACGTTGCAGTACTGTTTCATGTGCCAGGAGAATATTGGGATTGACGCTTACATGATTCATGTACATTGTTGCTTCCAGTATTTTAATTCGAGGCGAGAATTTATCATCTTTCGAGTACAGGTAAAATTCAGGTTTCTCTAAAGATAATATGACGCGCAAATCCACACCATTAATCAATGGTTTTTCTTGGTTAAATATGTCGCTATGGATCTTTCCCATTAACTCGATGACATTACTTTTCTCTACTAGTGCTGATCTGCTAAGATAGCCTTTATTCTCAGACTTTGGACCAGCGCTTTAAATCATTTCCATTTCATTCTGGGCAAGATACCATCCAACCGATTCGAGATGAGTTGTTGCTGCATCTTTCCCGTAATTCAATAGATTTTCAATGTTTGCCCTGTACTGATAGTTGTTGTCTGTTTGAGCTATATTCTTCCCATTCAAATGAACTGTACATTGTCTAAAAAGCGAATACATCAAATTATTTGCGACGCCAATTGGATCAGCTTCGACTTTTCTTCCATCAGCACCCTTAATTGTTTCAGTCCCTGTGAATAACTCCTCTTTACCATCCTTTATTTTAACCATCTGGACTTTGAGACGAAGATATATACTGGATAAATCACGATACGTATCACCATGTCCGAGAGAGATGAATTTCAGTTCAGATGAGTTATCCAATGAAGCTTTCGGTTTGTATGCAACTTCTTCTGTTTTCAAAATGTTGCTTTGAATCGGTGATGTGGAGAAAATGTCCAATTCGGATTTCATGCATTCTTTGTAGGGGTCATGTTAATTACTTATCAAATATGTCCAACACACGTTTCTTGATAACTTTTCGTTCACCCTCTTAATCTTTTTACGTGAGGCTCTTTTTACGTCAGGCTCTTTTTACAGTTTTTTTTTCAATTTACCAGCTTTACGTCGCTTAGGAGAAGACTTGAATTGAATTGTTGTGAACGGGTTAGCTCTTTTTATAGCCATTCGATTACCAGCACCATCCATCTTATCATAAAGTTTGTTTATACCTTTCTGAGCTAACTCCTGTGCTGCAGTTTGTCCGTGTTCTCTTAAGAGCTCTTTAAGAGATTTGTTCCCAACCTTCTGTATAATAGCCTTACCGGTCTTGACCGCTTGTCGTTTTATAGCTTTTACACCTGACGCAGGCAAAGGTATTAGATAACGTAATAAACCACTGAAAAAACTTCTTATACCTCTACCGCGCTGATAGATAATTGGGGCTCGATAGAAATCTCCAATATCTGATAAATTTCCACCACTCTGGACCAAATAATAGCGTGTGTAGTGCGAGTTCACGTCGTTAACATCGGCATTGAATATTAACACTATAACCTTTACATCAATGAATGTGAATATTTATACTTTTTCTTACCGACGTTTGAAGTGAAGCATTATATATGTGGGAGTAAAACTTTGTTCAAAGTCTACTGGTTCACCTTGTTGATCGGTGACTTTAATAGAAATGCTTTCGAAAAAAGTTTTTTCCACAGCACAGTACTCTTGAAATATACAAGTGTGGTTGCCATGAAATATGTGTTGTGTAATCATGCATGTTGATGGTATATCATTACACTCTACATGTTTGAATCTGAAAATACTGTCGCAATCTTGCAAAGGAATCGTACGAAAATTTCGCACCAATTTATCAGCTAATATTCTAGGTTTGATAATGTCTGTGTAAACGTTAATTAAATTGGGGCTTTCACAATCGCTAACGGCCTTGAATGCCGTAGCACGACGCGTTGTTTTATCAAGCTCATGTACGTTTTTTCCAACCGACTTAGACTGTCAAGAAATATTGACTTATCGAAAGATTCTTGTATCGAGACATCAATCAGATCTGGATCGCGTTTATCAACAGTTGTTTTTAAAAATGCATCAATGAATAGGCCAGCAATATTTTCAGTTTTAGACACTTCAATTGGTACTGGTGTTGTACCCGTTGTTCCATCACTCCTTTTGTATGGAATGTTTAGTATTGTATCTGATTCAGTTTTTTCCCATTCATCAGGTAATATATCGGTACCGGATTCTTTAGCCGCAGCACTTATGGATTGACGAATTGATTCACCAATTCGGTAAAATAATTGTTTTCGTACCTGATACTATGTTCTGCCGGAAATTTCAGCTCTCTTTTTTAAATCTTGGTCTGAAAACTCTATTCCACTCAGCAAAAGTGACACAAAATCCGTAATGTTAATCGGCGAAGGTATTGGCAGTTCCACATTTATTTCCACACCATAGTCTTTTAGATGAAATGTATGTGAGGTAGGATTGATCCCCGCTTTTCTTTCCCGCTCTCGTCTTAAGCTATGTGCAGGATATATGTATTCATCAATCATTCTTAGTAGCTCTACATGATTTCTTTTTGACCTCGGAATCTGTCCAATTATATAATCAATAAAGTCCTGAAGCGATTTAAACTTTTTGTTTGATTTTAAATAAACTATTTCGGCGATTTTCTCACCTTGGTAAGCATGTGAGCAGAAATCTCCAATCTTCTTAGAATCACTGATGTCGGGAATACTTCCTTCATCTCGATCTTTTTCGATATGTTTGCATTAATTGATGTCAAATAGTAGTTATAGAAGTCAGGTTTAATAGCCAAGAAAAATGATGATAGGAATGTTGAAAAATTGATATCGTTTTTTTCATAGCAAAGTCTACGTAAAATGCATCACTCCATCTTAAGAGAACAAGATTTTTTTTCAAAGACATGATTTTTACAACTATTTCTGTTACTTCAGGCTTGCTGGATTCCGCTGCAGTTGATCGTCGACTTCTTTTCATCATACTAGTTTTTTTTTCTTCGGTACTGCCTATGGAACGTTTAAAAACACTGCTGGTTGGCACAGGTTTTTCTCTTCCCCGCTTTGGTAACATTATCTCTGTTATTCCAACACGCCAACCACTTTCAAGCTTGCAGGACGTTGGCAGTTTATTTTCGAAAGATGATAGTGTGTTTTCAGGATAAATGCTCAGAGAACTATTGCTTAAAAGGAATACGTAGAATTCATCATCTGTTACTTTTAAAGGCATATCAAATTCTTTCCCAAGCCAGGTCTGGTACACTTGAACTGCGCACTTTTTTTTCTTTTAGTCTCTCACTCTGTCGAACAGGATGTTTTCTGACGGGTTGATCAGACGTGTATTGATTAGGATCGAACCGAGAGGGCGTTAATATAGAATAACTAGGCAGCTCTTGCATTTCCACATCCGCGATACTTTCAGAATCTTCTTCACCTTCTTTCTCCATTTTAAAGACATTGGAACCCTCATCATCAAGATTGTCTATCTCACCTAGAACGTCTTCTACTTCATCAGGACTCATATCAGCAGGTACTGTGTATTGTGTTATTCCGTCATCACCAGTTATTATCCTATAATCTTTGTCAGTTGAAGTTTTCCTAAATTTCGATGGTGGCTTCAGACTTTTCGCTATTCCACTTGCCGATAGACGACGCTTAGCAGCTGCCGATAATACACTCCTTGGAGATGTGATTTCACCTGATGATTTAAACAACTTTTCCACTCGCACAGGTGTAGTTTGCGTAGGTTTCTCATCACTAAAAACATATTTAGTTTGTGTCGTGTTGTCTTGCAAGCTTTTCTATTTCTTGCGTACATGCTCGCTCGATGAAGGCATTTGAGTTTTTCTTTCTAGAAATCCTTTACTTCTACGACGTTAGTTTAAAAATTTTATAAGTTCGTTTCGATAATGATACCATTTGTCTTTATCGCTGAATTTTTCACTTTTCAATATCTTATTCATTGCCTTATCGAACAAACTCTGGTTATTAGAGCTTTCAATAGTGTCTTTCAAATTTGCATATACTTCAGAAGACAGAAGTAGCATTTTATTCAGATTACTGTTCCTATACATATTTCTCAATTAGTGAACCAATCACCCCTGAAACTACACTGCCCAGTAATACAGGTAGAAATCCGCCTTGTTGAATTAGTACTTTACGTTGTCGCGGAACTGACCGTTTAGCATCTACTAACTTGCGCATACACTTTTTATATTTGCAGAGACGATTATATATCTTTCCACGAGGTCTGTGGTTACCATTCAACGTATTCAATGTGATTTCGCAAAGTGTTTTAATTACCTCTGGATCAACATTCTTAAGTATAGCATTTCTCAAACCCGGTCGAGCATGTCTAAGCACGTATAACATATGCTTATTGTCCTTTAATCCCTTCATTCGTGACACCATTCTCTTGCTTTAAACTATCCTTTGAGCAATAACACGTTACAAAGTTTTTGTTAAATAAATCAGTACGGAAACGTAATATATCATTCGTATTCTGAATCAGGTCTATTAATAAATAGCTGTGTGGTGCCTGAGTGATTTTTTATATATTCTCACAAGCTCCTTGCTATTTTCAGGATAAATCTGTTTAGCAAGATGATGAAATTGACTTTTATCACGCGGATTCTTGAAGCATACCAGATATTTACAGTTCAATGATATGTCACGGCAAAATTTTCGCTGATAAAATACATTTTGTGTTACCAATATCACCGAAAAATTCCTATGATGTGATCCTTTAGTGAACAGTTTGCAAACTTGTCTTGAAAACGCGTTTAACATCATATCGTCCAAAACAATGTTACCGAACGGCCTCCGCCGTTTCGAATTCAATCCCTGTCTTCTACCCAGAAGTCCAGGGCGACAGCCTCGGGTGGCTGGCTCACTTGTCGAGAGAAAGGGGTGAGTCAGGGCGCCACTCGTTTCTTGCCCTCAGCTGCCTTGATTATCCGCGCCGCGAAACGAGAATTCGGCCAGACAGTTTATTCGATTACGATATCTCACTATTTCCAACCACTACGAGAATCACCGCGTTACAAAATTATACATCGACTTTATTAACCAAATCTATACGGCGCCGCAAATTGAGAGAAATTTCCACTAATTCCTTAACTATTAGCACACTTCTATCTTAAACTAAACTTAATGATATCGCCACGTACCTTCGCCACTAAAAATTCATTCGTTGAATTTCCCGCCTCGTATCGTTCGCTATCGTCGCTTCGCCTTTCAACTCAATATCTTCTTGAGTCGCCGCCTTAATCCATTCGACCTCGGCACCGCTATAGCTTAAGAGGAAATCGCCGTCTTTGCTTTAACATTCAATTTAATCTTTTCCGCACTCGCCGCCTGAGTCCATCCAACCTCAGAACCACTGTAGCTTTAGATGAAATCGCCGTCTTCGTTAGTTATTATTCGTCGAGTAGTTCTATTTCTCCACGAAGTTCGTGCAAATATCGCTTTCGATGCTCGCAGCAAAAAAAGAACCAAATTAATCAATATATTATGTGCTGCTGGCTTACGCTCTGTTCACCTCCGAGTCTGGATCGAGAAGAAGTCATTTTTCTCATTCGGATCCCTGCAGAGCTTCAGTCCTGCTTGTACGACCCCGTTTTTGCGTGACTATTCCCATGTAGTTTCCTCAATATTGAATTATACCGCCCTACCAGGGCAATGTCCTCTAACAGCGGTCATTGATCCTGTATTTGACCGCCTTCATTTGGCAACGCCACTTCAAGTCATATTGTGAATTTTTCTTCTGTCACTTCAAGTCGCCTACCGTGAACTTCACCATCTGTCACTTCGCAAGTGATCGAATCAAACTTATGCTGTCGCCAGGTGAGTGTTTATCTATGCCCCATTCTTATACATTTCCTATATTTTAGTTGTGAGAATGACGCAAACATCGGTGGGACTCCCTGCATCTAACCGCCGAGGACAGATCCTCTATCACGGACCCGGACAGGGCGATGGTAGATGGTCAGCGAATTGCCATCCCAGTTTTGACATCTTTCCTATGATCGATCGATCAAATTCCGACAGTAGATTGTGCGATTTGTCGGTTTTGCGTCCGAACTGACTCCAGCCAGCTCTTACTCTCGACGTGGTTGGATCGCACCGTCCGCTTGAACGATGATGTAAATCATTCCCTGCGTCAAAGCATGTGCACAATGCCCCGGCTTATAGACGTTGCATTTTAGTCTAACTGGGAGGAATGTTGCTCGTATGAACGAATGGAGTATATTGGGCTAGAATGTGTCATATCTGTCCCAGCACCATGGGTCTCTTCGGGTAAGTTATTTTATGCTTGTTTCGTTTATTTACGATCCGTTGATTGTGCCGCGCCGCGTCGTATGTCACGTCCGGTCGCCCCGGATCCCGTCCTGTGTATCTCGGAGACCGCGTTCCTCGGTTCTTTGTGACTTCCAGGAATTCACCCCTCATCGCCAACCTTGCCTCGGGGTCTTTTTATCGTTCGTCTCACGTCGGGGCAGAACGGGCGCTGGCTGTGGTGTTGAAGTTCAGTCACGGCTGTTTTGGCCCGGTGCCGGCGAATTGCTGCATCAACAACAACATCCTCGTTCTTGTGTTCGTGGCCTGCCCTAACCATTCATTCTAAGATACCATTCGCTACTATGCAATTAATGACCTAATATATCATTCGCTAGTATACAATTCAATATCTATTATACAAGTCGCTAGTATACAATTCATCATCTATTATACAAGTCGCTAGTATACAATTCATCATCTATTATACAAGTCGTTGGTATACAATCCATAATTTGATATACAACTCGCCTATTTCGCCGGTGTTTTCTCACATTTACGCGTATCTTAGTGCAGCCGGGAACCGACCCCGTGATAATAAGTGTCGACTCATTTGCATTATTCACAAACTCTTCTGAAATCGTACTTGAGAATTCGATATTTTTAAAAGCTACTTTTGTTGGAACAGCTTGAGTTTCAGCATTACACCAAATAACCTTCTTCACCCGAGGCTGTATCATAGAGCCATTTCTAATAAGTGTCTCTATAAAACTCGTCTTGCCACATCCAGATGGACCGGCAACTATCATTGTGAAGGGGTGAATAAAGTGCGTCATTTTTGCAAATGTTCACAGATTTTAACATAAAAAAACTCTAGCGCACCTGAACCGCTAGAAACACTAATGTTCGAAGAACAGTAGAAGAATCGTGCAGGTTTTGAGTGCATATTCTACCACATGAGCTGCTTATTACGGCCAAACTGTTTCAAATGCCACGTTTTACTTTAGTCTCAAGAATGCATTATAACTCATATGGTGGAAGGTTTCAGATATTACCACTGGCATGGGTTTCAAAGTTTATGAAAGAAAAACACTAGTTAATTATATTCGTTATCAGTAACTTATTTCACCAAACTTTGAAAGCAGCATCTCATATAACATCAATGAAGAAATTGCTCAGTGCATGCAGCACTGTAACTGAAGTTGGTGTTTGGAGCTGCGATCCGAAAAATTTGCAGAACTTAGGGAATTGAAACATCGGTTATTTATTTTCATTGTAAATGTTATTGATACAAAAGTAGCACAACCGACTCATGCTGGCAACCTTTCGTTGTTATATTACATTCGAAGTTATAGGAGTATAAAGAAATTTTGGGTTACCTGCAGCAAGTTTTTTCAAATAATCGAAAGCTTAATATTTGCTGTTTATTGTCACTACAATATCATTACCAATTGAAAATTCTACGATAAAACTGCTTAATAAAGATATTGCAAACAAACGCAAATACAATAGCTGGCAACCCTATCGAGGCTTTTCTACCAAATTTGGCCTGAATAATGCTTGCAATAGGTTCCATTAATTGTATGAAATTCGTATTGATTTCATGACTGCACTGGAAGTTATAGGGCAAAAAGTTTTATTTTCCTGAGAGAATTTTCAAAACCAAAGACACAAAAATTACCATAGCTGGCAGCACCAATCGAATTTTTCAACCAAATTTCTATCAAACAGAGTTTAGAGTAAGGTGCAGCCACTGTGTCAATTTCATGAAAATCTGGTTACTAAATCACATTTCATAGGGCAAAAAGCAGTTTTTTTTCTTTGTAATTTTTCAAGATGGCACCACTGGCACAGAGTTGCCCACAATTCAAAATCGCTTGTATCAGACCTGGTTCTACTTAAGTCCAATGCATTCTGTAAATTTCAATGGTATCTGATTATTGGTTGGTGAATTCCCGTGAACAGAAGTTTTTGATGCTAAAAATATAGGTTAACTGGGAAAGGGTTACCGTTCTTGTCCGACATGAAATTTCCAAAGTTTTACTTTCAGCGTGTAGATAAAGCATAAGATTTGTATACAGATTGGTTTGATTGTAAGAAACGGACATTTTTAGGATATTGGATGATTTGAATGTTTTCACTTTCAAATTTTTATTTTTTCAAATTTATTCACCAAAATTATCATAGCTGGCAGCTCCAACCGAATTTTTCAACCTACCAAACGTGGTTTAAAATAAGGTTTAAATACTGTGTGAATTTCGTCAAAATCGAACGATTCAATCAGAATTTATAGGGCTAAAAGCAGTTATCTTTTTTAGTGATTTTTCAACATGGCACCACTGGCACAGAATCGCCCGCATTTCAAAATTACTTCTGTCAGACCTGGTCCTATTTAAGACTAATACAGTCTGCGAATTTCAATTAATTCTGCTCATTGGATCGTGAGTTTCCGTGAACAGAAGTTTTTGATGCTAAAAATATAGCTAAATTGGGCAAGGGTTACCAGGTGTGCCCGTTATACCATATCAAATTTTTTTTTTGGTCTATGTAAAAAAGCACGAAATTTACATATGAGCTTCTTGTTTTTGAAGAAGCGGCATTTTTTCAAGAGCGACGATGATTTGGAGGTTTTCACTTTCAGTACCTGCCCTAGCTACAGGGTTGCCAGCACGCTCATCAAAAGCTACACAAATTTACAACTAAATAATACCAATATGTTCTGAAAATTTGGTAATGATTAAATGGCTCTGTCAAAAGTTATCGCAATTTAAAAATGTTCAATTTTTCCCGTTCTCTTTTTAGGCACCCAGCGCACACATGGGGTTAAAAAATTCCAAAACATTATCCGATTCACATGTAAAACACGTTCGAAATTCATTTTTTTAACTTTATTTTTGCAAAACTTATTTGTGTACGGAATAATAGGTATTGTTGCATGCACGAACAAACGTGTTTCGACGTGTCGGCGGCCGGAAGAGCGATAACCGTTAAAGTGTCTGACTAATCATGTGTTCCAGGAATGAACACAATCTATAAATAGCCAAAAACCGTAAACAATCCATAAATAGCCAAAAACCGTAAACAAATCTATAAATAGCCAATACACAATAACAATCTATGGATAAAACGTAGAATAATCGTCGAGAACGTAAAAAGGGAACATTCCAGAGCCTCAAACCCATGAGTCAGATCTCGCATGGCAGCGGAAATTCCCATGAATCATAGAGCCCTCTAGAAGCAAAAGCGGAACATTCGAGAACCCGAGACACATTTAGCACCACTATAAATACCACCACGAGAAGTACTAGCGATCATTCAGTAGATGGCGAAGACAGCGTAAAGTTGTTACTTTGAAAAGCGATACAGCGGTTCTAGTGTATCCGGGCGCGATTAATTAAAAGCGATAAAGTGCGAGTAATTATAGTGCGATAATTGAATGCGAAAAAGTGTTAAATTGTAACGTGAGATTATAGTAGTGCGAATATTAAGTGTAAATAATTAATAGTGTTTATAATAAAAGTGTAATTAGTGTTTTAAAAGAAACTGTTTTATTTCACGAATGTGAAGAATATCGAACCTACGGAAGGTGTTTAACGGTAGATCACAACAACTGGTGTCAGAAATAAGGGATTCTGTCGCGTTCGTGATTTAAAAAGTGACTTTTAGTGAAACTACGGACAGTGAATTCGTGTGAAAAAGTGAAAATTAATAAGTGCGCGGACTAAATAAAAAGTTAAAAAGTTTCGGACAGTGAGCATTGTAAATTGTGCGGACTAATTGAAATTTGTGAAAAGTTGAGTGGACTAAAGTGATAATTGTGAAATCGAAGAATGATGGCAAAAGTGAGTGAACTGACATTGGCAGCGTTGAACGTGGAGTGCGAGAAGCAAGAGCGGAAGCTGGCAGTGCTTAGAGAGGAAATGGATTTGCTAAAATTGGATCTGCAACGCGTGAGAGCGGAAGGAATTGTGCCGGCTGAACCAAGAACCGGCAAAGCGCTCAAAGCACCAACGTTTGATGGGCAGACTTCTTGGACCATCTACAAGAAGCAGTTTGAGGCAGTTGCAGAATTTAACAACTGGAGCGATCGAGAGCGAGCGATACAACTGATGGTGTCATTGAGAGGAGCCGCAGCGGAAGTTCTATTAACAATTCCGGAGGACAATAGCTTCAGCTATTCAAGCGTGACGAATGCATTGCATATGAGGTACGGCGAAGACCACCTGAAGGAAGTTCATCGATCACAGCTGAGAACACGGACACAGAAGCCAGGGGAGACGTTGCAGGAGTTAGCTCAGGACATTGAGCGATTAACACTTCTGTCCTACCCTAGGTCGGATCCAGAGCACCGGGATGAAATGGCGAAAAATGCTTTCATCCAGGGAGTGCGTGATGAAGAGCTTCAAATAGCACTTCGTTTGGCTGGAAAACGGTCGCTGAAGGAGTCTTTGGCCTACGCTCTCATCTACGAATCAGCGAAGCTGGCATCGCGGAGAAATTTAAGAGTCGGTGAAGTACGCGAGGACTGTATGTGCAGGAAAGCCAGCATCTTCAGGGAATCAGGGAGAGGTGGAGTTCCTCGATGCTGGAACTGCGGAAAGAATGGACATCTAAGTCGTGACTGCTACAGGAAGTACCAAACTAGGTACTGTGAAGGATGCTCAGCAGTATTCAAGCATAGCGATAAGTCTGGACGGTCAAACAAAGCGACTTGCTCTTGGAGAACGGCAGCGAGACCCGTAGGAAATAAGTTTGAAGTTCAACGGTATGACAGCAACACTCGTAAACCTGAAACGATCACCGTTGCCAGGTTGCATGTTCGTGAGAATAACTTAAGTCTTCAAGGGAAAGTCAATAACAAGGCTTGTAAAATCATCATCGACACTGGAGCCGCTAGGTCGATCCTGAAAGCAGATATGGCTAAGTCCTGGAAACTCAGTAACGCTGAAAAATACGTGCTTCAGACGGTAACGGGTGAATCTACTCGAGTTCTTGGTGAAATCGTTCTGCCGATACAGCTTGGAAATATGGTCTTCGAGCATCAGTTCTTGGTAGCAGAGATAACAGACGAGTGCATACTTGGAATGGACTTCCTGGGCTCTCATGGTTTCAACCTGGATTTGGGAGAGCAGAAAATCAAATGGCGGAGCAACGAAGTATCATTAGCTCGTCGACCAAGATGGAAACAACGAATAGAGGAACAAGAAGACCACATATGCGTGGCTGTGAGACGAGTAGGCGTTTTGGCGGAAACAGTAGAAAAACCGTTAGAGGCATCGCGGAGCGACATAAAGTGCAGTGAACCAAGGAAAGAATTTGCATCCGGATCTGAGCGGAAATGTGTAATGGGCAATATTTCTCGAAGACTGCTTATTGGACCGAAATCTGGGATATCACTGGAGGACCGTATAATGGCAGCGAGGTGCGTTTCGAAGCGATGGCGGCGCCAACGGCCGGACTCTATTCGTCAAGCAGTGAAGAAAGCGGAAACGAAGCTGAACGAGTTGAAAGCGACTTTAATTGGATTTCCAAAAAACAATTTGGTGTGGAACGTACGTCCTAGTCTACAACTGGAATGGGAAGGATCGTATGACGAACGGCGGAACGAGGTTGGCTGGCGGATGCATCGAAAACACCGGTCGAAAATGAAGGTTGTGCACCTAGACCGACTTGCCCCGTACCATGGAAATAACGCAATGGATGACGACGAATCTGTTCGGGACGAACAGGTCTAAGGAGGGGGTAGTGTTGCATGCACGAACAAACGTGTTTCGACGTGTCGGCGGCCGGAAGAGCGATAACCGTTAAAGTGTCTGACTAATCATGTGTTCCAGGAATGAACACAATCTATAAATAGCCAAAAACCGTAAACAATCCATAAATAGCCAAAAACCGTAAACAAATCTATAAATAGCCAATACACAATAACAATCTATGGATAAAACGTAGAATAATCGTCGAGAACGTAAAAAGGGAACATTCCAGAGCCTCAAACCCATGAGTCAGATCTCGCATGGCAGCGGAAATTCCCATGAATCATAGAGCCCTCTAGAAGCAAAAGCGGAACATTCGAGAACCCGAGACACATTTAGCACCACTATAAATACCACCACGAGAAGTACTAGCGATCATTCAGTAGATGGCGAAGACAGCGTAAAGTTGTTACTTTGAAAAGTGATACAGCGGTTCTAGTGTATCCGGGCGCGATTAATTAAAAGCGATAAAGTGCGAGTAATTATAGTGCGATAATTGAATGCGAAAAAGTGTTAAATTGTAACGTGAGATTATAGTAGTGCGAATATTAAGTGTAAATAATTAATAGTGTTTATAATAAAAGTGTAATTAGTGTTTTAAAAGAAACTGTTTTATTTCACGAATGTGAAGAATATCGAACCTACGAAAGGTATTTAACGGTAAATCACAACAGTATATTAAAAATATCACTAATATGGCCGCCGGCGCCAAAGGGTTAAAGATTTCTAACTTTTTCTGAAACCTGGTACTATTCTGCATATACACCAATGTGTCCTAAAAATTTCAGTTCAATCGGATGGCGCGTTCCTGAGATTTTTTCACTGAAATTTTTTGATGATATATATATATATATATATATATATATATATATATATATATATATATATATATATATATATATATATATATATATATATAGAAATATGAATTTTTGGCCAAAGTGATTTTAATACTAATGTTCTTCTTCGAACATTAGTAACAAGTAAACGGCCTTTATTTATACATTTAATCGTTCTGAGTAGAAGGCAAATTGTCAACGAGTTACACAGACCTGCTCGTAAAAATTTTAAACGACGTCGGGTCACTATCAGAGTTATTGATGATTTAAGGCAGGCGGATTTGGTTGATATGAGTGGTTCTCTGATCGAGGCTACAAATTTCTTCTAACAATAATTGACACTTTTTCCAAGTACGCTTGGGCATTACCAGTCAAAAATAAAAGCGCTAATGAAGTGACGCAGGCAATGGAAACAATTCTCGAACAAAGACGTATTCCCAGAAATCTACAAACAGATGACGGAAAGGAATTTTCAACAAAAGATTTCAACATATTATGAAAAAGTATGAAATTAACCACTATTCAACATTTAGTGCTTTGAAAGCATCGATTGCTGAGCACTTCAATCGAACTCTAAAAGTGATAATGTGGAAAGAATTCAGCATGAATGGAAATTATCATTGGGTTAGTTTACTCCAAAAATTAATTGACCGTTACAATCGGACAAAACATCGGGTTATTAAGATGCGTCTAATAGATGTCAACACCACATATGAGGTGAATTTACTTTCAAACTTATACAGAAAATCTAAATTAACATCAAAACCCAAATTTAAAGCTAGAGATCATGTACGTATAAGTAAGCATAAACACATATTTGAAAAAGGCTACACACCAAACTGGTCTAAAGAAATATTTACGATAAAAGAAGTAAAGAAAACACAACCACGAACATATTCACTTGAGGACTATCAAGGAAATTTAATTCAAGGAGGGTTCTATGAGCCAGAGTTAGCTTCAGTAAAATACCCCGACACATATCTTGTTGAGAAAATTATAAGAAAAAAAGGGGATGAAGTTTTTGTAAAATGGCTAGGCTTTCCATCTCAGCACAATACATGGATCAGTATAAAAGATGTGCTGTAACCTCTGAAGATTTTAGTGAAAATGTTAGATTTAAAGCGTGAATACGACTGCCTCAAAACTTTTACTAAGTTAAAAATCGATGAAAGGAAGGCTCTGAAGCTTGCACAAAGTGGATTTTTCTACACCAATGTTAAAGATCACGTCAAATGCTACTTTTGTTCCCTAACAATGAGTGCTTTAAATACACCAACAGATCCTGTCGATAGTGAACATCTACGATTGTCACCAGAATGTTTCTATGCCAACAGTAAAGACGTCTGCGGACCCTACAATAAACTTATTACATCACAAAATTATTCAAAAACAGAATACTATCTTTTAAACATATTAAAATGCGTTGGATTCGGAATAATTCCCGGAGGAGTCATATGTGAAGCTTTTTCTCTTTACAATTATTTTTCCATGTAAAAAAAACATATGCAAAAAGTTTTATTTCATACTACAATTTAAACATCTTTATCTGCTTTTTAAAGAGCAAAACAAAACTGAAATGTAAGAAATAACAATATCAATATTATCAAATGTAAAAATATCAATATATTCACATCACAATAAAAATATCTTAGTCTGCTTGTACATACAAACCGCTTTTCATTTCGAAATTAGACCGGAGTTCATTATCATTGCCCCCCCCCCCCCAATTCAATGAAATTGAAATTCTTTTCTTATCCACATTTCAGCTTGTTTTCAGTTAGTTTACATTCCACTTTCGCCTTCATGAATGCATTGTTATTGCTCTGTAATCAATTCAAATGTATTCAAACATTCATCGAAGACATAAATATCTTCATGTCTGTTATTTGTTTTACAAATGACTAAGCTCATAACTAGTTCAGCACGCGAGTTCATTCATTACTGATTTATATCGATTTCAAAAATTATGCAAACTAAATTCATCGTAGTAGTACTACGAGACAAGTTTTTTTTACTATGAAGCGAACCTGATCAGCATTTCTCACAAGTTTAAATTATGCAGTTTTTAGAAAATCAAACAATCGCATTAAGCAACGGGGCATCCAAAAACCAAAGAGCACGGAAACAAGCACCAATACCACGAGTTCTAAGATCATGAGGCCAACGCTCCAATCACCAATATCCAATGCACCAGATATCAAGGTCACAAAAACTTTTGTCTACAAAAACTCGATTTTTGTATTAAGAACCTGTCCTCTTCGGCGGCGAAAAAATAAACACAAAAAACACAAAAACACACCCAGACAAACAAGCTCCTACATCGAAGATGCAGAATGGTGCATCCATGCTAACTTATCATTGGCTCCTACATCGAAGATGCAGAATGGTGGTCATCGACAAACATGGTTTTGCTCCCTCACATCTGTAGCTAACCTGACTCTTCATCCATACACGTTGGTAAAAAAATTAAAAAAACCGCTTAATTCCAGACTATGACACTTTCCATGTCTAAAGCACGCGGGTGGGCGGCAACAAAACCATGGACTTTTGATCCCCTGTCCCTTACTCGCGTAATGCTAAAAGTATAGGAAAGTCCGATCCTTAATACTGAGGTGGTGGCGTATGCCAATGACATTGTGGTACTTGTGAGAGGTGCGTTCCCACAAACTTTGTCGGACCTTATGCAATTGGCACTGGACCATGTCTAAACCTGGGCCAGAAAAGTCGGTCTTAGAGCAAACCCGACAAAAACCGAACTTGTACTCTTCACAGGGAGATACAGGGTACCGGCAATTGCCACGCCTAACCTCAACGGAATAACATTAGAACTTGCTGATAGTGTTAAATATTTGGGTCTTATACTAGACAGGAAACTGAACGGGGGGGCTTCCGTGAAGCACATAATTGGTAAGGCTCGCGCAGCACTTTTCGCGTGCCGGTCCGCCTACTCCAATACCTGGGGTCTTAAGCCTAGGGCGGCCTATTACATATTCACATGTGTAGTCAGACCGATTTTGGTGTATGGAGCGATCGTATGGTGGAAGGCAGCGGAGAGTAAAACTAATATCAAGGAGCTAACAAGACTGCAAAGATTAATTTGCATATGTATTACGGGCGCTTTAAGAACCACCCCAACAGCTGGGTTGGAAATGATTTTGGGACTCATGGCCCTGGATCGATTCAACTTTAGAAGCGTAAGCTTAGCGGCAATACGCGCTAAAAGTTCCGGCATGTGGAACGATTCAGATCAGTGGAACCACAGCAGTATTCTTACAGAATGCCGCAAAAGGTTTGGGCTCGTTGCAGAAGACACGGACCACATGAGCAAAATAATACATCTTGACAGGAATTTCCAGGTCAAGATACCCACAAGAACGGACTGGAAGAAAGGGGAAGCTACCATCGATGGGGGCGTCTGGATTTACACGGACGGGTCAAAGACGGACACAGGAGTGGGCTTGGGCGTGTTTTCTACGGATTTGAGCCTTGACCTGTGGTGTAGACTATCAGATCATGCTACCGTCTTTCAGTCTAAATTACATGCTATACGCATGGCAGTTGAGTTCATTAGCGGAATATCGACCAGATCAATGACGATTTGCGTTGACAGTAGGGCAGCCATTCTCGCTCTTGCGTCTTACGGATGTTCTTCAAAAACTGTTAACGCTTGCAGATTGGCTCTCAATGAAAAGGCAAGGCATATTCCTATCCAGATTATGTGGATGCTAGGGCATAGTGGGGTCATAGGCAACGAAAAAGCCGATGAATTGGCAAGGAAAGGTTCAGGAGCTAGCAATAGCCCTTGTGCCACTGTATCTCGGTCAATCACTGATGCCACAAACAAACTTGATGCCGCCATATGGGCCAAACTAAAGTCCGAATAGAAAACAGGCTGGACTGCAGGGTGGCCAGGACATTATGGCCATCACCTGATCTAAGCAAAAGCAGGAAACTGCTCAAGCTCAGCAGAAACTGCTTGAGAGCCACGGTCGGCTTGCCCACAGGACACTGCCTTACCGCATCTCATGCGAACAGAATGGGACTAACATCCAGCAATTTATGCAAGAGGTGCGAAATGGAAGAAGACACCATCGAGCATACTCTCTGCGATTGTCCGGCCCTAAAAAATAAACGCCTCAAAATTTTTGGTTCATACCATTTTCAAGGGTTAGCAGAGGTGGCCAGTACCGTCACGCTGAGTCAACTGATCTAGTTTGGCGAAGCGGTCACTTGGCAGCTCTAAAAAGCCAGCGGATTGTGGCAAATGGGCCTAAACTGGAAGCCTAATGCAAGCCGCGTTTCCCGGCAACCCTCTTTACTAACCTAACCTAACCTAACCTAACATCCATTTTCAACATTTCTAATTATTTCATTACTAGTGAGTTTGAAAAATTCCTGAAAACCCTCCTGGTCAACAATAAGGACGACACTTTAATTTCAAATAAAGACACCATATCTAATAGCATGTTCGAGTTCCATTATCCAACAATCCCCCTAACGCGAAGGCAAATCCTACAGTTAAATATTCAGGGATTAATACGGAACAAAATAACCTAGAAGACGTACTAAACAACAAGAACTACAACATCGCCATTTTATCAGAAACTCTGGTATCAAACGAACATAACATCAACCCAATAAGTAGTTTCAACATGATCTTTCAAGAATAGATCCAGTAGCAGTGGTGGAGGAGTCTGTCTACTGGTTAAACAAAATATCGATTTCCATGAGATTCATATATTTTATTTTATTTTATTTAATGTATTCACCAAACAAGGTACAAAATCAGATACAAAATAACAAATTAAAAATAAAATGGAAAAGTAAAGTCAAGTAAAAAGTAAAAACAAACAAGTTAAATAAGTAACAAACAAATGAAAAAGTAACAAATAGGTTAATAAATAACAATCAATAAATAAAAACATTGACATATAAGCTATGGCTTAAGGTTTAGGGGTATGGATGGCATGCAAAAGAGAGGATTTGAAGGATGATTTGGATATCGTAGAGGAATATAAGTAACTTATGCTGTTGAATATTCTGCAGCATCTATTTATTGGCTCATTTGCTGCATATGTCGTGGAATGTGAATATTCTTTTAGGAAACGATTGGACCTGGTGTTCCTCACAGGGATATTTATCGAAATTTTACTATTCAGGAATTCTACATTAATAGCGCCTCTAATGACGTCGAATGTGAAACAGGCCGATATCATAATTCTTCTGGAGGCTAGTGTCAATAGGTTTAAATGACCCAGTCGAAACTCATAAGGGGGTAGGCTATTAAAATCATAAGAATTGTACAGTTCTCTCAAGGCGGAAAGTAAAAATTGTTTTTGTATTGACTCGAGTCTGTCACTGTGGGTTTCAAAAGTGGGATTCCAGCTAATGCAAGCGTATTCGAGAATAGGACGTACAAGTAAAGTGTATAAGGATCTTGTGACCCACAGACTACGGAATTCTTTAACACGTCTTTTGATGAAAACTAGCTGTTTGTTCGCACGAGAAAGCATTTTATCAAAGTGTAAGGTGAAGCGGAGTTTTCATGTAAGATAACACCGAGGTCAGCAATCTTATCAACTCGGGTTAACATATTATTGCCGAGGAAGTACGTATTGTGTGTGACCGTGCATTTCCTGGAAAAACTAATAACTTGGCATTTGTTGATATTGAGAGAGAGCTTGTTTATATTGCACCATCAAGTGAATTAAGCTTGGACTGGAGAAAGGGGCATCTGATTTCGATTCAATAGACTAATAAAAATTGAGATCGTCTGCATAGAGTAAATGAGGTATGCCTGCTAGGACGTCAGATAAGTCGGAAATAGATATATTAAAAAGAAGTGGGCCAAGATGGCTACCTTGGGGTACACCAGAGGTAGCACTAACGTTTTTCGATAAAAATCCTTGAAATTTTACACATTGTGTTCGATCGCGAAGGTAGGAGGTCAGCCAGCTGAGTAAAGATCCGGCAATACCTAATTTCTGAAGCTTTAGAATTAAGGTAGAATGGTCAACTCTGTCAAACGCCTTACTGAAGTCAGTGTAGACTGCGTCAATTTGGTATCCTTTTTCCATTTTGCATAGAACGTCAGAGATTAGAATTGTAAAATTCGTGGTAGTTGAGCGACCTTTTCTAAAGCCATGTTGTGATTCGTTCAAATGGGAATCAACAAGCTTAGAAAGTTTATCGCATACCACCTTTTCGAAAAGTTTCGGAATCGAAGACCAAATGGCAATGCCCCTATAATTTCGGATACAGCGTCGATCACCATTTTTGAATATAAATAGCTTTACGTATTTCATCACGGGAAATTTCTAAATGGTACACAAAAGCTGTTGAAGCTGAATCAGCGAAAGAAAGGTGTGAGTTTGATGGGTCTGGTGCATTGAAAATTTCTTGGAAACTATCAGCGAACAGGTCACATATCTCTTTAGGAGAGGAAGACGTTATATTATTAAAAAACATGGACGATGGATAGCCAGTAGTTTTTCGCTTCACATTAACAAAATCAAAGAATTTTTTCGGGTTGCGGACTATATTTTCGCCGGTTGTTCTAATGTTAGTGGCATAAGCCTCATGAGGCTTTACTAAAAATTTCTTAGCAACTGCATTATATTCTTCTTCAATAGCAGGAATAACATCGGTATTTTCTTTAATAAGCTTATAAAGTTTGTTCCTACGATTTTGCATATGCCTAAGGTCCCTATCAAGCCATGGCTCAGACAATTTATTCTTATTTTTATCTTTGGAACATATCTTTCAACGGCGTCAAATATTTTATTGTAAAAAGACGAAATGGCTGTCTCGAGATCTTGTGTTGAAAGAGAATTCGACCAATCAGTAGTAACAAGAACATGTTTAATGCTTTCATAATCAGCATTACGGAATTCAAATACCATTGAGTTATTGTAAGTTTTTAAGCAGGTGGAATTTGGAGTGAAGAGTTCGACTGACAGTGCTGTATGGTGTAAACTGTTGCAAAAAAGATGCTCTGCGTCACCAGTTGAACTAACCACTACTTCGTCATAAGCATTTGTGAAAACAAGATCTAAGCAATTACCATTTTGGTTAGGAGTTTGGGAAAATCATTACCATAAAAGGCACTCGCAAGATTGAAATCGTTGGTGTCTACAAGGATTACGGGGAGAAGGTAAGAGTCATTTTCATCCGGAACAAAGCAAAGATTCAGACGATTGAAATCACCCAAAACTATTATTTTATCTTTTTTGCTAAGCGATGTCGCTAGTGCAGACATTGTGTCACAAAAATTGCTGTATATGAATTCGTCAGATCTAGGGGGGATGTAGACAACAGCGATGTAAATTGAGTTGTTATTAGTGGAGATCCGAACAATTATACATTGAAAGAAAACATTTGGGGTGGTATCTACAAGCTCACTTGAAAGTGTGTTGCTAACAGCAAGTAAGACACCACCTCCTCGCGACTGACCCGTAGAACAATAATCACGGTTGCTTCTGTAAATAGTCCATTTACTATCAAGAATCTCCTCATTCTTGTGAGAGGCATTAAGCCAAGTTTCGGTGATGGCGAGTAAATTAAAATGGCACGATTTGGCGTCAAGGTATAATTTACTTAGTTTGCCCCTCATACCACCACAATTGTGGTAAAAAAGTTTGAGGCTTTTCTGAGATCGGTTAGGAAAAATGCCTAAAAGGGTTGCCTGATCTTCGAAGAGATTCAGATGTCATATTACTACCATTAGAAGAATAATTTATATTGCTCGTAGTAGGAGCTAAGTTTACGGCGGCCTGACTGGAAACCTTGGAGGAGTGTTTATTAACAACGTTGGTACACCTGCTTGAGGGAGAAGATGCCGTGTTAACTGCTGGGGGCATCAGTGCATTACTATTATTATGAGTAAAAGCATTGGAACAGTCAGATATTTTTTTTTTGTTTTTTTTTTTTTTTTTTTTTTTTGGGAGCGGATGTCAAAAACCTTCAATAGGTATTTTGCGAACTAAACAAGATTATGTGAGATTCTTACTCACTAAAAAATGTCACCCCCCGACCACGGAGGTCCGAGCCAGAACCGCTTTTGCATTACTTCAACTCGGCCGTGCTACTTCCACCCATCAGGTGTCCCATTGGCTTACTTCCGTTCTGTCAGGCTTTCAGGAGTCTATGAGACATCCTTCCTCTTTTTTTAAGCGCAATACCAGCTCCACATATGCTGACACAGCTGACCAGGCGTCTTCTGACTGTAGCATCATCTCCACGATTGACTCCGGTGTCACAGGGCCAATTGCAGAGAAAAGCATGTGTCGCTCTCCTCTGAAGCGGGCGCAATGGAAAAAGGTATGCAAAGCGTCATCACTTTCCTTAGCACAGTACTTACAGAACTCCATCCTGACTTTCCCCATTCTGTGAAGGTATTTCCTGAAGTAGCCGTGGCCCGATAGGAACTGGCGCAGGTAGAAGTTTATTTCACCGTGGTCGCGATTAAGCCAAGGCTTTAAGGCGCGAATTAGCCTAATCGTCCATGCTCCCTTCGAGCTCGTAGCCCAGCGCTCCTCCTAAAGCTGAAGCGTTCGCGCTCATGCTTGAGCAACCAAAATTTCTCTTCTCACTTCTGCTCTGTTCAGGAACACTTCCCTGCGTTCGTTCGCCAATAGATCAATTGGGATTACTCCCGCTATCACTAACACGGCGTTTCCTGAAACTGTTCTGTAGCTGCTTGCAATTCGCAGCGCTCCCCTACGCTGGACGCTCACCATCCTAGCTCGATACTTTTCAAACCTTAAAGCAGTGGCCCATATCTCCGCATCATACAGCAGCATTGAATGAGCCACCGTCATAAAGGTGTTATGACACTACATTATTTTGCGCATTAATCATCTCATTATTAATCCGAAAAGAAAAGAGATCGAAATATTTAGTGTGAAAGAGACAAGTAGGTGAGTGCAGTCAAAACAACTGTTCGTTTTGACAGTGACGATTAACTGTTATCGAAATATCGAAGGTTTGCTGGAATCAAGGCTAAAATGTGTCAAATATTCTAATATGACACATTCAATTTCCGACTTGTCAAATTTTCAGCTGCTAGCAGCTGAATAATGCGAAGCCGGCCGCATTATTATAGCACACCACATTAATTATGGCATTAATATTTAACAGTTTAACATTATTGGCTAGTGAGGCCTATTCGCTCATACAAAATGCACATATCCATGTTTATTCATTGTCTCTCTCTACTCGGATTATTAATGGCATTATTAATGTAGTGTCATAACACCTTAAGGAGCTTACGTTTACTCGGACTAGGACCGCGAACGTTTGCCATGAGTCTCCCAAGCGAGATAACAGACAGTAGCGCCCTATCGCATACTTTTCGGATGTGCTCCCCATAAGCCAGCTTCGAATCCAATATCACTCCAAGATACTTAGCCGATTTCCTGGTCTCAAGTACTTCAGAGCCAACCGTCATGGGTATAATGGTTGGTATTCTTCTCTTGGTCAGCATGACAATCTCAGTTTTCGCGATCCAGGCTTCGACCCTTCAGATAAGGAAGAAAAACAGTCAGATAAGGAAGAATTATCTGTTGTTATTGAAAATTGGGACTGAGTACGTGATGAGCAAGTTTTATGGGTGGAAGGAAATTGGGTAAAGGTGTGAATAGGGATACATTTTTTTGTTTTTTCTTATACCTAGTTTTGTCGGTGATGTTTCTTCAGGGGCTGAATGTCACTCCTTTCCAATTGATGGAGCTGTTGTTTCCACTCAAGCAAGTAAAAAGCCAGGCATATTTTGATGGGATGAAGACACCGTCTTGAGGATATATGTTTACGCTGGGTTAAAAATTTCACTTCGTAGTCGTTTATATGAAAATCAGCTTCGATAATCTTCCCCAACCATTCGTCGTCAGCAGAATAAGGAATCCCTTTCATAAAGAATGCACTTTTGTTTACTGAAGTCGTTAATTTGGAAGACGTGCTCTTATTGGGAAGAATATCGTTCGTTTATTTTTTATTTTTTGTAGACGATTCTGCCAATCGTTTTGGGACCAAAAAAACCGAACTTGTAATTTGGGGTTTCACCGTTGAGGTTTGAAAATTTTCGCTGAGTAGATGGATTTGTACCCTCAGCTAGATTGCTTATAAGTGATGTTGCTTTGTCCTGCGTCCTCGTATTCATAGCCGTTGTGTTATTATTTATTTCCAACGTTGTGTTAAGGAGCTCCTGATGGAGTGCTATCTCGTTCGCTAATAAATCTTCGTCTGCATCATTTCTTGAGGTTTTGCAATGACGGTCTAAATCCTCAAATTTTCTGCTGATATCAGCTAATTTTAGTTGTTGCTCAGAAAAAGCGTCTGTGAGTCTGTCAGTTTGCATTTTTAACGTTCGTAAAAATTGTTCAAAATTTACAAGCGTACCTTTGTTATTTGCTTGGCAAGTATCATTAGCGTTATTGAAAGTGGACGAATTCGATGCAATGGAACCCATTTTATCAATTAGAGTATCCATTTTCTTCCCAAGCGTGTGAAAAGACTTTCCGTGGCTAATACTGTTCGATTTAAAAAAGGTAGATGCCAGACCATCGAAATGATTTGATATTTCCGACAGGAATTCTTCCTTTGCTCGTGCTTGTGCAAGTTCCTTGGACACATCTCTTGAAGTAATGGCTATCACTACCATCAACCTAAGAGAAAATTAACTCATCCTTTCCATTTATTGCCCCCCAGACTTGAATCAAGAAGTTTTCTACAGAGAACTTAATAAAATAATAGCTTTTGCCTTGGGTACCGGAAATTTCATCCTTGGAGGTGACCTCAATGCAAGGAATAGGTGCTGGGGTGATTATCAAAACAATTCTAAAGGTATCAAGCTCCTTCGAATTTTCCACAACCAAAATCCAATCTTTTTGAATAATGGCAGCAAAACTTTCGCCACTGGGTTCAGATCTAGGAGAAGAGATTCCTCAGCTCCAGACGTTAGCTTCAAAAACTATATGCCCAGAAATATCAAGTGGAACACAAGCTTAAACCATATAAGCAACAGTGGGCACAAACCCATCACCATCTCCTTTAGAGCCAAATATTGCTCAAAACCCATAAGGAATGTAGTATCAGAGAAAGTTATTGATATAATCTCGAAACAACAGGCTTCAGTATAGACAGCAGGATTCAGTATAAGAAAAAAATGAGAGCGTTCCCGTATTTTTCATGAATTTCCCCACCACATGATTCAGCAAAATTCAAGAAAATTCAGTGACTGAAAATACGGGAACAGACCTATTTTAAACACATAAGCACTCTTGTAGAAAAAATGAATTACCTTTTATTGACGACTAAAACCAGTTGGCGTTTTCCTATTCAGTTTTCTATACAAAAATCCAATAAGCTTTTGCATATGTCTCCACCAGGGGATAAACTGTTTTCGTAAAAACTTTTCGCTTTCTCGCGAGTCCTGGTATTCGTTGCCAGCAAATCCACGTATCCACGACGGAACTGAGTACAGTGCTCGTGTTAAATGTAATCGATCATTGCCCATTGTCCGAATAGTGCTCGTTTCTCGGTCCATGGGTTTTTAGGACGATATTCTGGAGCAGGCAGCTTTTGTTCATCATCAAGATGCGGCAGAGGTCCTGGGTGCTCGACTCGATCTTTATCGACGAATTAGATCCCCATTTGTGACTTTATCAGCATAGTAACCGAATTGTACTGGGACGATTACAGGTGTCCAAAATGCTTTTAGTGATTTAATAGCAGCATTGCAATGGCTTGACATTACAAATCGATCGGCAAGAACTACGTAACACTAAACTTATAAACTTTTAAGAAAATTGACATTTCTTCTTGACATTTCTCAACGACAGATGTGTCGTTAAAGAATTTTAACGAAGTCAATTGTCGAAACTTCTGTTGCATCTCTTTCTGTTCAAAGCAATTCGACGAAACTTTCCAGGGACTATCTCTTTTTGCAATCAACTGGACAACAATACAATCTCAGGTTAGATCACTGGAATTTTGGGCCGTATACATAAACGGAGTCCACACGCTTGTTAGGAACTAACTTCTTACGCTGTGGTGCGGATTTTTAGCCATGAATAAAACGTTAGTTTTTTGTGTGTGGACGCGTTATAATAATAATATTTTGTCATAACTTGCATTTTGTGTCAATCAATTGTATCGACAGTGAATCGACACAAAACGTCACATAACCTAACACCAAGCGATAAACATTTCGTAGCAAATTTTTCCAATTATACCGCACGCACCGCATTAATTTGTGTTTTAGCTGTTCACTAGCACTGTTCCGCGGATCTCACTTTGTTTTCACCTCACTCACTTCAACAAAACCTGTACAATTTACGATTTCCCGCGTCCTTTAAGACTGCCTGTGCTTTTCGTGACACTTTGACAGTCTAGTGTGACGTCATTATTCTGCATAACGGTCCGTACTTCTCGAAGGCATTGATTAAGTCCTTTTTATGAGACAAGGGATAAATAAGAATGATTCGGATTTCAACACAATCTCTCAAGTATCTAGGTATGCATATTTAGCACATACAGTGAGTAATGGAATTATTATGCCCCCTCAAAACTGAATCATATCTCTCTTCAAATAAATTTATATTTTCTTTCTCAAGTAAGGAACAAGTCAACACTTGCACTGTACATGGTCCAACATTTGTTGCAAGAACTAGGCAAACAGAAAAACCTAGCCAGACCATCTTTAATTACATTATTACCAAAATTAACAAAACCATTATAAAATTATATAGTTCCGGATCAGCGAGGTTGTAGAAGTGGAGTGGACATGCCCATAAGATTTACATTGGTAGTAGTTTTTAGGCTACTCATTGTCAAATCTGATCAAATCCAAGCAGTTCCCCTCCAATTTGACATCTAGGTCGAAATGGCGGAAAGGCAACTTTAACATGCTTTGTGCGCGAGAGGATTGAAGGGGCTTGTGGTGGAAAGTTATACCGTCCGTGTGCAGGGGCCGTTCCGGATATTATTCCAAACCTAGTCTTGTCCTTAATTCTATGAAACTTGCTGCAGGTAGTTATTTCGTAAAAATATCTGCTAATTGAATGCCTGTGGGGATATATTCAAGTTTTATTGTATGATTTTCAATCCGTTCTCTTGAGGAATGACATTTTATGTCAATATGTTTTGATCTTATGTGAACAGCTAAAACAAAAATTAATGCGGTGCGTGCGGCATAAGCCCATATAAGCCTAACCGCTGAAGCACACTGCGATGGTGTCTACCGCAGCCAAGCAGTCAGATTAGTTGATTATATGGGTTTTCCATAGCAGTGAGCACACCCTACGTCGACATGTAGGTTGTGTGATATTTTGTGTCGCTTCACATTCGATAAAATTGATTGACACAAAATGCAAGTTATGACTAAATATTATTACTACAACGCGTCCACGCACAAAAAACTAACGTTTTATTCATGTTTTAGCTTAAAAACCGCAAATGAAATCTCCGTGTGTGTCCGCACTGCTTCGTGGAAATGTCAAAATTGCCTATCGCCATGACGTCACAGTAACAACGATTACGTACCCTGACGGGCCGTACTTCTACAAGGCATTGACCACAGCCAAGCGCAGCCAAGCTGTCAGTTGAGTTGATTATATGGGTTTTCCATAGCAGTGAGAACACCCTACGTCGACATGTCGTAGCTAAGCGCAGCTGAGCGCAGCTCAAGTCGAAATAGATTCAACTTTTGTCGCAGTGAAGAGTTGCAATCAGGGGTGTGTTCAATGTGTATGCTATACCTGCTTCAAAATCATAGCATAGCATCACTTTAGCAAGTTTCAAAATTTGAAGTAGCTAGGTGAAGCAGCTATCGATATTGGACAGCCAAGAGCTGCTACGAAGGTCAACAAATTCAAAAATACTTTTTCAAAAATTTTTTTTAACTTTAATATTTGTGTTTTCGTCGATTAGTTCAATACTTCCATTGCACATTGGAAATTGTATAAAATTCAGGAGTTTTTAACATACAGCTGCAGAAACTATTAAAATTTTCCTAATATATTTAAAACGTATCACTTATTTCCGGCTTTTGACGCCACATATGTGCAAAAGGGCACAAAATAATCGTTGCAAATTTGCTGGCACATGAATCAGTGCATCCGGCCTTTTGCGCTTCATGCTCGCCTGCTAAAAACGTAAGATGAGCTGCACTGTGTGAAAGCCGACTTAACTCGAGTTGAGTTGAAGTGTTTAAAAGCCCGTATTTAATTTATGCTGTCACTATTTTCAAATTTATCCCTCATCTCCTTTGTCACAAAAGCGCAAAACCTTCTTTTCGTTTCAATTTTCAATTGAAAATGACGTCTAAACTGCATGTCAGCTGTGTACGCACGGCCATTTTGCCTTAGCTACTTTCTTGCTATCCTCCAGACTGCGAGCAGCAAATAGCTGCTACCTTAGCAGTTATGCCGGAATCTTGGCCAGCCCGATTGTCAAATAACAAGCACAGAGAGTAGCTATTTCGTGACATTGGACAGCCAGAGTTGCTAAAATAGCAGCTAATAGCTGCTATAGCATGCACACTAAACACACCCCAGCTGTAATTGCTTAAGAAACGTGCGCGATTTGAAATTTATGCGAAGATATAAATAAAGTTGATTTTATATTAGGCGTGTTTTTTTGCTCCGATACAGAACAGAATAGAACATATCACGGTGTCGGTTCCCGGCTGCATTGAGATATATGTACGTAAATGTGGGAAAACACCGGCGAAGTAGGCGAGAATTGTATATTAAATTATTAATTGTATATTAGCGAATTGTATATTAGATTATTAATTGTATATTAGCGAATTGTATATTAGATTGAACGGTTAGGGTAGGCCACGAGCACATGAACGAGGATATCGTAGATGCAGCGATTCGCCGGCATCGGGCCAAAACAGCCGTGACTGAACATCAACATCACAGCCAACGTCCGTTCTGCCCCGACGTGGGACGAACGATAAAAAGGCCCCGGGGCAAGGTTGGCGATGAGGGGCGAATTCATGGAAACCACGAAGAACCGAAGAACGCGATCTCCGATCTACACAGGATGCGATACGAGGCGACCGGACCTGACATACGACGCGGCGCGGCACAATCAACGGGGAGAAAATAGATGAAACAAGCATGAAACGACTTACCCGAAGAGATCCATGGTGCTGGGGCAGAAATGACACGTTCCAGCATAATTCACTCCCTTCGACCATACTAGGAACCTTCTTCCAAGTTAGACTGAAATGCAGCGTCTAAAACCGGGGCATCGGGCATATATTTTTGACGCAGGGAATTATTTACAACATCATATAAGTGGACGGTGCGATCCCACGACGTCGATATTAATAACTGACTGGAGTCAGGTCCGAATTTCACTGCAGAAATTACATCCGATGGCGGATTGGATAGTTGCACTTCAGTTTTTTTTTCGATCCATTCCAGTGATTTCCTTACAATTCGGACGCAAAACAGACAAATCACACAAACTACTGACGGAATTTGATCGGTTGAACATAGGTTAGATGTCAGAGCAGGAATGGCAATTCGCCGACCATTTCTCGGTGCTATATTTGGGTCCGTGATAAAAGATCTGTTCACGGCTAACATCCTCAAGTCCCACCAATGTTTTTACTAATGTTCGAAGAACATTAGTATTAAAATCGATTCGGCCAAAAATTCATATTTCTATATATATATATATATATATATATATATATATATATATATATATATATATATATATATATATATATATGTACAAAAAATTTCAGTGAGATAATCTCGGGAACGCGCCATTCGATTGAGCTGAAACTTTCAGAATACATTGGTGTATATGCAGAATAGGTCCAGGTCTCTTTAAATGTCAGTTATTGTAAACCTTTTCGCGCCGGCGGGCATTTAAGTGATATTTTTAATATACCTATTATTTCGTGCACAAATGATTTTCGCAAAAATAAAGTTAATAAAATAAATTTCTAACGTGTTTTACATATGAATCGGATAATGCTTTGGAATTTTTTAACCCTATGTGTGCGCTGGGTGCCTAAAAAGAGGACGGGAAAATTTGAAAATTTTTAAATTTCGATAACTTTTAACAGAGCTATTCAATCATTGCCAAATTTTCAAAACATATTGATATTATTTAGTTGTAGATTTATGTGGTTTTTAATGAGCGTGCTGGCAGCCCTGTAGCTAGGGCAGGCACTGAAAGTGAAAACCTCCAAATCATCGTCTCTCTTGAAAAAATGCCGTTTCTTCAAAAATAAGCCTTTCATATGTAAATCTTGTGCTTTGTTTACATAACCAAAAAAAAAAAAAAGATATGGTATAACGGGCACGCCTGGCAACCCTTGCCCAATTTACCTATATTTTTAGCATCAAAAACTTCTGTTCACGGAAACTCACGATCCGATGGGCAGAATTATTTGAAATTCACAGCATGTATTTGTCTTAAATAGGACCAGGTCTGATAGAAGTGATTTTGAAATGCGGGCAATTCTGTGCCAGTGGTGCCATCTTGAAAAACCACTAAAAAAGAGAACTGTTTTTAGCCCTATAAATTCTGATTGAATCGTTCGATTTTGACGAAACTTACACAATTGCTGGACCTTACTTTAAGCCACGTTTGGTAGAAATTTGGTCGAAAAATTCGGTTGGAGCTGCCAGCTATGATAATTTTGGTGTCTTCATTTTGAAAAAAAAAATTTGGAAGTGAAAACATTCAAACCATCGAATATTCAAAAAAATGTCCGTTTTTTACAATAAAACCAATCTGTATATAAATCTTATGTTTTATCTACACGTTCAAAATAAAACTTTGGAAATTTCATGTCGGACAAGAACGGTAACCCTCTCCCAGTTAACCTATATTTTTAGCATCAAAAACTTCTGTTCACGGAAACTCACGAACCAATAATCAGATACAGCTAAAATTTACAGAATGCATTGGACTTAAGTAAGACCAGATTTGATAGAAGCGATTTTGAATTGTGGGCAACTCTGTGCCAGTGGTGCCATCTTGAAAAATTACAAAGAAAAAAAACTGCTTTTTGCCCTATGAAATGTGAATTAGTTACCAGATTTTCATGAAATTGACACAGAAGCTAAACCTAACTCTAATCTCTGTTTGGTGGAAATTTGGTTGAAAAATTTGATTGGTGCTACCAGCTATGGTAATTTTTGTGTCTTTGGTTTTGAAAATTCACTCAGGAAAATAAAACTTTTTGTACTATAACTTCCAGTGCAGTCATGAAATCAATACGAATTTCATACAATTAATGAAACCTGTCATAAACATTATTCAGGCCAAATTTGGTTGAAAAGACACGATAGGGTTGCCAGCTATTGTTGGTTTTGTGTTTAATTGCAATATCTTTATTAAGCGGTTTTATCGTAGAATTTTCAAATGGTAATGATATTGTAGTGACAATAAACAGCAAATATTAAGCTTTCGATCATTTGAAAAAACTCGCTGCAGGTAACCCTAAATTTCTTTATACTCCTATAACTTCGAATGTAATTAAACAACGTGAAGCAGATTTGATATATTCTTGGATTTGATACTGGCGAAAGGTTGCCAGCACGAGTCGGTTGTGCTACTTTTGTATCAATAAATGCTTACAGTTAGTATACATACCGGAAACATTTACAATGAAAATAAATAACCGATGTTACAATTCGCAAAGTTCTGCAAATTTTTCGGATCGCAGCCCCAAACACCAACTTCAGTTACAGTGCTGCAGGCACTGAGCATTTTCTTCATTGATGTTATATGAGATGCTGCTTTCAAAATTATGTGAAATAAGCAACTGATAACGAATATAATTAACCCGTATTTTGCTCTCATAAACGTTGAAATTCATGCCAGTGGTAATATCTGAAACCTTGCACCATATGAGTTATAATGCATTCTTAAGACGAAAGTAAAACGTGGCATTTGAAACAGTTTTGCCGTAATAAGCAGCACATGTGGTGGAATATGCACTCAAAACCTGCACGATTCTTCTACTGTTCTTCGAACATTAGTGTTTCTAGCGGTTCAGGTGCGCTAGAGTTTTTTTTCCATTCACGCAACTAAAATGTAGGGAATTTAGAAGAATTACGCACAGGTAAACACTCACCTGGTGACAGCTGAAGCATGATTCGAACACTCGCGAAGTGACAGATGATAAAGTTCACGATATGAGACTTGAAGTGACAGATGATAAAGTTCACGATATGAGACTTGAAGTGACATATGATAAAGTTCACGATATGAGACTTGAAGTGGCGTTGCCAGATGAAGGCGATCAAATACAAGATCAATGGCCACTGTTAGAGGACATTGCCCTGGTAGGGCGGTATTATTCAATACTGAAAAACGACATGGGAATAATCCCGCAAAAACGGGGTCGCACAAGCAGGACCGAGGCTCTGCAGTGATCCGGACGATAAAATGAAGTTCTTCTTGATCCCGACACCGAGGTGAGCAGATCGAAAATAAAACATAGCAGAACAAACCGATAACAATAAATTTTTCATTCTTCTTGATCCCGACACCGAGGAGTGAAAGCCTGAGCGAATTCTGTCGAGAAGGACAGAAAATCAGCTGAATTTGGTCACCAATTAAGGAGCGACTGGCGATTCAGAAGATTTTAGCAGAGGTTGAGACGGTGCGTACGATTAAAATCGACGGCGATTTCTACTTGGTTAGATGAACGAAAGCAACGATTGAGGAAGATATCGAAGAGAAGACGGCGATTGAATTGTTGCGGAATGGCTCAGCAAATATATTCTGAACGGGCGGCGAAGGTACGTGGCGATATAGTTAGTTTTAAGATAAGATTTAGGTTAGCTTGTATATATAGGTTTGTATATTTAGGTTTGCTTGTATATGTTTGCCGTGTAGGTTTCGTTGAAGTAGTTAATTAGCATCTGGCAGATTTTGAGTTTGAATTCCGATAATAAAATCTATGTACAGTGTTGTAACGCGGTGTTTCCTATAGTGAAAGAATATAACGTGGTAATACAGTCCATCCGGCCGACTTCTCGTTTCGCGGCGCGGGTATTAGAGGCAGTCGAGGGCAAGAAACGAGTGGTGCCCGGACTCACCCCTTTTCTCTGCAAGTGAGCCAGCCACCCGAGGCTGTCGCCCTGGCCTTCTGGGGTAGAATACAGGGTTTGATTTCGTAACGGCGGAGGCCGTACGGTGACAAATTGGCGCCCAACGTGGGGCCTAACGGGAACAGCACATAACTGTGCTAGTGAAAATATTTAGTTTGACAAGTCCCAAATTGTGGGAAGGCGAGTAACGTAGGAAAAGCGCGCCGATAGAATCGAAATCGTGGAATGTCGTTAATTTAGCGTGAAATTCCGAAACCGAATTTGCATTTATCGAGTATGTTTGTGGTTGTGAATTGAACAGATACTTATTTCGGACGCTTATATTATTGGTACTTGTTTCAACCGCTATTGGAGCTGTTACAAACATACCTATCCGTCATCGTAAAATTTCTATTTGAATTCTGGATCATTCGTATGGTGTGGTGTTGGGTATAGCGTGAGGAATAGAGTGTCGTAAACGTGGAGAGTGTGGATGAGTGGGTGTACGAATTAGTGTATAAGAGGCAACATACAATAACGATATTCTAGGTCTTGAAGTTAGTGTATAAGAGGCACCGTATAGGGTCGTTATTCTTGGTCTTAGAGTAGCATCTAAGAGGCAACCTATATTAAGATTTGTCTAGGTTTCAGAGGGGGAGTTTGACTTGGAGAGGTTACGACAAGCTGTCCACGACGTTTATTAGGGGGAAAATTGGGCCAAATTTTCAGCAGATAGCAGTTTTTAGCATCTAACATGAAAATTTTAGTGGACCGTTTAAGTAAGGATGAGCTAACGTATGAGCTCGCCATCCGCGGGTTTCCAGCGGATACGGTAGATGCGATGAGGAAGACATTGAGGGCCACGTTAAGATCCGAGTCCGCATTAGACACATCGTACGTGGAGTCAGAGTATCCTTTCGATTTCGAAACGGATCATTCGGAGTTGCTGGCAAAAGTGTTGGAAATCGAGGACCTGGCTAGCAGAGCTTCTGGTGACCAGACAACATCGAAATTCGTGAAAGTGAGGGGGAAGATTGAATTTGGCTTCCGGCGACTGGCCAACATGCGTGCGGTTACCATGGAGCAGAAGAATATCGCGAAAGGGTTGCGGAACAGACTCATTCTGGCAATGGGATTGCTTGTCGGAAAGGGTGATGATTCTTCAGATGAGTACGAGGAGCCGCAGATGCGCGAGCAGATGGTACCCATACAACAAGAGACGAGGGGTGCGAGCCCAGCGGAGGTGGCCAAATGGAATCTTAAGTTTAGCGGAGATGCATCAGGGTTCCTTAACGCTTTTCTCGAACGGGTCGAGGAGTTGCGGCAGGCCAGGGGGCTTACGAAACCCCAATTATTCCGGGCGGCGGTGGATTTATTTGACTCACGGGCACTTATTTGGTTCCGTGCCAATCGGGGGCAGGTATCCTCCTGGGATGAACTCATACAGGAACTATAGGCGGAGTTCTTACCTCTAGACTATGAGGATCGTCTCTGGGATGAGATACGGAGGCGCACGCAAGGTGAAAGTGAGTCGATGGGCGTTTATGTCGCGGTTATGGAACGCCTGTTTAGCCGACTATCGACCAGTTGCTCAGAAGAGGAGAAGCTGCGTATACTCCGACGTAATATAGCGCCGTTCTATCAGCAGCAACTATGTTTGACTACCGTGACAACGGTAGCAGAGTTAGTAAAAAAGGGACGCTCTTTGGACGCGATGAGGGTTTCGGTGGTGGCATTTGTACCACCCTCTACGCGGTCGAGACGGTGCTTAGAGCCAGATTTGGCGTACGTGGGTGTCGGGTGTGGTGAACAATTAGCAGCAATACCAGGTCCGAACAGAGTGAAATGTTGGAATTGTAATCGAGATGGCCATATATCGAGGGAGTGTCCCGAGCCGCGGCGATGCTTTGGGTGTGGCCGACAGGGAGTTATGCGATTAACATGTGCTGTATGCCGGTCCAGGACGAGTGAGCAAGGTCCACGAGATCGACCAATTCAATCAACCCCGGGAAACGACCAACGTGCTCACTAGGCGGTCGAACGAGCACGTTGAAGAGGCCGCAACGGGTACGAATTTCTCCGAGGGTGGACTATGCGCTGGCGAAGGGAAACCGGGACAGTCGGCCGCATTTGCATGCGAGTGTAGAGGGTAAAGTGATGGAGGGCTTACTGGACTCGGGAGCTAGTCGCACGATTATAGGGGAGAAGGGGTGGCTTCGTTTAGGAAGAGAAGGCGTAGCGTTATCCCAAAACGAGATTGGGGAAGTTCGGCTTGCTCATGGGGAGACGTGTCCAGTGGCGGGTATGGCAAGGCTGAAGTTTGAATTGAACGGTCGACAGCATGAATTAGAAGTATTAGTGATACCTTCGGTTTCTCAGGCGTTGATATTAGGCATCGATTTTTGGAAATGTTTTGGGGTGGTCCTTGACATGAAGGGGCAACAGTGGACCTCGGTTACTGCAGTGGAAACAACGGCCGGAAAAACGCTGCGGAGCCTGTCCAATTTATCGGTTCGTGAGCCTAAAATCTTGTCAGCGTTGTTAGAGGTGTCTGACAAGGATGCGTACCCGTTGCCATATATGTCATCAACCCTTGATTAGCTGCGGAATGCTAAGTACCTGTCAACACTGGACGTAAAGTCGGCGTATTGGCAGGTACCAATGGCGAAGGAATCACAGCAATATACAGCTTTTACCGTGCCTGGGAGGGGGCTATTTCAGTTTCGGAGAATGCCTTTCGAGCTCCATAACTCAGGGGCCACCTGGCAAAGGCTTATCGATACCGTGTTGGGGCCCGCACTCGAGCCGTTCGTGTTTACTTATCTAGATGATATTATCATCGTAACCGAAACGTTCGAACACCATATGGACGTTTTACGAGAGGTTTTCGTACGTTTAAGGATGGAAGGGTTAAAGGTATCCAAAGAAAAGTGCCAGTTCTGCAGGTCACAGTTAAAGTACTTGAAATATCTGGTGGACGAAGGAGGTCTTCATGTAGATCCGGAAAAGGTGCAGGCAGTCAAGGATTTCCCTCAACCAAAATCGGTCAAACAAATCAGACAACTACTGGCAATGGTTTCCTGGTACCGTCGATTTATACCAGGCCACGCGACGATGGTGGCACCCCTCAGCGATCTGCTAAAGAAAGGAAGGAAGTTCTCGTGGTCGGAGGATTGTGATCGGGCATTCGAGGCCTGTAAACAGAGACTTACGTCGGCCCCAGTGGTAGCGTGCCCAGATTTCGAACTACCGTTCAAGGTTCAAATGGACGCGTCGGATGTGGGGATAGGAGCGGTCCTGAGTCAGGCGCACCCAACGGGCGAGAAGGTGGTGTGCTATCTTAGCCGCGCACTCTCGAAGTTGGAAAGAAAGTACTCGGCTACGGAAAAGGAGTGTTTGGGTGTATTATGGGCAATAGAAAAGCTCCGCCCGTATATTGAAGGCACTCGCTTCGTAGTGATCACCGACCATCACTCTCTTGTGTGACTCAACAAATTGAAGGATCCGACCGGCAGATTGGCGAGATAGACCGTCCGCCTTCAACAATTTGATTTTGAAGTAGTGCACCGGAAGGGAAAGGAGCATGTCGTACCCGATGCACTGTCTCGAGCAATTGCGGAAGTGGGTGACATAGCAATACCCTCGACATCAGATCGGTGGTTTGAGAAGATGGTGAACGACCCGCGCAGATTCGTAAACTGGATGGTGACAGAGAAAGCGCTGTGGAAGCAGGTCCCAGCGCGGAAGAATGATGGCAGAAACGGCCTTGTCTGGAAAAGGGTGATCCCGAAGGCAGAAAGGAGCGTAATACTGAACCGATATCACGACGATCCGAAAGCAGGTCACATGGGTGTTACTCGAACGGGGTCGCGTGTCGACCAAAACTATTATTGGCCTCGAATGCGGAGGGACATACAGGCGTATGTACGGCGATGTAAGGTGTGTCAGGCCTGCAAGGTGGATAGGAAATCCCCAATCGGTCTGAGCCAAGATACCCTGGGAGATGATTAGTATGGATCTGGTGGGACCATTACCTAGATCAGCGCGGGGGAATGTCTACATCTTGACGATCGTCGATTACGTCACGAAGTACTCTGTAATATTGCCGCTACGAACAGCGACAGCATCAACTGTTTTCCGACTGTTGGAGGAGAACGTGTTTTTGGTATACGGAGTACCGAGGATCCTGATATGTGACAACGGAGTGCAATTCAGGGGCAAACAGTTTAAGTCGGCGGTGGAAGGTTACGGTGTAAGGATACGTTACACCGCCCTATATCATCCCCAGGCCAATCCAACTGAGAGGCGCAATCAGGACATTAAGTGCATGCTAAGATGCTACGCTTCTGATAACCATCGCTTGTGGGATCAATACCTGCCTAAGATCGCGTGCGCGTTAAGGACATACAAGCATGAGGTGACGGGTTACACCCCATATTTTCTGAACTTTGGAAGGGAAATGGTGACGTTCCGTGACGGAGTCGAACCGCCAGTAGACAGGAGACGCGATTTCTCGCCGTTGGGAAACACAAAAGTATTGGAAGAAGTCCGCCAGGAGGTGGTTAGCCGAATGCAGCAGGCCGCCACCAGTAGTAAGAGACGTTATGATATCCGACGACGCCCCGTGAACTTCCAGGTGGGAGACAAAGTATGGAGAAAGAATTATGCTCTATCCGATGCTAGTAAAAACTTCGCAGCGAAGCTAGCTCCAGTTTACACCGGTCCGTTCAGGATTAAGTCGAAACTATCGACGTGGACATGTGAGCTTGTCGACGAGAGGGATAAGACCACAGGCATTTGGCATGTGAAGGACTTGAAACAATATGTCAACGGGGAGGATGACGCCAGTGGTGTGACTTAAGAATATGCAGTCTATGAAGGGGCAGAAAAATAGGCGATAAATACATTAGGCCGCGGTGGTGGGGTATATTACGATATGGTTGGATGATCGGTGAAGGATATTAGAAATAGATCTATTGTAGTCCTAGTAAGTAGTCTTCTTGGTGGTGGGATCCATTATTTACGATACATAGGTTAGGCAATATACATAGTTTAGGGTAGTCATAGTTTAATGGAAAGATACATCGCTCAACACGGAGAATAGGTCGATTGGAAAACAAGGGCAGTGAGGAATCTGACTTCCAGCTATCGATAAATAGAGTCAGGCATTTAGAGAGAAGCATTATATGATTAATAGGTAGAAGTTAAAATAACATTCCGTAGTTAGAAAGATGTGTCGCGACCGTTTCCAGGTTTTCCTTTCTGGCTTCGTCATTGGTCTTTTTTCCTTGTCGTTTTGTCCTCCCTGTCCATGTAAAAGTCTGGTGGCATCGCTCGTGTCCATATGTTTGGTGTTGTTGGCGTCCTAAAATCGAGTCCGTAGAAGATAAGAATACGACATCACAAATGGCTCAAGTACTTATTTTAGTTGAAACTACTGTAGGAGATGTATAGCCACGCATGACAGGGTGTAAAGGGGTAAGGGTAGCGTGAATGTGTGAGGTACAACTGTCAGGCTCAGTGCCTAGCGGGCGAAAAGAGCGAGAGAATTCAAATCGGAATTATTAATAACCGGAATAAGCTTCGCGAGAGTTTGAGCCTATCGAAAAGTCAAATGTCGAATCAGCACATAATCGAGAGTTAGATCGGAGAGAATTGTCAACGAGAATTCCGGGATAATTCTCTGGAGAGGGGGGTGATATCACGGTGTCGGTTCCCGGCTGCATTGAGATATATTTACGTAAATGTGGGAAAACACTGGCGAAGTAGGCGAGAATTGTATATTAAATTATTAATTGTATATTAGCGAATTGTATATTAGATTATTAATTGTATATTAGCGAATTGTATATTAGATTGAACGGTTAGGGTAGGCCACGAGCACATGAACGAAGATATCGTAGATGCAGCGATTCGCCGGCATCGGGCCAAAACAGCCGTGACTGAACATCAACATCACAGCCAACGTCCGTTCTGCCCCGACGTGGGACGAACGATAAAAAGGCCCCGGGGCAAGGTTGGCGATGAGGGGCGAATTCATGGAAACCACGAAGAACCGAAGAACGCGATCTCCGATCTACACAGGACGCGATACGAGGCGACCGGACGTGACATACGACGCGGCGCGGCACAATCAACGGGGCGAAAATAGATGAAACAAGCATGAAACGACTTACCCGAAGAGATCCATGGTGCTGGGGCAGAAATGACACGTTCCAGCATAATTCACTCCCTTCGACCATACTAGGAACCTTCTTTCAAGTTAGACTGAAATGCAGCGTCTAAAACCGGGGCATCGGGCATATATTTTTGACGCAGGGAATTATTTACAACATCATATAAGTGGACGGTGCGATCCCACGACGTCGATATTAATAACTGACTGGAGTCAGATCCGAATTTCACTGCAGAAATTACATCCGATGGCGGATTGGATAGTTGCACTTCAGTTTTTTTCGATCCATTCGAGTGATTTCCTTACAATTCGGACGCAAAACAGACAAATCACACAAACTACTGACGGAATTTGATCGCTTGAACATAGGTTAGATGTCAGAGCGGGGATGGCAATTCGCCGACCATTTCTCGGTACTATATTTGGGTCCGTGATAAAAGATCTGTTCACGGCTAACATCCTCAAGTCCCACCGATGTTTTTTTCCATTCAAGCAACTAAAATGTAGGGAAATTAGAAGAATTGCGCATAGGTAAACACTCACCTGGTGACAGCTGAAGCATGATTCGAACACTCGCGAAGTGACAGATGATAAAGTTCACGATATGAGACTTGAAGTGACAGATGATAAAGTTCACGATATGAGACTTGAAGTGGCGTTGCCAGATGAAGACGATCAAATACAAGATCAATGGCCACTGTTAGAGGACATTGCCCTGGTAGGGCGGTATTATTCAATACTGAAAAACGACATGGGAATAGTCCCGCAAAAACGGGGTCGCACAAGCAGGACCGAGGCTCTGCAGTGATCCGGACGATAAAATGAAGTTCTTCTGGATCCCGACACCGAGGTGAGCAGATCGAAAACAAAACATAGCAGAACAAACCGATAACAATAAATTTTTCATTCTTCTTGATCCCGACACCGAGGAGTGAAAGCCTGAGCGAATTCTGTCGAGAAGGACAGAAAATCAGCTGAATTTGGTCACCAATTAAGGAGCGACTGGCGATTCAGAAGATTTTAGCAGAGGTTGAGACGGTGCGTACGATTAAAATCGACGGCGATTTCTACTTGGTTAGATGAACGAAAGCAACGATTGAGGAAGATATCGAAGAGAAGACGGCGATTGAATTGTTGCGGAATGGCTCAGCAAATATATTCTGAACGGGCGGCGAAGGTACGTGGCGATATAGTTAGTTTTAAGATAAGATTTAGGTTAGCTTGTATATATAGGTTTGTATATTTAGGTTTGCTTGTATATGTTTGCCGTGTAGGTTTCGTTGAAGTAGTTAATTAGCATTTGGCAGATTTTGAGTTTGAATTCCGATAATAAAATCTATGTACAGTGATGTAACGCGGTGTTTCCTATAGTGAAAGAATATAACGTGGTAATACAGTCCATCCGGCCGACTTCTCGTTTCGCGGCGTGGGTATTAGAGGCAGTTGAGGGCAAGAAACGAGTGGCACTCGGACTCACCCCTTTTCTCTGCAAGTGAGCCAGCCACCCGAGGCTGTCGCCCTGGCCTTCTGGGGTAGAATACAGGGTTTGATTTCGTAACGGCGGAGGCCGTACGGTGACAAACAATTACGCAAAAAAACGATCCATCACAAAACAGCTGATGCTTTCGTTAAGACTGACATAGGTTGCTGTATTCGCTGTGGTACCACTCAACAGCTCAAAATAGAGGAAGAAAATAACAAATATACACTACCACAATCGATAGAAAATAGCAAAAGGACTAACAAAAAATTATCTCTTTTAACTTTCTGCACATTATGCGAGTTTATTTTAATTTACTAACTACCAAAACATTCAACTTAACCTTCAAAAAACCAAAGCCATCTCACAGAAAAAAAGACAACTTCGTATGAGCTTTTCTTTTTTCTTTCAGCACATTCTATACTTCAGTACGTGAACTACCTATGACGAATATAATTTCTGTACTAGTGAATTCACTGGTGCAGGAGTGTTATTGTTTCCAATGCGTATATCCTATTCTCTACTGGATAGAGGAGCAAAAAAACACGCCTATTATAATTTTTTTGTAGAATTCGAAAACAAATTTTATTGTTAAGAGCATAGGTATTTAGTTATTATTAAAAGAAAAAATCAGTTAATAGCAAATTTGAAAGAAATAGCATATCGATTATAGCAATTTAAAATACTTGAGCAGCCTAGTGGGTAGATTACTGACTTCTTGCTTGTGGGATCCCTGATTCGAATCCAGGTTCGGACGAAGGCGCACACACCAAGCTTTGAGTTCACCTAGCTCTGATTAGGTACGTGATTTAAAATCAGGGGTCAAGTCAGTCGTCGAATTATACACTTGTATTCACATTGAGTGAAAAAATTGTGATTAAGCTCTCTACCAGCTTCAACTCTTAAGCCCGTAGGAGGGTTGTCGTGGGATTACTTTCAATTTAATTATGGTTTAAATACCAGTTTTTTTCTCCTACAAGCCAGAGCTATTCAAATGTATTTATATGTTTATTACGAGGGCTATTTGGCTTCCTCCTCAAAGCACATAAGTAAAATATTATGCTAATAGTATAATAAATGGATGTTTAATTTAATTTAAATAACATTGGAAAATTTGTTCAAACTCATTAATTAAAGTAAAAATTTTCACATAAGCATGTTTTGTTTGTTCGTTCAAGTTCAGGTAAATAAGATCATACAGAACACAGTACGTATGTACATCAGAAACTTTTATTCGTTTTCTTTCATGAAAGCACTTTTGTTGACAATGGTATAGCGTGCTCTCATTTATTGACCTATATACACGCGACAATATTTTGCAACATTAGTAAAGTAAGCAAATATTCTCCTCTGCATGTGACTCAACCTAAAAATGCAATATGTAAATTTTTCTTTCTAGTAACTTTAAGATAGTATAAATTAAGTACAAATGTTAAAATAAAGACAGTCTACAATAAACTTGGGGACTTTTTCTGTGTCAACCTATCTCGTTGAGTAGCACAGCGGTTCAAGTGCCGTATGTGCTCAATGATTTGTTATAACAGATGAAACAAAACCATCAGTTTGTGCAACGGTTTTAGTGCCGTGTACATCAGATAGTGTAATACCTAACTGTATAATTCGTCGAATAACGCAACGGTTTCAAGTGCCGTATATGTTTAGCGGTTTAGTGTTGCAAATCTAACAGTTCAATAGTGTAACGATTCAAGTGCCGTATACACTTCACAGTGCAGATAAAAGAATCTGCTCGCAAGCATTTGGCGACCATGACAGGACAACAGTCCAGCACAGGACAACAATCCAACACAGAACAACAGTTTCTACGAAAGTTTGTAATTGAAAGTTTGTAATTGAAAGTTTGAAAGTTAGTCCAATTAGGTTGCTTTAATGATGGAGCATTTATCTGAGCAGCAAGAGGCAACCGGAAAGAAGATCCAGCAAATAGTATCCAATTTTAATAAAGATGCTAAAGAGCGAAAAGTGCTAGGATACTATCACGAACGACTTCAACGTTTAGAGTCGAGCTGGGATGAATTTGAGCCAACAGACTCTCACATACGAGAATTACCTGGGGTCTCTGCAACCCATAAATACTTTGCAAGCAGTTACTACGACTCAATTGCAAGTATTTACCAGAAACACAGAGAGATTTTCCGCACCAAAATGGATAACATTGCTGCAACTGTGGACCCAAAACCCATGCTGACAACATTAAAGAAGTCAAGCATAGCATTATTGGGGAAAATCAGAGCCGCTCAGTCACAGCTGAATCACTTATTAACTGGAATCAAAGATATGCCCGGCCGTCCATCGCTTTCTTACTGCAAAGTAACTATTAAAGCCATTAACGAACATTGACAATGTATTCAAGACTTAAATAAGGAAATTTATGGAAGCATAGAAAATCCTGAGGCATCAGGCTACGATACTACAGCATTTTTTTTGATTTGCAAGACCGAGTACTGCAAGCGACAATCATGCTTTCAGAACATCAGGAATTGGCTGTTGTGCCCAGTTCACCACAAGCAGCCAATCCAAATATACGGATGCAATTGCCTAAAATAGAATTGCCAAAGTTCGACGGCAGTTATTTGAAATGGCGTCAATTTCATGACATGTTCATTGAAATTATCCATAAACAAGACAATCTTGCGTGTGAGAAGCTCTTGTACCTGAGGGCTAATTTAACTAACAAAGCAGAAGCATTGATTAAGCATCTGCGGCTCTCTGAAGAAAACTAACAGGCTGCTTGGCAATTGCTGAAGGAACGATTTGAGAATACTCGTTTGTTGGTGAATGCGCTGATCACAAAACTAAGTTCCCAACCATCGTATAATGTCGAGACTTCTGCAACAGCAATAAAACATTTGCATGATATCAGGTAGTTTCATACCAAATGTCGGATTTTGAAGGGTTAAGAAAAACTCGATTATTTTCAAATGAAATGGTTTTATTCCTCAAAATATTCACCACTGGAGTCTATAGTTTGTTGCAAACGTGTTGGCAAAACAAAAATTCCTTTTTTTTAAATTAATATTTTTGGCCCCGAAAACTCTTCAAAGGACGCAAATAAAGCGTTTTGGTTGGAGTAGCGCTTTTCTTGTAAATAGTTTCCCAGGCTCCGGAAAAGATGATAGTCTGTTGGTGACAGGTCCGGAGAATATGGAGGGTGAGCTTAAACTTCGTACTGCAACTGCTGTAGTTTTTGCATGGTCAAACGGGATACATACGGTCGTGCGTTATCGTGTAACAGAATTGGTCCATGCCTATTCACCAGAGAAGGCTGTTTCAAACGCAATTTTGCGTGCACTTCGTCCAATTGTGCACAGTAGATCTCTGCAGTTATCGTTTAACCAGGATTCAAGAACGAATAGTGAACGACGCCTTCTGAAGTCCACCAAACAGTAACCATGACCTTCTCAGGGTGCATTCCCACTCTTGCTTGGTAGCTAGGTGCTTCTCCGCGATCCAACCATTGTCCTGAACGCTTCCTATTATCATAGAGAATCCATTTTTCATCGCAAGTCACAATCCTCTTCGAAAATGGTCCTCTTTTATGTCACATCAGCAGTGCAGAGGCTACTTCAACTCTCAGCATTTTGCTCCTTTCAGACAATTCGTGTGGGACCCATTGATTGAGTTTTTTCACTTTTCCAATATTTTTGAGACAGCGAGTAATGGCTGATTTCGATACACTGAAGGTCTCAGCAAGCCACTGTAAAGTTGTCGATGTGTTCCCCTCAACTTCTGCTCGCATTTCGTCATCATTCGGAAATTGGCAAACCATCGTTGCACTGTGCTTACGTTGCAGGTATCTATCCTAACACCTGGTTAATTTCTTTCGTCGCTGCAGAAGCATTTTGTCCTTTTTTAAACATAAACAGGTAAAGGACCCGAATATCTCTTACTGTAAACATGTTTATAAGAGCAAAATGGACAGATATAGGAAACCACACGGATAATAAATTAGGCACTAAAAGAAAGGTATTGACCTCTTTTTTCAAACACAAAGTTTATTTTGCGTTTTACTAAAAAACTCTGTTCACCATGGGATCACTTTTAAGACTGTCAGGAAATCCGACATTTGGTATGAAACTACCTGATACAACACGTGAATGTATCATGGGGCTGGAGAACATGGGAGTGTCTACGTCTACATGGGATCCATTGTCACTCCACATACTAACACGAAAGTTAGATAGTCAAACGATCACTTTATACGAACAATCATTAGATCATCCACGGAGCCTTAAGACGTTGAAAGAATTTCTAGCGTTCCCTGAAGCTTCCCTGAAGGCAGCTGCAAACAATGCTCAAAAAAGCCTAACACTCTACTGCACTTGGCGTCTTCGAAAGAAATCGTGGTAGGTGAGCAAGCCAAAGCTTCATGGAGCAAGTCTACGAAGCATCCAAACCGATGCTTACAACTGAGCTTAAGCCTTGTTGCGATGCTGGAAATATGTAAAATTATAGTAAAATAAAAACAAAATGCAAATATAAATAAACCATCACTCAGCACGTCTGGTAGTCTCCGCAGGTGACAGTTGCAGGCTGTCAACAACTGACAGACGAAACGTTCCATTATCGCATGTTTCACAATCTGTCTGATCGAGTACTCTATCAGTTAAGAGTTGCGATCCAGGACTGTACAACTGGAATGAGTAATGCCCTACAGGTATGATAAAAGATGTTCAGGAAAAATACCGGAAAACTCCGGTACTTGGAAAATTTCGGTTCTTTTTTGGGAGAAGAAAGACATTCTGGGTTTTTCGATGGTGAGAAGTGGAAGAAAGCAGTTCAGCGGATTCTTTTGTGGTGGCTAAAAAATTAAAATATAAGTTGATTTGAACAGAAAAGGGGGAGATTTTGAGGGAAATTTTGGAAAAGACTCCCGTACAAAACTGTCTGAAGTAATAAGATAGTAGTTAAACTATTGTGCAATAGTGAAAAATTAATAAATTGTTCGAAAGTTTGAAAAAGTTTAGTAAAGTGGGTGAAATATTAGAAAATTAAAGTGACTGCTGGGAGAAAGAAGAAAGCAATCTTATCAGTGTGCTTACCAGAAGGCGGTGTCGTTGGCAGACGTGGTGAATTAATTTTGGCCTGGACGAAAAATTTTCTGTGATTCCTCGAGCGGGCTCATGGTATGGAAACCGTTAACGCACCTAAGCAGAAGCAAATTTCAAGGCTAACGTGTACTTGGGGCGAGACACCAGCTTCCTTGGTGACGATTCTCATCATATCAGTTAACCTACGCGCATGGAACCAGATAAGTAATTGCCAAGTAACCTATTAACTTTATACCTTAAGCTGTATTAAGCCGTAAAATTGATGAAAGGAGAAATTTTCAAGTTCAGAAGTGGAGATTAACGCTTTATGACTAGGAGTGTCGGAGAAGAATTGAATGCCGTTTTTGCCGCAAATCAAACAACTAATTATAAATAATTTCTTTTTTTTTTGCGTTAAGTAAATGAATCTGAAGTTTAAACTGAGGAAAAAAGAAACTAAAGGTGTGGGGGGAATGTAAAATTTCATTAAATTTCGCTTTTATTTTTCTTTACTTTTGCATGATTATATATTTAATTGGTTTATTTATTCGAATTAACATCTTGTTTTCAGATCAATTATTTTGGTATTATAGTTTTTTTGTTTATTTTTTTTTGGTTTGTTGGTGTTATTATTTTATCCCTACAATTGGATCACATTTTTATTTCAAACAAAAAAAAAAAAAAATGTATGATCAATGTGAACTCCACTCCGGCCGGGGTTGGGCATGAAAAAAACCCCACCCAAATTAGACTTTAGTTGATTTAATTCGATCTCTTTGATTTTATTTGACCTATTTGCTTGAATTTAGTTAATTGGATTGTGGACTTTTAGTTTTTTTTTTGGAATTTTTTTCTTCTTATATTATTTGTTTCTTTTTTTTTTTTGCTTGAGTTTTTTTTTGTAAATAATACAAATGGAATAAACATTTCGTTAATGATTCTTACGGATACTCTTTGTTTTCCTTTCTTCCTGATCTAAAACTGTGAAATGTGGTGAGTGTTGTATTGTCTGCGTGCCATAGCACGTAGAGATCTTCCGCCCGCCAACCCACGCCAGGCTGAGCTAGTCGGCTGGGAAAAGGCACGCCGGGCAAGAGAAGGAAGATCTCTAATTAAATATATACTGCACTGACGACGGCTCGACAGAGTTTAGTCGGTCGCAACAAATGGCGCCCAAACTGTTTGGCTTTATTTTGGCTTTCTTTTTTAGATATTTTTCTTTTGGCAGATGTGCTTTCGGCTGGGGTGGCAAATGTTTAATAGGAGCATCTTGTTGCCTCAGCCATTTTTTTTTCTTTTCTTTGGTTATGGTTGCAGTTATATACCTGACATTTTCAATTTTCTATCATCATATTGTCGAGCGGTCGTCAATGCAGCATTGGCGCCCCTCTCGTGCTATTGTCTTCGTTTTATGTGTCTAACAGAGCTTGTCTCTTTAATTGCTGACCAGACTCTTGTGGTTGTAGGATTACCTCCAGATAAATTATATAAAAACTGCGCATTATCTTCTGGTCAATAGAATTAATCTTGTAAAAAGATTAGCTTGAATTTGAGCAACTGGAGGAAAGTGTCCATTGAGGGGACCCATGAGCTGGTCATGATCCTTGTCCATCTATAAGATGTTGTTCAATCATTTGAATTATTTTGAGCAGGACTCAGGACAGATGTTCATGGGGTCCTTTCAAGACAACTACAAGAGATCTGTAACCTCCTGATTTCCCCAGTCCTATTTCATCATTCAGTGTCAAATTTTATACCTTCTCCCTTCCTGTCTTTATTTCCTGTCACGAAGAGAATCCGTAAGAATCATTATTTTTTTTATGAATTGGAAATTATACTCATCAAATCCGGAGAACTTTGGTTTTGCTGATACATTACTAGTGTATATTATTTTGGCTGCACATAACTGCGTTATCATTGAACGATATTGAAAAGAATTTGAAGGTTTTTCTTTTGATTGTGAATTCTTTCGGTTACTTATCTGGAAAAAAAATATACTTAATTGTGGATTGATTTTTTGGATTTTAACTATATACTTTATTTGAACATGCGTCGGAGAACAAATAGTTGGGACCCTAGTTACACGCCTTTCCAGCACCAATTGGAACGCTTGAGCCTATCCCCTTCGGCTGCTCAAGGCACGAGAATCACAGAGGCAATGAGAACGAATTCGTCTCCTACTGGTCAGACGGTAGCACACAGTTCATCCACTGAGTCATCAAGAAAACGAATTCCTCACGAAGAGAGTTCTTTCATGCCCCAGGAGCAAGTGTCTCGCCCGAATACTTCGCTCAGTAATGACCCACCGAGAGTCACTTTTCAGGCACAAGCAGAGATGAATGAGCGGTCATCAATAAAAGTTCCTATAACTAAATGGAATCTGATTTTCGATGGATCAACTTCAGGTTTGACCGCGAGACAGTTTTTGTTTCGTGTTTTGTCTTTGGCGGAAGATTATCATGTTCCTCTCTCCACCCTTGCTATAGACTTTCACCTGCTTCTGAGAGGTCAGGCCGCAGATTGGTACTGGCGTTTCCGGGAATTAAATTATCCGCTTTTATGGAGTAGGTTACGGATAGAATTTTTGGAACGGTTCAGCGCTTTTAGATCCGATGTGGACGTGCGGAGAATGTTAGACGGTAGATTGCAAAAACCAAGAGAACGATTCCAGGACTTCTTTGATGCCCTTGAGAGTATTTCCCTACAGTTAAATACCCCCTTAATGGATCTTGATTTTCAGTGTGTAGTTTTTAGGAATATGTCCCCAGCACTTAGAATTCACTTGGCTGGTGTAGAATTCCAAACAACCCGAGAATTAGTTAGACGCTGCTGTCTCATAGAATCAGAGTGGAAATTGTTGGGAGTGAATGGGGATCGAGATCCGAATCGTCGAGCGCGTCAGGTGCATGAACTCGAGTTTGGGAGAGTGCAGGGTCATAATGGTCAATCAGACGTATTTCTTTCCCCTGTTCGACATTCGGAACGTGATTTTGGACCATCATCCGCAGATGTTTCTTATCAAGAGGAACGTCAGGCGATGAAAGCAAGACCGTACACTGTTTCATTGGAAAATTCCCGTGGGCTTCCTTTCAGCAGTCAGTCACGTAGTGTTTATGAGAGACGATCATATCAGCCGTACGAAGATGATATGTCTTCCGATCTAAGGACTCCAGTATTTCGACATCCCGTAGAGTATAGCACAACATCCACTTCCAGACAAGAATTACACGCCGTCAACGCAGTCTCTAATGACTTGAATAATAGGGATCGCGGCGCAGAAGGTAGTAGGAATTATAGAGTATGTTGGAATTGCCTCGACTTAGGGCATGGTTTCATGGATTGCTCGAAACCTATCCAGCGGATCTTCTGCTTTGGGTGTGGTCGAGAAGGGACTCTGAAGCCCAAATGCCCAAATTGTCAGTCGGGAAACTCGGGCAGGAATGCGCTTTCAGCAGGGAGGTTGCGTTTTCCTCCAATCACTCGTTCCTCCAGACCCGAGATGTCAGACGTAGCTACGAATGTGGATCCCGAGTTACGCCGACGACAATGATTTCCTCTCAGAATTGTACCCCAGCTAAGACCTTTCATTCCACTCTTGCAAATGATGACTCAACCTCTTCTACTATCTCCATAGATCGTAGGCGTTCCTCTGAGCGTTTCAATCGCTCATGGAGGTATTTTACTCTGAGGCGGTTTTTGAAGAAAGCGTGTGTCAATTCTATCGTGACCATGTCTGGTGATAACCGAACCTTTGCCGAATTTTTTATTAAAGGTCGGAAGCTCGTTGGTTTACTCGATAGTGGAGCCAGTGTGAGCATTTTGGGTGCAGGTGCTTTAGACCTAGTTGCTGAGCTCGGTTTGTATGTTCACAGCATGCAAACAGTAGTTCACACAGCTTCTGGTCAAAGGGCTCCGGTACTTGGATATGTTAGTACCCTGGTACGGTTTAAAGACAAAAATAAGCTCATACGCTTCCTGTTATGCCCCAGTCTGACCAACCCAGTCTATCTTGGTATAGACTTCTGGGATGCATTTAAGATTGCACCTCAGTGCTCCGCTATTGAAGTCCCGGACATGAACTCTTGCTTTCATCAATTGGCTCCTGAAGATCAGCGGAGGCTAGATGAAGTCACACATCAATTTCCTTCTTTTAACAGATTAGGTTTAGGCAGAACCAACTTATTGTCTCATACCATCGACACTGGTGATGCCCAGCCTATCAAACAGCGACATTATGCCGTGTCACCTGTCGTTCAGAAGTTGATGTATGACGAGCTAGACCGCATGTTGTCTCTAGGAGTTATTGAGGAAAGTAGGAGTTCCTGGAGCTCACCTGTCACCATTGTTCGGAAACCAGGTAAAGTACGTCTATGTTTGGATGCAAGACGATTAAATGAGGTCACTATTAAGGATGCTTACCCTTTGCCGCTGATTGAGGGGTTGTTGGCTAGACTTCAGTCCACTCGTTTTATCACCAGTCTGGATTTGAAAGACGCATTTTGGCAAATTCCATTGGATGAGAAATCTCGGGAGAAAGCTGCATTTACTGTTCCTGGACGTCCGCTATATCACTTTACCGTCATGCCATTTGGGTTGTGTAACGCACCCCAAACAATGTGTAGACTGATGCACAAGGTCATCCCTCACGAATTGCATGACCGAGTGTTTGTATACTTGGATGATTTGCTGGTAACCAGCTCCACGTTTGATGAACATTTGGAATTACTTGCTAAGGTTGCCACCTTATTAACATCTGCAGGTCTAACCATCAACGTGGAAAAGAGCAAATTTATCCAAAAGGAAATCAGATATCTTGGTTATGTAATTGGTGATGGAGTCCTCAAAACTGACCCTGAAAAAGTGTCAGGCATCGTTACATACCCACAGCCTAAATCGGTCAAAGATGTGAGACGGTTTATGGGGATGGCCGGATGGTACAGGCGGTTTATTCCGAACTTCGCCTCCATAACCTCTCCCATGACAGATTTGTTGAAGGGGAAAAAGAAATTCGGGTTAACAGGGGCGGCCAATAAAGCCTTCGAGGAAACAAAAAAACTCCTAGTTTCTGCACCCGTGCTGGTCAACCCGGATTTTTCCCGACATTTCTTTATACAGTGCGATGCAAATGCCACCTGCATTGGCAGCGTCCTCTTCCAACGGGATGATGATGGTGGAGAGCATCCCATCGCATTTATGTCCGCAAAACTCAATGCCGCACAACGTAACTACAGCGTCACGGAATTAGAATGCTTAGCTGCAGTGCAGAGCATCAAGCGTTTTCGGGCATATGTTGAGGGGTTGCCTTTCACTATCATTACCGATCATGCAAGTCTGAAATGGTTGATGGCGCAGAGGGATTTGTCGGGAAGGCTAGCACGGTGGAGTCTAAAGCTGCAGGGATTCAACTTCCACATCGAGCATCGCATGGGCAATCAGAATGTCGTCCCCGACGCCTTGTCTAGAGCATGCGAGTCCAAGATTGAGGCCATTTGCGAAATGAACAAGCTTCCAGAGCATCAGCAGTTGGTTGGGAATATTCCCAGAGAGGCTTTTGAGGATCCTGAGTACAAAAGTCTAGTCCATCAGGTGCAACAACGTCCGGAACAATTTGAGAATGTCTATGTGATGGACGGTGTACTTTATATTCATCAGGGGTCAAACGGAGGTCTCGATTTGGACATTCCACGCGCGAAGGTTTGGGTTCCGGAAGGATATAGACAGTTGCTGTTGGCGCGTGTCCATAATAATGCCCTGGGGTCTCATTGTGGCATTCGCAAAACCTTGGAAGTTGTACGGCGTTACTATTACTGGCCACGACTTCGGCAGGACGTGACTAGCTATGTTAACAGCTGCGCAACTTGCAAACAGGTTAAAGCGTCGAATGTCACGATGCGACCACCAATGGGAGCGGCCAGAACATCTGAACGGCCTATGCAGCGTCTGTTTATAGACTTTATGGGTCCATATCCTCGTTCTAAAGGTGGAAATACCCAGCTGTTGGTGGTGCTCGACCATTTCACAAAGTTCTTGTGGCTCAAGGCTCTTCCTAAAGCAACGGCTGAGGCAGTAATTAAGTTCTTGACGCAGGAGATATTTTTGACTTTTGGCGTACCAGAAACTATCCACAGTGATAATGGAACACAATTTGTATCCAAAGCTTTCTCGGACTTTTTGGTCAAATTTGGGGTGAATCACTGTTATACACCATTGTATTCGCCTCAGGCTAACGCATCTGAGAGAGCTAACCAATCCATTCTCAACGCTATTCGAGCCTACATAGGAACCGATCATCGGAATTGGGACGTGAACCTGCTAGAGTCATGTGCAGCATTTCGGAATGTTGTCCATGAGTCGACAGGCTTTTCGCCGCATTTTCTGATGTTCGGTTATCAACCTATCCGACATGGTACCGAATATGCGCTACTGAAATCCCTTAACGCCTTTGAGGATGGAGAGGTGTTATTGGCAACTAACAGTGAAAGATTACGGTTGGTTCAGGATCAAGTAAAAAGAAAGCTGTCGGAAGCGTACGCCAAAGGAACACATCGGTACAACCTGAGAAGTTGTGTCAGGAATATAACTCCGGGACAGTTAGTATGGGTTCGAAATCACCCACTCAGCCGCGCGGCGGAATGGTTTGCGGCTAAACTCGCCCCGAAATTTGTAAAGGCCACTGTGAAGCGGAAGATTGGTCAGGTATCATACGAATTAGTTGATGAAGCGGGGAAATCTCTGGGTATCTACCACGCTAAAGACATCAAAGCGTGATGACTGATGGTGCTCACAGTCGGAAGCCAGCGATTTGTGCCCGGCATTCTGAGACCTCTCAGGGTCTGGGTCGTCCCCACGACTGTTGCGATGCTGGAAATATGTAAAATTATAGTAAAATAAAAACAAAATGCAAATATAAATAAACCATCACTCAGCACGTCTGGTAGTCTCCGCAGGTGACAGTTGCAGGCTGTCAACAACTGACAGACGAAACGTTCCATTATCGCATGTTTCACAATCTGTCTGATCGAGTACTCTATCAGTTAAGAGTTGCGATCCAGGACTGTACAACTGGAATGAGTAATGCCCTACAGGTATGATAAAAGATGTTCAGGAAAAATACCGGAAAACTCCGGTACTTGGAAAATTTCGGTTCTTTTTTGGGAGAAGAAAGACATTCTGGGTTTTTCGATGGTGAGAAGTGGAAGAAAGCAGTTCAGCGGATTCTTTTGTGGTGGCTAAAAAATTAAAATATAAGTTGATTTGAACAGAAAAGGGGGAGATTTTGAGGGAAATTTTGGAAAAGACTCCCGTACAAAACTGTCTGAAGTAATAAGATAGTAGTTAAACTATTGTGCAATAGTGAAAAATTAATAAATTGTTCGAAAGTTTGAAAAAGTTTAGTAAAGTGGGTGAAATATTAGAAAATTAAAGTGACTGCTGGGAGAAAGAAGAAAGCAATCTTATCAGTGTGCTTACCAGAAGGCGGTGTCGTTGGCAGACGTGGTGAATTAATTTTGGCCTGGACGAAAAATTTTCTGTGATTCCTCGAGCGGGCTCATGGTATGGAAACCGTTAACGCACCTAAGCAGAAGCAAATTTCAAGGCTAACGTGTACTTGGGGCGAGACACCAGCTTCCTTGGTGACGATTCTCATCATATCAGTTAACCTACGCGCATGGAACCAGATAAGTAATTGCCAAGTAACCTATTAACTTTATACCTTAAGCTGTATTAAGCCGTAAAATTGATGAAAGGAGAAATTTTCAAGTTCAGAAGTGGAGATTAACGCTTTATGACTAGGAGTGTCGGAGAAGAATTGAATGCCGTTTTTGCCGCAAATCAAACAACTAATTATAAATAATTTCTTTTTTTTTGCGTTAAGTAAATGAATCTGAAGTTTAAACTGAGGAAAAAAGAAACTAAAGGTGTGGGGGGAATGTAAAATTTCATTAAATTTCGCTTTTATTTTTCTTTACTTTTGCATGATTATATATTTAATTGGTTTATTTATTCGAATTAACATCTTGTTTTCAGATCAATTATTTTGGTATTATAGTTTTTTTGTTTATTTTTTTTTGGTTTGTTGGTGTTATTATTTTATCCCTACAATTGGATCACATTTTTATTTCAAACAAAAAAAAAAAAAAAAATGTATGATCAATGTGAACTCCACTCCGGCCGGGGTTGGGCATGAAAAAAACCCCACCCAAATTAGACTTTAGTTGATTTAATTCGATCTCTTTGATTTTATTTGACCTATTTGCTTGAATTTAGTTAATTGGATTGTGGACTTTTAGTTTTTTTTTTTGGAATTTTTTTCTTCTTATATTATTTGTTTCTTTTTTTTTTTTTTGCTTGAGTTTTTTTTTTGTAAATAATACAAATGGAATAAACATTTCGTTAATGATTCTTACGGATACTCTTTGTTTTCCTTTCTTCCTGATCTAAAACTGTGAAATGTGGTGAGTGTTGTATTGTCTGCGTGCCATAGCACGTAGAGATCTTCCGCCCGCCAACCCACGCCAGGCTGAGCTAGTCGGCTGGGAAAAGGCACGCCGGGCAAGAGAAGGAAGATCTCTAATTAAATATATACTGCACTGACGACGGCTCGACAGAGTTTAGTCGGTCGCAACAGCCTACAGTGCTATCAGCGCAAGCAAGCCAATACAAAACCATAGGCGTGCCGTGGTCTAAAATCTGGCAGGGGCCAGGGACCAGGAACCGAAAGGTTCAAAACATGCGATGATTTTATCTTCCGTAAGGTATACGTACTGTTCATACAACTTATACAATTTACAAATACATTATATGTTTATTAATTTATTCTTTGTTATTTGCTAATGCATAATGCAATATCAAATAAACTTCGTGTATGTGAATACGTATGAGCTACTATCATATGCATATAATAGTATGAACTACACATGAATAATCTATGACCGCTAAGAAAGAACGCTTGTATGAATTATACGGGATAAGATTGGAAATAATTAGAAATATAAGACAATTTTTTTCGTTTAGAAGCTAAATATATTTCAATTTATACTTGAAGAAGAGGATAGCTTAATTTCAAAATATCTTTGAAGAAATTGAAATATATTTAGCTTAGAAGGAAGAAATTGATCTCTTGCCTCAAACTTTTGTAACGTAGAAAAAGCAAAAATAATTTGCCAAGATGAAGAGTGCTGTAACTTACACTTTTCGAGCCATTTGGTTTGCAGGGATATATTTGTGGCCCTAACTGCGTGTCCGAAGCTGGATGAAACAGCGAAACCTTTGAAACTAGTGTTTTTTGCTGTTTTTTGTTTTCGTGATCCTCTGGGAAATGTGAGATCCAGACTAAACATGGGTAACGCAGCAAATTTTGAAGCGCTGATACACTGATACCGGCACCAGCAGTGGTATCAGCGCACTGCGCTCATACCATTAGGAAGGGCGATGGCGAACGATTTCAGCATTTATTTTTATTAATTCATTTTGTGTTTTGCCACTACAGTAGTTCACAACCTTGTTTTTAAATTATTTTCAAAAGTTGAACCATACTTCGCGAATAATGCACAAAATTCCAAAAAAAAATCACGGTTATCACTGGCACTACTCTCATCATGTCCTCTGAAAGCACGTCTTTGATGACTGAGACACGTCGTAAGGCCGATGCCTTTTCTTAATAATTTCGGTTCTGTTCAAGCACCATATCACTTACTGTCTTCCAAGTACTATTAGAGTTTTATTATTGTATAGTTTTTATTATTGTATGCAATATGTCCTTGAACACATTGTGCATGAATTTTACTATCCGGATAATTTATCCGGATTGCGAAGTTTAGTCGAGCTGAAATTTTGGTGTATTTTTGGCGACAATGGACATTCTGTGGAAAATTTCGCATTGTGATAACTTCACATTGAATCATCAGATCATCACGAAATTTACAAGACTCATCAATGGGCATAAAAAAATAAGTTTCTGCCGTTTTTAAATAATGTCTGGGCTACCTTGTAGCTACCATAAGTACGTAAACACAAATCTTTCACACCATTGGCTCTCTAGTATTTTTTTCGGCTTTTAGAATAAAATGCAAATGATTGATGAATTTGATACTATATTTATCCAGTCAAATCTAAACCTGCAAAATTCCCAATCGCACAAAAATCGCACCGAATTATTTTTATTTTTAACTAAACTGAAACTTGCGATTACGGTATCTCGCAACCGGATAAAATTCATAGGCTATACTGATCTTGAGTAGATACAGGTCTGACAAAAGTTTAATGAATATGATAAAAACCATGTGGCAGTTGTGCCACTATGAAAAAACGCTCGGTGAAATTGAAGTGCTAGGCCTTTTAACTTCCGATGCAGTTATGAAATTATAATGAAATTCCCACACATTTAACATGAGTGTACACCAATTAGTTCATAGATAGCTTAAAAGTGGCAGGGATGCCAATTTTTATTCTCCAAATGACTTCGAAAATTGTATCCTACGTTAATTACCTTATTGCCTACTATTTTAATAATCAGACTATGTTTTGTGAAAACCATAATTGCATAAAACTAAATAAAAGTGTTTTCATCTAAATACCTGTATATTGCCAAGTAGGAATGAACAGATAATCTAAATAAAAAAAGGATGATTGGTGAGGTGCTTTTCGTCTTTTTCTTAACGTATAACTTGTCGAAATCAAATATTGCCATCCATTTCACGAGATAAGTCCCATAATATCGTAATTAATACCACAAATAGCACAGTCTCTAAGTTATAAGTAGTGTGTATGCTTTGGTATAGGCTCACACTACTGCACTACACAACTCTTGCTGTAAACACAAAAACCTAAGAGGCGAAAACTTAAGTGTCTGTTGTTGGAAACATTTATTTTTCTGGGAGGGGCCAACCTAGGGTCTGGGGGGGTCCCGGCCCCCCCTGGCCCCCCCTACGGCGCGCCTATGTACAAAACACAATATATGCTGCTAGGTACAGCCGTCGTCCCAATTCAAGGCAGTAATGGATTATCAGTAGAGTGTAGGGCAGTTTTGGATTCCGGCTCACAAATAAATATTTTATCAGAGCGAATGTGCTAGAAATTGAAACTTTCTCAGGACTCAACTTTCTCAGTCAACGGTCAATTAGCTAAAGGACGAGTCAACGTTCAACTATTTTCAAGGGTCACCGCGTTTTCTTGTCATCTTGAAGCATTTGTGTTGCCAAAGATAATCTCTGAACAACCATCAAGAGAAATTGATATCGGCTAATGGAATATTGACCTTCTGCTGGGAGTAGAATTCTATCATCAGTTACTATCCATTGGACAAATCAGGGTTGGAGATGGACTTCCGATTTTACAAAATACCTTGTTAGGGTGATTGGTAGCTGGCAAAGTTAACAACGTAGACAGCGAACACTTGTTGTGTGGAATAAGTACTGCAGAAGAGTTGCTAGAGAAACCAGTTGAGCAATTTTGGGAATTAGATAAGTCGATGGTTAATAATACTGAAAGAAGCCCAAACGGGCGATTTATTGTTCGGTTACCATTTAGCTCAAACCCAAGCAGTCTTGGGCATTCACGGGAAATAGCAATTAGGAGGTTCCACACATTAGAATAGAAGTTCAAACGGCAGCCAGAAATACACAGTGAGTATGTCAAATTCATGAATGAGTATTTGGCTTTGGGACACATGGAAGAAGTTAGCAATATTGCGACGCCACATTATTACCTACCCCATCACTGTGTATTGAAGCCTGAGAGCAGCACGACTAAGCTCAGAGTAGTATTTGATGCATCAGCCAAGACTTCGACCAATATTTCTTTAAACGACGTGCTAATGAAAGGACCAACAGTTCAGGAAGGTCTATTCTCTATTCTTCTGCCATTTCGAATGTCTAAATTTGTGCTAACAGCTAACATTGAAAAAATGTATCGGCAGGTCGAACTTAACGAGGATGACCGAAATTTCCAGCTGATAATTTGGCGAAGTCACACAAATGAGCCATTGAAAACGTTTCGAACGAATACGGTAACATACGGTACTAGAGCAGCACCATACCTTGCTACATGTCTTCAAACTTTAGCAAAAGAGAACCAGTCGAAATACCCTCAAGCGTCCTCAGCAATATTACGTGACTGCTATGTGGACGATATTATGACAGGAAGTAATAGTGTAACGGAGTTGTTGGGCACACAAGCCCAACTTAACTCGTTACTCGCTGAATCAGGTCTCAAACTAAGAAAATGGTGTGCGAATCATGCGAAGCTGCTTGAGCAAATTCCTAACCAGGACTTACAAATAAGCCTGGAGCTAAATGACAACCAGGAACAGCCGATAAAAACCCTAGGAATGGTATGGTTACCCAGATCAGATTCATTCAGAATCAATGCTCGGTCAACAGAGGCAACAAGGATTACGAAACGCACAATAAGTACGAAAACATTTCGAATATTTGACCCGTAAGAGACAGGTACCGGATGGTGCTGAGCTACTTCTTGTATGCGGTTAAATTTAACCAAATCAGGAAGTGGTGAGGTACGAACTTTTGTGACTGTCTATGGACAGATCGGCAGAGCAAAACGCAGAGATCCAGTGGAAATTCTCTCCCATAGAGTTTCTTTCACTGGTCACGCGGACATTATCTAAGGGTCCCTGCAAAGGGATCCAAAGATTTAAACTCCGGACGTTTCTGTGCCTGAAGGTATAAGATTTGTCCAGATCAACTTGCGGCGTGCCAAGCCTTCGTCCTATCTTTTGAGCGAAAAATTGACAAAACTGCAAGCCTCCCCCTACATTGCACTTGTAGAGGAACCGTGGGTTCGAGGCGGTAGGATCTACGGACTTAGTCCAACCACGGGGGCCAAGATCTTTTATGATGAAAGGTCAATACGGCCGAGGACTTGTGTTCTGGCTTCCAATCTGCTTGATGCCACCATGCTCAGACAGATTTCAAGCCCGGACCTGTCAGCGGTCGTCGTACAACACCGAAAAAATGGTAGACTTAAGCGCACGGTAGCTGCCTCAGCTTACTTTCCCTTTGACTCCTTACTCCCGCCGCCGATACAGGAGTTAAAGGACCTGGTTTTGTACGCTGAATCGGAGAGACTTGAACTTGTGGTGGGCTGCGATGCCAACTCCCAGCATACCAGCTGGGGTAGCAACAAATGTAACGCCAGGGGTAAAAGTCTCTTTGATTTTATAACTTCTGCCGGGCTGATGATTTTAAACACTGGGACTACTCCCACATTTGTCACCCCAAACAGAAGGGCGGTCATTGATGTATCGCTATGTTCAGCTGGAATAGTTGGATCAATGACTGGATGGAATGTATCAGATGAAGATTCACTCTCTGATCATCGCTACTTGGTGTTCTCTTTAGCCACGGATCTTACACCCGTGGTGGAAAGAAGAAACCCAAGAAACACTGATTGGCCTACGTTCAATCGGCTTCTTGCAGACAGAGCGCGTCCTAGTGGTAGGATAAAATCGCCAAAGTCAATAGAATCCCGGTTGAGCACTCTGAATAGAGACCTAATGAGTAGCTATGAAGAGGCCTGCCCGATCAGTAAGAGCAGATGTGGTAAGACGGTTCCCTGGTGGAATCGGGAACTACAGAAGCTAAGGAAAAGTACCAGGAAAATTCTCAACAGAGCTTGTAAGAGCAACAATGAGGATGACTGGATCGCCTACAGATCTTTGCAGAGAACGTATAAGAAGCTGGTGAGGACCTCTAAGAGGGAATCATTTAGATCTTACTGTGAAAGACTGGAAGGCGCACGGGAGACGTCTAGGCTTTGCAAAGTCCTAGAGAAGGATCAATCAGCGAAGCTAGACTCTCTAAAACGCTCGGATGGTGATTTTACCAAGTCCAAAAAGGAGTCTTTGCAGACTTTACTTGGGACTCACTTCCCGGGAGCCCCGGTGATTGAGTCGCAGAAGGCAAATGCGCCTGTGACCGAAATCCCTGCTCTTCGCAGCAGTAGGAAGTGCTGGTACACAACTAGATCTGTGGTCACTAGTGAAAAGGTCAGGGATGCAATCATGTCTTTTGAAAATTTCAAATCGCCGGGCCTGGATGGTATCTATCCGGTTATGCTTAGGGAGGGAATTGACCACTTGGGGGCAGACCTGAGAGAAATCTTCTGGGCATGCCTTTCCTTGGGGTATGTTCCATCACCTTGGCGAGAGGTTAAGGTAGTTTTTATACCTAAACCGGGGAGAGATGACTATTCCGATCCAAGGAACTTTAGACCGATCAGCTTAACTTCGTTTATGTTGAAATGCCTAGAGAGACTTGTCGAACGACACATACGTACTACGGCGCTTAGGTTTAACCCTTTGAATGATGAGCAACATGCGTACCAGCGAGGAAAATCATGCGAGTCGGCCCTTCATTCTTTGGTGGCCAGAGTTGAGGGAGCGATCTCCAATGGTGAGTATGCGTTGGGGGTGTTTGTGGACATTGAAGGGGCCTTTGATTGCGCGCCCTTCGTGGAACTATGTGATGCTGCGAAAGTGCATGGCGTGGATGATGTCTTAGTTAGGTGGATTCATGCCATGCTGACGCAGAGATGGTTGCTGGCGGAAGCTGGATCCGATTGCTACTTAAGAACGGAGGCGACAAATGGATGCCCTCAAGGGGCGTCCTATCACCGCTCCTGTGGAGTATGCTAGTCGACTCCCTGCTTAACGAACTGGCTGTCGGTAAAGATCTGAATGACGTATGTAGAAATACACAGCGTGCATTGGATCTGATTGGCAGCTGGTGTTCGAGGCACGGCTTAACAGTGAATCCTGGTAAGACAAAACTTGTTTTGTTTACCAGGAAAAGAAAACTGAGAGGACTAGTGCTTCCAATCATGAAGGGTGTAACACTTCAACTTTCAGATGAAGTCAAATATCTTGGAGTAATCTTGGACAAAAAACTTCTCTGGAAGGAACATGTGGAAGTGAAGCTTACTCGTGCTATAAAAGCTTTTGGGCAGTGCAAGAGAGCTTTTGCTACCACATGGGGTCTAAAGCCTCGTGTAGTGATGTGGATCTACACAGCAATAATTAGGCCGATGTTCACGTACGCATCGGTGGTGTGGTGGACTATCGTGAGGCAATTGTATGCTCGGAAAAAGTTAGCCACGCTGCAAAGGACGGTGTGCCTGGGTATCTGTGGTGCCATGAGCACTACTCCGGGTGCGGCCCTTGATGCGCTTCTCAATCTGCCTCCTCTCGACATTCAAGTTCAGAGTGTGGCGATGAGCTCTGCCCATAGACGAGCTCAGCTTGGCTTATGGGTAGGTGAAGACGATGTGGGGCACTGCTCTATTAGGAGGTCGATGTGTGAGATCTCTCCGATTCTCGCGATGCCTTCGGACGCTCGGGTGCCCTTCCTCGACTTCAGAAGAAGGTACGAAGTAATCCTCTTAAGCAGAAGTAACTGGGATGATCCGGATCTGTGTACGAGGGGATATTCGGAGATCTTCTTCACGGACGGCTCGAGATCAGATAGTAGATCTGGAGCTGGTGTCTATCTACATTCATCGAATGGCAGATGGGCTTTCTCTCTTGGAGAGCACGCTTCGGTTTTTCAAGCAGAAATGTTTGCTATCCTGAGAGCTGCCTGTTGGGCAATTGAGGAAAGATGGAGGGGAAAGAGCATTGCTATTTGCAGTGACAGTCAAGCTGCACTGATGGCGCTGCGTAGACCCCTGACAAACTCGAAAATTGTCCAAGAGTGCAGAGCACGATTGAACTCTGTTGCCAGACGCAATAGGGTGCATCTGCTCTGGGTACCGGGGCACTGTGGTGTTGAGGGGAATGAAATTGCTGACGTCATTGCAAAGCAAGGTTCGGAACTTCCGCTACAGGGGCCCTGAACCCGCCTTGGGTGTGCCGACCGCATCTGCACGTGCCATTATTCGAAAGTGGGTAGATGATGCTCACAAAGATAGATGGACGGCTACCGGTGTGGCCAGGCACACGAAGGTATTCCTTTCAGAACCCAACCATGTGACTGCGGGATTCTTGCTCAATAAGAGCAGGAAAGTTTGCAGGGCCATGGTGGGTATTCTGACTGGACACAACTGCCTAGGAGGACATATGTACCGAATAGGTGTTGCACAGGATGACCTCTGTTCATCCTGTCTAGAAGAGGCTGACTCTGCGGAGCATTTCCTCTGTGAATGCCCAGCGTTTGCGCGTCTCAGATATCAATGCTTTGGCTGGGATGTTGCACGCATGCAGACGATAGCCTCTTTTCCCCTATCAGTGATCCTAGACTTTATCAAGAGGTCTGGGAAACTATGGTAGGCAGGGGGAAATGAGTACAATGGGTCCTTTGGCCTGAGTGCTTAGTGGCGCCAATGCGCCTCTCCCCAACTCACACACACACACACACACACACACACACCCGTTGGGAATCGTGGCTCCCATCGTAGTGACAGCAAAAATGATTCTTCAAAAGGTGTGGAGACTCAAATTTGACTGGGATGCTGCATTGCCAGTAGAGATCCATGCAACTTGGACCAAGTTTTGAACTGAATTATCAACAATGGGAGACATAGATTTACCAAGATATGTTTTTGACCAAGGCACTGCAAAGTCAAAACAAATTCACGTATTTGCTGATGCTTCCACAGAAACTTATGGAGCCGCAATATACATCCGATCGATCAACCAAGATAACACGGTTATAGTTCGACTATTATGTGCTTAATCACGAGTGGCCCCGATCAAACAAATCACTTTGCCAAGATTGGAATTGTGTGCTGCAAAGTTGGCTGTTGAGTTGGCAGATTACGTGAAGAATGCATTAAGCATGGCCGACACTCCAACATATTTCTGGACAGACTCAGAAATAGTTCTGGCATGGATCAGTTCTGAATCTTCAGCGTTTCATACCTTTGTTGCAAACCGCATTGGTGTTATTCAGGATTTATCGCAACCCAACCAGTGGCGACATGTGGATACCAAAAGGAATCCAGCTGATATACTCACAAGTCCAATATAATCTAGCAAGCTGAAAGCAGATGGAAACTTATGGTTCTATGGATCCATGTTTTTGCATGCATCAAAACAATCATGGCCACCCGAATATAAAGGGAGTGCACTTAACGCTGACCCTGAACGTAAATTGGCATCACTTTCAGCATCAGTATCTAGTGATGGATTTTTTTATATAAAATTCGACATGGAAATTCGTTTGATAGACTGATTCGTATAGTGGGTTATGTGTGTCAGTTCATTAACCAATGTCGAAGTCAGAATCACAGAACACTTGTTGGATTATCCCACATGGATAAAATAAAACAAATTATGAGACAGGGTCGTCAAGCTGAATTTCGTCACAACGCACTACAAACCGTAATAAAAATAGTTCAGGATGATGAATTTCACGAAGTAAAAACTGAACTTCGTCAGCGCTAACAACTTCAGTCTTCCAACCCTCAAGCCATTTGACACTATTTTTAGACGAAGTTGGTATTATCAGAGTTGGAGGAAGATTTGAGTCAACGAATCTCACATTTGACGCCAAACATCAGATGCTGTTGCCACATCAAGACCCTATTACAAAAATGATAATGGAAGATTTGCACAAAAAACATGCTCATGTGGGATCACAAGCTCTTCTATCCATAACGAGGCAACGATTTTGGCCATTAAAGGGCAATATCATCAGATCCATCGTTCATAATTGTGTGCGATGCACCCGAGCCAAGCCAAGAATGTTGTCCCAACTCATGGGTAACTTACCTGCCTTACGAGTGCAACCAGCAAGACCATTCATCAATACAGGTGTCGATTTTTGTGGCCCGATGTACGTTCTTTACCAAATCAGAGGTAAACATCCACAGAAGGCATATGTTGCAGTCTTTTGCTGCTTCGCTACAAAGGCTGTACATCTAGAGTTAGTTTCAAATTTATCCACCAACGCGTTTTTGGGAGCTCTTAAACGATTCATAGGCCGGCGTGGACATTGTAACAATATATTTTGTGACAACGCAACGAATTTCGTAGGAGCGAAAAATCGGCTTGAAGAATTAAAGGAAACGTTGTATTCGGAACAAGCTTAGAACTCAATCATATCCAGGGCCGGGGCGAATGATTTCTGCGCCCGGTGCAAAAGCCAGATGTTGCGCCTATGCAATACATTCAACGAATCCTAAAGGAATATACCTCATGGTCAATCAAACAATACCCGTATGTGTGAGTACACTAAGGAATTAAGGGCATATATATATATATATATATATATATATATATATATATATATATATATATATATATATATATATATATATATATATATATATATATATATATATATATATATATATATATATACATATATATATATATATATATATATATATATATATATATATATATATATATATATATATATATATATATATATATATATATATATATATAGTAGTAGGGCTAGTCCGCATAGCCCATAAGGTTATACATGATATTAATATATACAAAAATAAATATTTTAACAATAAGTAAAATTTATAAAACACAACAACTAAAAGAATATTTTCAATTTGTGATAAATTTACATACATACGCTAATAAGAATCGTAGGAGCTGTAGACCCAAGTTAAAATTCATTCTGACCTTAAGTCAATGTTAAGAGAAAAGCTTAATTTAATTCTTACTAGCTAAACTGTACCCTTCTTGCTTTCGTTTTCGCAAATTGGTCTATGATTTTATCATAATTTAGCTCTTCCAACAAATCCTCTTCTACGGCTGTTGTTGCTAAGTCCACTAATCTTTCTTGAGACATAGTTGACCTCATGTAATTCTAGATCAGCTTTAACTTAGAAAAACTACGCGCACCAGTGGCGACTGTAATAAGAGAGGTTAAAAATATTAAAGACGCTATAGCTGCACTTCGACACTTTGTTTCCAAATGTCAATCAAAAATAAAAGACAACACTTTGGTTGGTGAATTGTTAGGAAGCATAACTACAGAAAACATTTTTATCTCCTCAAAAAGCTCAGATACACTTACATATATCAAATTGACTATTTAAAATCAATTTTTCCTCCAAACTGACAGTCTTGGGAAATAATATCTGGGGTGCAATGAATTTTCCTAATATTATATAAGCAACTGTACAATTATTTGGTCGAACCTTTCAGAAAATGATTGTATTGCCTAGTTCAGTATTTTAAAATAAAAATCAATTTTGAACTATTCCTGAGGATCCAAAACCGCAAAAATGCAACACAAAAATTGGAATTCTATAATGTTATTACCTAAGCATTCAGCGGTGTGATTGAATTTAGCAAAGTTCAACAAAAGCCTCGTAAACTTTGCCTAAATTCAACGCGAAAGGTCTAAGTGCATTTATTCTACTTTCCCATCTCGTTTTGCGCAACGGTTTAAAGGCCAGCGACACTATACACTTTTTCAAAACCTGCTCTAAGAGCCGGTTTCATTTCCTATTTGCACTATCCGACAATTTTCTGTTAACAATTGATGTCATTCTAGTAGATAATCAATCTTTCATTAATATAAAATACAACAACAAAGGCAATAATTTACCAATAAATGTTGTACAGAAAAATTAGCTAATGCAAGCACTACTCTTAACATTGTACTAATAACACTATACTCTTGGCATTGCAAAATACCGTTACTTAACATCAGGAAAATGAAAAGCAAATTTGTTACACAGAAAACTTTTATACATTTACTCTAGAGATGGGCAAAATGCCTCATGACACGTGAGGCATAGCTCTTTCTTACAGTACAGCGCCTGAAAAAAGCACAGCATAGTCTGTGAGCGAAAGCTTTCGTTTGAATAAACTTAATGAAATGCGAAGCGAACAGTGTACTGAGAGTACGGCGCAATACTGTAAAATACTCTAAAAAAGAGCGATCAGTGGTGTGTCGTGAGGCATTTTGCCCATCTCTAATTTACTCCCGTTTTCATATATACTCCCCACATAGATATTTTATTTTGATCTTAATCATTGAATATGCATCAATATGCATTTCTAAAATTTTCATTAACATTTAGCGAAACAACTCTTCATCACAAAATACTTGCTGAAATCGCCTGAATTGGCATACCATAGTAAATGGAGCAATATTGGGATCTTGCGCCATGGCCACGTATACGATCTTCATGACATTTTCTCGCCATGTAAAAAACTTCATATAAAAAAAACTTCTGTGGCGCAGACTTCGTCCAGTGCACCATTCGCTGCGGATCGATCGACCGATACATATTTTTGTAGGCATAGTGCTCTTATGGAATTGACTAGGAGCAAAATGTTCCGGTGCTAAATAGTGCACCATTGCGTACGGGTATTAATGATTAAGTTAAATCCCAACGAGAAAAGTAATGTCCAAGAGTATTTTATGTAAATTTTCAATTTAGGATGGAAATATTAGTTTAATTCTTTTTTATCGAGGGATGTCATCGGCTGGTAAGGGAAATGTTTTTTGTGGGAAAATTAATACTGTTTTCTGGCATTGCCTGTAATGTGTAGGCAGTTCTTATTCTTGCATGTGAAGGCAGGGTTTGCTGCAAGTAATTTACATACATATGTACATATATCATGAACTTTAAGTAAAACAGCTTTCAACTATTATACGACTGCATTGCAGGTAATCATTTGTATCATGTATGGTGATTTCATATATTGCTTTGCTTCCTGATGGGGTTGTCGGGTAGAAGAAACTATTTTTTGAGAAGAGTTGATTTTTAAAATAGAAAGAAAAATTCGAACATATTTTCCTTAAAACGGAAAAAGTTAATAAGCAAGACTTAAGTGACTGATAACTTAAGATCAAACTTTTGAAGGTGAGAGAGTAAATCTTTATCTTCGATTAGTTGCGCCCCCTTTTCGCCAGCGCCCGGTGCGACTGCTCCATACGCGCCTATGGAAGCCCCGGCCCTGATCATATCAACCTGCAGCAAAAAGGGAATTACATTTAATTTCATCCCACCTAGAACCCCTCACTTTGGAGGGCTATAGGAAACTGCTGTTAAAAGCACGAAGACGTTGCTATGGAAAGTTCTGGAACCAGAAACACCCCATAAAAAAAGGAAAAATATCTCGGGTATCATTGTTAACGACATTATTCATAGCATGTCTCAGTCTGCCGATAAACCCCGTTAAATCGTCCACGGAGGTCATCAACCAGCCGTTTCGTAACCATCACGGAATATACTTCGAAAACATAGGTACCCTAGTGCGCACTGTCAAAGAATGGAAAATAATAGTTTATTATGATCTATCACCTTACTGGCAAGAACTAGAATCATTACGAAACGGAACAAAAGCATTACAAGAAATTTGCAAATGAGTTCTGGAATCATTTGATTTGCAAATGAGTCCATGGAATCATTTGACACACTCCACCACATGTGAACATTTAGCTCTGCATTTCCAACAAGATGAACAGAAACTGCAAATAGACAACAGCCTATTCACAAGAAAACGCATAAGACGAGGAGCATTTAACATTGTGGGCAATTTTGCTAATTCACTATTCGGTGTTCTGGACAATGCTTATGCCAAGGAGATGTCGTCTACAATTGATGCCATCAAATTAATAAAAACCAAACATCGCTAATAGACTCCACTATCAATATTTTTAAGATTGATCAAATGGAAGTCGAAAGAATATTGAACCGGCTTGGCCAGAAAATTAGCTTAGTATTCAAAAAAATAAACGGATATGGCACAAATGCGTACAATATTATGAACACTCTGGCGCTAGAGTTTATGGCAGCTAGTCATAATTTATACAATATTCAGTCAGCAATCATAAGCTTATTAACGGACACTCATCATGGAATCATTAGTCCACTATTGATATCCCCAGAGCAGCTACGCAATGAAATCCATAACATCAGAAGCAAACTTCCAAAATTCACTCAAATTTCCGTCAACAGTAAAGATTTCCTACACTTATATCGAATAATGAAAGCTGAAGGGAGACTCGCGGATCCCTCTCTGACGTTTACAGTACGAATACCGTTAATCGATGAAACAAAGTTTGATTTATTCAAGCTTACACCTATAGCTGCTGTCGTCAACAACACACTCATAAGTACACAATTGTATACCAGTTTCTAAGCTGTTAATACTCACCAAGACACATATCTCGTCATGACACCAGAGGACCTGGCCTTGTGCAGCACCAGCGCACCTCGAACATTATTATGCGAAAAAACAGGACCCACGTACCACAAAGGTGCCCAAGCCACCTCCTGTGAGTTCAGTGCCTTTGTGAACGAAACATCGCCCTAGTGCCAGACAACAGTCTTACCAACAGACTATGGCTGGAGTCAGCTCTCCGACACAAATAAATGGATTTATGGACTAAAAAATTTTACACGTCTTCGAGTAGTTTGTGGAGCCGAGAAATTTCAAATTCCATTAAACGGGTCCGGTTTGTTAACTATAGGACCAAGCTGCATCATTAAACTGGATCAACTCACAATAACAAGGCATGATAGCATATCCACTCAACAAAAGGCTGGGTTCTCCTCGACGGACATTCTTGTCGAGCTTCCTGCATCAACTCACTGGAAAGAACTGATTGAGAAACCTTACCATTTCAACCTTGAACCAATAAATGCTCTCAAACAAAAACGGTTTGACGAAACGTTGGCTGAACTACCACCAATATCTTCACAACAAGTAAATAATTATCATGCAATACCCAGTTACTTATCAACAACCGCCATCATCGTTATTCTCGTCATGATCTCATGGAAATATCGATATCAGGTATGCAAGTCCAGACACAAGCCAACACCGGCGCCAAGGCGTAGCAGAGCACTAGATTTTTCCATTACAGTTTAAGTCACAGGTATTTTTAAACGATTGAATTCATGTTAATTTGTTAGATTAAAGTTTTGTTTGTTCGTTTTTTGAATAAGATTCAACGCGGGGGAAAATGTTCAAACTCATAAATTCAAGTAAAAGTTTTCACATAAGCATGTTTTGTTTGTTCGTTCAAGTTCACGTAAATTAGATATATAGCGTGCTTTCATTTATTGACCTATATGCACGCGACAATATTTTGCAACATTAATAAGGTAAGCAAATATTCTCCTGTGCATGTGACTCAATGCAAAAATGCAATATGTAAATTTTTCTTTCTAGTAACTTTAAGATAGTATAAATTAAGTACAAATGTTAAAATAAAGTCAGTCTACAACAAACTTCGGGACTTTTTCTGTGTCAACCTATCTCGTCGAGTAGCAGAGCGGTTCAAGTGCCGTATGTGCTCAATGATTTGTTATAACAAATAAAACGAAACCATCAGTTTGTGCAACGGTCTAAGTGCCATGTACATCAGACAGTGTAATACCTAACTGCATAATTAGTCGAATAACGCAACGGTTTCAAGTGCCATATGTGTTTAGCGGTTTAGTGTTGCAAATCGACCAGTTCAATAGTGTAACGGTTCAAGTGTTCTTTTTTCACACTTCACAGTGCAGATATAAGAATCTGCTCGTAAACAAAATGTTTAAGAGCCAAAGGTGACTATGGTAAAAGGCAAGTAGTAAAAGAAACTTTTAAAGCATTCGGCATAAATATAAGGTTGAGTTTACGTTAGGATTAAACTCATTTACAGTGCAGAGAAAAGAATACCCTCGAATAAATCAAATAATATATAGCATTATTTCAAAATGCAGTCAATTAAAGATGCAGTGTTGGATGACGAGGTGTCAATAGAGATGCCGATAGCCCAAGTGAAGGAGCCTCCGATTTTTCATGAGAAGGCTAGAAACGGATACAAAGATGTCGCTGTGGAATTCAAACATAAACTGAAAATTCTTCTTATTTACTGACACTAAGACGCGTTGTAGTGTAACCAGGCGATTTCGTTCACTGCGCTGGGTCACCGATGGCTGCGCTTCGCTGCGTCGACTGTTAAGGCCAAGATTCAATCAACGCGAAATGCGAATCGCATTTTCTGACAGTAGTGCGCATGCGAAACGCATTTGAACGACCAATCGTTGCGTTTCGCATTCGCATCAAAGCTGCCAACTGAAGAATTTGATCAGCCAGTAGCTGTTGGTTTGAATTTGAGCTAGTTGATGTTATTTGTTAAATTCGAAGTGTGTTTCAAGGTAAAGAAAAGATTTGTGAATTTGTGTTTGTAAAATAGAGACCGTCAATAGAAATGTCCGTGACGTTTGTGCTGCCTTGTTCGGACTTCTGCAAGTTGTAGGCGATGTTTTGGTAACTACAGAACGACGCCGCAGAAACCCGACAAGGGAAATTTTCTGTGATAGGGAGTCGTTCGGACTATACGAAAAAATGTTTAATGCAGTCAAGCATCGCGATCAAGAATATTTTTTTAAGTGCGTGCGAATGGATGTCCAGCGTTTTGAGCTTCTTTTGAAGCTCCTAGAAGGGCGGCTGACAAAAAACTCCCAACGGAAGCCCATTAGCGCTGAATGCCGGCTAGCGTTAACGCTTATGTAAGAGACTGAAAACATTTCAATATAATTTGTATATAGGCATTAATAAATTTTTTTGATGTTCCAGGTACCTCGCGCATGGCGGTTCGAGGCATATACTAGCGGTTGCGTTTCGTATCAGCTCCAAAACAGTTGGGAAAATAATAGTTGAAACATGTAACATCATCTGGGATGAGCTGCACCAAATATATGTAGCGTTCCCCAACGAATCGGAATGGAAACAAATCGCGAATGATTTTTATAAGTCTACAAAAATGCCGAACTGTGTTGGGGCAATCGATGGAAAACACGTAAAGATCGTGTGCCCCCCCAATGCTGGATCCCTTTATTACAACTATAAAGGGCAACACAGCATAGTGTTGATGGCAATCTGTGATTCGAATTATTGTTTCACCGCAGTGGATATTGGGGCCTTCGGTAGCCAAAGTGACGGCGGAGTGTTCGCAAGAAGTTCATTTGGACGTAAAATTTTAACTGAGGCATTGGCCCTACCAGAAGACGAGCTTCTACCAGGATCTGATGAAATTTTCCCGTTCTATTTCGTTGCCGACGCGGCTTTTCCGCTTAAAAATAACATCATGCGACCATATCCAGGGAGGCAGCTACATCCTTCAAAAGAACGGTTCAACAAAAGACTGTCGCAGGCCAGAAGGTACATAGAAAATACTTTTGGCATTCTATGTGCACGATGGAGGGTGCTTTTGCGCCTCTTAACTGCCATCCCGAAAATTCCCATGCAATAGTGAAGGCAACAGTTGTTCTCCACAACTTCATGCGGCTAAATAGGGTGGCGGCATACTGTCCCGATAATTAAGCAGACGCATTCGTGGATGGTATAATCGTGGAAGGGCGTTGGAGAGAAGGAACTAGTCCGTTGCAGTCATGTCGGCGCATAAGCGGATTAAATGCCCGCCGTGAGGCTTTCAATCTTCGCGACACTTTAAAAGAATATTTGAACGAGCACTAGCTACTCAAATAATAATAAAGAAAATGTAAATAAAACAAATTCATCCTATTGATATGTGAACTTATAAGATGTATCGTATAAAATGTTTGAAATAAATATATTGTTAATTACATTTTTTTTAAATCTGGTTTTGAATTAGATTTTCATTTGCAAGTGATACTTTGGTTGTCAAGTATTGGATTCATTGATATCTTGGCTGCAATTGATTGAACTTATGTTATTATAAATAAATTGGTGTGCAGCATGCCAAATCAACAAATTAAAAAATATAAAAAATTTAAACATATTGCGTGGCATCATACGATTACTGTGAATTTTTTTTTTTTTGTGTAATACCCAAACTATTACCTTTAACCGCATTTACTGACTTCCCCTCTAAGCTCCAAATAACTAGTAGGTAATTTATCCATGTTATGGTGTTGCTTGTTTTCTTATTATACTAATAAACGTATTTACTAGTACGATTTAACAACATACTCTACATAAAGCCTAACGTTTATCCAGCGAATAATTGGGTTCAATTAAATTCTTCGTAAACTAATTACCGATTCACTTTTGTTAAACATTCAATTCCATTACCTTTATTTGCTGATTGACTTTTTTTACTTGTAATTGCATTTTATATCTAAACAATAAATAGTTCAACTCAGTCAGGGTCCATTTTCATTAAAGTAAAGCAATCCCGCGACAACCCTCGTACGGGTTTAGGGGTTTAAGCTGGTAGAGAGCTTAATTATAATTTTTTTTAATCATTGTGGACACGAGTGTGGAGTGATTAGTTCCACGACTCACTTTACCCCTGATTTAAATCAGGTCTCTAATCAGAGCTAGGTGAACTCAAAGCTTGGTGCGCGGACCCTCGTCCGAACCTGGATTCGACCAGGGACGCCAGTGCTCTACCCACTAGGCTACTCAAGCTTAACCATTTCAGTAACTATCATAATTTGATTTCTTCTGCTATATAACAAAAAAAAACTCTAGCGCACCTGAACCGCTAGAAACACTAATGTTCGAAGAACAGTAGAAGAATCGTGCAGGTTTTGAGTGCATATTCCACCACATGTGCTGCTTATTACGGCCAAACTGTTTCAAATGCCACGTTTTACTTTCGTCTTAAGAATGCATTATAACTCATATGGTGCAAGGTTTCAGATATTACCACTGGCATGAATTTCAACGTTTATGAGAGCAAAACACGGGTTAATTATATTCGTTATCAGTTGCTTATTTCACATAATTTTGAAAGCAGCATCTCATATAACATCAATGAAGAAAATGCTCAGTGCCTGCAGCACTGTAACTGAAGTTGGTGTTTGGGGCTGCGATCCGAAAAATTTGCAGAACTTTGCGAATTGTAACATCGGTTATTTATTTTCATTGTAAATGTTTCCGGTATGTATACTAACTGTAAGCATTTATTGATACAAAAGTAGCACAACCGACTCGTGCTGGCAACCTTTCGCCAGTATCAAAGCCAAGAATATATCAAATCTGCTTCACGTTGTTTAATTACATTCGAAGTTATAGGAGTATAAAGAAATTTAGGGTTACCTGCAGCTAGTTTTTTCAAATGATCGAAAGCTTAATATTTGCTGTTTATTGTCACTACAATATCATTACCATTTGAAAATTCTACGATAAAACCGCTTAATAAAGATATTGCAATTAAACACAAAACCAACAATAGCTGGCAACCCTATCGTGTCTTTTCAACCAAATTTGGCCTGAATAATGCTTATGACAGGTTTCATTAATTGTATGAAATTCGTATTGATTTCATGACTGCACTGGAAGTTATAGTGCAAAAAGTTTTATTTTCCTGAGCGAATTTTCAAAACCAAAGACACAAAAATTACCATAGCTGGCAGCACCAATCGAATTCTTCAACCAAATTTCCACCAAACAGAGATTAGAGTAAGGTTCAGCTACTGTGTCAATTTCATGAAAATCTGGTAACTTATTCACATTTCATAGGGCAAAAAGCAGTTTTTTTTCTTTGTAATTTTTCAAGATGGCACCACTGGCACAGACTTGTCCACAATTCAAAATCGCTTCTATCAAATCTGGTCTTACTTAAGTCCAATGCATTCTGTAAATTTTAACTGTATCTGATTATTGGTTCGTGAGTTTCCGTGAACAGAAATTTTTGATGCTAAAAATATAGGTTAACTGGGAGAGGGTTACCGTTCTTGTCCGACATGAAATTTCCACAGTTTTATTTTGAACGTGTAGATAAAACATAAGATTTATAAACAGATTGGTTTTATTGTAAGAAACGGACATGTTTTTGAATATTCGATGGTTTGAATGTTTTCACTTCCAAATTTTTTTTTTCAAAATGAAGACACCAAAATTATCATAGCTGGCAGCTCCAACCGAATTTTTCAACCAAATTTCTACCAAACGTGGCTTAAAGTAAGGTCCAGCAATTGTGTAAGTTTCGTCAAAATCGAACGATTCAATCAGAATTTATAGGGCTAAAAACAGTTATCTTTTTTAGTGGTTTTTCAAGATGGCACCACTGGCACAGAATCGCCCGCATTTCAAAATCACTTCTATCAGACCTGGTCCTATCTAAGGTCAATACATGCTGTGAATTTCAAATAATTCTGCCCATCGGATCGTGAGTTTCCGTGAACAGAAGTTTTTGATGCTAAAAATATAGGTAAATTGGGCAAGGGTTGCCAGGCGTGCCCGTAATACCATATTTTTTTTTTTTTGTTATGTAAACAAAGCACAAGATTTACATATGAAAGGCTTATTTTTGAAGAAACGGCATTTTTTCAAGAGAGACGATGATTTGGAGGTTTTCATTTTCAGTACCTACCCTAGCTACAGGGTTGCCAGCACGCTCATTAAAAGCCACACAAATCTACAACTAAATAATATCAATATGTCCTGAAAATTTGGTAATGATTGAATAGCTCTGTCAAAAGTTATCGAAATTTAAAAATTTTCAAATTTTCCCGTCCTCTTTTTAGGCACCCAGCGCACACATAGGGTTAAAAAATTCCAAAGCATTATCCGATTTATATGTAAAACACGTTAGAAATTTATTTTATTAACTTTATTTTTGCGAAAATCATTTGTGCACGAAATAATAGGTATATTAAAAATATCACTTAAATGCCCGCCGGCGCGAAAAGGTTTACAATAACTGACATTTAAAGAAACCTGGACCTATTCTGCATATACACCAATGTATCCTGAAAGTTTCAGTTCAATCGAATGGCGCGTTCCCGAGATTATCTCACTGAAATTTTTTGTACATATATATATATATATATATATATATATATATATATATATATATATATATATATATATATATATATATATATATATAGAAATATGAATTTTTGGCCGAATCGATTTTAATACTAATGTTCTTCGAACATTAGTAAAAATGAGCAGCATACGATTGCATAAGTAAGCAATAAACATTAATTTCAATTCACGTGCAATATAATGTTATTAGCAGGAATTTGTGTTCACAATATGACTTTCATAATTATATTGAATATATAAGTAGAAAATAAAATGTACCAACTTTCAAATAATACACTCATTGTGTTTTATTGAAGGAATAATATCGTGTGCACTTTAAGTTGGTGCAGTCGTAATTAAGAAATTACAGTGACCGTTGAGCGTTTTAATTAACAGTTCAATATCATACTTTGAATAATCCTTACTCAATAAGTGTAATCGCTTGTTGAGAATTATAACCAATAAAAGGTTATATAAGTTTAAATACTCAGTGAGCCACTACTGATTAATATTTGACATGTGCACAGTTTACTTTTGATTGTTAGTCAATCGCGGCGATTATTTGAACCTCTGCGATAATGCTCTTCTACAGTAAAAACCATTTATGAAATTTTAATTCAACTTAAATTTTATTTCAACATAATATCTAATATCTTTATCTAAAACTAACAACAACGTTTTAACTAATAACAGTAATAACAGTAACTAATAACAGTATAAAATCTTAAACTAATAACAGAGTGTAATATAACAAAATACAAAACATTTGGTATAAAATGATTTTAATTATTTTTTATTTCTTCGGAAATAACTTGGAACAGCCTCGTTTGCAACCGAACCAGAAACTCGTAGCTGTAGTTCTGCTGGTCCAGCTGCTGCCCCACTGCTGCAAACATTTTTTCGGCAGGGCCAGGCTCCCGCGCGTTTGTTCTGCAAGCATCAACATCTTCGCAAAATTTGCTTTGTGCTGATCGCAAAACATCTGCTGCAGTTTCATGTAAATCAGTCTTTGCTCGAACACGTTCTCGTGGACGTTTGTTGCTGCTGCTGCTGTCGAGGCTACAGCTACTGCTGTTAGTATCGACCGATGGCGACACAAACATGTCTTCATCCGGCATGTTGCTCGTAGTCCTGTGAAAGTAACAATTTATATAAAACGTTCGAAATGCTTTCAATTTATTATACTTACTCTCTGGAGTGGTGCATATTTTGCATGAAAGACATGCTGGCATAGTGCTTCCACGTCGGTTGCCGTGAGCATCTACTACCGGATGGCAAAATCCTCGTCCACTGCTCCTTCGCAAATGTATCTCGAAGCCCGCGCCATTTTTTTTTTACTTCCAAAACTGTAAAAATATCATTATAAACACAATTAAATTAATAAATATTTTAACTTACCAGACAAACCCATCCCTTTCGAGACATCACCCCACGCTTTGTCCTTGACATATCTATTATTGAACAGCCCGCTACTTTTATCATACAAAGCGGGGTGTTCCCTAATAAGCTGAATCAGTCTTTCATTCAACTCTTCCTATAAAATAAAATGACACTTAAAAGTCATATAATATTCTGAAAATACACATTTACACTTACCTTTTTCGAATAATTGAGCATCAACGAATCCATATTACTTTTATTAAATTATTAACAAAACTGGTAAAACTAACGAACTTGCACTCGTGATCAACCGACAACAAATGCCATATGACATCATATGACACATGTACTGCAGTTTTTCTTTACACGCAGTTGGCTACTCTGACAGTTCGTGCGACCAATTTGCTCTTTGCTCAAACTAGTCGCATTCGCAAGTTCGTGCGAATTCGCATTCGTCGTGAATGGTTCTATTCGCTGCGTCTTGCATATGTTTTCCTTATGCTCAAACCGTTCGCATTCTCGTTGATTGAATCTTGGCCTTTAGTCAGGCATCAAGTCGATATGGATTCAACTTTGTCGTCGCGGAGAGTTGCAATCAGCTGTAATTGCTTGGGAAAAGCGCGCGATTTGAAATGTATGCAAAAATGTAAATAGAGTTGACATAATATTATTATTTTTTTTGTAGGTTTTTAAAAAAATGTTATGGTTAATAATATAGATAATTAGAAGCAAATTAATAAGATAGTAAATAGCAAAATATAGAGATAGTAAATGTCAAATTAATTGTAGTAATTTCAACACGGCCTAAAGACCAGTTTTTTGTCTCGTACATGCTAGGTCTATTTGAACGAATTTATTTATTTATTGCGAAGGCTATTTGGCCTCCTCCTTCAGAGTCTATCACTTTAATAGCAGCTAATAGTGTAACATACGGATGTTTCATTTCATTTAAACGATATTGGAACATTGGCTGATTGCACAAATGAACGAGCACCCGATTCTTTATGAAATGGCTACAGGTGGGTACAGAAATGTCGCTGGCGAATTTCGTGTGTGGTTGCAGAAAATCGAAAAGCTGTCCACTAGTGGTAAGTTTTTATTTACATATTTCACAATTCCATTCAATGAAAAAAAAATAATTTATCAAAGCAACATAGAGAAAACGTAACCCCATTTCAAACTTTCATAGCTCAAAATAGCCAAGACTTCTTATTTGTAGCCCAAAAATATAATTAATTCATTAAAGCTGATTCAACTATAAGATTTAAATCCGTAAAACTCGCACGTAGTAACATTAATGCTCTAATTGGAACACAGAAGTTGTTTGAAACAGTAAAAAGTCTAGCGCATTAGAACCGCTAGAAAACTAATTTCCAAAGAAGCTATCTTTGAGAGATTTCAAAATGTGAAAAGATGTTATACACTTTTTGTAGTATCATATAAACCATTTCTCACTCAAAGGAACAAATATCATTTTCTGACAGTATTTTCTATAACACAAATGGTGAAAATGTTCAGTGCTGGCAACATTTGTCCAACACAGCAGTATAACCGTTCTCGTGTTGAATCAACCTTTCCTTTGAATTTCATTTTAATCCGAGGATGCCATCGAAAGTTTCAGCGGTTAAACTATGTCTGGGGCTGCCATCCGAAAAATTTCCAAAGTTTATCAATAATTTGAATCTATTTTCAAAAATCAAAAATTTTCAGGAAGGTCGATGATTTGAAGGATTGTTTTAGGAGCCTGCTGTGGGTACAGAGTGCCCTGCACAGTTTGGAAAGTTCACGTGTGTTAAATTTTAGTTTACATCAATACGCTCTGAAAATTTTACGATGATCCATTGCTTTTCTTCGAAGCTATGACAAATCGAAATTTGAAAAAAAAATCCTTGCCTACTTTTAGTCACTCGGCTTCTACACAGGGCTCGAAATTTCCACTTCTTTATCATGAACAAACTAAAAACATAATAAATTTACATTCCTAGTCCTTTTTTTAAACAAAAATTTACATTCCTTGGAAATATAGGAGTACCTGAAAATTCACCAAAATGCCAGCCGCCGCTAAAAAATTTGAGATATCTGAACTCTAGCAAGTCATAAATCTACCTGTTATATACATCTATGTTCTCCGAAAATTTCAGCTCAATCGTACAGTAACTCCAGAGATTATATCCCTTAACCATTTTGCTGACATATAAGGTGCGTTTTTTTGCACACCCGAGCAGATCAAATTTTGTTAAGCATATTGAATATAACAACAAAAATCCTGCACTTGTGGCGTCACTGAATCAAAAAATGTTAAGCAGTAGTAGTTTATGGGTTTACATGTAGAGTGTGCTGATAACAGTAAGAGTGTTCTAAACGGTTCGTACCACTGCTGAAATCGGCAGTTTGAATTGAATGAATTTGCATAGCACTCTGCCATTTTCAATTATTTTACATCAAATCTTGTAGTGGACTGTTTTGAGTTTTTCGATGCACATATCATTGTAGATTGTTTCATATGCAAGTTTCGTGTCTGATTTCGATTAAAATCTATATAAGACATCATTCAGGTTTTTTCTATGGATTATTCTAATTTAACAACCAATCTAAGCAAAAGCTCAGCGAATGCAACAATATTTTCGAACAATTCGAACAATATATATATATATATATATATATATATATATATATATATATATATATATATATATATATATGTATATATATATATATATATATATATATATATATATATATATATATATATATATATATATATATATATATATATATATATATATATATATATATATGTATGTATATGTTTATATATGTATATATGTATATATGTATATATATATATATATATATATATATATATATATATATATATATATATATATATGTATATATATATATATATGACGAATTTTCGGCGAAGCGAGTTAAATACTTATTTTCTTCGAAAATTAGTAAAAATGTTCCATACCATATACAGCTAAAATTTTATTCACAACGTATTTGAAAATGGAAAACTGTGAATAAATTACAGGAACTGTGTGGAAATTTTAAAAAAGTCCTGGAAAAAATAAGTGTAGAAGGCCACTTAGTTTTTCAAAGACTTTCCTAGAATGTTCACATAGAAAATAGACTTTCAAATTTCGATGGCGCAAAAGTTCAATTAGTATAAGAAACAGTCTTAATGGCTAGAAAGGCTGAATATTTTATTTAAAATGTTAATATTTTATCCGATTTCATACATTCAAAACAATGAACGCAAGTTTTGAAATAAATTATTTTTCCGATTAGACGATCAGCTGGTAACATTATGATAAGACGTTTAAATACTTTCAAAAGGAAATATACGTCAAACCATTTTACTTGTGGGTCTCCAAGCAACGTGTTGCGAAAAATTGAAGTGTGCTTTGAAATAAAATGAATATATTTTAAACATTGAATTTTGAATGACTGCGATTTGAATTCACTGTCGGAATTAGCATATACTGCTATGGCTTCTTCGTTTTAAAGCTAATAAAGACATCATCATCTTTTAAAAAAGACATCTACTCAATCTTCCGGGAGAGATTCGTTTTTGGCCGTAAATTGATCGTATCCTGCCAACTTTTGAATGTCTACTGGAATATTTGAATTTTAATGACTTTGAATTTGAACTCTCATCACGATTCCGCTTTCGACCCTCGGATTTCGAGGGAACCCACATTTTCAAAAACACTTTTGTAATTGTAAGTGGAGACACTTTATTCTAAGCAGATCCTCATTACTAGAGAGCTTCAAATATAGAAACTAGTTTTATTGGGTCTGAAGAACGCTCAGTATTTTTCAGAGCTCATAATATGAGGTCCATCATATAAGTGCAGTATGTTTGGTATAACTCTGATCTAAGGGCTGTAAATAAGAAGTGCAAATAGGTCGAAAAATTGTAGCTTGAGGTCTTAGGAATTATCAATGCTATCACATCTAGCTTTATCACAAAAGATGGTGATGTTTGTAATTACATTGTTGCAACCAACAAAGAGCTCTTTCGAGCCGCCGTCAGTGCAGCATATTTGAATGTTTAAGATCATCTTCTTTACTTTGGCCCGCGTGCCATATTTTTGCCGACTAGCTCAGTCCGGCGTGGACTTTGGCCAGAAGAAGACCTTCGAGCTACAGCACGCTAACTATGTAAATTTTGAAACAAATAACAAACACGAAAATAAAAAAACATGCATACAATAGGAGAAAGGAACACTCAGATTAGGAATCATTATTTTTTTCATACTATAATTATTTCATTTTATTAGCTAATAAATAATTTAACAAAACAAAGATAAAATAGACAAATAAAAAACCAAAATATTCAACTAATAATTCAATTGAAACCAATAGTAAAATAATAAAAAAAAACTAAATATCCTTTAGGTGTGACTAGTTTATATACTTTTACTCAAACCCGGCCGGGATTGGCTTACACCAATCTTGATAGTGAAATTGTTGTTATGACAAAACCAAAAAAAAATCATACAAGAAACCTAATAAAATTATAATTCATTCAATAATTGGTTAATTAAAATACTACTAAAACCATACGAATAAAATAAATGTAATATTTTGGAACATATCACTGCCCACACCAACTAACTGTATATATGTAAATAGATGAAAATTCTAAAATAAAATAAAATGTTTAATACTATCAAATTTAAAGTTTGATTTCTTTCTTTTTTTCTCTCTGCATCAATTTTTCGATTCGCTATTCACTAGTCAATTTCAATTCTAGATTAATTAACTTTAGTTTTTTCTTCCTTCATTACTTTATCAAGTTTTTCTATATAACAAAAAAAACAAATCTTAAAAATGTTCCGACTGGATTCATGAAATTTTTTGTATTTCGGTTCCGCCTTTTTTTCGTATTCGAAAGAATTTGTTGAATATATGAACGCCTTGATTTCTTCCGCTTCGTTTAATAACTTATATCACGACTTACTTGAAATTCCGTACAAATATTTTTTTCTCTGCCAACAGCTCCATATCCAAAAAAAAAACAGTTTCCGCCAACACCAATAAGTAATATAACGATCTATTTCCAGAATGTAGTTTCCGCCAATTCCAAAAAGTAATATACAGATCTATTTCCAGAATGTAGTTTCGGCCAATTCCAAAAAGTAATATACAGATCTATTTCCAAAAATGCAGTTACCGCTAATTCCAAAAATTTGGCCTCAAATATGTTATATGCAGCGTCAATTACACAGTGATCAAATTTTCCTCCAAATATCACTGTTTGTAATTTTTACTTTCCACTTTTCGCTCTACCACTGTTCGTAATTTTGAATTTTCACTTTGTTTTTTTTACTTTCAATTTCCAATTTAAACAAAACTTTTATTATTTCAAAAAAATTTGCCCATATTTTTCAAACTTGCGACTGTTCGCTTGCACTGCTCAAAACTGAATGTCCTTTGTCTTCCAACCCAAAAATTTTTTCCATTCCCCGTTTTTTTCAAAACGCCGTATCAACGGTCCGCCTTCTGACTAGTTTTTTTCCTAATTTCACTGGGGCAGTATTGTGAAGTGGACCCTGGGTTGGGATCTACGCTAAGTGCTAGATTCACACTGCCCACTGAATCCATACAACAACTGGATTCACCTAACAGCTGACCGAATGTAAATAGGTCATTCGAAGTCATGACAGATGTAGGTGCGATCACGTACTACGATAGCCACATGTATATCGTGTCGTTTCAAATCGTGGGGCCGACCTACCCTGAGAAGAGTCCTCAAATACCGGGCAACTTTCATTAGTCCATCACTGTCTAATGTCCTTGGCATGATAGACACCTATTATTTTTCCATTCTCATCAGCAATCTCGTATGTCACTTCCTCTAACTTCCGACGCACAAGGGCTTTAACAAATTTCGGCGCGAACTTAGCAGCGAATCGATCCGCCGCCTTGCTAAGTACAAAATTCCGCACATATACCTGCTGACCCGGAACAAAATATTTAACACGACTCCGGAGATTATACACACGGACCCCCTTGGTATGAGCCTCAGACAATTTATTTTTCACCCTTTCTTGCATCCACCGCAGCATGTCACCATCGTCCAATGCTTGCAAATTTCGGAGTAATTCATATTCGCTACCATCCTGGACCCGGTGGAAACCAAATGGAAGGAAATGGGGTGAACAGCCAGTCGCCTCATGTACCACATTACGGAATGCGGGACATGACTCAACCAACAGTCCATCCCAAGTCCTGTGGTCCTCACCGATGTAGGCACGAATTGCATTGAGTATAGATCGGTTGGCACGCTCCGATGCGTTAGCTTGCGGTGAATATAAAGGTGTGGTAATGTGCTGAACCCCGTGCTCAAGAAGGAAAGTTTTGAAGGCTTTAGAAACAAATTGCACTCCATTATCCGAGTGAATAAACTCCGGGACTCCATAGGTCAGAAAGATTTCATCCCTCAAAACCTTGATAACTGCTTCTGAGGTTGCTTTGGGGAGGGCCTTAAACCAAACAAATTTGCTAAAATGATCTAACACTACAAACAACTGAGTATTTCCCCTTTTTGAACGCGGATATGGGCCCATGAAATCAATGAAAAGCCTTTGCAATGGCCGACTTGTTTCCCGCTGATTTCCCATCGGTGGCCTCATAGTGTGGTTCGGAGGCTTGATCTGCTTGCAAATGCTACAGGACGAAATATAATCTTTAACATCCTTCCTCAACTGTGGCCAATAATAGTAACGTTGCAACAGCTCTAAAGTTTTCCGAGCCCCACAATGAGACCCCTGACGGTCATCATGTGCCTGCATGATAAGCTGTTTTCTCACGCTCTCAGGGACCCATAACTTTGTTTTCGGAATGTCGGTGCACAAATCGTTGTAAGTTCCGGTTGTGATGAACACACTACCCTCCCTAACGTGCATATTCTTGTACACATCGGGGGACTTCTCAATTTGGGATATGAGATCCAAATACTCAGCTGTTTGAAATGATGCATCAGTCAATATTCCAGCAATTCTGCTGTGTTCAGGCAGGTGACTAATTCCGGACTGATCCGTCTCGATCGACCCACAGACTCTCGACAACGCATCTGGAACGACGTTTTGAGTTCCCTTTCGATACTCGATGGTAAAATCAAAAGACTGCAACTTCAAACTCCAGCGAGCTAATCTACCAGAAAGGTCCTGTTGTCCCATGAGCCACTTAAGACTAGCATGGTCAGTGATGATGGTGAAAGGCAGCCCTTCGATATATGCTCTGAACCTCTTAACGCTTTGCACCGCAGCCAAGCATTCCAGTTCAGTAACACTATAGTTGCGCTGCGCAGCGTTAAGCTTTACAGACATAAACGCGATTGGGTGCTCACCGCCATCATCATCTTCTTGGAACAGGACACTCCCGATTCTGGTGGCACAAGCATCACACTGAATGAAAAATCTTCGGGAGAAATCGGGATTAGCTAGCACTGGTGCAGAAATTAACAGTCTTTTATTCTCCAAGAAAGCATTATTCGCAGAGTCTGTCCACTGGAACGAGCGCTTACCCTTCAACAGATTCGTCAAGGCTGATGATACTGCCGCAAAATTAGGGATAAACCGCCGATACCACCCAGCCATTCCCATGAATCGCCGGACCTCTTTCGCAGACTTAGGTGTAGGATAACCTACAATTCCAGAGATTTTATCTGGGTCAGCCTTAAGGATTCCATCACTAACCACATAACCAAGATATTTGATCTCTCGCTGCACGAACTTACTCTTCTCGACGTTAATGGTCAATTTAGCTGCGTGAAGCAACTGCGCCACCTTGGAAAGTAAATCCATATGTTCATCAAAAGAAGAGCTAGTAACGAGCAGATCATCGAGATAGACAAACACCTTGTCATGTAGCTCGTGAGGAATCACTTTGTGCATTAGTCTACACATGGTCTTAGGAGCATTGCACAGACCAAACGGCATCACGGTAAAATGGTATAATGGGCGACCAGGAACAGTAAAAGCGGTCTTCTCCCTAGATTCTACGTCCAACGGTATCTGCCAAAAGGCATCTTTGAGGTCCAAACTCGTTATGAATTTAGTGGACTGCAGACGTGCCAATAAGCCTTCAATAAGAGGCAGTGGATAGGCATCCTTCAAGGTAACCTCATTCAGTCGTCTGGCATCTAGGCAGAGGCGTACTTTGCCAGGCTTCCGCACGAGGGTGACTGGTGAGCTCCAATCGCTTCTACTTTCCTCGATGACTCTTAAGGACAGCATGCAATCCAGCTCGTCATACATCAGTTTTTGAATGACCGGGGACATCGAATAATGTCGCTGTTTAATGGGTTTAGTGGAACCGATGTCAATGTGATGGGATACTAGAGTAGTTTTACCCAAGCTATTAATGTTGTACGAGGGAAACTGATGCATAACGCTCTGCAATCGGGACTGCTCCTCAGGAGACAGAGTGTCAAACGACTGGTTTGGAACTTCGGAGAGGGATGCAACCATCAGCTGCTGAGTTGGTGAAATTTTGAACGCGTCCCAGAAATCCATTCCAAGATAAACTGGGTTGGTCAAAGATGGAACGACCAAAAACTAAATCATACGCGATTGTGAGTTGAATCTCACCAGAGTCTCAACATATCCGAGCACAGAAGCCCTATGACCTGACGCCGTCTGAACATCTGTCTGCATGGTATGAATGTACAGCTTTAGTTCCGCAATCAAGTCTAAGGCTCCTGCTCCCACAATGCTGACGCTTGCCCCGCTATCCAACAACCCTTGAAGGTCTCGTCCTTTGATGGATATTATAGCAAAAGGACGGTTCTCTCCATGCGGTGTCAGTATGGTGTCGACACACGCCTTGCGAAGCCATCGTCTGTTGGCAAAATATTTCCATGCCCGATGAAAACGCGAAGTCGAGCGCCTGCGGACCGATCGAGGACAATCAAATTCAGAAATCATAGGATGTTGCGAATCGAATGAAAATTCAGTGGGGTTTCTAAATTCATAGGGGTCTAACGGGTTCGACGAAGTTCCGGGTCTACGTTGGTCGCCGCATCTGTCGTTTCTGGTCTGGATGGTGGACGAAGGAGAGGAATACGTCGCGTCCTCATATTCGGCGTACTCCGCCGCCCATTTCCCGACTGAAAACGCGGACAATGTGGTTTTAGAACATTTGCCGTACCACACCCGAAACAAAAAACTCCCCGAACTGGCTTATTACAATCCATAAAAGAATGCCCGAGGTCCTTACAGTTCCAGCAAACTCTGTAGTCTGATTGTTCATCTGATACTTGATTCTGTGATACATTTTCAACCGGTTTTGCGAACTGTCTTACTTTATGGACCTCATGAATCACTGGAAGTTCAGTTTGAATATTCGACGAAGTATATTGGGGCCTGGCAGTCAAATGCTCAAATCTTGTATGTGACGCTCTAGTTAAATAAGGTGTATTTTCATTATATTCTTCTTCTTTATATTCCAGCTCCTGTACTTGTCTAGATCTGCGAATGTGTTCCCTATCCACATCCATACCTAACAAAGACCACTCAGCTTCTATACGACAACAACGACGTACCATCTCTCGGGTGTTCCGGAACTCGACGCCTGCTAAATGTGCCCGCAATCGATGTGACATGTTGCGAAAAACAATGCATTGAAAATCTGCCTCAGTTAATGGCACTATTAATTGCAGTGACAAATTTTCTAAAGCGTCATAGAAATCCTGAAATTTCTCGCGCGGTCTTTGTAGTCGTGCATCCATGGAACGTCTCACATCGACATCAGTGCTGTGTGAACTAAATCTCTCCAGGAACTCGTCTTGCATAGGGTTCCACAAAAGGGGGTAACTCAACTCACGGTATCTCCAATACCAATCTGAGGCTTTTCCTTTCAAAAGCAAGTTAAAGTCCGTAGCTAACACAGAAGCAGCTTTGCCATAATCAGTGGCCAAAGACATAACGCGAAATAGAAACTGCTTCGCTCCCAACCCATCAGCTGAACCGTCAAAGCACAGGTTCCATTTGGATAGTGGCAGTTTCAAGGTGGATTTACCTAAAGTTTCAGGCTGTTTATTAAACGTCACTCTAGGGAGCTCGTCGCTGTTGCCTGTAACCGGATGATTCGATCGGTGCATGTTAGGAGACCTACTTCTCTGTTCAGTTTTCTTCTTCAAGGGCACCGTAACTCCTGGTACCACTGTTTGAATTGTGCTATTCAATGGCGGAGGACTATCAGCTGAGAGATTAAGACGTCGTATCTCTCGGTCTAAAGGCGTATCACTGGGGTCCCAGCTCATTGTTCTACGACGCATTGTATTAAAAGAGAAAAATACGATACCAGATTCAAAAATAATAGAAAAACTAAAACTCGCGTAATTCAATAATAAGAATTATTCTTTCCTCGAATCTCGAAAATAGTGAACCGAAACCCAAAACAGAGACTTATATTCACGAATCTGATTCAAACCAATATATATGGTATAAGACTAAATAAAAATATAAATGCAATAATATCACTCAACAGCAAATCCAAATGATCAATATCAAAAATAATTAGATTGTTATAGTTATTGATGCATAAATATACAAATGCATGTTAATCACAAATAGCCAATAAAACTTAGTTTTGATAAATATATATATTATATTATTGTTCTCTTTGTAGAATAAAATGATTGCCAAAATTTTGATGGATAATTTATCATGGAGAGAAAAAAAAAATATTGATTCCCTATCTTCGTTATAAGGATGGGAACAAGTGCTAGGAAGGAAAAGGATAAAAAATTAACACAAAATGAAATAAGAGGAAAGGAAAACAATTACGACTAACAGATTCTTGTGGTTGCTCCAGGATGACTAACCAATCATTTGTCTCGCATCTTGTTCAACTAGTTATTAACAAACAACACCTAAGAAGGTGGACAAAGATTGAGACCAGAGTGGTCAGAAACCCCAGAAAATACCTGTTCTCAGGTGTACAAAAAAAATTCAAACTACAGCTTTTTTCATAAAAGCGATCCTACTCAAGAGGAGATATCTTCGTATGACCTGAAATCTGATTCCAACAACCACAAAAATCTGGATTAAATTGAGAGAGACAAGCTCTGTTCAACACATATAGACATACACAGTAGCACGAGATGGGCGCCAATGCTGCACTGACGACCGCTCGACGTGATTATTTATAGCAAAATGTGGAAAATTAATATTGAAGAGTGAATTCATAAAGTAAATGTACAGAAACACTCCGATCACGTACCGATTATACCACTCGAAAAAACTAAAAAAAAACTCTAGCGCACCTGAACCGCTAGAAACACTTATGTTCGAAGAACAGTAGAAGAATCGTGCAGGTTTTGAGTGCATATTCCACCACATGAGCAGCTTATTACGGCCAAATTGTTTCAAATGCCACGTTTTACTTTGGTCTCAAGAATGCATTATAACTCATATGGTAGAAGGTTTCAGATATTACCACTGGCATGAAATTCAACGTTTATGAGAGCAAAACACGGGTTAATTATATTCGTTATCAGTTGCTTATTTCACAAAATTTTGAAAGCAGCATCTCATATAACATCAATGAAGCAAATGCTCAGTGCCTGCAGCACTGTAACTGAAGTTGGTGTTTGGGGCTGCGATCCGAAAAATTTGCAGAACTTTGGGAATTGAAACATCGGTTATTTATTTGCATTGTAAATGTTTCCGGTATAATTTTATTGAAACAAAAGTAGCACAACCGACTCGTGCTGGCAACTTTTCGCCAGTATCAAAGCCAAGAATATATCACATCTGCTTCACGTTGTTATATTACATTCGAAGTTATAGGAGTATGAAGAAATTTAGGGTTACCTACAACGAGTTTTTTTCAAATAATCGAAAGCTTAATATTCGCTGTTTATTGGCACTACAATATCATTACCAATTGAAAATTCTACGATTAAACCGCTTAATAAAGATATTGTAAACAAACACAAAACCAACAATAGCTGGCAACGCTACTGTGGCCTTTCAGCCAAATTTGGCCTGAATAATGCTTATAATAGGTTCCATAAATTGTATGAAATTCGTATTGATTTCATGACTGCACTGGAAGTTATAGGGCAAAATGTTTTATTTTCCTGAGAGAATTTTCAAAACCAAAGACACAAAAATTACCACAGCTGGCAGCACCAATCGAATTTTTCAACCAAATTTCAATCAAACAGAGTTTAAAGTAAGGTTCAGCTACTGTGTCAATTTCATGAAAATCTGGCTACTTATTCACATTTCATAGGGCAAGAAACAGTTTTTTTTTCTTTGTAACTTTTGAAGATGGCACCATTGGCACAGAGTTGCCCAGCCCTGGTCTTACTTAAATCCAGACCTGGTCCTACTAAAGTTCAATGCTTTTTGTAAATTTCAATGGTATCTGATTATTGATTCGTGAGTTCCCGTGAAGAGAAGTTTTTGATGCTAAAAATATAGCTTGACGGGAATAGGGTTACCGTTCTTGTCCGACATGAAATTTCCAAAGTTTTACTTCGAACGTGTAGATAAAGGATAAGATTTGTATACAGATTGGTTTTATTGTAAGAAACGGACATTTTTAGGATATTTGATGGTTTGAATGTTTTCACTTCCAAATTTTTATTTTTTCAAATTTAAGACACCAAAATTATCATAGCTGGCAGCTCCAACCGGATTTTTCAACCAAATTTCTACCAAACGTGGTTTAAAGTAAGATCCAGCTACTGTGTGAATTTCGTCAAAATCGAACGATTCAATCAGAATTTATAGGGTTAAAAGCAGTTATCTTTTTAGTGATTTTTCAAGATGGCACCACTGGCACAGAATCAACCGCATTTCAAAATCACTGCTATCAGACCTGGTCCTATTTAAGACCAATACATGCTGCAAATTTCAATTAATTCTGCTCATTGGATCATGAGTATCCGTGAACAGAAGTTTTTGATGCTAAAAATATAGGTAAATTGGGCAAGGGTTACCAGGCGTGCCCGTTATACCATCTCAAATTTTTTTTTGTCTATGTAAACAAAGCATGAGATTTACATATGAGTGGCTTTTTTTTGAAGAAGCGGCATTTTTTCGAGAGAGACGTACCTGCCCTAGCTACAGGGTTGCCAGCACGCTCAGTAAAAGCTACAAGAATCTACAACTAAATAATATCAATATGTCCTGAAAATTTCGTAATGATTGAATAGCTTTGTCAAAAGTTATCGCAATTTAAAAATTTTAAATTTTTCCGTTCTTTTTTTAGGCACCCAGCGCACACATGGGGTTAAAAAAATTCCAAAACATTATCCGATTCACATGTAAAACACGTTCGTAATTTATTTTGTCAACTTTATTTTTGCAAAAATTATTTGTGTACGGAATAATAGGTATAACAAAAATATCACTAAAATGGCCGCCCGCGCCAAAGGGTTAGAGATTCTGAGACCTGGCACTATTCTGCATATACACCAATGTGTCCTGAAAATTTCAGTTTAATCGTATGGCGCGTTCCTGAGATTTTTTCACTGAAATTTTTTGATGATATATATATATATATATATATATATATATATATATATATATATATATATATATATATATATATATATATATATATATATATATATATATATATATATATATATATATATATATATATATAGAAATATGAATTTTTGGCCAAAGTGATTTTAATAATAATGTTCTCCTTCAAACATTAGTAAAAATGAATTATCGAAACTGAAAGCGAAACAAATATTAAGATTCAAGTTAGTAGAAAATTAAACAAAAGTGAGAACGAAGAAAATTTAATCTATTGCGACACTAAGAAGAAAAATATTAATCAAATTATAAAATAGATACAATGTGATAAAAAGGAAATTTAATCAAAATAGGAGCTAAGCAAAAATAATTCAAACACCAAATGTCATAAAGAAAAACTAGAAGACAAAACCTAACATTTGGGCGCCATTTGTTGCAACCAACAAAGAGCTCTTTCGAGCCGCCGTCAGTGCAGCATATTTGAATGTTTAAGATCTTCTTCTTTACTTTGGCCCGCGTGCCATATTTTTGCCGACTAGCTCAGTCTGGCGTGGGCTTTGGCCAGAAGAAGACCTTCGAGCTACAGCACGCTACCTATGTAAATTTTGAAACAAATAACAAACACGAAAATAAAAAAAACATGCATACAATAGGAGAAAGGAACACTCAGATTAGGAATCATTATTTTTTTTATACTAGAATTATTCCATTTTATTAGCTAATAAATAATTTAACAAAACAAAAATAAAATAGACAAATAAAAAACCAAAATATTCAACTAATAATTCAATTGAAACCAATAGTTAAGTAATAAAACAAAACTAAATATCCTTTAGGTGTGAGTAGTTTATATACTTTTACTCAAACCCGGCCGGGATTGGTTTACACCAATCTTGACAGTGAAATTGTTGTTATGATAAAACCAAAAAAAAAACCTTACAAGAAACATAATAAAATTATAATTCATTCAATAATTGGTTAATTAAAATACTACTAAAACCATACGAATAAAAGAAATGTAATATTTTGGAACATATCACTTCCCACACCAACTAACTGTATATATGTAAATAGATGAAAATTCTAAAATAAAATAAAATGTTTAATACTATCAAATTTAAAGTTTGATTTCTTTCTTTTTTTCTCTCTGCATCAATTTTTCGATTTGCTATTCACTAGTCAATTTCAATTCTAGATTAATTAACTTTAGTTTTTTCTTCCTTCATTACTTTATCAAGTTTTTCTATATAACAAAAAAAACAAATCTTAAAAATGTTCCGACTGGATTCATGAAATTTTTTGTATTTCGGTTCCGCCTTTTTTGCGTATTCGAAAGAATTTGTTGAATATATGAACGCCTTGATTTCTTCCGCTTCGTTTAATAACTTATATCAAGACTTACTTTAAATTCCGTACAAATATTTTTTTCTCTGCCAACAGCTCCATATCAAAAAAAAACAGTTTCCGCCAACACCAATAAGTAATATAACGATCTATTTCCAGAATGTAGTTTCCGCCAATTCCAAAAAGTAATATACAGATCTATTTCCAGAATGTAGTTTCCGCCAATTTCAAAAAGTAATATGCAGATCTATTTCCAAAAATGCAGTTTCCGCCAATTCCAAAAATTCAGCCTCAAATATGTTATATGCAGCGTCAATTACACAGTGATCAAATTTTCCTCCAAATATCACTGTTTGTAATTTTTACTTTCCACTTTTCCCTCTACCACTGTTCGTTATTTTGAATTTTCACTTTGTTTTCTTTACTTTCAATTTCCAATTTAAGCAAAACTTTTATTATTTCAAAAAAATTTTCCCACACTTTTCAAACTTGCGACTGTTCGCTTGCACTGCTCAAAACTGAATGTCCTTTGTCTTCCAACCCAAAAATTTTTTCCATTCCCCGTTTTTTTCAAAACCCCGTATCAACGGTCCGCCTTCTGACTAGTTTTTTTCCTAATTTCACTGGGGCAGTATTGTGAAGTGGACCCTGGGTTGGGATCTACGCTTAGTGCTAAATTCACACTGCCCACTGAATCCATACAACAACTGGATTCACCTAACAGCTGACCGAATGTAAATAGGTCATTCGAAGTCATGACAGATGTAGGTGCGATCGCGCACTACGATAGCCACAGGTATATCGTGTCGTTTCAAATCGTGGGGCCGACCTACCCTGAGAAGAGTCCTCAAATGCCGGGCAACTTTCATTAGTCCATCACTGTCTAATGTCCTTGGCATGATAGACACCTATTATTTTTCCATTCTCATCAGCAAGCTCGTATGTCACTTCCCCTAACTTCCGACGCACAAGGGCTTTAACAAATTTCGGCGCGAACTTAGCAGCGAATCGATCCGCCGCCTTGCTAAGTACAAAATTCCGCACATATACCTGCTGACCCGGAACAAAATATTTAACACGACTCCGGGGATTATACACACGGACCCCCTTGGTATGAGCCTCAGACAATTTATTTTTCACCCTTTCTTGCATCCACCGCAGCATGTCTCCATCGTCCAATGCTTGCAAATTTCGGAGTAATTCATATTCGCTACCATCCTGGACCCGGTGGAAACCAAATGGAAGGAAATGGGGTGAACAGCCAGTCGCCTCATGTACCACATGACTCAACCAACAGCCCATCCCAAGTCCTGTGGTCCTCACCGATGTAGGCACGAATGGCATTGAGTATAGATCGGTTGGCACGCTCCGATGCGTTAGCTTGCGGTGAATATAAAGGTGTGGTAATGTGCTTAACCCCGTGCTCAAGAAGGAAAGTTTTGAAGGCTTTAGAAACAAATTGCACTCCATTATCCGAGTGAATAAACTCCGGGACTCCATAGGTCAGAAAGATTTCATCCCTCAAAACCTTGATAACTGCTTCTGAAGTTGCTTTGGGGAGGGCCTTAAACCAAACAAATTTGCTAAAATGGTCTAACACTACAAACAACTGAGTATTTCCCCTTTTTGAACGCGGATATGGGCCCATGAAATCAATGAAAAGCCTTTGCAATGGCCGACTTGTTTCCCGCTGATTTCCCATCGGTGGCCTCATAGTGTGGTTCGGAGGCTTGATCTGCTTGCAAATGCTACAGGACGAAATATAATCTTTAACATCCTTCCTCAACTGTGGCCAATAATAAAAACGTTGCAACAGCTCTAAAGTTTTCCGAACCCCACAATGAGACCCCAGAGAACGTGGGGACTATGCTGCACTGACGGCGGCTCGAAAGAGCTCTTTGTTGGTTGCAACAAATGGCGCCCAAATGTTAGGTTTTGTCTTCTAGTTTTTCTTTATGACATTTGGTGTTTGAATTATTTTTGCCTAGCTCCTATTTTGATTAAATTTCCTTTTTATCACATTGTATCTATTTTATAATTTGATTAATATTTTTCTTCTTAGTGTCGCAATAGATTAAATTTTCTTCCTGATGTATGACGAGCTGGATCGCATGCTGTCCTTAGGAGTCATCGAGGAAAGTAGAAGCGCTTGGAGTTCACCAGTCACCCTCGTGCGGAAGCCTGGCAAAGTACGCCTATGCCTAGATGACAGACGACTGAATTAGGTTACCTTCAAGGATGCCTATCCACTGCCTCTTATTGAAGGCTTATTGGCACGTCTGCAGTCCACTAAATTCATAACGAGTTTGGACCTCAAAGATGCCTTTTGGCAGATACCGTTGGACGTAGAATCTAGGGAGAAGACCGCTTTTACTGTTCCTGGTCGCCCATTATACCATTTTGAATTGTATAATGGGCGTTACATGGGATATGAGATCCAAATACTCACAAATTGCGATAACTTTTGACAAAGCTATTCAATCATTACGAAATTTTCAGGACATATTGATATTATTTAGTTGTAGATTCGTGTAGCTTTTACTGAGCGTGCTGGCAACCCTGTAGCTAGGGCAGGTACTGAAAGTGAAAACCTCCAAATCATCGTCTCTCTTGAAAAAATGCGGCTTCTTCAAAAAACAGCCACTCATATGTAAATCTCATGCTTTGTTTACACAGACAAAAAGAAGGTCCCTCATGTGCCCGCATGATAAGCTGTTTTCTCACGCTCTCAGGGACCCATAACTTTGTTTTCGGAATGTCGGTGCACAAATCGTTGCAAGTTCCGGTTGTGATGAACACACTACCCTCCCTAACGTGCATATTCTTGTACACATCGGGGGACTTCTCAATTTGGGATATGAGATCCAAATACTCAGCTGTTTGAAATGATGCATCAGTCAATATTCCAGCAATTCTGCTGTGTTCAGGCAGGTGACTAATTCCGGACTGATCCGTCTCGATCGACCCACAGACTCTCGACAACGCATCTGGAACGACGTTTTGAGTTCCCTTTCGATGCTCGATGGTAAAATCAAAAGACTGCAACTTCAAACTCCAGCGAGCCAATCTACCAGAAAGGTCCTGTTGTCCCATGAGCCACTTAAGACTAGCATGGTCAGTGATGATGGTGAAAGGCAGCCCTTCGATATATGCTCTGAACCTCTTAACGCTTTGCACCGCAGCCAAGCATTCCAGTTCAGTAACACTATAGTTGCGCTGCGCAGCGTTAAGCTTTACAGACATAAACGCGATTGGGTGTTCTCCGCCATCATCATCTTTTTGGAACAGGACACTCCCGATCCAGGTGGCACTAGCATCACACTGAATGAAAAATCTTCGGGAGAAATCGGGATTAGCTAGCACTGGTGCAGAAATTAACAGTCTTTTAATCTCCAAGAAAGCATTATTCGCATTGTCTGTCCATTGGAACGAGCGCTTACCCTTCAACAGATCCATCAGGGCTGATGATACTGCCACAAAATTTGGGATAAACCGCCGATACCACCCAGCCATTCCCATGAATCGCCGAACCTCTTTCGCAGACTTAGGTGTAGGATAACCTACAATTCCAGAGATTTTATCTGGGTCAGCCTTAAGGATTCCATCACTAACCACATAACCAAGATATTTGATCTCTCGCTGCACGAACTTACTCTTCTCGACGTTAATGGTCAATTTAGCTGAGTGAAGCAACTGTGCCACCTTGGAAAGTAAATCCATATGTTCATCAAAAGAAGAGCTAGTAACGAGCAGATCATCGAGATAGACAAACACCTTGTCATGTAGCTCGTGAGGAATCACTTTGTGCATTAGTCTACACATGGTCTTAGGAGCATTGCACAGACCAAACGGCATCACGGTAAAATGGTATAATGGGCGACCAGGAACAGTAAAAGCGGTCTTCTCCCTAGATTCTACGTCCAACGGTATCTGCCAAAAGGCATCTTTGAGGTCCAAACTCGTTATGAATTTAGTGGACTGCAGACGTGCCAATAAGCCTTCAATAAGAGGCAGTGGATAGGCATCCTTCAAGGTAACCTCATTCAGTCGTCTGGTATCAAGGCATAGGCGTACTTTGCCAGGCTTCCGCACGAGGGTGACTGGTGAACTCCAAGCGCTTCTACTTTCCTCGATGACTCCTAAGGACAGCATGCGATCCAGCTCGTCATACATCAGTTTTTGAATGACCGGGGACACCGAATAATGTCGCTGTTTAATGGGTTTAGCGGAACCGGTGTCAATGTGATGGTATACTAGAGTAGTTTTACCCAAGCCATTAATGTTGTACGAGGGAAACTGATGCATAACGCTCTGCAATCGGAACTGCTCCTCAGGAGACAGAGTGTGAAACGACTGGTTTGGGACTTCGGAGAGGGATGCAACCATCAGCTGCTGAGTTGGTGAAATTTTGAACGCGTCCCAGAAATCCATTCCAAGATAAACTGGGTTGGTCAAAGATGGAACGACCAAAAACTAAATCATACGCGATTGTGAGTTGAATCTCACCAGAGTCTCAACATATCCGAGCATAGAAGCCCTATGACCTGACGCCATCCGAACATCTGTCTGCATGGTATGAATGTACAGCTTTAGTTCCGCAATCAAGTCTAAGGCTCCTGCTCCCACAATGCTGACGCTTGCCCCGCTATCCAACAACCCTTGAAGGTCTCGTCCTTTGATGGATATTATAGCAAAAGGACGGTTCTCTCCATGCGATGTCAGTATGGTGTCGACACACGCCTTGCGAAGCCATCGTCTGTTGGCAAAATATTTCCATGCCCGATGAAAACGCGAAGTCGAGCGCCTGCGGACCGATCGAGGACAATCAAATTCAGAAATCATAGGATGTTGCGAATCGAATGAAAATTCAGTGGGGTTTCTAAATTCATAGGGGTCTAACGGGTTCGACGAAGTTCCGGGTCTACGTTGGTCGCCGCATCTGTCGTTTCTGGTCTGGATGGTGGACGAAGGAGAGGAATACGTCGCGTCCTCATATTCGGCGTACTCCGCCGCCCATTTCCCGACTGACAACGCGGACAATGTGGTTTTAGAACATTTGCCGTACCACACCCGAAACAAAAACTCCCCGAACTGGCTTATTACAATCCATAAAAGAATGCCCGAGGTCCTTACAGTTCCAGCAAACTCTGTAGTCTGATTGTTCATCTGATACTTGATTCTGTGATACATTTTCAACCGGTTTTGCGAACTGTCTTACTTTATGGACCTCATGAATCACTGGAAGTTCAGTTTGAATATTCGACGAAGTATATTGGGGCCTGGCAGTCAAATGCTCAAATCTTGTATGTGACGCTCTAGTTAAATAAGGTGTATTTTCATTATATTCTTCTTCTTTATATTCCAGCTCCTGTACTTGTCTAGATCTGCGAATGTGTTCCCTATCCACATCCATACCTAACAAAGACCACTCAGCTTCTATACGACAACAACGACGTACCATCTCTCGGGTGTTCCGGAACTCGACGCCTGCTAAATGTGCCCGCAATCGATGTGACATGTTGCGAAAAACAATGGATTGAAAATCTGCCTCAGTTAATGGCACTATTAATTGCAGTGACAAGTTTTCGAAAGCGTCATAGAAATCCTGAAATTTCTCGCGCGGTCCTTGTAGTCGTGCATCCATGGAACGTCTCACATCGACATCAGTGCTGTGTGAACTAAATCTCTCCAGGAACTCGTCCTGCATAGGGTTCCACAAAAGGGGGTAATTCAACTCACGGTATCTCCAATACCAATCTGAGGCTTTTCCTTTCAAAAGCAAGTGAAAGTCCGTAGCTAACACAGAAGCAGCTTTGCCATAATCAGTGGCCAAAGACATAACGCGAAATAGAAACTGCTTCGCTCCCAACCCATCAGCTGAACCGTCAAAGCACAGGTTCCATTTGGATAGTGGCAGTTTCAAGGTGGATTTACCTAAAGTTTCAGGCTGTTTATTAAACGTCAATCTAGGGAGCTCGTCGCTGTTGCCTGTAACCGGATGATCCGATCGGTGCATGTTAGGAGACTTACTTCTCTGCTCAGTTTTCTTCTTCAAAGGCACCGTAACTCCTGGTACCACTGTTTGAATTGAGCTATTCAATGGCGGAGGACTATCAGCTGAGAGATTAAGACGTCGTATCTCTCGGTCTAAAGGCGTATCACTGGGGTCCCAGCTCATTGTTCTACGACGCATTGTATTAAAAGAGAAAAATACGATACCAGATTCAAAAATAATAGAAAAACTAAAACTCGCGTAATTCAATAATAAGAATTATTCTTTCCTCGAATCTCGAAAATAGTGAACCGAAACCCAAAACAGAGACTTATATTCACGAATCTGATTCAAACCAATATATATGGTATAAGACTAAATAAAAATATAAATGCAATAATATCACTCAACAGCAAATCCAAATGATCAATATCAAAAATAATTAGATTGTTATAGTTATTGATGCATAAATATACAAATGCATGTTAATCACAAATAGCCAATAAAACTTAGTTTTGATAAATATATATATTATATTATTGTTCTCTTTGTAGAATAAAATGATTGCCAAAATTTTGATGGATAATTTATCATGGAGAGAAAAAAAAAATAATGATTCCCTCTCTTCGTTATAAGGATGGGAACAAGTGCTAGGAAGGAAAAGGATAAAAAATTAACACAAAATGAAATAAGAGGAAAGGAAAACAATTACGACTAACAGATTCTTGTGGTTGCTCCAGGATGACTAACCAATCATTTGTCTCGCATCTTGTTCAACTAGTTATTAACAAACAACACCTAAGAAGGTGGACAAAGATTGAGACCAGAGTGGTCAGAAACCCCAGAAAATACCTGTTCTCAGGTGTACAAAAAAAATTCAAACTACAGCTTTTTTCATAAAAGCGATCCTACTCAAGAGGAGATATCTTCGTATGACCTGAAATCTGATTCCAACAACCACAAAAATCTGGATTAAATTGATAGAGACAAGCTCTGTTCAACACATATAGCCATACACAGTAGCACGAGATGGGCGCCAATGCTGCACTGACGACCGCTCGACGTGATTATTTATAGCAAAATGTGGAAAAGTAATATTGAAGAGTGAATTCATAAAGTAAATCAACAGAAACACTCCGATCACGTACCGATTATACCATTCGAAATAACTTAAAAAAAATGAATTATGGAAACTGAAAGCGAAACAAATATTGAGATTCAAGTAAGTAGAAAATTAAACAAAAGTGAGAACGAAGAAAATTTAATCTATTGCGACACTAAGAAGAAAAATATTAATCAAATTATAAAATAGATACAATGTGATAAAAAGGAAATTTAATCAAAATAGGAGCTAAGCAAAAATAATTCAAACACCAAATGTCATAAAGAAAAACTAGAAGACAAAACTTAACATTTGGGCGCCATTTGTTGCAACCAATAAAGAGCTCTTTCGAGCCGCCGTCAGTGCAGCATATTTGAATGTTTAAGATCTTCTTCTTTACTTTGGCCCGCGTGCCATATTTTTGCCGACTAGCTCAGTCCGGCGTGGGCTTTGGCCAGAAGAAGACCTTCGAGCTACAGCACGCTAACTATGTAAATTTTGAAACAAATAACAAACACGAAAATAAAAAAACATGCATACAATAGGAGAAAGGAACACTCAGATTAGGAATCATTATTTTTTTTATACTAGAATTATTCCATTTTATTAGCTAATAAATAATTTAACAAAACAAAAATAAAATAGACAAATAAAAAACCAAAATATTCAACTAATAATTCAATTGAAACCAATAGTAAAGTAATAAAAAAAACTAAATATCCTTTAGGTGTGAGTAGTTTATATACTTTTACTCAAACCCGGCCGGGATTGGTTTACACCAATCTTGACAGTGAAATTGTTGTTATGATAAAACCAAAAAAAAAACCTTACAAGAAACATAATAAAATTATAATTCATTCAATAATTGGTTAATTAAAATACTACTAAAACCATACGAATAAAAGAAATGTAATATTTTGGAACATATCACTTCCCACACCAACTAACTGTATATATGCAAATAGATGAAAATTCTAAAATAAAATAAAATGTTTAATACTATCAAATTTACAGTTTGATTTTTTTCTTTTTTTTCTCTCTGCATCAATTTTTCGATTTGCTATTCACTAGTCAATTTCAATTCTAGATTAATTAACTTTAGTTTTTTCTTGCTTCATTACTTTATCAAGTTTTTCTATATAACAAAAAAAAACAAATCTTAAAAATGTTCCGACTGGATTCATGAAATTTTTTGTATTTCGGTTCCGCCTTTTTTTCGTGTTCGAAAGAATTTGTTTAATATCTTCGTTTAATAACTTATATCAAGACCGCTTCGTTTAATAACTTATATCAAGACTTACTTTAAATTCCGTACAAATATTTTTTTCTCTGCCAACAGCTCCATATCCAAAAAAAAAAACAGATTCCGCCAACACCAATAAGTAATATAACGATCTATTTCCAGAATGTAGTTTCCGCCAATTCCAAAAAGTAATATACAGATCTATTTCCAGAATGTAGTTTCCGCCAATTCCAAAAAGTAATATGCAGATCTATTTCCAAAAATGCAGTTACCGCCAATTCCGAAAATTCGGCCTCAAATGTGTTATATGCAGCGTCAATTACACAGTGATCAAATTTTCCTCCAAATATCACTGTTTGTAATTTTTACTTTCCACTTTTCCCTCTACCACTGTTCGTTATTTTGAATTTTCACTTTGTTTTCTTTACTTTCAATTTCCAATTTAAACAAAACTTTTATTATTTCAAAAAAATTTTCCCACACTTTTCAAACTTGCGAATGTTCGCTTGCACTGCTTAAAACTGAAATTCCTTTGTATTCCAACCCAAAAAAATTTTCCATTCCCCGTATTTTTCAAAACCCCTTCTGACTAGTTTTTTTCCGAATTTCACTGGGTCAGTATTATGAAGTGGAACCTGGGTTGGGATCTACGCTAAGTGCTAAATTCACACTGCCCACTGAATCCATACAACAGCTGGATTCACCTAACAGCTGACCGAATGTAAATAGGTCATTCGAAGTCATGACAGATGTAGGTGCGATCGCGTACTACGATAGCCACAGGTATATCGTGTCGTTTGAACATTTCAAAATCAAGTGTGCATCCATTCTTTAAAAATAGCACCCGTCATCTAAGGTTTTGTGCTAGCTCGCCAAGTTGTGCCCAAACTTTGCTTTATGTCAATTCTTCCCAACGATATTGGTCTCGCGGTTTCTTCTATGCAGCATCCATTGCAATTTTCACGCGTTTCTTTTAAAGTTTTTCATATGTAAATTTTTTCAATTAAAGACGTAGTGATTTTTGAGGTGTTGATCTAAAAAATTCTCCTGTCTTATCAAGATTATATTTGAGGCATCATAGCCATCACATAACATTCTTAGCTGTGACTGAAATTCTTGAGCTGTGTCTAAATCAACATCAGCTTCTTCGCCACAAAGCGTGCCGTAGTGAATATTGTAGTCCTTTTTAACGGATTTTAGCTTTCTATTTGATGCCTTGAAATCACAAAGATTTAATGTTGTAGTGATTTGACGGGCTTTACTGTGAAGTATCTGGCCAGATATTGACAAATTTTTGGAGCGTGTCTTAGAAGATCATGAATATAACAATTTATCTCTTTGATAGTATGGCAAATTTAATTTCAACCGCTTTCTCCCAGTGGCTTCAAAATTTTCCAAAGCTATTCAATTTCTATCGTCATCATGGTCCAGTTCTAGAGGTTGCCCGATTACAGAGTGAATTTTCTTCAAGAAATAGTATTTGCGCTGATGTTATAGCTTAACTGTTCAGGTGGTTTGATCATACAATGTCTCGATAAGTAGGTCTTACTGTAAAGCCCAAATATAGTTTTTCATAAAAATAGGTAGCCCAAAAACCGCCAACCCACGAAATGAAAAAACGTCCCGCGAATTCAAATTTTAAATAGCCCAATTGGCGGGAAATAGCCCAATCTGGCCACACTGATGCCAACGCAAATGGAAGGATTTGGGGGATAATTATACGCGGGAAATCCGAAACACCACGCACTTCAAATTCAAACATGAACTGAAAATTCTTCTAGTTCATTGACACTTAGGCGCGTTCGAGTATACTGAGTTCTGTACTGAGTTCGATTTCACGTGAAATTTTCATACAAAAATTCACGTGAAATCTACTTCGGCGAAAATTTAGCTTGAAAATAAGCAAGAGTTGTACTAAGTTCTTAGCATGAAAAGTTGCTTTGAAGTTGCTTTCGCGTTGAAAACGTAGATGGCGCTGAAACATGTCTCCAATCATTTCACGCCAATTTAGTTTGTGCAGTTCATTCTTTCGAGCTAAAAAGTTACATTTGGTGTTTCAATTTGAAAATGGAGCAGTGCAAATGTCTTTCCAATAAGAAAATCGATCGAAAAGTGAAATTCTTGACATTTTATCCGTCAGAAATGAGCATTGTCTCTGCTTTTCTCCATTGCCAAAATTTTCGCTCGAAATAATGACCAGATAATGGAGACATGTCAAAATTTCACGTGGACTCGAACTCAGTACTATGCTTAACCAGGTGATTTTGTTCACTGCAGTTGGCCACCGTTGTCTGCATTTTGCCTGAATCACAATACAACGACTTTTCGCAGTGGACTGCGAAAAACCACTGCTAAAAAATTTAAAATGCACTGTTTTGTATGGTAATGCCCACAATGCCGACGGCCGAATTTTTCGCAGTGTCGAAATAATGACCAGATAATGGAGACATGTCAAAATTTCACGTGGACTCGAACTCAGTACTATGCTTAACCAGGTGATTTTGTTCACTGCAGTTGGCCACCGTTGTCTGCATTTTGCCTGAATCACAATACAACGACTTTTCGCAGTGGACTGCGAAAAACCACTGCTAAAAAATTTAAAATGCACTGTTTTGTATGGTAATGCCCACAATGCCGACGGCCGAATTTTTCGCAGTGTCAGAATTTGCCAAATCTCTAATGTTTTCGCATCGCTAGCGGTGATACCTACCATAGGTTGGCATCACCACTAGGCTGAATTAAATTTGCTTGAATTAGGTTGAATGGTCTAGTGGAATAGACAAGCGATGGCTGATATGTATTGTGATAAGCCAACTTAATCCTCGTACAACAGGATTTAGCAATACAAAAGAAAAAAAATTTAATTAGGTTGGCGCCTTGGTTGCATTGACAGCGACATTTTCGCTGCATTGTGGTTCACCGAATTCAACTACGAAATTCTACATAGAAGTACACCTCCCCCTGCAAAAAGTTCGCTGTTATGTATTAACAGCATTTCGCTGCGTCGACTGTAAAGCCCCGTTCACACCATGCCAGTAACTGTCATGAAAGTATGTCACTGTCGCGACAGTATTGTCACAATATAAGCGAAACTTGATAGTGTGACAGGACTGTACGACAGTATCTTAGTTCACACGATGACAAAAATCACGATAGTCGCTGTCGCGGCAGCAACTGTCACGATTACTGTCATCGTGTGAATGGCACTGAATTTAGGCATTAAACACATAGCCAAAGTTTTTAGAATGTAAGTGGACAAACTCCGTCCATTTTCCAGAAAAAAACACTTTGACCTTGAAATTGCACCTCCATTTAGGTACGCAATGCATTATCTGCCAAAGCAACTTGAGAGTGTGCTAGTATTTTTTGCGAGAGTGATCCGTATGTGAGCAACAAAAATCTAGCCTGAGTATGTAGTTGTCGAACCTTATCTTGCACCTCTTTCTGTTCCATGCGATTTCTTCCAATTTTCCAGGCAGATCAACAAAACAATGTCAGGCCAGTTCAGTGGACTTTTGGACCGTATACTTATACAGATTCCACACGCTGGTTACGAACTAACTTCTTGCGCTGTGACATAACTGCGTAGTTTTCGAGTGAGGCGGCGAACTTCTTTGTAGAATTTCGCAGTTGAATTTGGTCAACCACAATGCAGCAAAAATGTTGCTGTCAATGCAACCAAGGCATCAACCTAATTAATTTTTTTACTTATGTTCGAAGAACAATAGTATTAAACTCGTTTCGCCGAAAATTCATATTTCTTTATATATATATATATATATATATATATATATATATATATATATATATATATATATATATATATATATATATATATATATATATATATATATATATATATATATATATATATATATATATATATATATATATATATATATATATATATATATATATATATATATATATATATATATATATATATATATATATATATATATATATATATATATATATATATATATATATATATATATATATATATATATATATATATATATATATATATATCAGCAAAATGATTAAGGGAGATCATCTCTGGAGTGGCCGATCCGATTGAGCTGAAATTTTCGGAAAACGTAGATGTATATAGTAGGTAGGTCCACGAATTCTCAAATTCAGATATTTTAAACCTTTTGGCGGCGGCGAGCGTTTTAGTGAATTTTGAGGTACTCCTATATTTCCAAGCAGTGTAAATTTTTAGTAAAGAAAAGTATTGGGAATGAAAACTAATTATGTTCTAAGCTTGTCTATGATAAAGAATTGGAAATTTTGAGCCGTGTGTGGGTGCAGGGTGCCTGAGAGTAGGCAAGGATTTTTTTTCAAATTTTGATTTGTCATTACTTCTAAGAAAAACAATGGATCATGGTGAAATTTGCAGAGATTTGATTAAAATTTACCACACGTGGATTTTCAAGATAGTGCGGGTAACCCTGTAGCTACGGCAGGCTCCTGAAAAAAACCTTCTAATCATTGACCTCCCTCGAAAATTTTTGGTTTTTGACAAAAAAATCAAGTCGCTGATAAATTTTAACCTTTGTCCATTATGTCAAATTAAAATTTTCAAAATTCCGATTTGCACAAGAACGGCAACCCATCACCAAATTACCTCTATTTTCAGCACTCGAAAGTTCTGAAATTTGTGAAATTGTGAAATTTACAGGACATGTTGGTGTTAGCTAGGACCAGGTCTGTTAGAAGTGATTTTGAAATGCGGGCAACGCTGTGCCAGTGGTACCATCTTTAAAAATCACTGAGAAAAAAACCGGTTTTTGGCCTATAACTTCCGATTCAGCTATCAGACTTTGACAAGATTCATACAATACTTGGATATTACTTTATGTAACATTTGATGAAAATTTGGCTGAAAAATTAGAATAGAGTTGCCAGCTATGGTGATTTTTGTCTCATAAATCTTGCAAATTTGCTCAGCAAAATAAAGCTTTTTTCCCTATAACTTCCGGTCCAGTGTAGAAATCAGAACGAAGTTCACGCAGTAAATGGACTTTAATGTAAACCAAATGTCATAGAAATTTTGTACGAAAATCATGAAAGGGCTGCCAGCTATGATAATTTTTGTAATTTTTTGGAGTTTCTTTACTGAGCGATTATGTCATTAGATTTGCAAATGGAAATGATCCTGCAATGAAAATTAACAACAAATATAAACGCTTTAAAAACTTGAAAAGTTTTGAGGGTGGAAACCCTAAAATTCTTTTCACCCGTATAACTTCCAGCGCAGTGATTCAATCGAAACGAAATTTACTGGTTGGGTTTAACTTAACGTGAAGATGATTTGGTATGGTGTTGGCACAGGCTAACCAGCATTAGCCATTTCCGTAAATATTGCACCAACAGATGCTTCAAACAACGTTCTCATATGCAAAGCATTTGCAATAAAAATAAGGAATCCATTCTTAAATTTTTCGAGTTTTGAACATTTTTCGGATGGCAGCCTCAAACAACGTTCAACCGCTGAAACTTTCGATGAAATCCTGCTATGAGAACGAAATTCAAAGGATACGTTGATTTGAGTATGAGCTTGTTAATGTAAACTTATTGCTGCTTCGTTGGGAAAGTGTTGCTAGCACTGAACATTTTCATCATTTGTGTTATAGTTTAGTTTTGTTGCTTTGGATAAGTAATGGTTGATATGATTCTACAAAAAAAGTGTATTACGTCTTTCCACAGTTTTTTGTCACTCAAAGACAATTTCTTCGAAAATTAGTTTTCTAGCGGTTCAGGTGCGCTAGAGTTTTTGTTTTCTTTTGTTTTGCTAAATCCTGTAGTGCGAGGATTAGGTTGGCTTATCACAATGCATATCAACAATCATTTGTCTAATCCACCAGACCATTCACCCTAATTCAAGTAGACCTAAGGACTGTTCGCGTACAACGATTAATTGCAATGAATTGCAATGAAGCCGTTTTTGTACTCCGTTTTACTGAAAACTGAAAATTTCTCCTCTTTCAGTGAATTTGAGTCTGAGAGCATAAAGACATTCGGAGGGGCCGAAGGCATGGCCACTTTTCCTCATCACCTGCGACCCCGATGATAGATTGAAATTTTCGGGGCGTAGGTAATTCGCCATTTATCAAATTGATGGGGACATATTATGTGTGAATAGTTTCAAATATTAAAATTTCGAATATTGTAAGTGAATGATTAATATTTATTTACTTATTTGATATTGTTTAGCTTTCTTATTATCACCGCACGAATTTTCGAAACAGGGAGTAGAAATAAGCTACAGTAGGCTGGATTATTCGTTGCTTTGCTGTAGATTAACTGTTTTCCCATGATAGAAATGGAAACAGAACACAAATACATGTAATGCATAAAAATTGTAGAACATCCTAATTAAATATTTATTCAAACTTATAACAAGAACTATTTAACACGAAAGTGCTTTAAAAATTAGATCCGTTTATACTGGTTTATCTCTTGGCAATGCTTGGTACTGATGTAAGTGATGGGAAAACATTGAATAATACAAAATATCAATTTCGTTATTATAAAATCTAGGAAGTTTTTACTGAATACTATCTGTAAAGCAACTACAATGAACACAATGAAACAATTTGTTATTCCGAAAAAGGCAAATTTTATTTCAGATTTATAAATATAATTTATAATTTTTTGTAATTTATATTTTTATGTATAATCTTTTCAACTTGCTGTGTACATTGATTTTTAACTTCAAGGCTGAAAAGGCACGGAATATATTTTTTCCCCTTCAGCATACTTGTTTTATACCATTTTTGAGTCAAATACATAGATTTATGGCACAAATTTATAATAGTTTTGAGTCTAATCAATATTTTTTCAAATCAAATTCATAAATTTTCAACACGATAGAATTATGAATTTGATTAAAAAAAATTATGAATTTGACTACAAAAAATTATGAATTTCACTCGAAAAATTATGAATAGGTATCGAAAATTTAGGAATTAATATTAGTTAGACTCAAATATATTATGAATTTGTGCCATAAATCTATAAATTTGACTCAAAAATAGTATAAATGCCTTATGGCATATTTAAATTTAGCAAACATAAGGTTTTACTATACGGGAAAAATTAACTTTTCTTGTATTTGAATATAATTAACAAAGTCAAAATTTCATACCAACGGCATTAATTCATTTGCTATCATATCTGATGAACTTATAGGCGTTCCAATAAAAAGCTAGCCAAGGTGATTACTTTCATTGCTCTGCAAATAAAAAATAAACATTTTTATTCAAATTTAATACATATGATGCATTTACTTACAATTTTGGAATTTTCTTTTGGAATTGCTTCAGCATTCAGCAGCCTTCTTCCCTGAGTTTGTATAAAATCATGTTGATGGAAATGATTTGAACAAACTCGGGAAGTTTTTTTAATGATTAGGTCAGGAAATCCAAGAGAAATAGTCCAAATTAATCTGAGAAGAGAAATAGTCCAAATTAATCTGAGAAATAGTCCAAATTAATTCTGGAAATGTGGAGAAAATTATATTTCACAAAGCGTGCAATAAAAATAAATTTTTATATCATTTTATTTCCACTCGGAGTCTGCCCCGAAACTATTAATGCACTCTACTGCTTTGTGTTTTTTTGACAGCAATCAAAATGGCTATCGGAAAATTCGCGTGAACATGTAAACAATATTTGAAAAGGTTCAAATAGACACATTCGTTTGTAAAAAGTTTCCGAAATACACAAACTTTTGCAAAACACATCGTTTTTTTATTACTTACTTGTGAAAAGAAATTCCAAATGGTCGGCATTGCGAACGATTGCCACAATTCGGGACAACAAACTTTATTTCAAACTTAAATGCAATTTCTCACTTTTCGAACACTTTCACCTATTAAAACTCACGATTTCCACTTCAACACTAACGTTTTTGTGAACCGCACTAGTCGACTCGACACGAAATTCATCTGAATTTAAAATAAACACGATTTTATTTGCGTACCGACTCAAATTGTTTATATTGGTTTAATTGTCACTTTGACAATAAGGATATAAAGAGGGGAATTGACATTGAAGATACATGAAAAGTGGTCGGATTCTCTTCAATGCATTTTAAATGGACATCGCCCCTCCGAATGTCTTTATGCTCTCAGATTTGAGTAGAGTCATAGCTACTGGAAAATACTGAAAACTGTCAAACGGTTTGTGGCGTAATGTCATTATGGAGGACGAATATTTTTGTGGCGAGAATTTATCACCGCTTAGGATGACTTTATAATCACTATTGTTCTCCCAATAACCAGCAACTGACACTTTCTTTTGTCAATTTTCAGGAAATGCAATGAAAGCGTTTTCGTACTTTTCCTGAATTTCCCCCACCATACGATTCAAGAAAATTCAGTAAAATTCAGTGACTGAAAGTACGCAAACAGACCTTTAATTGAACCTAGTGGTGATGCTAACCTGCGGTATGTATCACCGTAAGCGAAACAAAAAAATTGAAATTTTGGCAAATTCTGACACTTCGAAAATTTTGGCCGCTGGCATTGTGCGCATTACCATACAAAACAGTGCATTCTAATTTTTCGACAGCACCTTTTCTTCGCCCAATGCGAAAAATCATTGTATTGTTATTATGACTGTAATGTACAAAATTCGCTACGAAATGTGCCTCAGTTATTGTTAGGTTATGTGATGTTTCGTGTCGATTTACTGTCGATAGAATTTATAGAAACAAAATGCAAGTTATGACTAAATATTATTATTACAAAGCATCCACGCACAAAATCCAAAATCATCCACGTCAACGCTACAACGATTACTCGGTGGTTGGTCGCCAGCCAAGTGGGGGGAAGAACATGTAGTATAATCAAATATACACGTGCCGCAACTGTTCGGACTGGTGAAAGTCTGATCGTTAACCTACTAGCGGTGGCCGCAGGTAACAATCCCCCCGGAAGGGAGGGTTTCTGATTGGATCAGGCTAGTCCCTTCTAAGTAAGGTTGATGAGAGGTCCCTCTCCCGTAAAAATAATAGATACTGCCGCACAGCAGCCAGCTGTATGGGTGGTGTAAACGGAGGCCTCGCCGGTAACCGGCAGAGGGGTGCCTATGTTTCTCTCCGCAAGGGTGACACGGATGCCTGGGAACAGGTCTGGGCTGGTGACTGAGGTGAAATTCCACCTGCGGGGTTATGGCTCCAACACTTGACTTTGCCCAGGTCTGAAAACTGGCGAACCGCGGTCTACAGAGTAGCGAACTGTTAGACAAGGGAGACACCTTGGTTGCATTGGCAGCAAGGTTCGCAGGTTCAGCGAACTGTGAAAGCCTACAGAACCCTCGGAAGGTCGTGGGGGAGTCTTCCTCACGATCCGAAGAGGGGGAAGGACGGTCGGAGCAATACGTTGTTCCAATGAGGGCGGGGTGTAGCGTGAGGCATAATGCTGGCGATTGCCTTGGCTGTGGTTCGAGAACTCGAAACCCAAACCTGAAACATTATCTTAAATAAACCTATGAAAATGACTCCTTCAAAAGGAATTCAATGGTGATGCAATCACCAACGTCAGGAGGTGAAACGGCTCAGGTTCAGGCGATTGAAAGATTGCGGGCCCTGAAGCTAGATGGAAAACCCGCTCCGGGATCTACTGTGAGTCCGATGAACATAGCGGTACCCCTCAGCAGAGCAGTTACTCAGCAGTCTGGCAGCGGGTCTGGAGACTCACTGGCCAGTCCAACGAAAGCGGCGGTTGAGTCAGCTTCTAGCGGAGCTGAGACCGAATACGGAGGCAGCAAGCTGAAAGGCTCGCAGGCCACTTGACAGAGCTTTACCCGGTACTGAAGGTGGTGCCTCCAAGGATATGCAGTCCATTGTGAAGGTGCCGACAGCTGATCCCACCAAAGGGAGCAAGCGGAATGCCCAACGCTTCAGAAGGTGACAGGTAAAGCGAGCGGCCAGGAGTACGGTGACGCTGGAATCAAAGGGGAAATCCGAGGATACCCAAGTGAAACTTGCTCCAGCGGCTGCAAGTAAACGCAAACGCTCAGAGTAGAAGACCTCACTTAGTGGTAAATGGACGAAGAGCCCACGATAGAAACGCAGCTTGTTCTTTTAGGGACGTATTGGCTAGTCACCTTGAGCTGGCCGTCGTTAACAAACAGAAGCCCCTGGAATGGAGACTCGAGGATGACGTGGCCAAGGTGATTCTTAAACGGATCACCAAAGAACTCCTCAAGCTTGCCATTTCGACGGAAGAAGGGTCACCTCGGTTTGAAGGCTGCAACATTGTTCGCGGCCACATTTTGGTGACCTGTAATGACGTCTTCTCGACAGAATGTTTCCGGTCTACCGTCCTGAAAATTTCTGAAGACCATCCAGGTTTGGACGTGGTGGAGGAGACATCCGTGCTTAACCTAATTACAGCGAAGGTGGAGGTGCCCCACTCGAACGCTTTGGAGGCTCTGTTTCTGTTAAAAAGACAGAACCCCGATCTGAAAGTTTCAGGCTTGAGATTATTCCAGGCTATCAAACTAACTTATCAAGCGGCGGAGCCTGATTTAACTGGTGCAGCGAAATTGGTGCTTGTGCTGGAAATTGATCGGGAGTCTACGGATCAAGTACAGGCCATATGAGATCTGATTCACTTTGGTCTGAAGAGGATCACCTTAAAAGTTGCAGCGGAGAAGGTGACTGAGGGAAGTCGAAGTGCGCGATGTCCAAGCAAATCTGCACTACAGTAGAGCGGCGACGGCCAATCTGCTTCGGTATCTTAGTCGGAGGCACGCTAGCATTGCACTGATACAGAAGCCCCCTCTGGACAAAAATGCAGTTTGTGGATTCGGCGCCAGCCTCAGTGTGTTCCAGCTTAAAGGAAGGGACAAGATAAGGGCTTGTATTGTCGCCAAAAAAGAGGTGAAAGCAATCCTGATTCTGCAAATTTGTTATGAGGATACAACTACAGTGTGTTTGGAGAGGAAGATCGCTGGTCGTGGCATGCAGCGGTGTCTGCTGTCGGTGGTCTATCTACCATATGACGTGGAACCCATCACACTTGGACTAAGAAGATTGGCAGAAGCGGTTATGACAACTGATGCTGTTATCGGCTGCGACGCCAACGCTCACCACGAAATGTAGGGAAGCACCAACATAAACGAGAGAGGCAGGTGTTTGCTAGAATTTCTAACGTCAACCAACCTCAACATCCTCAACATAGGTAACAAACCTACATTTATTACTCGGAACAGGGCTGAGGTTATTGATAGTACCCTAGTAACCCCAAGCAAAATGGAAAGTGTCCAAAGCTGGCAGGTTTTTAACTTGACATCGGTCTAGGACCACCAGTGGCTATGCTGGAATATTGGTTGCTCTGTTATCTCGCCTAAACAAGTACGGAACCCGAGAACAGCACAATGGGAAGTTTACTCAAGGAAAACAAATAGACTCCGCAGGGCACTAAACGATCTGGATCTGACGAGTCCTGGACGACTTAACAAGCAGCTGGACCGATTAACACGAATCTTAGTGTCAGATTTCATAGACATGTGTCCGGAAAAGCCTATAAGAAAAAACGCTACCTTATGGCGGAATGGTGAACTCATAGAGGCTAGACTTCGCACACGAAGGGCGTTTAACAATGCAAAGCTTTCCGAAAACATGGAAGACTGGGATTGTTACAAGCAGGAGCTGTTGCTCTTCAAAAAGAAGATAAGACGGGCCAATTGCGACTCATGGAGGGGATTCTGTGAGAACATTGACGGATGTACAGAGGCTGCTAGAGTCAGGAACGTCCTAAGCGTTTCCCCCGGCGTACCTGCGCTTTTGAGAAGGGAAAACGGGGATTGGGTGGAGGACCCAAAAGAATGCCTGAACATGCTACTGGGAACTCATTTCCCTGAATCGGCTTGCGCGGCACCGCGTGGTGACGTACGTCGTGGAACCTTTTGAATGTCTGATCAAGGAAGTAGTAGATGAGGTCAAGATTGAATGTGCTATTGGCACATTCCGACCTTACAAACATACAGAGATTGATGACATATCACCCCTCATGCTTCAAAAAGCAGATTAAACCATTCCCATTCTGCTGTGTATTTTAACCGCATGCCTCCGCCTCGGAGTAGTACCTGAGCAATGGACACAAGCTAAGGTGGTCTTCATTCCGAAACCTGGTCGATTGAATCATCATTACGTGAAGGACTTTAGATCAATAAGCTTAACATCGTTTCTGCTTAAAACACTAGAGAGGCTTGTTGATCTGCACATCAAAAGCTCGATTGATGTCGCGAGACTCTGTGTTGATCAACACGCATATCTAGCGGGCAGATCAGTAGAAACGGCATTACACAAAGTTGTCGCTACAATAGAAAAATCTTAACAGCAAAACAAACTCACGTTGGCAGCCTTCTTACACATTGACGGGGCCTTCAATAATGTCACTGTTGCGAGTATCATCGATGCCTTGATTCCATATGAAGTGGATAAAATTCTAGCGACCTAGGCATCGGATTTGCTCAAAAACAGGCAGATTGAGGCTACCTTTTTGGAAGCCAAAGCGGAAAGAATAGTCAGAACCGGAACACCACAAAGAGGGATTATATCTCCCTTTTTTTGGATCCTGACAGTCAACGAAATACTGCAGAATTTAAGGGCCAGTGACTTTGAGGTGGTGGCTTATGCTGATGACATTGTGGTACTTGTGAGTGGTGCGATCCTTCAAACTTTGTCGGACCTTATGCAATCGGCACTGGTTCATATCCAAATCTGAGCCACAAAAGTCAGTCTTAGGGCAAACCCGACAAAAACCGAACTTGTACTCCTCACAAGGAAACACAGGGTACCAGCTTTTGCCATGCTTAAGCTCAACGGAATAACATTGAAACTTGCTGAAAGTGTTAAATATTTGGGCCTTACAGTGAAGCACCGAATTGGTAAGGCTCACGCAGCACTTTTCGCGTGCTAGTCTTAAACATAAGGCGTAATCTTTAGAAGCGCACACTTAGTGGCGATGCGCACCAAAAGTTCCAGCATATGGAACGATTCAAATCAGTGGGGCAAGGGCAGTATTTTTCTAGATTGCCGCAAAAGATTTGGGCTCATTGCAGAAGTCAAGGACCACATGAGCAAAACAATACATCTTGGCAGGAATTTCTAGGTCAAGATACCCACAAGAGCAAGCTGGAAGAAAAAGGGAGCTACTAACAATGGCGGCGTCAGGATTTACACATACGGGTCAAAGACGGACACAGGAGTTGGCTCGGGCTTCTTTTCTACGGATTTGAGCCTTAACCTGTGGTGTAGACTTTCAGACCATACTACCGTCTTTCAGTCTGAAGTACATGCTATACGCATGGCAGTTGAGTCCATTAGCGGAATATCAACCAGATCAATCACGTTTTGTGTTGATAGTAGGGCAACCATTCTCCAACTTGCGTCTTACAGATGTTCTTCAAAAACTGTTTACGATTGCAGAGTAGCACTCAATGAAAGGGCAAGGCATATGCCTATCCGGATTATGTGGGTGCCAGGGCATAGTGGGGTCATAGGCAACGAAAAAGCCGATGAATTGGCGAGCAAAGGCTCAGGAGTTTGTAAAAGTCCCTTTATCACTGTACCACGGTCAATCGCCAACGCCACAAGCAAACTTGCTGCTGCCTTATGGACCTAACTTAAGTCTGAATTGGAAAACAGGATGGACTGTAGAGTGGCCAGGACATTATGGCCATCCCCTGATCCAAGCAAAAGCAGTAAACTGCTCAAGTTCAGCAAAAACTGCTTGAGAGCCACCGTCGGCTTGCTCACAGGGCACTGCCTTACCGCATCTCATGCGACCAGAATGGGACTGACATCCAGCAATTTATGCAAGAAGTGCGAGGTGAAAGAGGACACCATCGAGCACACTCTCTGTCACGGTTCGGCTCTAAACACTATAACAATCAAGTTGATGTTAGTTATACTGATTTTGCCAAAGCTTTTGACACTGTGAAACATATGCTGCTTCTTGTCCAACTGAAGCATTATGGCATTCGTGAACCTCTGCTTTTTAACTGATCGCAATTGTGTCGTCTCTCTGTTCAATCTATTTATCAATTACCTTCCCACTGTTTTTAAGTCTTCATGTCTTCTATATGCAGATGATTTAAAAATCTTCCGATTGATTCAAAATACTACTGACTTTCTGCTTCTTCAGGAAGATTTGTATGCTCTCTCTGGTTGGTGTGTCTTGAACTGTTTGTCCCTTTATGTTTAAAAGTGTTTTTCTATGTTCTTACCCCTTAAGCTTCACACTCATTTCTTTCCCTATGCTATTGATGGCACTATCCTCTCTTGTGTCGATCCTTTCTCAAATCTTGGGGTCACATTTGATCGCAAACTGAAATTCATTGTTCATGTCCTTAATATCACTAGAAAAGCTTCTCGGATTGCTGGCTTCGTGGTTCGTTCCTGCCACAATTCATTTAGTATTTCTACTTGTGTCCACCTCTTTATTACCCTAGTCCGTTCTGTACTTGAATACTGCAGTCAAGTGTGGTGTCCTCGTTTCAAATACCTCTCTGACGCTGTTGAATGAGTTCAGCGCAGGTTTACACGTACTTTACTTTTTAAATATAGTCCGCCGTATTTACCCTAAAGTTAACTTCTATCTCTTCTTCACATTCCTCTCCTTCAGCAGCGTACTTGGATGAGAGTTTCCTTTTCAGAATCTGTCGCAGCTACCTATCTTCATTATTAGCATTTTTGTTCCGTAAGGCCTATCAGGTCTTCCATCCTATTTGAAGTGCCGTATGCTCGTACTGACACTTTCTTCTACTCTCCCGTTTTATGACTCTTACGCATTTATAATAATCTTCAACTTGGTTCTCTTCCACAATCTATTGCCATTTTCAAAACTATGGTTTGAAGCAAAACTTTTGATCCTAATTAATTAATTTTATTTTCTATTCTTGTTTATGATGGATTCTTTCTTTTCTTTTTACTCTATTTTATTTTACTTTATTATCTAACACTTTAAGAAATTCTTGTATTTTTTATATTTATATATTCTTATTAAGTTCTTGTCATATTATTTTTTTTCATTGTATCCAATTTGTAAATGGGCAGTTTGCCTGTTGTACTGAAAACACACCAAATAAATAAATAAATAAAATAAATATTAAACGCCTCCATAATTTTGGTTCTTACCACTTTCAATTTCAGCTCTATTAAGCCAGTGGAAGGTGGCAAATGGGCCCAAACTGGTAACCTAATGCTGGCCGCTTTCCCAGCAGCCCTCTTTACTAGCCTAACCTAACCTACAACGATTACGTAGCATGACGGCTCGTACTTCTAGAAGGCATTCGTCTGACCTACTGAAAAATACTGAAAAGTGTCAAACGGTGTGGCGCGAGTATAAGTGCCTAAACAGACAGGTATTTAGAGCCTAGACAGACAGGCCCTTAAATTAATAATTT
>OX376373.1:119446039-119558093 GCA_947369275.1 Nemotelus nigrinus | reverse complement strand
TTTGGAAATATATCGGCATGTTACTTTTGCAGCCTTACTATCCCCTCCAACTCGTATATACAATAATTACGACGGCTTTGTGTTTTTCAGTTGTGTGCGGTGTTTTACAACCACATATAAAGAATCCAAAATATGGCAACAATAATTACTCTATCACCATATCCTCTATACTTTTATATCAACAGGCGTGTTTTTATTGCTCCGATACAGAACAGAATAGAACAATGACGCAAAAAAACGATCCATCACAAAACAGCTGATGCTTTCGCTAAGACTGACATAGATTGCTGTATTTGCTGTGGTACCACTCAACAGCTCAAAATAAAGGGAGAAAAATAACGAATATACACTACCACAATCGATAGAAAATAGCAAAAGGACTAACAGAAAATTATCTCTTTTAACTTTCTACACATTAGGCGAGCTTTTTTTTTTTAATTTACAAACTACCAAAACATTCAACTTAACCTTCAAAAAACCAAAGCCATCTCACAGAAAAAAAGACAACTTCGGGCGTTTCTGAATTGTCGTCTTCACCTTGGTCTTGAGCTTGTTATAACAGAATGTGACGTCACATCAAGTTTAGCTTGTCCGAATAGTTTATCTTCGGCTTGATATTTCTCCCCTGTATAACAGTTCATGATAGTCTCATCTCGTTGTTTAGACGTCATGATACCATGTTTGATTTATATATTTACAAATTAAAATTATGCAAGAAAATCTAAACTTACAATCAAAACGGTTATTGTGCATGTGAGCCCAGACTTGCCATTCGACGAGCGCTTCGCGTGGTAAAGCAGGAACGATAATGCAATCGATTATTGCATTTGTCGTACAACGTTCCCATTGCCGACGAGCCTCGGTAATTTAATTCGCATGTGCTGTGAAGCAGATTCGTAGTTGACCGTTGGCATTCATTCTTTTCGTTATGCGTGCAATATGTCTCAAAGCTAATTTACATTGGGGTAGTCTTCCACCCTCAATCAGTTTCATGCTGCCAGGTACAAGAGCACAGTCTTTCATTCGCCATCTTTGCTTAAATGTCATAACAAGACAAGACAGAGAATCCGGACAGTCTATCTTGATCTTCTTTAACTGTTATAATAGGTTAGCTAAAACGCTGACGTCATAATCTGTTATACGGGGATCAAGACCAAGTCGGAGACACGAATTCGGAAAGGCCCTTCGTATGAGCTTTTCTTTTTTCTATCAGCACATTCTATACTTCAGCACGTGAACTACCTATGACGAATACAATTTCTGTACTAGTGAATTCACTGGTGCAGGAGTGTTGTTGTTTCCAATGCGTATATCCTATTCTCTACTGGATAGAGGAGCAAAAAAAACACGCCTAATAATTTGTAACAATATTTTCCTCGATATCGCAATTTGGAAAATGAACGACTGTCAGATTATGGCCATGCAAATGTTTTGCCATATGGTTTGACATCTATGACATGCCATCAAATATGGCATGCCATTTACCGTCTACATTTTCCATTTCCATGGCAAGTCGAATGTCATGCCATCTCCCATGGCGAATGTCAGCCCCTTGACACGGACGGTATAACTTTCCACCATTAGCCCCTTCAATCCTCTCGCGCACAAAGCATGTTAAAGTTGCCGTTCCGCCATTTCGCTCTCATTGTCAAATTGGAGGGGAAATACTTGGATTTGCCCCGATCTGACAATGAGCAGACAAAAAATTACTACCATCAATGCCTTCTAAATGTACGCCGTCAGAATGATGACATCAGAGCATCGGGACAAATGTCGCGAAAAACACACGTTGTCTTATGGGATGTCCGCGGGAAAATGTTAATTGTACGGGTTGTGTTAAAGTGAGTGGAATGAAAACTAAAGTGGTTTATGCAAAACAGTGCTAGTGAACAGCTTAAACACAAATTAATACGGTGCGTGCGGTATAATGTGGAAAATTCGTTACGAAATGTTTATCGGTTGGTGTTAGGTTATGTGATGGTTCGTGTCGATTTACTGTCGCGATACAATTAATTGGTACAAAGTGTACCTTATGACTAAAGATTATTATTATAACTCGTCCACGCACAAAAAACTAACGTTTTATTCTTATTTTAACCAAAAATCCGTAAGTGAAATCTCCGTGTACATCGGCACTGCCTCGTGGAAATGTCAAATTTCCTAAACTCATGACATCACGGCGAGAACGATTACGTAGCCTGACGGCTTGTACTTCTAGAAGGCATTGCTACCATCCCCTTTAATGTAAATCTTATGGGCATGTAGGGACAAGGTTGGACACTCTGGCGCAGCAGTACCAATTGCCCGCACTGCACAACCATCGTCAGTACGCAGAACTAATATCATAATCTTCATCAGCCGACCGAACAGGTCGGCCGTGAACGCGTTCATTATTTTTATCCTATCTTTTAGTTTATATAGTAAATAAATTGTTTCCTTAGTTTCGTATTATAATCGTGTTTCATTATCTGACAACAAGTAGCATATTTGCTACAGGCATGTCCACTTCATTGTTTCCTTAGTTTCGTATTATAATCGTGTTTCATTATCTGACAACAAGTAGCATATGTGCTACAGGCATGTCCACTTCACTGCAGGCCACAGCGTAATAACAACCAGCGTACCAGCTTATTCCACTTTCCCAAAAAAAAACACTTTGACCTTGAAATTGCGCCTCCGTTTACGCAATGCATTATCTGTCAAAGCAGCCTGAGATTATGTTGGTATATTTTGCGAGAGTGAGCCGTATGTGAGCAGCGAAAAATCTAGCTTGAGTATGTAGTTGCCGAATTTCTTTCTTTCATCTCTTTCTGTTCCATGCGACTTCTTCCAACTTTCCAGGCTGACCAACAATACAATCTCAGGTTAGATCACTGGATTTTTGGGCCATATACATATACGGAGTTGGTACGCTAGCACAGCGTAAGAAGTTAGTTCCTAACCAGCGTACCAACTCCGTATATGTATACGGCCCAAAAATCCAGTGATCTAACCTGAGATTGTATTGTTGGTCAGCCTGGAAAGTTGGAAGAAATCGCATGATGCAATATACAATTCGGCAACTACATACTCAAGCTAGATTTTTCGCTGCTCATATACGGCCCACTCTCGCAAAATATACCAACATAATCTCAGGCTGCTTTGACAGATAATGCATTGCGTAAATGGAAGCGCAATTTCAAGGTCAAAGTGTTTTTTTGGGAAAGTGGAATAAGTTGGTACGCTGGTTGTTATTACTGCTGAAACACAATGTGCAGCCGTGGCCTGCTGCGGATGCTGTCAACAACGCTGCCGTCAGTGATGTAGCCAGGCATTGCAGCATTGACCGAACACAATGATGTAGCCAGCGGCAGCTGTCAAAATTGTTTTTTCTGTGTGAAAGTTCCTTACATATTCTTTATTAGTTTGAAATTTTCGCTGACTTGGATTTAGCAAGGTATTTTTAATAAAAGCAAGTTTTTTTTTATTGATTTTATGTTATCGGAGTTTACTTGCTGTTTATTTTTAGATCAGCTGAAGCCATTGTTTTAGGATAATTTCCCCACACTGCCGTGCTTATCATCAACCTTGTATCTGATCAATTTTGAGTTAACACCGGATTTGAAAACTTCATACTTTATGACATCATTATACAAAATATTAAAACGTCTTAAGGGGAGGTTCTCATTCAAAATTTTCAAAAATTCGATTTTTTTTTCTTTACATTTTTTGAAAGGTATTAGTGTCTACTATATTGCGGTAAACCGATTTTCCGATCCGCGCATCAGAAAAGTTTCTACAGGCCATCCCGCCATGGGGCGCTCTCGGCTCGGAACGCGCGCCTAAGGTAGAAACCTATTTACGTTACTTACTATTGGTTAATTCGAATGGGCGCTTGCGTATTCTTGCTCCGGTTTATACATGTCTCTCTCTCTGACATCTTTTTTTCTTTCTCTAAAGCCGTCAGGCTGTACGAGAGCAGAGTAGCCGTCTATTATATGTAGCGTGGAATGAGGAAATGTGGTTTTTAGAGGAAAATTTGTAAAGCACACTTTTACTGTCTTTTTTTTATGCCTTTTTTGTCTTACTCACAGAACTCTAGGAAAGGTCCTCTGGAAATGCAGCGCAGGTATCAAAGTTTCAAAATTTCGAACGCCTACGGGACTTGAGGACGTTGGACAATAGAATTACCCGTAACATGACAAATTTTTGACTGTGAGACATTTTTCTCTTTTTTGTTTTCTCGATTCATTCTCATCCACTTTATTTTTAAAAATAACAGAGGCGTTTGAAATTTCGAAAACTTGATACCTGCGATGCATTTAAAGAGACCTTCTGGGACCTTTCCTATTGTGCTATGAATAAGACAAAGAAGGCATCAAAAAGTGAAAGCGAATATACGTGTGCCTTACAAATTTTCCTCTCAAACCTCATTTTCTCATTCCACGCCACATATATGTCGATGCTGTGTCTGCTTGTAGCGTATCTCAATTGTTAGTATTTTGGTGTTTTCCATTCAAACCTGTCACGTGCGCGTATTTTGTTTCTCGTAAACATGCCGAATTTGTCGAAAAAGGGCACTCGCGGCAGTAAAAGGCGCAGTAGTCGTTCCTCATCGAAGAAATTCAAAGGGAATCAGTTTACCGCCGAAACCGACACCGAAAACGTGAGCACGTCCGCGAAAAAGTTGAAAACCGCGAGTTACGATGACATTAAACTGGACCAAGGTATCAGTTATGTGATTTGCAACTTCGTCACTATCTTCAGCTTTTTAAGTGAATGCTTAGCTTGCAAGTCCTGCGGCGGAGACGTTACATTCAACCGTGTATCTGGAGCAGGATTAGCCTTCAAACTCGTGGTAAAGTGTAAGTGCAGCACGCGGTATGTGGGTTCGAGCCCCACTATCGGCAGTTCGTATGAAGTAAACCGCCGTTTCATGTTCGCGATGCGCATGCTTGGGGTCGGGCTACACAGCTTGAAGTCTTTTTGCGGATTGATGGACATACCGTGCACTTTTAGTAACAAAATCTACTACAGTTTTCTCACTATGCTTCAAACTGCTGCAAAATCAGTTTTTAAAGTAATTCAGAAGAAGGCCGTGGACGAGGAAATGAGGCTGAATGCTGAAAATGGTTTCGAAGCAACGCATTTGACCGTTTCTGGAGACGGTTCTTGGAAAAAGCGAGGGTTTTCGTCTCTTTTCGGGATCTCATCACTGATTGGGAAGTACTCCGGAAAAGTTTTGGACTTCGTCGTCAAATCTTCATTCTGTCAATCTTGCGCTAACTGGGCTTCGAAGAAAGGAACGGCAGAATACAACGAATGGCTGGAGTCTCATGGCGAAAGCTGCGCTGCGAATCATCATGGCAGTGCAGGGAAAATGGAGGTGGACGCTATGAAAGAAATGTTTGCGCGTTCCGAGGAATTGCTGGGCGTCAAATATGCCAATTACATCGGCGATGGCGACTCGAAAACCTTCAAAGCTCTTTTGGACTTGGACCCATACGAAGACGTACCTTTGCTGAAAAAAGAATGCGTAGGGCATGTGCAAAAGAGGATGGGCAGCCGACTGCGAGCGCTGAAGAAAGGAACCAAGGGACTCGGAGGAAAAGGCGCGGGTAAGCTGACAGACAAGCTGATAGCGGATTTGACGACATACTATGGACTGGCGATCAGAAGGCACTCCGACTCTGCTTCGAACATGAAGGATGCTATATGGGCTACATTTTTCCACAAGTGTTCAACTGACAAGGATCCACAACATATGAAGTGTCCAGAAGGTGCGAACAGCTGGTGCAAGTGGCGTGCTGCGGAGGCGAAGGGCGAGCTGGCTTCATTCAAACACGACCATCCTCTTCAAAAGAACGTTCAAGATGCCATCAAACCCGTGTACGAGGCTCTTTCCGCGGATGATTTGCTACAGCGATGCACTGGAGGAAATACCCAGAATTCGAATGAAAGCTTCAACGGGTGTGTGTGGAGACTGGCTCCGAAACATTTGCATTCTGCTTCTCAAACCGTGGAAAGTGTCACTTATATAGCCGCAAACTTGTTCAATGAAGGAGGCTCGTCATTGCTGAAGACTATGAACGCGCTGGGAATTGCTGTTGGGTCTGAAGCAGCCCATTTCGCCAGGACCTCTGATAATCAACGTCTGCAAGCTGCCGAACGCAGGGTGTCCAGCTACGCGAGGACGGCTTATCTGGAGAAGAAAACTCGAGCGATTTCTCTCCAGGAGCAATTCGAGTTAGAGGAAGGACTGTTATACGGACCTGGCATCGCAGACTAATCGTAAGTTATCAAGCAACCACAGAAAACAGTGAAAGACAAAAGTTTTTGGTCAAAATTGTTAAAGTCACATTTAAGTCCGCCATATTGGAATCGCCATTTTCATTTTTTTTATTTTGATACATATTAACTCAAATTCGTGTTCATAAATCACAAAACCCTCCTTCTTTTCGGTTTTGGATGAAATACCACTTATTTCTTTGGTAGAAGTCCGCCATATTGGATCGGCCATTTTGAATTTGGAAAAAGTAACTTCAGATTCGTAATCAGCGATATCCAAAACCCATAATTCCATGTACTTTTCGAAAAATATTAACATTCTACCACGAATAATTTATCGAAAAAGTTCTCAAAACTTTAAAAGCGTTTATCTCAAAACATGATTTTTCTAAACTGCGTACAATCTCATTTGAAAACGGTTCAACTGAAAGACTTCATGTTTTGTTTTCTCGAAAGAAGACCCTTTTCATTGGAGTAATGACCTATAAAATCTACAAATTCTTTGTATTAACTATTTTTTGTGAAGCTTCAAAGTATAAAAAAAGGGCTAAAAAATCGATTTCAAAGTTTGAGATCGCACCATTATGTCAAATTTGAAGTTTTTTACCCGTTCTTAGGTCATTCCTCCAATAAAAGTATCCTACTTTCGAGCCTTATAATTGGTTTTGGTTTTCAGATCGATCCTGAGGCAGCAGGCTGTACGCAGTTTTGTTATTCCACGCGAACCGCATCTTAGACGGAACGTCACCACGGGCGCCATTTTGTTTTTTTCGTCTTGAAAAACTTTGTAAATAATGACGAAAATATAAGCTTTTTGAATCCTAAAACTGTTTTTTCCTATGTTTTTTTATTGGCCCACAAAAAAATTCCAAATTTTGCTTACTTTTTAGTCATTTGAATGAGAACCTCCCCTTAAGTGGAAAAATGTTAGAATCAATAGTGATATGTCTACATGCTACAGAAAAACACTAATCATTGAATATCTTCGAAGTAGCTAGAATGCAGACAGAAAGTTTATACTAAGGAGGGCAGCATAGCCGTTAGACAATTTTACCGATTGTGTTTTTTTGAGTTTGTGTGAGTGTTTTTTGTTTGTTTGCTTGTTTATCATAATTGTGTTGTCCTCTCATCTTGTTTATATATGTTTTTGATGATTATTCTTGAAGTTTTTGACCCTGCTGCCACCAGATATCGAGCAGTTATTAAAAATTCTAGAATAACTAACAAGAAATTACAAAAAATACACGATAAGACAACACACTGGAGATAAACAAACATAGAGAAAACATCCCAGAGAACAAATACACAACCACAATGAAAAAACACAATCCGTAAAAGTGTCTAATGGCTATAGAGGCACGTAGTAGAGTTTCACGAGCATTGCACATGCAAGCTGTCAAACATGTAGCCAGGCAAAAAGTAGAAAGTTGGTCAACTTCGGCTACGGCCACGGCGCCATCGGCTACGCATTGTAACTGGTTCAATCCAATCCTGTGCTCATAACTTTTTGACAGCTCCTGGCTTCGCTGCAGGCCACGGCTACGGCTACACATTGTGTTTCAGCAGTTACGCTGTGACGCTAGTTAGGAGCTAACTTCTTATCAGTGCTGCCAGAAAGGCGCTGCGGCTTACCCCCAGACAATTTCTATTTATCTCTGAAAATACCCTAAGTAGCCATAGTGACGTCATTTCCAGGAAATTTTTCGGGATTCTCAAAAACCAGGTTGTTTAAATATAAATTTTTATATGTGTAAGACTTTCTTCACATAAAGCAAACTTTTTTAAGGTGAGGTGAAACTTTCCCACACTCATCCTAATCTTTTGGGACTAATTTTTTCCTGGGTGCGTTAAGTTTTCACTCAGAAAAAATTAGTTCCGAAAGGTTTATTATCGACAGAGTCGCGAGAGATAGTTATATTTCATCAGTTGACTAATTAACAAACGAGCTTGGAGAAACGAATATGACTTATTCCGATATTTTGGGATATCCCCGTGTTAAATGCAATACACATCAAACAATGATAGAGCGAGGGCGGTTAAATGATCCCATCATGGATTTGACGACAGCGTATTTTAAATAGTACCTACGAAAAAGTGAATAGGTCACTCAGCTGAATAGATAGAGATATAGGGTACGGCAATCGCGACCTCGGTCGTCAATCGGTGAGGTAGAAATATCAATTTTGAAACAGCATTACCAATATCCGCTTATTGGTATGATGAAAGATTGATATTTTATATATTATATTAGAAAAAGGTGGACATGACGTATTTCGAAATTATTATTTATCGAAACATCCGTTCCGGAAAAATGCATTATCAAATTTCAGAACACCCTAAACAAAACCCTGAATATTTTTTCTCACTGTTTGTCCCCTGAAGCCTTTAAAATATCCCTAAATCTAGGGTTAAAATCCCTAATATGGCAGCACTGCTTCTTATGCTGTGACGAGGCGTAAATGCCTTCTAGAAGCAGTGAGGTAGTAGAAATGGTGTGGACATGTCCATAAGATTTACATTGAAGGGGATGGTAGTAATTTTTTGTCTGCTCATTGTCAAATCGGGTCAAATTCAAGTAGTTCGCCTCCAATTTGACAATGAGAGCGAAATGGCGTCAAGGCAGCTTTAACATGCTTTGTGCGCGAGAGGAGTGAAGGGGCTAATGGTGGAAAGTTATACCTAGAAGTACGGGCCGTAATGCAGAATGATGACGATAATGTAGTTTGCGGGAACAATGTCGCGAAAAACACACGTAGTCTTATGGGACGTCCGCGGAAAAATGCTAATTGTACAGGTTGTGTTAAACTGATTGAAGTGAAAACAAAAGGTCTGTTCGCGTACTACGATTAATTGCAATTAATTGCAATGAAGCCGTTTTTGTACTCCGTTTTACTGAAAACTGAAAATTTCCCCTCTTTCGGCAAATTTCAGTAGGGTCTGAGCTACTGAAAAATACTGAAAACTGTCAAACGGTTTTGGCGTAATGTTATTATGAAGGACGAATATTTTTGTGGCGATAGTTTATCGCCGCTTAGGATCACATTATAATCACTATTGTTGTTCCAAAAACCGACGACTGACACTTTTGTTTGTCAATTTTCAGGAAGTGCAATGAGAGCGTTTTCGTATTTTTTCTGAATTTCCCCTACCATATGATTCAGGAAAATTCAGTAAAATTCAGTGACTGAAAGTACGCGAACAGACCTAAAGTGAGATCCGCGGAACAGTGCTAGTGAACAGCTAAAACACAAATTAATGCGGTGCGTGCGGTATAATTGGAAAAATTCGCTACGAAATGTTTATCATTGGTTATGTGATGTTTCGTGTCGATTTAATGTCGATAAAATTAATTGGTACAAAATGAAAGTTATGACTAAATATTATTATTACAACGCGTCCATTTGCAAAAAACTAACGTTTTAATCATATATTAGCTTAAAAACCGCAAGTGAAATCTCCGTGTACTTCGGCATTGCCTCGTGGAAATGTCATAACCACCCGAATAACTGACGTCATAGCTAAAACGTTGTGTAGCATGACGGCCCGTACTTCTAGGAGGCAATGGTTATATCGTCCGTGTCCAGGGGCTTGGTGCCTTCATTTACGCAATGCATTATCTGTCAAAGCGACCTGAGAGTGTGGTAGTATTATTGCGAGTAGTGAGTCGTATGTGAGCAACGAAAAATCTAGCATGCGTATGTAGTTGTACGGTAAATTGACCCTGTAGGAAAAATGGCAAGGCGTTGCTTGAGAATTGATTCTGGAAGTGCTACATTATTCACGAAGCTCCATTACTAACAATGTAATTGAGTTTGTCGAGTAAGCGATCGAGTAACAACTTACCCGCTGCATTACCTTTCTTAAAAAGTAATGCAGTAGGTAACTTGTTGCTTATTTTTACGAGCAAGTGAGGCTGCGTAGCCACAATTTTTATTAAAATACTGCGCAATTCTTATGCACGCAGTTCCGAAAAAATTGTATGTTTCGACAGTGCGAGTTTGTGCAAGTGATGTGAACGCGTGTTCGATTTTTCTATTGATATATAGGTTTAAAATAGTGTATTTTGAATAATGCTGGAATATTTTGATTTTATATCCTTGTTTTGATAAATAAAATTTATTAACTTTATAGTGATATTTGCTGGTTTATTTGTCTTTTTTCATCCATGAAATTTGTGTCTATATATTTTGTAAAAAAATTGTACCTATTTATTTTTCAACTAAACGAATCAGCGTCATTGGTGTACTACACTCCGAATTAGACTTTGATTTCCATCACGCATACTCGTACGTTTTCGAGATGATTATTTACACTTTTCGTAGTTTTCACTATATATCAACGTACCATATCACCCCTTCTGTAATGTATTACAGCATACCACTTACTGAACTGATTTTCTATCATCACTTCTGAAAGCACTCCAATGTAACTGCTTCCGTAACTAGTACAGAATACAATCACAACACATTACCTGCTATGACATAATGAGTTAAATGTAATGCAGAAATTATATTGGAAGTGGTTACCTTGGTAATTAGTTCCCATTACCTAGAAGTAGTTACGAATCGGATGCTGAATGACTTACTGAAGCTACAGGGGACCGATTTAAGGCGGCCAGATGTTGTCTTTTTTGCAAATAAACGAAGCTTTCGAGCTGCCAGATTGGAAAAAATTGGCGCAAGTAAATTCAAAGAGAATTGAATTGTCATTCAATTTCTAGCTAGAATTTGTAATAAATAAACGTGGAAAAGAATTAATTGTTTGAATAAAAAAAAATATTAAAATATGAAGTGCATAGTGCGAAAATGTGGGAATAGATTTTCCTGACTCACCAGAGTTCCGGCAAATAGAGAAGCGTAAGTATAAGTTATTAAAATGTTACATAAATTGGTTTTTTGAAAAAGATCAGTGAAGTCCCTCCATATTACAACTGACTTAATTAATTCTTACATTCTCGCTTGCCTTTCTCGCTCGTGGGAATGGAATATGCTTGGAAAGATGCAATGCTGCAAATTCTAGATTGCGGTCTTAAGCGAATATCGTGGAAAGGTGGAAAGGAGCAATGCTGCAAATTCTAGATTCCGGTCGTAAACAAATATCGTACACCTTGTTTGGATTTGATACAAGGTGTTTGCCAACTCCTCCGCCGTCAAAAACAATTGTCTCCAATTGTTACAAGTACGGCAGTTCGTTGAACCTTACTCGCTGGCTCGATTCTGGCCAGTGGTAAGGTATGTGATGATGGCTTGCTTGCCGGTGTTTGCGAAACCTCCATTTTAGTTTTTGGTGCTGAATTTATTTTAATCGACTTACAGACAGAATCCTACAGAATTTTTGGTAGAATTTATTTTAGTTGTCTTAAAACGGAAATCGATCACTAAATTTACAGTGAAGATTCAAATGAACAGCGACAGTTTACCACCAGGGATTTACAATACTCAATAATTGTTCAAATAACCATATTGACACTTTTTTAAAACTCTCCACATAGAATGCTTTTATTATAAATTTATAAAAGGATTGTAATCACATTTTGTTTTAAGCACCAAAATAACACTTAATAAAAAAGCACGGCAAACGTTCTTTATTTAATAAAAAAATAATTTTTGACAGATGAAAATGTTGTTATGAAATAAGAATTTTTCTCCTATAAATCACTGCACCTCCCATTTAAATAAAATCATTCTTCACTGTTTGAAATACGCATTCAAAATATATTCATGAATATTATATTTGTATATAAGAATATTTGATTGATAAGTATTTCTATATTTCTTGTTCCTAAATATTTTGAAAATAATCAAATTTTACAAGTACGAGTTGTATAAAGATAATGGAAGTATCGACTATTTCTCCAACGTTATGAAATTATCCTGAATCAAATTGTGATTTCTTCAAGTTATTCTTCCTTAGAATTGCAATAGGTTGTTGTTAATGTTTGCTGTAATTTTTCCGTTGATTCTACTTCTGGCTGCTTTTCCCAATCGTCTGGTTTGCCACACTTTTTAAGTGAAGTTTAAAAGGGGCTTTATCTGCGGTTCGTCTGCGCTTCGAAACTTGAATCAATAACTCTCTTGGCTCTCGTGATTATAGCTGACGCGTTTTACTTATCGATTCGACGGAAGTTGAAAATTGAATTTGTTTTCATTCCGATTTCCACTAACAAGTAAATTCATATTAGGCGTGTTGTTTTGCTCCTCTATCCAGTAAAGAATAGGATATACGCATTGGAAACAACAACACTCCTGCACCAGTGAATTCACTAGTACAGAAATTGTATTCGTCATAGGTAGTTCACGTGCTGAAGTATAGAATGTGCTGATAGACAAAAGAAAACCTCATACGAAGTTATCTTTTTTTCTGTGAGATGGCTTTGGTGTTTTGAAGGTTAAGTTGAATGTTTTGGTAGTTAGTAAATTAAAAAAAAGCTCGCATAATGTGTAGAAAGTTAAAAGAGATAATTTTCTGTTAGTCCTTTTGCTATTTTCTATCGATTGTGGTAGTGTATATTCGTTATTTTCTTCCTTTATTTTGAGCTGTTGAGTGGTACCACAGCAAATACAGCAACCTATGTCAGTCTTAGCGAAAGCATCAGCTGTTTTGTGATGGATCGTTTTTTTGCGTAATTGTTCTATGCTGTTCTGTATCGGAGCAAAAAAACACGCCTATTATATTAGTTATAATAATGATACTTGTCATTTTGTTTCATAACTGTTAGACAATTCTGTGATTGTGTCTTGGTTTTTGGCGGTGTTTTTTGTTTTTGGTTTATCTTCAGTGTATTGTCTTCTGGTGTTTTTTTGTACGTTTTTGTTAGTTATTTTTAAATTTTTGATTCCTGCTTGTTCTCTGGTGGTATTAGGGACAAAAACTAGAAGAAGGATTCTCAAAAACATACTGAACACGATGATAATTAAACACACGTACGCACAAACAAACAAAAACTACCCTAAAAAACACACAATTGTGTATTATTATTATATTTTCTGGGCCATAACAGTTTTGCTTTCCTATTGTTTTCTTCCGTGGCACACATTGAGCGAAGAAATGTGAGAAGAGAGAAGAAATGAAACAGAAATTGATAGTAGATCCGTTAATGCATAAAGTCAATGATCTAAGATTAATAGTACAGAATATCTAAAAGGAAGATACGATAACCAGCAGCATTGTAAGCCAAAGAAGAAAATAACTATCAAAATTGTTATGAACCAAAAATAAATTATATTTACGCAAAATTCTGCCTATGTCATTTTAATTCAATAAATTAATTGATGTCAGACTTCAATCACATTTATTTAATAACTATACACCCAAATTCGACTGTGGTGACATAAATTAATTAAATAATTAAAAATAAAAATATGTAACTTTAATTCAAATAATATGTGACTGTAAAAACAAACATTAATACATGCAGTGAAAAAGTTTGAAATTCTATGATCCTGAATCAATTAAATGACTTCTTGTTGGATTCAAACGCGGCAGTGGTTATACTAACGAAATTGCTGCGTGATAATAAGGACCCTTTAAAGTCTTGGAAAGTGATATCAGTGAGTATTTTATCCTTTAAAAGCTGCAGAATATATTGCGAAGCCAGAATGAGAGAAAAAAACAAATTCTGAATTTCATTTGCATATGACATTTCCCATTTCCTGGACGTTGATAGGAACTAGTGGAATTGAATATTTTAAAAATTTTTGTTGCCATGCCAAAATTGAGGTATGAGCAATCTTTACTGCGCATCGAAGTGGTGTTGCATCATTGCAACTGCTCCCATACATTCTCATGTCTTCAAACTCCTTTTGTTGTGCAACAATGTTAGGTCTGTTCCCGTACTTGAGTCTATTATAATATATTAAAATAGATTCGCAGCAAGTCGTTTTCGTAGTTTTGCTGCAAGCCAAATGCAAGCCAAATTTTCCAGCAAAAAGAAGCCAGCTGCCAAATTTTGTTACTGCTGCAGTTTGCTGAAGTACGGGAACAGACCTGTTGTGTTGCATTGATTGTAACTCCAGCTTTATTTTCCTACAGGCAGACACGTTGGTAAAACTCGATTACGTGCTCCCATAGCCATTAGACAATTTACCCGATTGTTTTTTATGTGGCTGTGTGTTTGTTTTTGGGGGGTTGTCTTTTGTTTGTTTCTTTTGTATTTGTGTATTTTGTTTTGTGTATTTTTTGTACGTTTTTTTTATTCTTCAATTTTTGAGCTCTGTTCGTGAATAATAACTAACTTGACTTAAAGAATAACAAACTAAAACTTCAAGAAAACTAGCTACAGCTTGAAGGAAACTAACAGAATAACTAACAAAAAAAGTAAAAAATACACGAAAATACAACACACTGAAGATAAACAAGCAAAAGAAAAACACCTCCAATCAAACACACAACCACAAAAACACAATCGATAAAATTGTCTTAAGGCTTTGGGGGCACGTAGACGAGTTTAGCCGACTCGTTTTAAAGCATTGGATATTGAAGAGGAGGGGCAATCATACCTAACTGCATCCCTCATTCATATCTATATTTGGTGAAAAATATATTTTCATTCAATGCTGCGAATACCTAACTAAGAATAAAATTCAAATTGAATATTGAAATTTATACCTAATTGTGCCGGCCTTTCCAAGTTTGTTACGAGAAAACAACCAGCAAAGTTGCAGAATGAAGTCCCTTTGAAAATGATTGACATCGTTCTTTCAATGTCTTTGTGGCGGCAATGTATTGTTACATTGTCCACAATATAACGACCGCGGGAGTTATGTATACGCCAAACACATGTAACATAGAAAAGTTGCTAAGCGATATCAAATTGCATACATCGCACTAATGCTGAACTTCTACAATTCCGGTTTCGGTTACATTTTCAAAATTCTCACAAAGTCCATTTTTTCACACGAATCAGCAAACATGTGCCGGATGAATGCAATTCTCACGAAAGAATGCAGACGCAACGTCAGCAACATTAAAATTCATAAATAGGGAAAAATAGATTTTAGCGAGTATTTGCTTACCGCCAGTGACACTGAAATCGTTATCGAAAGTCAATAAACGGTGAATTGTAAGTCTTGTTGAAAACGTGTGTTTTATTTTATTGATAGTGGTGCAAGTTTATTTTTTTTTGTATCATCAGTAAATTAGTAAAAAACTGGCGCAGTCGAAAAAAAGTATAAGATCGAATAAAAGCCGCAAAGGATACGATCAAATAGCCGCGAAAAATCTTAAATAAATTCAATTTGAGCCGCGAAGGAGAAATTGAATTTTAAACGGGAAACCGCGACCGCGAAAAATAATTTAAACGGTTATAAAGCCCAAAAGGCATAAAAATCGTAATTTTGATCAGATAAGACCATAATAAGCCTAAAAGGTCTTCTAAAACTCGAGCTGAGGCTGGTGAGAGGTCTAATCTTAAACAATAAATTGCAACAATAAGTGAAAAAAGTGAAAATAAGAAAGAGGAACAGTGATATTAGAAAAATATGTAAATGAAGATTGTTGAAGGTGACAAAGAGAAAAAGTGACTAGCAGTGAAAAATAAAAAGTGCTACAACAAGGACAAGAGAAACTGAATCACAGGTAATAGAAAGTATAGAAACTAGAGTATAGTCAAAGTGGATTCTAGCAATAGAAAAGAAAAAAAGGGAGACCTATTCGATAACTTACGAAAAATAGATACTAACCAAATGGAAGCTTTAGTGCAACAGTTACAACAGCAGCTCCAAGCAAGGGAGCAGCAATTGCAACAACTGGTTACTGCCGTACAGCAACTCATGGCAAATTACCAGTCACCTGGAAATAACCAAAAAGAAAAAATTCTAAAAGAGGTAAAATTCATGACTAATTTTACGGGCAACGGGGAAATAGGCATCAACAGCTTCATAAAAAATTTGGAATACTTCTTGAGTAGGATAAATGACGAAGAGCTTCGGGAAACAGCAACAAGGATGATCTTCCATGAGAAAATTCACGACGAAGCAAAGAGTGCAGTTATCAACATTCCAGATCCGGAGAACTGGCAAAGTATAAAAAAGCAGCTCAAACTGAGGTTCCGGCCCGATACAGAACCATCGGAAATTTATAGAAAAATCAGTAATCTTAAGGTTAATAATGTGAGTGAACTGGCGGAAGAAATTCAAAAAATTAAACAAAAGACTGATTAGTTATTGATTTATTTTGAAGACGACTGTTTTATTAATTTAAATAATGTAGATTCACTTCTAATAAATACGGCAAAAGAAATGAGTCAGGGTGTATTGTTGGACAAAATTTACGTCCAAAATGATATCGATCAAATTATAAGCATAATTAGAGCTCGTAGATTCGAAGATGAATGTATTAGGCCCGAATTTAGAAAATAAATATTTTAATCAAAAAGATTTTAAGAAAAATTTGTACACTTCAAACACAAATAAATTTAGTCAAAATCAAAGTCAGGTGACGAATTATAGGAAACCTCACAATTCAAGACATTATACACAAGAAACTCAGTACAGAAACGACGAGAGAAACTCAGGACATTACACAGAACAAGACCAGTACAGAAACAACAGCAACAACAGTGAACAACAACGAAACTTTTATAATGGTAACAAATCAAACTCAAATCGTAAGCAAAATGAAAATTAAATTATAAGCATAATGAGAGCTCGTAGATTCGAAGATGAATGTTTTAGGCCCGAATTTAGAAAAAATAAATATTCTAATCAAAAAGATTTTAAGAAAAATATGTACACTTCAAACACAAATAAATTTAGTCAAAATCAAAGTCAGGTGACGAATTATAGGAAACCTCACAATTCAAGACATTATACACAAGAAACTCAGTACAGAAATGACGAGAGAAACTCAGGACATTACACAGAACAAGACCAGTACAGAAACAACAGCAACAACAGTGAACGACAACGAAACTTTTATAATGGTAACAAATCAAACTCAAATCGTAAGCAAAATGAAAATTTCAGGCAGCAAAATTTCAAAGTCGAAGATATAACAACTCTGGGAATTCGAGACAAAGTTGGAGGACAAAAAGATTACCACCCGCTGCACCTATGGAAATAGATAATATCGAACATCGTCGAGATTATAGGTCAAGAACAAGCCAACGTAACCAAAAAAGGGAATCGGAAAATCAGGGAAACTCTTTTTCAACTGTACCTTCCGAAACGAATAATACCGAGAGCCAAGTTTTTTTTTTTTCAAAACTAGCCTCGGAACAGTTACCTCTTATTGAGATAACTATAAATTCGAAAAAATATGTAGCTTTAATTGATACAGGAGCCTCATTTAGTATAATTGACGATAGAATTAATGATTCTAAAAAAATTAAAATTAAACCTCTTACTGGCAAAGACACTTTTGAGTATGAGTTCATACCCCATCTCCTGAAGAAATCAATCCACCATCACCAAGGGCTATGGTAAGGTGGAAAGTTCGAAGATTAAATGAGCGAAAATATCAATTCATAATTGGAGTTGATCTTCTCAATAAGTTAGACACATTAATAGATTTAAAGAAAAATACTATCACAATAAATGGTCAAACAATCAAATTCCTTAATTTTCCCATACTCATTTAAACAAATACACACCTTGGAAAAAATCAATAATGAATATTTTAAACGGCTTAAGTTAGACCATTTAAATGGTGAAGAATATAGGGAATTAATGAAGGTCATGAACGAATTCGAAAAAGTGTTTTATAAAGAAGGAGATACGCTTACTAGCACTCCCACCATACAACATGAAATTAAAACTACGACCGACAATCAAATTAATTCAAGACTGTAAAGGTATCCACCAAAGCACGAAGCTGAGGTGAGAAAACAGATTACTGAATTGGAAAGACAAGGCATAATTCGAAAAAGCACCTCCAAGTATTCGAGCCCGCTTATAGTGGTGCCAAAAAGTCAGATAATTCCGGTGAAAAAAAGTTTCGTTTGGTTGTAGATTATAGAAAATTGAACGAGGTGACAGTGGATGATAAATTCCCACTGCCCAATATCGATTCAATTTTGGATAAACTAGGTAGAGCCCAATATTTCTCTACTATCGACCTGGCAAAGGGATATCATCAGATCCTAGTCAGAGAGGAAGATAGAAATAAAACGGCTTTTGTAACACCGCATGGCCTATATGAGTTTGTCCGAATGCCGTTCGGCCTGAAGAATGCCCCAGCGACATTCCAAAGGCTTATGAATGACATCCTCAGAGACTATATCAACAGGACCTGCGTTGTGTACCTAGATGACATCCTTGTATTTAGTACGTCTCTACAGGAGCATATGAAATCACCTAAAGATATCCTCAAGACACTGCAGTCACATAGACTAAAAATACAAATCGACAAGTGTAATTTTATGCAGAACTTAATCAAAACGAAGAACAGGATCAAGAATCGGTAAAATTAACAACTCGCACTAACTTATACTCCGACCTGGGAATTATTGGCAACATAGAAGATGAAGATGACGTGACTATGGCAACGAAACATTCAGCAGAAGAAGAATTATTGGATTATATACCAATAAAACAAGAAATCGTCAACAAGTACAAAACGCAGTTAATATTAACAAATAATAAAACAAAAGAATTTGAATTAATCCATAAAAAAAGAATTATATACATAGCAGAACACGACCTTGGTAATTTAGATAACATACTACGGAGATATATTAAAAAATGGTATATATACTGAGCTGGCTGACAGCAAATACAATAAACTGCAGGAAAAAATCAGAGAATTATACTCAAACGACAATCAGACAAAATTTGTTAGGTGTTCATACAGAGCTCGAGATATACTAACAGAAGTGGAAGCTGTAAAGCAGATTTCACTATATCATGTTAAAAAAGCATGCATTCAGGCATCCAAGAAACTTTTAATTCAATAAAGCATAAAATATATTATCCAAAACTACTAGAAATGATACAGTTAGTAATTAATCAATGTGACGTCTGCCAAATGGTTAAATATGATCGAAAACCAATCAAGCCAAAATTTAAATATTCTGAAACCCCCAACAAAATAAACCAAATAATACATGCCGATATTTATACTATGAAATATGATTTTCTGACAATTATTGATAAATTTTCGAAATTTGGCTCCACGTACTATTTGCCTGACAAAACTCACACAACAATCATAGAAACTCTAGAAGATCATTTCACTAAAATGGGGAAGCCAGATAAAATTGTTGGAGGTAATGAACTAAATAGAACTCATATCAAGGAATTTTTGCAAACAGAAGGAGTTACACTTCATGTAACCAAACCCAATAGCCACACAGGTAATGCGGATGTCGAGAGATTCCATAGCACAATTGTGTCCAAATTCAGAACTTTACTGTTTAACAAAGAAGGAAAATCACCGAAGCAAATCATGCAAAGAGCTGTTAGAAATTATAATGACAGGTATCATTCGACAATTAAATGCACGCCATCAGAGGTACAAAACCATAAGTTGGATTTTGAAAGAATAAAAATAAATTTGGAGGAAGCGAAAGAAAAATACTTGAAAAAATTAAATGAGAAACGAGAAGACTACGAAGAAACAAGAACAACTGGGTTCATTAAAAATTACAAGGCTCTTCGCCATAAGGAACAACCGAGATATAGAAAATCCAAATTAAAAAACATTCACCCAGTGAACATAAGAAGGAAACTTAAATTCGTCGACTATGATAAAACATCTGACAGCGTTATTTCTGAAGAACAAATTGCAGCTGCTGAAAAATCCGTTCGTAACGGACCACAAGAAGAAACCCTTATCACGAAGTTCAACTTAAGTATAAAAAGATGTGATGTCGCTACACTATTAGACACAAGATGGTTAAACGACCAGATAATAAATTTCTACCTAAACCTTCTAGCCGAACGAAGTATTCAGAGTAATTCAGAAATGTTACCAAAAGTCTTCACAATGAACACGTTTTTCTTAACGCAGTTGCAACAAAATGGATACAGTTCAGTGCGAAGATGGACTCGGAAAACAAATTTATTTTCTAACGATATGGTGTTAGTACCAGTACACGTTGACCAGGTACACTGGTGTATATCTTTGATCAATTTACGAGAAAAAATAATTACATATTATGATCCCACGGGAAAACCAAACCCGGGAATACTAAAAGCATTAGAAAACTATCTAAAGGAGGAATCAATGGATAAATTGAAAGAAGAACTCGATACTTCAACATGGATTAAAAGAAACATAGAAAATGGTCCTCGCCAAACAAATGAATATGACTGTGGTGTGTTCATCTGTATGTTTGCGGAAAATATTACACGGAATTGTGAAGCAGATTTAAACCAAAATGACACTTCTAGATTTAGAAAAAAAATGATAGTAGAAATAACAGAAGGAAAACTATACTCTTAGACAATATTTTTCACACCTTAAATTATAGTGTATATTACCGAACCTCTCTACATTTTAGTTAACTCTAACAATATTAATCTTGCAGGTAGTAACAATGCTATACATTCTACTATTTATACAACCAATACTGGCAACGTTAAACTTACAACCTATTACGACTGACACCGGATACACAATCATCAACATGGGAACTACAGAATTAGTACAAGACACCAAAACAATATTGCATTTAATAAATTTGCAGGAACTCAGGAAAACAGTGGAAATTGCAGAAAACAATATCGAAAAACTAGAAGTTAATAATGACCCATTAATTCGAAAAGAACTGGAAAATATTCACGCCAAAGTAGTGGCAATAGAACCCAATTCAAGGCCAAAAAGAGGATTAATCAATATTGTCGGAACAACTCAAAAGTGGTTGTTTGGAACTATGGATGACAACGACAAACAAGAAATAACGGAGCACATCAAGACCATGGAAAAGAATGAAGAAAACACCATCAAAGCCATTAACAAACAAATTGAAATCAATTCTGGCATAACTGACAACATTTCTAAACTAAAACACATCATAGAAGCCGACAGAAATCAAATTAGTAAAACATATAAGGAAGTCACTGCAAATGAAAGACAAATTATCCTACAACAATTAAAATTGGACCAACTTTTTACTAATGTTCGAAGAAGAACATTAGTATTAAAATCACTTTGGCCAAAAATTCATATTTCTCTATATATATATATATATATATATATATATATATATATATATATATATATATATATATATATATATATATATATATATATATATATATATATATATATATCAGGAAATAATATATATATATATATATATATATATATATATATATATATATCATCAAAAAATTTCAGTGAAAAAATCTCAGGAACGCGCCATCCGATTGAACTGAAATTTTAAGGACACATTGATGTATATGCAGAATAGTGCCAGGTCTCAGAAAAAGTTAAAAATCTTTAACCCTTTGGCGCCGGCGGCCATTTTAGTGATATTTTTAATATACCTATTATTCCGCACACAAATAAGTTTTGCAAAAATAAAGTTGACGAAATAAATTCCGGACGTGTTTTACATGCGAGTCGGATAATGTTTTGGAATTTTTTAACCCCATGTGTGCGCTGGGTGCCTAAAAAGAGAACGGGAAAAAATGAAAATTTTTAAATTGCGATAACTTTTGACAGAGCTATTCAATCATTACGAAATTTTCAGGACATATTGGTATTTTTTAGTTGTAAATTTTTGTAGCTTTTGATGGGCGTGCTGGCAACCCTGAAGCTAGGGCAGGCACTGAAAGTGAAAATCTTCAAATCATCGTCTCTCTTGAAAAAATGCCGTTTCTTCAAAAAAAAGCCGCTCATATGTCAATTTCGTGCTTTTTTTATATAGACCAAAAAAAAACTTTGATATGGTATAACGGGCACGCCTGGTAACCCTTGCCCAATTCACCTATATTTTTAGCATCAAAAACTTCTGTTCACGGAAACTCACGATCCAATGAGCAGAATTATTTGAAATTTGCAGACTATATTGGCCTTATATAGGACCAGATCTGATAGAAGTGATTTTGAAATGCGGGCAATTCTGTGCCAGTGGTGCCACCTTGAAAAATCATTAAAAAAGATAACTGCTTTTAGCCCTATAAATTCTGATTGAATCGTTCGATTTTGACGAAATTCACACAGTAGCTGAACCTTACCTCAAACCACGTTTGGTAGAAATTTGGTTGAAAAATTCGGTTGGAGCTGCCAGCTATGATAATTTTGGTGTCTTAAATTTGAAAAAATAAAAATTGGAAGTGAAAACATTCAAATCATCGAATATCCTAAAAATGTCCAAAACCAAAACCAATCTGTATACAAATCTTATGTTTTATCTACACGTTCAAAGTAAAACTTTGGAAATTTCATGTCGGACAAGAACGGTAACCCTCTCCCAGTTAACCTATATTTTTAGCATCAAAAACTTCTGTTCACGGGAATTCACGAACCAATAATCAGATACCATTGAAATTTACATAATGCATTGGACTTAAGTAGAACCAGGTCTGATAGAAGCGATTTTGAATTATGGACAGCTCTGTGCCAGTGGTGCCATCTTGAAAAATTACAAAGAAAAAAAACTGCTTTTTGCCCTATAAAATGTAAATTAGTAACCAGATTTTCATGAAATTGACGCAGTAGCTGCACCTTACTTTAAACTCTGTTTGATAGAAATTTGGTTGAAAAATTCGATTGGTGCTGCCAGCTATGTTAATTTTTGTGTCTTTGGTTTTGAAAATTCTCTCAGGCAAATAAAACTTTTTGCCCTATAACTTCCAGTGCAGTCATGAAATCAATTTGAATTTCATACGATTAATGGAAACTATTATAAGCATTATTCAAGCCAAATTTGGTTGAAAAGCCTCGATAGGGTTGCCCGCTATTGTTGGTTTTGTGTTTGTTTGCAATATCTTTATTAAGCAGTTTTATCGTAGAATTTTCAATTGGTAATGATATTGTAGTGACAATAAACAGCAAATATTAAGCTTTCGATTAGTTGAAAAAAGTCGCTGCAAGTAACCCTTAATTTCTTTATACTCCTATAACTTCGAATGTAAAATAACAACGTGAAGCAGATGTGATGTATTCTTGGCTTTGATACTGGCGGAAGGTTGCCAGCACGAGTCGGTTGTGCTACTTTTGTATCAATAAATGCTTACAGTTAGTATTCATACCGGAAACATTTACAATGAAAATAAATAACCGATGTTTCAATTCCCTAAGTTCTGCAAATTTTTCGGATCGCAGCCCCAAACACCAACTTCAGTGACAGTGCTGCAGGCGCTGAGCATTTTCTTCATTGATGTTATATGAGATGCTGCTTTCAAAGTTTGGTGAAATAAGCAACTGATAAAGAACATAATTAACCCGTATTTTGCTCTCATAAACGAAATTCATGCCAGTGGTAATACCTGAAACCTTCTACCATATGAGTTATAATGCATTCTTGAGACCAAAGTAAAACGTGGCATTTGAAGCAGTTTGGCCGTAAAAAGCTGCTCATGTGGTGGAATATGCACTCAAAACCTGCACGACTCTTCTACTGTTCTTCGAACATTAGTGTTTCTAGCGGTTCAGGTGCGCTAGAGTTTTTAAACTTCAAAAGCTCAGAGAAAAATTAGATCAAATCATAGATAGCATAGCTCTAGCTAAACATGGTATTGTACATTCTAGCCTTTTGACTCCAACGGAAATAACAATGACTAAATTGGACTTTTACAAACTTAAGAACGTACGGACAGGATTCATTAGACAAGGGCAAGACATACTCACTCTGGCAATAAAAATTCCAGTTAATTACAAAATCGTTAACCTGAAATTGATTACAGCTTTACCTAACTCAGAATATTTGGAGTTAAGTATAAAAGATCAACTTATAGTCGAAATAAATAAAACTAGGTATCAATACGATAAAGAAATTCAACACGAAAGAGAATTAAAACTACTAGATAACTGTATTACTCATAATAATTGTAAATTTGAAGAAAATAGATTTCAAGAAATTAAGAAACTCGATGAAAGTACGATAATATGCAAAAACATGAAAAACCAAGATGTTATAAATTTTTGTGATGACAGAAATATAAAACTTAATGGAAATTACTTGATATCAATAAATAATTGTACAATTCAAATCCTAAATGAAACATTTGGTAACAGTAACGTTGAATTCACAGATAAATTCTTCTACACAGAAGAGCAACCTTACAATTTAACATAAAATGTAAATTTTGAAAATATTGCATTGACGAAGATTGAAAATATAAAAAACATAAAAATGTTGAAATTTTACAAAAATTTTAATTCAATTGCTGGATTTGTCATAACTAGTATACTCATCCTGATTACAATTGTAGTAGTTATCTTATTTAGAAAAAATAATAAAGTAGAGAAGTTATTGCTCTCAATCGAAAATATCCATAAAATCAATAGAATTCAGGAGAATTCTTCTCTAAAGGGGGGAGAAGTTATGTATACGCCAAACACATGTAACATAGAAAAGTTGCTAAGCGATATCAAATTGGATACATCGCACTAATGCTGAACTTCTACAATTTCGGTTTCGGTTACATTTTCAAAATTCTCACAAAGTCCATTTTTTCACACGAATCAGCAAACATGTGCCGGATGAATGCAATTCTCACGAAAGAATGCAGATGCAACGTCAGCAACATTAAAATTCATAAATAGGGAAAAATAGATTTTAGCGAGTATTTGCTTACCGCCAGTGACACTGAAATCGTTATCGAAAGTCAATAAACGGTGAATTGTAAGTCTTGTTGAAAACGTGTGTTTTATTTTATTGATAGTGGTGCAAGTTTATTTTTTTTTGGTATCATCAGTAAATTAGTAAAAAACTGGCGCAGTCGAAAAAAAGTATAAGATCGAATAAAAGCCGCAAAGGATACGATCAAATAGCCGCGAAAAATCTTAAATAAATTCAATTTGAGCCGCGAAGGAGAAATTGAATTTTAAACGGGAAACCGCGACCGCGAAAAATAATTTAAACGGTTATAAAGCCGAAAAGGCATAAAAATCGTAATTTTGATCAGATAAGACCATAATAAGCCTAAAAAATCTTCTAAAACTCGAGCTGAGGCTGGTGAGAGGTCTAATCTTAAACAATAAATTGCAACAATAAGTGAAAAAAGTGAAAATTAGAAAGAGGAACAGTGATATTAGAAAAATATATAAATGAAGATTATTGAAGGTGACAAAGAGAAAAAGTGACTAGCAGTGAAAAATAAAAAGTGCTACAACAAGGACAAGAGAAACTGAATCACAGGTAATAGAAAGTATAGAAACTAGAGTATAGTCAAAGTGGATTCTAGCAATAGAAAAGAAAAAAGGGGAGACCTATTCGATAACTTACGAAAAATAGATACTAACCAAATGGAAGCTTTAGTGCAACAGTTACAACAGCAGCTCCAAGCAAGGGAGCAGCAATTGCAGCAACTGGTTACTGCCGTACAGCAACTCATGGCAAATTACCAGCCACCTGGAAATAACCAAAAAGAAAAAATTCTAAAAGAGGTAAAATTCATGACTGATTTTACGGGCAACGGGGAAATAGGCATCAACAGCTTCATAAAAAATTTGGAATACTTCTTGAGTAGGATAAATGACGAAGAGCTTCGGGAAACAGCAACAAGGATGATCTTCCATGAGAAAATTCACGACGAAGCAAAGAGTGCAGTTATCAACATTCCAGATCCGGAGAACTGGCAAAGTATAAAAAAGCAGCTCAAACTGAGGTTCCGGCCCGATACAGAACCATCGGAAATTTATAGAAAAATCAGTAATCTTAAGGTTAATAATGTGAGTGAACTGGCGGAAGAAATTCAAAAAATTAAACAAAAGACTGATTAGTTATTGATTTATTTTGAAGACGACTGTTTTATTAATTTAAGTAATGTAGATTCACTTTTAATAAATACGGCAAAAGAAATGAGTCAGGGTGTATTGTTGGACAAAATTTACGTCCAAAATGATATCGATCAAATTATAAGCATAATTAGAGCTCGTAGATTCGAAGATGAATGTATTAGGCCCGAATTTAGAAAATAAATATTTTAATCAAAACGATTTTAAGAAAAATTTGTACACTTCAAACACAAATAAATTTAGTCAAAATCAAAGTCAGGTGACGAATTATAGGAAACCTCACAATTCAAGACATTATACACAAGAAACTCAGTACAGAAACGACGAGAGAAACTCAGGACATTACACAGAACAAGACCAGTACAGAAACAACAGCAACAACAGTGAACGACAACGAAACTTTTATAATGGTAACAAATCAAACTCAAATCGTAAGCAAAATGAAAATTTCAGGCAGCAAAATTTCAACGATTCCGGACAAAGTCGAAGATATAACAACTCTGGGAATTCGAGACAAAGTTGGAGGACAAAAAGATTACCACCCGCTGAACCTATGGAAATAGATAATATCGAACATCGTCGAGATTATAGGTCAAGAACAAGCCAACGTAACCAAAAAAGGGAATCGGAAAATCAGGGAAACTCTTTTTCAACTGTACCTTCCGAAACGAATAATACCGAGAGCCAAGTTTTTTTTTTCAAAACTAGCCTCGGAACAGTTACCTCTTATTGAGATAACTATAAATTCGAAAATATATGTAGCTTTAATTGATACAGGAGCCTCATTTAGTATAATTGACGATAGAATTGATGATTTAAAAAAAATTAAAATTAAACCTCTTACTGGCAAAGACACTTTTGAGTATGAGGTTCATACCCCATCTCCTGAAGAAATCAATCCACCATCACCAAGGGCTATGGTAAGGTGGAAAGTTCGAAGATTAAATGAGCGAAAATATCAATTCATAATTGGAGTTGATCTTCTCAATAAGTTAGACACATTAATAGATTTAAAGAAAAATACTATCACAATAAATGGTCAAACAATCAAATTCCTTAATTTTCCCATACTCATTTAAACAAATACATACCTTGGAAAAAATCAATAATGAATATTTTAAACGACTTAAGTTAGACCATCTAAATGGTGAAGAATATAGGGAATTAATGAAGTTCATGAACGAATTCGAAAAAGTGTTTTATAAAGAAGGAGATACGCTTACTAGCACTCCCACCATACAACATGAAATTAAAACTACGACCGACAATCAAATTAATTCAAGACTGTATAGGTATCCACCAAAGCAGGAAGCTGAGGTGAGAAAACAGATTACTGAATTGGAAAGACAAGGCATAATTCGAAAAAGCACCTCCAAGTATTCGAGCCCGCTTATAGTGGTGCCAAAAAGTCAGATAATTCCGGTGAAAAAAAGTTTCGTTTGGTTGTAGATTATAGAAAATTGAACGAGGTGACAGTGGATGATAAATTCCCACTGCCCAATATCGATTCAATTTTGGATAAACTAGGTAGAGCCCAATATTTCTCTACTATCGACCTGGCAAAGGGATATCATCAGATCCTAGTCAGAGAGGAAGATAGAAATAAAACGGCTTTTGTAACACCGCATGGCCTATATGAGTTTGTCCGAATGCCGTTCGGCCTGAAGAATGCCCCAGCGACATTCCAAAGGCTTATGAATGACATCCTCAGAGACTATATCAACAGGACCTGCGTTGTGTACCTAGATGACATCCTTGTATTTAGTACGTCTCTACAGGAGCATATGAAATCACCTACAGATATCCTCAAGACACTGCAGTCACATAGACTAAAAATACAAATCGACAAGTGTAATTTTATGCAGAACTTAATCAAAACGAAGAACAGGATCAAGAATCGGTAAAATTAACAACTCGCACCAACTCATACTCCGACCTGGGAATTATTGGCAACATAGAAGATGAAGATGACGTGACTATGGCAACGAAACATTCAGCAGAAGAAGAATTATTGGATTATATACCAATAAAACAAGAAATCGTCAACAAGTACAAAACGCAGTTAATATTAACAAATAATAAAACAAAAGAATTTGAATTAATCCATAAAAAAACTCTAGCGCACCTGAACCGCTAGAAACACTAATGTTCGAAGAACAGTAGAAGAATCGTGCAGGTTTTGAGTGCATATTCCACCACATGTGCTGCTTATTACGGCCAAACTGTTTCAAATGCCACGTTTTACTTTCGTCTCAAGAATGCATTATAACTCATATGGTGGAAGGTTTCAGATATTACCACTGGCATGAATTTCAACGTTTATTTGAGCAAAACACGGGTTAATAATATTCGTTATCAGTTGTTTATTTCATATAATTTTTATAATTTTGAAAGCAGCATCTCATATAACATCATTGAAGAAAATGCTCAGTGCCTGCAGCACTGTAACTGAAGTTGGTGTTTGGGGCTGCGATCCGAAAAATTTGCAGAACTTTGGGAATTGAAACATCGGTTATTTATTTTTATTGTAAATGTTTCCGGTATGAATACTAACTGTAAGCATTTATTGATACAAAAGTAGCACAACCGACTCGTGCTGGCAACCTTCCGCCAGTATCAAAGCCAAGAATATATCAAATCTGCTTCACGTTGTTTAATTACATTCGAAGTTATAGGAGTATAAAGAAATTTAGGGTTACCTGCAGCGAGTTTTTTCAAATAATCGAAAGCTTAATATTTGCTGTTTATTGTCACTACAATATCATTACCATTTGAAAATTCTACGATAAAACCGCTTAATAAAGATATTGCAATTAAACACAAAACCAACAAAAGCTGGTAACCCTATTGTGGCTTTTCAACCAAATTTGGCCTGAATAATGTTTATGACAGGTTTCATTAATTGTAAGAAATTCGTATTGATTTCATGACTGCACTGGAAGTTATAGTGCAAAAAGTTTTATTTTCCTGAGCGATTTTTCAAAACCAAAGACACAAAAATTACCATAGCTGGCAGCACCAATCAAATTTTTGAACCAAATTTCCACCGAACAGAGATTTTGGTTTAGTTAGGTTTAGCTACTGTGTCAATTTCATGAAAATCCGGTAACCTATTCACATTTCATAGGGCAAAAAGCAGTTTTTTTTTCTTTGTAATTTTTCAAGATGGCACCACTGGCACGGACTTGCCCACAATTCAAAATCGCTTCTATCAATCTAGTCTTACTGAAGTCCAATGCATTCTGTAAATTTCAGCTGTATGTGATTATTGGTTCGTGAGTTCCCGTGAACAGAAGTTTTTGATGCTAAAAATATAGGTTAACTGGGAGAGGGTTACCGTTCTTGTCTGACATGAAATTTCCAAAGTTTTATTTTGAACGTGTAGATAAAACATAAGATTTATATACAGATTGGTTTTATTGTAAGAAACGGACATTTTTTTGAATATTCGATGGTTTGAATGTTTTCACTTCCAAATTTTTTTTTTTTCAAAATGAAGACACCAAAATTATCATAGCTGGCAGCTCCGACCGAATTTTTCAACCAAATTTCTACCAAACGTGGCTTAAAGTAAAATCCAGCAATTTTGTGAGTTTCGTCAAAATCGAACGATTCAATCAGAATTTATAGGGCTAAAAACAGTTATCTTTTTTAGTGGTTTTTCAAGATGGCACCACTGGCACAGAATCGTCCGCATTTCAAAATCACTTCTATCAGACCTGGTCCTGTCTAAGACCAATACATTCTGTGAATTTCAAATAATTCTGCTCATCGGATCGTGAGTTTCCGTGAACAGAAGTTTTTGATGGTAAAAATATAGGTAAATTGGGCAAGGGTTACCAGGCGTGCCCGTTATACCATATCTTTTTTTTTTTTTGGTTATGTAAACAAAGCACAAGATTTACATATGAGTGGCTTATTTTTGAAGAAACGGCATTTTTTCAAGAGAGACGATGATTTGGAGGTTTTCACTTTCAGTGACTGCCTTGGCTACAGGGTTGCCAGCACGCTCATTAAAAGCTACACAAATCTACAACTAAATAATATCAATATGTCCTGAAAATTTCGTAATGATTGAATAGCTCTGTCAAAAGTTATCGAAATTTAAAAATTTTCAAATTTTCCCGTCCTCTTTTTAGGCACCCAGCGCACACATAGGGTTAAAAAATTCCAAAGCATTATCCGATTCATATGTAAAACACGTTAGAAATTTATTTCGTTAACTTTATTTTTGCGAAAATTATTTGTGCACGAAATAATAGGTATATTAAAAATATCACTTAAATGGCCGCCGGCGCCAAAAGGTTAACAATAACTGAAATTTAAAGAGACCTGGACCTATTCTGCATATACACCAATGTGTCCTGAAAGTTTCAGCTCAATCGGATGGCGCGTTCCCGAGATTATCTCACTGAAATTTTTTGATGATATATATATATATATATATATATATATATATATATATATATATATATATATATATATATATATATATATATATATATATATATATATATATATATATATATATATATATATATATATATATATATATATATATATATATATATATATATATATATATATATGGAAATATGAATTTTTGGCCGAATCGATTTTAATACTTATGTTCTTCGAACATTAGTAAAAAAGAATTATATACATAGCAGAACACGACCTTGGTAATTTAGATAACATACTACGGAGATATATTAAAAAATGGTATATATACTGAGCTGGCTGACAGCAAATACAATAAACTGCAGGAAAAAATCAGAGAATTATACTCAAACGACAATCAGACAAAATTTGTTAGGTGTTCATACAGAGCTCGAGATATACTAACAGAAGTGGAAGCTGTAAAGCAGATTTCACTATATCATGTTAAAGAAAGCATGCATTCAGGCATCCAAGAAACTTTTAATTCAATAAAGCATAAAATATATTATCCAAAACTACTAGAAATGATACAGTTAGTAATTAATCAATGTGACGTCTGCCAAATGGTTAAATATGATCGAAAACCAATCAAGCCAAAATTTAAATATTCTGAAACCCCCAACAAAATAAACCAAATAATACATGCCGATATTTATACTATGAAATATGATTTTCTGACAATTATTGATAAATTTTCGAAATTTGGCTCCACGTACTATTTGCCTGACAAAACTCACATAACAATCATAGAAACTCTAGAAGATCATTTCACTAAAATGGGGAAGCCAGATAAAATTGTTGGAGGTAATGAACTAAATAGAACTCATATCAAGGAATTTTTGCAAACAGAAGGAGTTAGACTTCATGTAACCAAACCCAATAGCCACACAGGTAATGCGGATGTCGAGAGATTCCATAGCACAATTGTGTCCAAATTCAGAACTTTACTGTTTAACAAAGAAGGAAAATCACCGAAGCAAATCATGCAAAGAGCTGTTAGAAATTATAATGACAGGTATCATTCGACAATTAAATGCACGCCATCAGAGGTACAAAACCATAAGTTGGATTTTGAAAGAATAAAAATAAATTTGGAGGAAGCGAAAGAAAAATACTTGAAAAAATTAAATGAGAAACGAGAAGACTACGAAGAAACAAGAACAACTGGGTTCATTAAAAATTACAAGGCTCTTCGCCATAAGGAACAACCGAGATATAGAAAATCCAAATTAAAAAACATTCACCCAGTGAACATAAGAAGGAAACTTAAATTCGTCGACTATGATATAACATCTGACAGCGTTATTTCTGAAGAACAAATTGCAGCTGCTGAAAAATCCGTTCGTAACGGACCACAAGAAGAAACCCTTATCACGAAGTTCAACTTAAGTATAAAAAGATGTGATGTCGCTACACTATTAGACACAAGATGGTTAAACGACCAGATAATAAATTTCTACCTAAACCTTCTAGCCGAACGAAGTATTCAGAGTAATTCAGAAATGTTACCAAAAGTCTTCACAATGAACACGTTTTTCTTAACGCAGTTGCAACAAAATGGATACAGTTCAGTGCGAAGATGGACTCGGAAAACAAATTTATTTTCTAACGATATGGTGTTAGTACCAGTACACGTTGACCAGGTACATTGGTGTATATCTTTGATCAATTTACGAGAAAAAATAATTACATATTATGATCCCACGGGAAAACCAAACCCGGGAATAATAAAAGCATTAGAAAACTATCTAAAGGAGGAATCAATGGATAAATTGAAAGAAGAACTCGATACTTCAACATGGATTAAAAGAAACATAGAAAATGGTCCTCGCCAAACAAATGAATATGACTGTGGTGTGTTCATCTGTATGTTTGCGGAAAATATTACACGGAATTGTGAAGCAGATTTAAACCAACATGACACTTCTAGATTTAGAAAAAAATGATAGTAGAAATAACAGAAGGAAAACTATACTCTTAGACAATATTTTTCACACCTTAAATTATAGTGTATATTACCGAACCTCTCTACATTTTAGTTAACTCTAACAATATTAATCTTGCAGGTAGTAACAATGCTATACGTTCTACTATTTATACAACCAATACTGGCAACGTTTTACTTACAACCTATTACGACTGACACCGGATACACAATCATCAACATGGGAACTACAGAATTAGTACAAGACACCAAAACAATATTGCATTTAATAAATTTGCAGGAACTCAGGAAAACAGTGGAAATTGCAAAAAACAATATCGAAAAACTAGAAATTAATAATGACCCATTTGTAATGATATACCATCACATGCATGAAATAAATCAAAGCAAAACAAATAAATCAAAATAGAACACCATGCAGTTCACTAACATTGTCTACGTAATAGCAGACCACACGTATCATGTAGGTCAAGTACTATGCTATACATTGGTGCTCAACTGACCATATCAAGTTTCCGAGTAGCGACCGTGAATATCCATGCCATATGGTATATTCAAATGCAGTACAGAGTCATGTTGCGATCGATAATAAATTATGTGTCACTATGGCACGCGACCCAAATATGATATGTTTTGGTTACAGTGTGAATGAGCGCACATGGCGATAAATCTTGTACATGTTGATTGAGTGGCGCTAGGAATATGGGTCAAGTGTAGCGTGAGAAAGTTGAACACATGTGATTCATATAGAATATTGTGTCATGGGAAATTTATGTGTTATTGATTTATTTCAGGGCATGCTGAGTTTAGATAATAAAATAGGTTAAGTTATGTTTGTAATGTTTTGTAAAAATCGTATATAAGGAGTGGTAAGAATGTTTGAAAAATAGATTCATTTGAGTAAGCGTGCAATACACTGTTTTATTCTATTGAGTCTCTGCTCTTGCGAGGTTATACTTGCAAAGCATTAACTAAGCACGGCAAATGTCTAAGACTAGCTTTGACATGGTGCCATCATTAACTGCGGCCTCGCCGCTTTGGTAGGTAGAATAACGGTACAATCCATTCTCCACAGTTGAGTTAGACCAACTTTTACTCCACCACAGTAAGGACCCTACGTCGACTCAAACAAACGGAGAAATATCCCAAGGCCCATCAACGAACATATTTCCTGACGACCCCAGCATATTTCATGGCGATTCTGATAAACGGAACTCTGGAATTTACTATGAAGATTCAGGCAGCTGCGTAGAAGAAGAAGGACAGGTAGAACGAGAAGAATACGTCCCTGAGCCAGTGTCGACTACACCATCCTACTACAAACCCACAGAAATAATTACACCTGGACCCAGACCTAGGAGAATTGAAGAATTCACCAGAAGGAAGGCTGAAAAAGATATCTTGGACACCATCCCCAAACCAAGACGGCCACGTGGAGGCAGAAAAACGAAGTTAAAACGCGAGCGAGCGGAACTACACAGATTAGTACGAATTTCTTTTGGGCAGCAGAAGGAGTACTTCCGGAAGAGACTACGGGAACTTAAAGAAGATGGGAAATAATTGCTCGACGGAGGAGGTAACGGTGATACAGGAGTATCAACAATCTTTAACAACAGCAGCAATTTTCTGTATAGTATTAGGAATATTCTATGTTTATAATAAAAAGAATAAGGAGTATGTAGCTAAAAGGTTAAATAGGAGTATAGATGTATAGCAATAATAAAAACAATATATATTGTTGCAACTGACTAAACTTTGTCGAGCAGTCGTCAGTGCAGCATATTATTATTAAGAAATCTTCCTGTTCTTGCCCGGCGTGCCTTTCCCCTGCCGACTAGCTCAGCCTGGCGTGGGTTTGCGGGCGGAAGATTTCTTCGTGCTATGGCACGCTGACAGTACAACATTCATCAATCACAAACAGAAAAAGGAGGGAAAACAAAGAAGTCCGTAGAAAACATTACTTAACTATTTATTCTTCATGCATTATAACTACTAAAATAACTCTAAAAATCAAAATACAAGCAAAAAGAAACTAAAATAATAAAAAAAAATGATCAAATCAACTAAATCCAATACAGTAAATTAAATTCAAAACTTCATGCTAATCACTCAAATCAAATGAAAATCAGATAAAATAAATACAATCCAAACAGTTCCAAATAAAAACTAAAATGCCTGAATAAATTGGATGGGGGGTTTTCTTTTTTGTACTCAACCCCGGCCGGGATCGGTTTACACCGATCATACAATATTTCTGAAAATTGTTAGTTATGTAATATGCTATGCAAACCAATATATATATGTGCATAAATCAATGTTTGGTATGACCAATATAATTATGATATAATAGTATAAAAAATTACAAATTCCCACCCACGGAATTGAAACAAGAAAAGATAAATAATACTCAATTTAACAATGAATGTTTGAAACAAATAATTTCATATATGATTTTTACTTAATTGTTTAACTTCAAACGAAATTCTGTTAACTCCCAGCTCGTCGACGTGCAAAAATAGTTTTATCTCCTTGGTGTCTTATGCGTGCATTCAAGCTATGTCTTTAAATTAAGACAAGAATCCCAAGATGTGCAGTTTTCATATTTTGTCGCATCTTCGACCCCACACTGTTCATGCATGCCTTTCAAACAATAGAGGAACAAAAGCTACTTATCTGATCCGAGGGTTTTTTTTTTTTTTTATACTTCAGGCGAAGAACGCTGAAACCACGCAGTTAGCCTGCCAAATCTGCCCAAATTTGCCGTCACGTATATATTGAGTTTTTTCTCCAGTCGTTACTCAGTGAATTAAGATGTTTCTGCCAACTAACTCTTCTTTTCACTCCTTCAGGTGTTTAACTTTTTCACTTTGCATTTATTCAAATTTCTTCCAAACCGCCGAAAATTTTCACCTTTCTCCTTCAACAGTTTATTTATTTAGTTAATTTCTCACTTTAACTACTTTAATAATTCATTCACTGTGACTTTATTCAAATTTTTCCCAAAAACCGCCAAAAAATTTTCAACTTTCTCCTTCAACAGTTCATCTTCAACTCCCCTTTTCTTTGTTCTTCCGAGAAAAATTTTTCACGGTACCGCTAGAGCGGTTTACTTCCAATTTCATTTCCAAGTGATTTTTAAACCAATAGGGCATCACCAAAACAGACGGTTCAGAAATTTGACACCAGGTTCGCGGAGTTTTCGCGCAATGTTTGGAGATCCAGCTGTCAGCGCCGTTGTTTACGTCGCTGGTATCTGCGCTGTCAGACTGCGAATTCTCAAAATGGTAAGTAATGCAAAAAACCAAATTTAACTGAAATTAAATGTGATTTCTGTTTCCAGAAAGAAAGTAGAAAGATAGAAGGTTTGTCGGACAAGCTCAGAGCGCTCAGAATTGGAATAATTAGGATCAAATTGAACTAATATGGTTGTTCTGAAATCGGGCGGTGGTACAAAAACCACGTCCAGAAGCACAACCAAAAAAGCAACTACGTCGAAATCATCAACAACTGCCAAGAAATCTGCGGCAAGTACATCTAGTCGGAATAACGATGCCGTACTGAAAAAACGTTTAACGGCATTACTCGATAAAGATTCGGGGTCATCGTCCAAAGGTAATTTAGATCAAAAAGAATTTCGAAAAAATTCGCGATTTACTATCCACTAGTGAGGTTCAACAAATTATACTAAACACAGCTAAAACAAGAAAAGAAAACAGGTACATCAAAGAGCACGAAAAATAGCTCTACGCCTTTCAAAAAAGTCGATAAAAATAAGAACAGCACGGCCAAGCCATCGACCGGCAAAGAACGCGAAACTACCAATTGTTTATGCGCTAATACCGTCATCGACCGGAGGAACAGTAGCGGCATAACAGCTTACACCGATCACCAGGCCTGTTCTAGTCGAATTCTCAACAATCGTGGGGACGACCCAGACCCTGAGAGGTCTCAAAATGCCGGGCACCTTTCGAGTTTGCACTGATCAATTAAGTTGTGAATTCATATCTTTGACAAACCTCTTTGAACTAGTTTAGCCATTTTCAGACTTTGATGTCTTTAGCGTGGTAATTTCCAAGTACCTTTCCTTTCCCGTCTACCAACTCGTAGATGACCTGTCCCAATTTACGTTTAATCGTTGCCTTAATGAACTTTGGGGCGAGTTTAGCCGCAAATCGGTCAACTGCACAGCTTAGTGAATGATTGCGTACCCAGACGTCTTGACCGATGGCAAAATCTTTTACACGGCTTCTTAAATTGTATCTTTGCGCACCCTTGGTGTATGCCTCAGACATTTTGGTTTTGACCTGACAATGAATCTGACGTAACCGGTCACAATTTGGTACTGTCACAACCTCTCCATCCTCAAAAGCCTGTAAAGACTTCAAAAGCGCGTATTCAGAACCATGGTGGATAGGTTGGTACCCGAACATCAGGAAATGGGGCGAACAACCTGTGGACTCATGTACTACATTACGAAATGCGGCACATGACTCCGACAGGTTAGCGTCCCAATTCCGATGGTCGTCCCCTATGTAGGCTCGAATAGCGGTTAGAATAGACTGGTTGGCTCTTTCGGAAGCATTAGCTTGGGGTGAATAGAAAGGGGTGTAACAATGGTTCACACCATATTGAGCCAGGAATTCCGAGAAGAGTTTAGACACAAATTGGACCCCATTGTCAGTATGGACGGTTTCAGGCACGCCAAAGGTCAAAAATACGTATTCTTTTAAAAATTTCACCATCGACTCAGCTGTTGCCTTGGGTAGAGCCTTGAGCCAAATGAATTTGGTATAGTGATCGAGCACCACCAGCAACTGGGTGTTACCTAGCTTTGAACGAGGATATGGGCCCATGAAGTCAATAAACAAGCGCTGCATTGGTCGATCAGTAATCCTGGCAGCACCCATAGGTGGTCTCATTGTAGCATTCGTGGCCTTAACTTGCTTGCAAATGGAACAATTGTTGACATAGCTGGTGACATCTTGACGCAGCTTCGGCCAGTAATAATAGCGTCGCAAGACTTCTAATGTTTTACGAATCCCACAATGTGACCCCAAAGGGCTGTCATGACTACGTGCCAGCAACACTTGTCTTCCTCCTTCAGGCACCCACACCTTTGCACTAGGAATATCTAAGTCAAGACCTCCGTGTGAACCTAGATGAATATACACAATTCCGTTCTTCGTGTACAGGTTTTCGAACTGATCCGGATGTTGCTCAATCTGATTGACGAGATTCATGTAATCAGGATCCTGAAAGGCCTGTGATGGAATGTTCCCTAGCAATTGGTGATGCTCAGGAAGACAAACAACGGCACAATGAGGCCCCCCTTCAGAGTCGCGTGCTCGTGATAACGCGTCTGGTACGACATTTTGAGTGCCTGCTCGATGCTCAATGTTGAAATTGAACCCTTGTAATTTTAGGCTCCACCGTGCTAACCTCCCCGACAGATCTCTCTGGCCCATTAACCATTTCAGACTGGCATGGTCTGTGATAATGGTGAAAGGCAGCCCCTCGACATATGCCCGAAACCTTTTGACACTCTGCACCGCAGCCAAGCATTCTAGTTCGGTAACGCTATAGTTGCGCTGCGCAGCATTCAACTTCGATGACATAAAGGCGATGGGATGCTCTCCACCATCATCATCTTTCTGAAATAAAACACTGCCGATGCCGGTGGCACTTGCATCGCACTGAATATAAAAATGCCGAGAGAAATCTGGGTTGATCAACACAGGTGCAGACACTAAAAGTTCCTTCGTCCGATCGAAAGCCTTATTAGCAGCCTCAGTCCATACGAACCTTCTTTTACCCTTCAGCAGATCCGTCATAGGTGATGTGATAGATGCAAAATTTGGAATGAAACGTCTATACCACCCAGCCATCCCCATGAATCTCCTCACGTCCTTTACCGTTTTGGGTCGTGGATATGCTATGATGCCGGACACCTTTTCAGGATCCGTCTTTAGGACACCATCACTTATCACATAACCTAGGTATCGAATTTCTCTTTGGACGAATTTGCTCTTCTCAACATTGATGGTCAAATTCGCCTGCTGTAATAAATTGGCCACATTAGACAGCAATTTGAGATGGTCATCAAATGTTGGACTTGTTATCAGCAAATCGTCCAAATAAACGAATACCTGGTCATGCAACTCGTGAGGGATGACCTTATGCATCAATCGACACATAGTCTGTGGAGCATTGCACAATCCAAAAGGCATGACAGTGAAGTGATACAAAGGGCGTCCAGGTACTGTAAACGCTGTCTTTTCCCGTGATTTTGCATCCAAAGGAATCTGCCAAAAGGCATCTTTCAGGTCCAAACTGGTTATAAAGCGTGTGGACTGCAGACGTGCTAACAGACCCTCGATCAACGGCAAAGGGTACGCATCTTTGACAGTCACCTCGTTCAATCGTCGAGCGTCCAAACATAATCGCACCTTACCGGGTTTTCTTACAATAGTGACTGGAGAGCTCCAGGAACTCCTACTCTCCTCAATTACCCCCAAAGACAGCATCCGGTCCAATTCGTCGTACATCAATTTCTGCACCACTGGTGACACTGCATAGTGACGTTGCTTAATTGGTTGAGCATCACCTGTGTCTATCACGTGTGACAACAAATTGGTTTTGCCCAATCCTAACTGGTTAAACGACGGAAATTGACGCACGATTTCATCGAGCCGTTGCTTATCCCTCGGAGACAACTGATGAAAACCAGAGTCCTGTGGAACTAACTCAACAGCGGAACAATGCGGTGCAATTTTGAAGGCATCCCAGAAATCTATGCCCAGATAAACTGAATTGGTTAAACTGGGGCATATTAGGAAGCGTATTAGCCTCGTCTTTTCATTGAATTGCACCAATGTGCTTACATACCCGAGAACAGGCGCCTTTTGACCAGAAGCGGTATGAACTTCAGTAGGCATTGAATGTATATTCAAGCCCAACTCCTCAACCAGCTTCAATGCTCCCGCTCCCAGGATGCTTACACTTGCTCCACTGTCAAGCAAGCCAGTCAACTGCCGACCTTTGATGGAAATGGTGGCAAATGGTCGGTTATCTCCATGGATGGATACAATAGAGTCCAGACAAGCTTTCCGCAAAAATCGCCGAAGGGTGAAATATCTCCAGGCGCGATTAAAACGCCTTGATGACTGTTTAGGAGCATCATGTTTTGAGTTGGTAGACGTAACAGAAGGACATGAATTTTGGGGTGTATTTATTGACGGCGTTGCAATTCGGGGTCGACATTGGTGGCAACGTCGGTCTTTTGGGGTCTGGATGGGTGAATAGCCAGCGGAATACGCATCCTCCCCGGTGAAAGCGCATTCCTGTTGGAGTTTTCCGCTTGGCATCTAGGGCATTTAGGTTTGAGTATTCCTTCCTTACCACATCCGAAACAGAATATTCGCTGAATAGGAGCGGGACAGTCCATAAAACCATGCCCCAGGTCACGACAATTCCAACACACTCGGTATTCTCCTTTTGCTTCTACTTCACGACCTTTATTTAGGAAAGTGCTGGAATTTGTTTGTACGGCGTGCACTTCCCGTTTTGTCAACACATTTGAGGGTGTAAAATTTACAAATTCAGAACAGTAATGAGGGGCTGGTGGATTTGAAACTACGTGCGAATAACTTTCACCATCAGGTCTGGATTGGTTTTCTTGTGCAAACCTTGCATTATAATTAGACGGTCTTAAATCGGGAGCATTAAAAGAGACACCTTTAAGACCCGATTGAATCACCTGCACATTGTGTTGTACACCATCATCAGATGAAGCATAACCCTGATCCCATAATGGATGACGAGCGCGCAAAATGGGTTCAAACAACTGACTATTGTTAAGGTAATCCGAGTCAAAATGCACCTCTTGCACTTGACGGGGCCGACGATTGATGTCTCGGTCTGAGTTCATTCTCAAAAGTCTCCATTCGGATTCCACCAGGCAACAACGTCTGACTAACTCTCGAGTTGAAGTGAAGTCCAGTCCAGCTAAATGTGCTCTAAGAGCAGGAGCCATATTTCTAAATACGACACATTGAAAATCTACATCTGATAGAGGGGTATTTAATTGTAAAGAAATATTCTCGAGTGCGTCAAAGAACTCCTGAAAGCGCTCGCCGGGTTTCTGCAGTCGCCCATCTAGCATTCTTCGCACATCTACATCGGACCTAAATGAGCTAAATCTTTCCAAAAATTCTGTACGTAATCTATTCCACACCAGTGGATAATTCATCTCGCGGAAACGCCAATACCAGTCGGCAGCTTGCCCCTTTAAAAGTAAATGAAAGTCTGTGGCAAGTGTGGTATAAGAAACGCGATAATCCTCTGCCAAGGACAGCACCCTGAACATAAACTGTCTGGCCGTCAACCCAGAAGTTGAGCCATCAAATAATAGATTCCATTTCGAAATGGGCAGCCTTACCGATGACCGCTCACCTGAATCCAACTGATCTCTGAAAGTTACTCGTGGTGGTTCGTTATCAGCTGACGTATTTGGGTGAGGTGCTCGCTCCTGGTGAATAAATGAATTTTCTCCGTGAGTAACCCGTCTCCGCGATGGTTCAGTGGCAGTTACTCTCATTGACTCGGAAACTCTGGTGGCTTGAGCAGCTGAAGGCGACAGACTCAGGCGTTCTAACTGATGCTGGAACGGAGTGTAGCTCGGATCCCAACTATTTGTTCGGCGACGCATTGTTCAGGTATGATATATTTTTCTTTCAATTCAAACCGAATTACTTACAATTAAGTATATTTTTGCAGATAAATATTACCAACAAACGAATAAGATTCTCAATACCGAAATCTTAGGATTCTTCTCACATATGCCAATAATTCTGTGTAGTATGAAATAGTTGAATACACTCGTGATGTAACGACGGAATAAAACTACTTCGTATCTAATGAATATTAATTTCAATTCAATTCATAAAAAAAATAATGATTCCTACGGATCTTCTTTGTGACAGGAATTTAAGACAGGAAAGGAAAAGGTATAAAATTTGACATTAAATGATGAAATGGGACTGGGAACTCAGGAGAATACAGATCTCTTGTAGTTGTCTTAAAAATGTCCCAATAAACATTTGCCTTGATCCTGCTCAATATAATTCAATTGACTGAATAACATCTTGCAGATGGACAAGAATCAAAACTAGCTCATGAGTCATCTCAATGGACAACTTCCTCCAGATGCGGCAAACTCAGATTAATCTTTCCACAAGATTGATTCAGATAACAAAAGATATTGCCCCGTTCTAATTAATTAATCTGGAGGTAATCCTACAACTACAAGAGTCTGGTTAGCACTTAAAGAGACGAGCTCTGTTAAACACATAGAACAAATACAATAGCACGAGATGGGCGCCAATGCTGCATTGACGACCGCTCGGCGAGATGATGATAGCAAATAGAAAGAGTCAGGTATATGACTGCCACCATAGCCAAAGAAGAAAGAAAAAAAAAAAAAAATGGCTGAGGCAACAAGATGCTCCTATTAAACATTTGCCACCCCAGCCGAAAGCATATCTGCCAAAAGAAAACCTATAAAAGAAAGCCAAATTATTGGGCGCCATTTGTTGCAACTGACTAAACTTTGTCGAGCAGTCGTCAGTGCAGCATATTATTATTAAGAAATCTTCCTGTTCTTGCCCGGCGTGCCTTTCCCCTGCCGACTAGCTCAGCCTGGCGTGGGTTTGCGGGCGGAAGATTTCTTCGTGCTATGGCACGCTGACAGTACAACATTCATCAATCACAAACAGAAAAAGGAGGGAAAACAAAGAAGTCCGTAGAAAACATTACTTAACTATTTATTCTTCATGCATTATAACTACTAAAATAACTCTAAAAATCAAAATACAAGCAAAAAGAAACTAAAATAATAAAAAAAAATGATCAAATCAACTAAATCCAATACAGTAAATTAAATTCAAAACTTCATGCTAATCACTCAAATCAAATGAAAATCAGATAAAATAAATACAATCCAAACAGTTCCAAATAAAAACTAAAATGCCTGAATAAATTGGATGGGGGGTTTTCTTTTTTGTACTCAACCCCGGCCGGGATCGGTTTACACCGATCATACAATATTTCTGAAAATTGTTAGTTATGTAATATGCTATGCAAACCAATATATATATGTGCATAAATCAATGTTTGGTATGACCAATATAATTATGATATAATAGTATAAAAAATTACAAATTCCCACCCACGGAATTGAAACAAGAAAAGATAAATAATACTCAATTTAACAATGAATGTTTGAAACAAATAATTTCATATATGATTTTTACTTAATTGTTTAACTTCAAACGAAATTCTGTTAACTCCCAGCTCGTCGACGTGCAAAAATAGTTTTATCTCCTTGGTGTCTTATGCGTGCATTCAAGCTATGTCTTTAAATTAAGACAAGAATCCCAAGATGTGCAGTTTTCATATTTTGTCGCATCTTCGACCCCACACTGTTCATGCATGCCTTTCAAACAATAGAGGAACAAAAGCTACTTATCTGATCCGAGGGTTTTTTTTTTTTTTTTATACTTCAGGCGAAGAACGCTGAAACCACGCAGTTAGCCTGCCAAATCTGCCCAAATTTGCCGTCACGTATATATTGAGTTTTTTCTCCAGTCGTTACTCAGTGAATTAAGATGTTTCTGCCAACTAACTCTTCTTTTCACTCCTTCAGGTGTTTAACTTTTTCACTTTGCATTTATTCAAATTTCTTCCAAACCGCCGAAAATTTTCACCTTTCTCCTTCAACAGTTTATTTATTTAGTTAATTTCTCACTTTAACTGCTTTAATAATTCATTCACTGTGACTTTATTCAAATTTTTCCCAAAAACCGCCAAAAAATTTTCAACTTTCTCCTTCAACAGTTCATCTTCAACTCCCCTTTTCTTTGTTCTTCCGAGAAAAATTTTTCACGGTACCGCTAGAGCGGTTTACTTCCAATTTCATTTCCAAGTGATTTTTAAACCAATAGGGCATCACCAAAACAGACGGTTCAGAAATTTGACACCAGGTTCGCGGAGTTTTCGCGCAATGTTTGGAGATCCAGCTGTCAGCGCCGTTGTTTACGTCGCTGGTATCTGCGCTGTCAGACTGCGAATTCTCAAAATGGTAAGTAATGCAAAAAACCAAATTTAACTGAAATTAAATGTGATTTCTGTTTCCAGAAAGAAAGTAGAAAGATAGAAGGTTTGTCGGACAAGTTCAGAGCGCTCAGAATTGGAATAATTAGGATCAAATTGAACTAATATGGTTGTTCTGAAATCGGGCGGTGGTACAAAAACCACGTCCAGAAGCACAACCAAAAAAGCAACTACGTCGAAATCATCAACAACTGCCAAGAAATCTGCGGCAAGTACATCTAGTCGGAATAACGATGCCGTACTGAAAAAACGTTTAACGGCATTACTCGATAAAGATTCGGGGTCATCGTCCAAAGGTAATTTAGATCAAAAAGAATTTCGAAAAAATTCGCGATTTACTATCCACTAGTGAGGTTCAACAAATTATACTAAACACAGCTAAAACAAGAAAAGAAAACAGGTACATCAAAGAGCACGAAAAATAGCTCTACGCCTTTCAAAAAAGTCGATAAAAATAAGAACAGCACGGCCAAGCCATCGACCGGCAAAGAACGCGAAACTACCAATTGTTTATGCGCTAATACCGTCATCGACCGGAGGAACAGTAGCGGCATAACAGCTTACACCGATCACCAGGCCTGTTCTAGTCGAATTCTCAACAATATGTCTTAATACATGAATTTTAAAAACTTTTATTTATGAATGTACGGTTCCTTCTTATAAAATTCCAGTCTTACAATAATTATGTATGGACACTTTAGAAGGTTTAATCTTGGAAAACGAACAGGTTTTGAGAAATTTAAGAAAAGTTCGAAGAATTTATATAGGTTTGAAACTGTAAAAGAAAAATTGAACGATTTACAGGCGCGTAAAGAAAAATTTAGGAAAACAATCAGCAATTTTAATGACGAAAGCTCTGAGGTTTTAGATATAAAATTAAAGTTCAAAGCGGTATCAGCTATATTGGAGGGAGAAATCTGGCTACAGCTTGGTAAACAAGGATATTCTGCGGAAGACGTCCAACAAGAGTGCGACATCACCGAAGAATTAGAGACTAGTTTACAAGTACTAGAAGACAAAGCCAAGATGTCTGAGTTTAGTCTAGAAACTGCCATAAAAATAATTCCTACTTTCGAGGGAAAGTATAAGGAATTAGAATCCTTTTTGAAAATAGTAGAATTACTAAATTCCACATTAACCGCTTCAGGAAAAACCCAACTCATAGATTTCGTCACTAAAGTTAAGCTTACCGCGAATGTGAGATTATCTTTGATTAACACCTCAATCAGCACTTTCGAATCTTTAAAAAATGAATTATCTAGCAGGTTTAGAAACAATAAAACAGTACCACAGATTCATTCTATGCTCAGTAACATGTGTCAGAACAGATCATCTGTCACTACATATAAAGATAAAATTTTATCTTTGGTTGATGAGCTCAATCAATTACAGATACAAGGGCTAGGTAATCAGGCTACGGAACCAGAAAAGAAAGTTATCGCGCAAATGAACGATACTTATGCACTCACTATCTTTAAAAGTGGACTTAATGACCAGCTGAAAGGCACAATATTTTCAGCTAGGCCCAAAACTTTTGCTGAGGCAGTATCATTAGCGCAAGAGATTGAGACATTAGAATCTCAAGCTACGAGTAGCGTAATGCATATCGGCAATTTCGCAAATAATAGAAGTAACCGTGATCGAAGATACAGAAACAATGGCAATGATAGAAATAGCAATGGTTATAGGGATAGAGACAGTCGAAGAGATTTTAGGAATAAAAGATACGATAACCATAGAAATTTTAATAGAAAGACAGATAACAGATCAAATCATTATAGAGATAATAATGATAACAGAGATAATCACCGTAGGAATAACAGATATGCCAACAACCATAGTAATCACCGCTTTCTCATGGCGATCCTGATAAACGGAACTCTGGAATCTACTATGAAGATTCAGGCAGCTGCGTAGAAGAAGAAAGACAGGTAGAACAAGAAGAATACGTCCCTGAGCCAGTGTCAACTACACCATCCTACTACAAACCCACAGAAATAATTACACCTGGACCCAGACCTAGGAGAATTGAAGAATTCACCAGAAGGAAGGCTGAAAAAGATATCTTGGACACCATCCCCAAACCAAGACGGCCACGTGGAGGCAGAAAAACCAAGTTAAAACGCGAGCGAGCGGAACTACACAGATTAGTACGAATTTCTTTTGGGCAGCAGAAGGAGTACTTCCGGAAGAGACTGCGGGAACTCAAAGAAGATGGGAAATAATTGCTCGACGGAGGAGGTAACGGTGATACAGGAGTATCAACAATCTTTAACAACAGCAGCAATTTTCTGTATAGTATTAGGAATATTCTATGTTTATAATAAAAAGAATAAGGAGTTTGTAGCTAAAATGTTAAATAGGAGTATAGATGTAAAGCAATAATAAAAACAATATATATGTCTTAATACATGAATTTTAGAAACTTTTATTTATGAATGTACGGTTCCTTCTTATAAAATTCCAGTCTTACAATAATTATGTATGGACACTTTAGAAGGTTTAATCTTGGAAAACGAACAGGTTTTGAGAAATTTAAGAAAAAGTTCGAAGAATTTATATAGGTTTGAAACTTTAAAAGAAAAATTGAACGATTTACAGGCGCGTAAAGAAAAATTTAGGAAAACAATCAGCAATTTTAATGACGAAAGCTCTGAGGTTTTAGATATAAAATTAAAGTTCAAAGCGGTATCAGCTATATTGGAGGGAGAAATCTGGCTACAGCTTGGTAAACAAGGATATTCTGCGGAAGACGTCCAACAAGAGTGCGACATCACCGAAGAATTAGAGACTAGTTTACAAGTACTAGAAGACAAAGCCAAGATGTCTGAGTTTAGTCTAGAGACTGCCATAAAAATAATTCCTACTTTCGAGGGAAAGTATAAGGAATTAGAATCTTTTTCGAAAATAGTAGAATTACTAAATTCCACATTAACCGCTTCAGGAAAAACCCAACTCATAGATTTCGTCACTAAAGTTAAGCTTACCGCGATTGTGAGATTATCTTTGATTAACACCTCAATCAGCACTTTCGAATCTTTAAAAAATGAATTATCTAGCAGGTTTAGAAACAATAAAACAGTACCACAGATTCATTCTATGCTCAGTAACATGTGTCAGAACAGATCATCTGTTACTACATATAAAGATAAAATTTTATCTTTGGTAGATGAGCTCAATCAGTTACAAGTACATGGGCTAGGTAATCAGGCTACGGAACCAGAAAAGAAAGTTATCGCACAAATGAACGATACTTATGCACTCACTATCTTTAAAAGTGGACTTAATGACCAGCTGAAAGGCACAATATTTTCAGCTAGGCCCAAAACTTTTACTGAGGCAGTATCATTAGCGCAAGAGATTGAGACATTAGAATCTCAAGCTACGAGTAGCGTAATGCATATCGGCAATTTCGCAAATAATAGAAGTAACCGTGATCGAAGATACAGAAACAATGGCAATGATAGAAATAGCAATGGTTATAGGGAAAGAGACAGTCGAAGAGATTTTAGGAATAAAAGATACGATAACCATAGAAATTTTAATAGAAAAACAGATAACAGATCAAATCATTATAGAGATAATAATGATAACAGAGATAATAACCGTAGGAATAACAGATATGCCAACAACCATAGTAATCACCGCAATAACAATAATAGAAGCCTACATGTAATTTCGGACCAGGGAAACGTCCTAGGTTCCGGAGAGAAAATGAGCAACCTCCCGGAATAAATAACATGAGTAAAGAATGTAAAATTTACAGAATAACTGATGGCTGCACGAATTACGTAAGAATTTATAATGATGGAGCGAATAGAAACCTATCGTTCTTAATAGATACAGGTGCAGACGTATCAATTTGTAAAGTAGGTATATTTAAGGCGTTAGAACATAGAGTGAATAGCAAGGATAAAATTAAGTTAACTGGTATTACTAAGGAAGTTACTACGTCTTTAGGTACTTCGAAATTAAATTTATTAATTGGGAACAAAAGGATAACAGAACTATTTCACATTGTAGACGACAATTTTCTGATTAGTACAGACGGTATTATCGGTAGAGATTTATTGGTTAGTTTCATGAGTAAAATAGATTATGAAACATTCACCATTTCTTTTAGTGTGTCAGATGAAGAAATTGTATTACCCATGGATACAAAACGTCAGAACCATTCGGGAATTAATATATCCGCGAGAACTGAAGCAATAGTTCCGATAAATGTAAGCATCGATGAGGATAGCATTGTGCTGAACGCAGAAATTGAGAAGGGTGTTTTCATCGGAAACACTATTATACCAGCCAAAGGCGTTCGACACGTAAAGGTTCTGAACACAACTGATAAAGATGTAGTCATAAAGAACTTCAACGTAGAGGTTGAACCACTAAAAAACTACAAGGTATATGCAGGAAGACAACAGAGAGGTGATCAGAAGCGTTTCGAGAAACTACTGGGAGTTATAGATACAGATAATTTGGACAAAAGATCTATGGACAGTTTGCTTGAGATAATAAAAGAGTATCAAGATGTTTTTCACTTGGAGGAAGAGAAGTTGACAACAAACAATTTCTACAGACAAAGGCTGCAGATGGCAGACGATAGTCCGGTCTACATTAAGAATTATAGGCTACCTCAAGCTCAAAACGAAGAAATATTACAACAAGTCAGAGACTTAGAAGACAATGATATTGTCGAACCGTCAGTAAGCCCATAATATTCACCACTTTTGGTTGTACCGAAGAAGACTTCAGATGGTAAAGCTAAGTGGAGACTTGTAGTGGATTTTCGTAGATTGAACGACAAAATCATCAGTGATAAGTTTCCTTTGACTAGATTGGAAGACGTTCTAGATAGGCTCGGTAGAGCGAAGTATTTCTCAACTTTGGACATGACTAGTTCATTCCACCAAATCGAACTTGAGAAAGAATCTAGACCCGTCACCGCGTTTTCGACCAGTGATGGTCACTATCAATTCAAGAGACTACCATTTGGATTAAAGATTTCGTCCAACAGTTTCCAACGGATGTTGACGATAGCTTTAAGTGGTTTAAGTCATGAGGCATTCCTATATGTAAATGACATCATAGTTTTTGGATGCAGTGTCAAACACCACAATGATAATCTTCGCAAAGTGTTACAGCGAATGCGACAGTACAACTTGAAGTTGAACCCTGGGAAGTGTCACTTTTTGAAATCGGAAGTAGTGTATTTAGGGCATTTGATAACCAGTGAAGGTGTTAAAACAGACCCATCTAAATTTGAGACGATCAGAAACTATCCGGTTCCGAAATGTGCAGATGAAGTACGCAGATTTGTTGCGTTCTGCAACTACTACAGGCGTTTTATTCCGAATTTTGCCGGAATTGCCAAAAGTTTGAACTCGCTATTGAAAAAGAACGTTACATTTGAATGGACCGAAGAATGTCAAAAAGCGTATGAAACACTTAAGAATAAATTAATTGAGCCACCAATTTTGCAGTATCCAAATTTCGAAGAACCATTCATTTTAACAACTGATGCATCTAATTACGCATTAGGCGCTGTATTATCGCAAGGTGAAATTGGACAGGATTTACCAATTTCGTATGCAAGCAAGTCGCTAGCGAAACACGACATCAACAAACCAGTCATAGAAAAAGAACTTTAAGCCATACATTGGGGCATAAACTTTTTCAGACCCTATCTCTACGGAAGAAAGTTCGTAGTTGTCACAGATCATAGACCACTAGTATCTTTATTCACCCATGCAAATCCTTCATCAAAACTCACTAGAATTAGAGTTGACTTATCGGATTATGATTTCACGATTGTGTACAAAAAAGGCAGCATGAACACGAATGCTGATGCTTTGTCAAGAATTGAGTTGGATTCTGACTCTTTAAAAGCATTAATACCTCCAGCTATAGATGAAACAGTAAAGCGTAAACTATTAGCAATTACAAGGGGCATGGCAAACAAAACAGAGGATAAAAAGCAAGAAACCCGCAGCGAAAGCAACCACGTAAAAGTAGAACCTGATCAATTCTATTGTTGGGATTGCACTAGCTTGTCGGATATCACCGGTGTTATGAAGTTAAAATTTATCCTGCGCAATGATGAAAATAAAAGTATTGATATCGTACGTACGAAAGATATTGTAAAAGTATATTGTAGCGATAAAAGGTAAAAGTATATTATATCTAACGTGAAACCAGTTTCCGTTAATGCAAAGCTAACAATAAATAGGGGTACCCGCAGACACAAAAGTAATGAGAATAATAGTGATAATCCACATTCAGAACACGTTTTGATTATGGAGAAACTATTAGATTTTGCTAGACGTAACAAAATCCAAGAACTCTCATTATCAAGTGATGATGTTATATTGAAGTCTATAGACAAGGAAGAATTTAAGAAAGTATTTAACCTGTTGCAACGAAAAGGTAAAGATAATGCGCATATGAAGCTACGAATAATGATATACAAGCCACCCGCTAGAATAACGAATAAAGATGAACAGGTGAAATTAATAGAAGAATATCACAATTCACCGCACGGAGGATATTTAGGGATTCGCAAAACTTTGTTAAAGCTAAAACAAAGATATTGCTGGAAAAACATGAACGGTATGGTTAAAGCCCACATAAGGAATTGCACACCTTGTCAAATAAACAAACAGGTGAGACACACAAAAGAAGAAATGATGAAAACCGACACACCAACAACGAGTTTTGAAACAATACAAATAGATACCGTAGGTCCACTAAGAATATCTAATAACTATAGATACATATTAACCTTACAATGTGAACTAACTAAATTTGTAGTAACGTTCCCAATAGAGAATAAAGAAGCACAAACCATAGCTGTAGGAATAGTTAATGAGTTTATATAAAAGTATGGACATTTCAAAGTACTCAAGTCTGATTTAGGTACTGAATTTACAAATAAGCTTATGAGCAACATCTGTGATTTGCTAAAAATAAAACAAATATTTTCAACACCATATCACCACCAGACTTTAGGGGTAGTAGAAAGGAATCATCGAGTACTAAACGAGTATATGTATTCGTTTGCTGATGACCAACAATGGGACAAATGGGTTCCATATTACACATTTGCGTACAATACAACCCCAAATGTAGATACAAACTACACTCCATTTGAATTGATTTTCGGTAAACTTCCATACTTACCAAATGACATAGTTGATAGTCAAGATGTAATTTACGATTAAGATAATTATGCCAACGAGTTAAAGGCAAGATTGAGGATGTCGATCAATAGAGCACGAAGTTTGATTGAAAAAGCTAAAATCAAAAGAACAATGAACCAAACAAATATACATTCTTTGAATCCTAAAATAGGAGATTTAGTACTTTTGAAAAATGAAAATAGAAAGAAACATCAACCAACATATAAAGGTCCATATAGAGTATTGGACATGGATCACTCTAATGTCACTTTAGACATAGCAGGAAACCGTAAATTAGTGCATAAGAACAGATTAAAACCTTACCACACATGTAACATAAATGACAATGTAGTTAAATAAAAAAATATATATACGAACCTACATATAGAAAAATTTTTGTAATAAAAACGTTCAGAATGATACGCATTATGTTAAGTTAAGCTAAGTAAGCATTATTGTGACTACACGGAAAAAAACATTTTTTTTTTGAACCTAAGAATAGAAAAATTTTGTTATATTTTAAAATACATTAAGAATGATAAACTTTGTTGTGACTAAAGATAAGAGAATATTATTGTAAAAACCCCTTCTGGGACTATTGAACTTAATGTTTGTGATTAGTCTTCATTTTTTGTTGTTGCAAATGAACCCTAATCAAAAAAAGGGTAAAAGTGTAATGATATAACATCAACATGCATGAAATAAATCAAAGCAAAACAAACAAGTCAAAATAGAACACCATGCAGTTCACTAATATTGTCTACGTAATAGCAGACCACACGTATCATGTAGGTCAAGTACTATGCTATACATTTGTGCTCAACTGACCATATCAGGTTTCCGAGTAGCGACCGTGAATATCCATGCCATATGGTATATTCAAATGCAGTACAGAGTCATGTTGCGATCGATAATAAATTATGTGTCACTATGGCACGCGACCCAAATATGATATGTTTTGGTTACAGTGTGAATAAGCGCACATGGCGATAAATCTTGTACATGTTGATTGAGTGGCGCTAGGAATATGGGTCAAGTGTAGCGTGAGAAAGTTGAACACATGTGATTCATATAGAATATTGTGTCATGGGAAATTTATGTGTTATTGATTTATTTCAGGGCATGCTGAGTTTAGATAATAAAATAGGTTAAGTTATGTTTGTAATGTTTTGTAAAAATCGTATATAAGGAGTGGTAAGAATGTTTGAAAAATAGATTCATTTTGAGTAAGCGTGCAATACACTGTTTTATTCTATTGAGTCTCTGCTCTTGTGAGGTTATACTTGCAAAGCATTAACTAAGCACGGCAAATGTCTAAGACTAGCTTTGACATGGTGCCATCATTAACTGCGGCCTCGCCGCTTTGGTAGGTAGAATAACGGTACAATCCATTCTCCACAGTTGAGTTAGACTAACTTTTACTCCACCACAGTAAGGACCCTACGTCGACTCAAACAAACGGAGAAATATCCCAAGGCCCATCAACGAACATATTTCCTGACGACCCCAGCATATTTCTTTGCAAACTAGAAATTAATAATGACGCACTAGCTTTGACATGGTGCCATCATTAACTGCGGCCTCGCCGCTTTGGTAGGTAGAATAACGGTACAATCCATTCTCCACAGTTGAGTTAGACCAACTTTTACTCCACCACAGTAAGGACCCTACGTCGACTCAAACAAACGGAGAAATATCCCAAGGCCCATCAACGAACATATTTCCTGACGACCCCAGCATATTTCACATTAATTCGAAAAGAACTGGAAAATATTCACGCCAAAGTAGTGGCAATAGAACCCAATTCAAGGCCAAAAAGAGGATTAATCAATATTGTCGGAACAACTCAAAAGTGGTTGTTTGGAACTATGGATGACAACGACAAACAAGAAATAACGGAGCACATCAAGACCATGGAAAAGAATGAAGAAAACACCATCAAAGCCATTAACAAACAAATTGAAATCAATTCTGGCATAACTGACAACATTTCTAAACTAAAACACATCATAGAAGCCGACAGAAATCAAATTAGTAAAACATATAAGGAAGTCACTGCAAATGAGAGACAAATTATCCTACAACAATTAAAATTGGACCAACTTTTTAAACTTCAAATGCTCAGAGAAAAATTAGATCAAATCATAGATAGCATAGCTCTAGCTAAACATGGTATTGTACATTCTAGCCTTCTGACTCCAACGGAAATAACAATGACTAAATTGGACTTTTACAAACTTAAGAACGTACGGACAGGATTCATTAGACAAGGGCAAGACATACTCACTCTGGCAATAAAAATTCCAGTTAATTACAAAATCGTTAACCTGAAATTGATTACAGCTTTACCTAACTCAGAATATTTGGAGTTAAGTATAAAAGATCAACTTATAGTCGAAATAAATAAAACTAGGTATCAATACGATAAAGAAATTCAACACGAAAAAGAATTAAAACTACTAGATAACTGTATTACTCAGTATAATTGTAAATTTGAAGAAAATAGATTTCAAGAAATTAAGAAACTCGATGAAAGTACGATAATATGCAAAAACATGAAAAACCAAGATGTTATAAATTTTTGTGATGACAGAAATATAAAACTTAATGGAAATTACTTGATATCAATAAATAATTGTACAATTCAAATCCTAAATGAAACATTTGGTAACAGTAACGTTGAATTCACAGATAAATTTTTCTACACAGAAGAGCAACCTTACAATTTAACAAAAAATGTAAATTTTGAAAATATTGCATTGACGAAGATTGAAAATATAAAAAACATAAAAATGTTGAAATTTTACAAAAATTTTAATTCAATTGCTGGATTTGTCATAACTAGTATACTCATCCTGATTACAATTGTAGTAGTTATCTTATTTAGAAAAAATAATAAAGTAGAGAAGTTATTGCTCTCAATCGAAAATATCCATAAAATCAATAGAATTCAGGAGAATTCTTCTCTAAAGGGGGGAGAAGTTATGTATACGCCAAACACATGTAACATAGAAAAGTTGCTAAGCGATATCAAATTGGATACATCGCACTAATGCTGAACTTCTACAATTTCGGTTTCGGTTACATTTTCAAAATTCTCACAAAGTCCATTTTTTCACACGAATCAGCAAACATGTGCCGGATGAATGCAATTCTCACGAAAGAATGCAGACGCAACGTCAGCAACATTAAAATTCATAAATAGGGAAAAATAGATTTTAGCGAGTATTTGCTTACCGCCAGTCACACTGAAATCGTTATCGAAAGCCAATAAACGGTGAATTGTAAGTCTTGTTGAAAACGTGTGTTTTATTTTATTGATAGTGGTGCAAGTTTATTTTTTTTTGGTATCATCAGTAAATTAGTACAAAACTCGCGTGCATAAGTGCGAGCATGGCATTCTTCCCGTCGCGATAGCTTTGCACGTAAACTGATACGCATAGCTATCGTCTCGGTCGGAATGTCATGATCTATCACATGTTTACGCTGTGCGACTCGAGCTCATATCTACGATTCGAGCTCTGTACATGTACACAAGTGCCGACGAGGCATTTGTGTTTATGTTTCTGGTTCGAGTTCTGTACAGACGCACAAGTGCTGACGAGGCATTTGTGAACGTCTGGACAGAGAATCGAGCTCCGTCCGGACCCACAATTGCTGACGAGGGATTTATATGTGTCTGGATGAAGAGAAGCTTACGCCTGCGTGGTCAGCACTTATGACCTTCATAAGTGGCCCGCAGGCGGCGATAATTCACATTCGGCATTCATTCTTCGATCACGACGACCAGGCCTTGATTTCATTCAATATCAAATTTGCTTAGTATTGTTAAATAAAATTGTTATCTACAAAAAGGCGTTTAAGTTGCCACGACAGGGCTATAAATGGCGATCCTGCTAAACTAACGACGAACATCGCTCATCCGAGCCGACGAATAACGATCATCCGATCCGACGAACATCGCTCATCCGAGCCACCGACCAACCAATATCTACGCTTTTCCGAGCAGATAAACAACCGACGACAGGACCTCCCACGAATGGGAAACACGGAAACAAAGCCACACACCAACACACTAATCGTCAATTCGGCATTGACGGTCGAGAGCCAGTGACTCGAGTACCTGCTAGTCTGCATCTTAATCATAAACTTTGTGTCCCTGCTGTACATATTGTACAGGGACCACGTCCGAGGCGTAAAAAGGTGAGCCCAAACATCAACCAGCCCATCGGTTTAACAGCCACGATGACGGACAACGAGCCCCCGAAGCAAGACCCAACAAAGGACGAGTCTGCGAGCACTGCCCACGACGCCGAGCAGCCCGCAGACGTTCAAACATCAGAGGTCAGCCGCATAGCACTTCGAGTTCCGCCTTTTTGGGAGGAAGACGTGGAACTTTGGTTCGAGCAAGTCGAGGCTTACTTTGCGTCAAGCCGCATCACCAGCGACTTGACCAAGTTTCAGAACATCATCGCCAGCCTCGAGATCCGCATCATCCGACAAGTGAGGAGCACCGTAAACAACCCACCGGCCGAAGGCAAGTACGACAATCTCAAGTGAGAGACTATCACCGCCTTCACGGAATCGGCACAACAGAAGTCGAGCTCTATCAGAAGTCGAGCTTGGCGACCAGAGACCTTCACAGCTGCTCAACCAAATGCGAGCACCTGGGGGGACGAGCATCAACGAAACGATGCTGAAAAAGATGTGGCTCAATCGGCTAAATCTAACGCTGACGAGCATTCTCTCCGCAAACGATGCCACACTCTCGGACTTAGCCACGATCGCAAACCGAGTCCACGAAGTGACACGAGGATCCAGGCTATACACCATCGCTACTGTCACCGAGCAAGTTGCACCAGAAGCCTTTCCACCAGCACTGAGGATCTCTTCCAAGCTAAGCAAACTCACGGGAGAAGTACTGAGACTTGGAAAACGAATTGACGAGCTTCAGTTACAACAAGCTGTAATGATATATCATCACCATGCCTGAAATAAACCAAAACATAAATTACGCGATCCACTAATATCGTCAATGTAACGAGATATGAGCTAGCAGACCACACGTATTGCATAGTTCATGTACAATGCGCTATACTTGCACTCAACTGACCTTATCAAATTTCCAAGAGTTGACTGTGAATATCCACGCCATATGGCATATTCAAATGCGACATAAATTCTTGTTGTTATTGACATATATTCTTGTTGTCACTATGGCACGCGACCCAAATACATGATATATGGTTTCAGTATGAATGAGCGCTCATGACAATAATTCTTGTGCATGTTGATTAAGTGGCGCTAAGAATATCGGTCGAGTGTAGCGTGAGAAAATAGGACACGTGTGAATCATGAAGAATATCGTGTCATGAGAAAATATATGTGTTGATGATTTATTTCAGGGCATGCTGAGTTTTAGCAATAAAGTAGGTTAAGTTATTATAGTAAAATCGTATATAAGGAATTGTAAAATTGATTGAAAAAAGATTCGTCAGAGTATAGTCACTGGAAACGGTTGTTTTACTCTGAATCTGCTCTTGCGAGGATTATACTTGCAAGGCGATCGAAAGCACGGCAAATATCTAAGGGTAGCTTAAACATGGTGCCAGCACTAACTGCGGCCTCGCCGCTTTGGTATGTTGAATCCCTTTTCATCTCATTCTCCACTGTTGGGTTAAAGTAACTTTTCCTCCAGAACAGTAAGGACCCAACGTCAACGCAAAAAGAAGGAGAAGTATCTCAAGGCCCGTCAACAATCATTTTTCCAGACGACTCTGAGTTATTTCATGGCGATCCTGATAAACGAAACTTTGGAATCAACTGCGAAGATTCAGGCAGCTGCGAAGAAGAAGAACAGGTAGAACGAGAAGAATACGTCCCTGAGCTGGTGTCAACTACACCATCATACTATCGACCAACACCAATAATTACACCTGGACCCAGACCTAGGAAAATAGAAGAGTTCATCAAACGGAAGGCTGAGGACGACATTTTGAGAACCATCCCCAAACAGAGACGGCCACATGGAGGCAAAAAACGAGATTGAAACGTGAACGCGCAGAACTGCATAGATTAATACGAATTTCCTTTGGGCAGCAGAAGGAGTATTTTCAAAGGAAATTACGAGAGCTAAAAGATGGGAAATAACTGCTCAACAGAGGAAGTAACTGTGATACAGGAGTACCAGCAGTTACTGACGACGGCAGCAATTTTTTGTATAGTAATAGGAGTATTTTATTTTTATAATAAAAAGAACAAAGAATATGTAGCCAAACGACTTAATAGAAGTATAGATGTTTAAAAAAAAATAATAAAAACAAAAGAAAATATAAATGGTTTTGTACTTGAATTTTAAACTTTTTGTGAAATTTACGGTTCCTTTTTGTTAAGTTTCAGTCATATAATGATTACGTATGGACAGTTTTAGAGGTTTGATTTTGGAAAACGAACAAGTTTTAAGAAATTTGAGAAAAAGTCAAAGAATTTATATACGTTTGAAACATTAAGAGAAAAATTGAACGATTTGAAGACCCGTAAAGAAAAATTTAAGAAAATTATCAGTAATTTTAATGACGAAAACTCTAAGGTTTTAGATATCAAGCTAAAGTTCAAAGCGGTATCAGCAATATTGGAGGGAGAGATCTGGCTAAAGCTCGGTAAACAAGGATATTCTGCGGAAGACATCCAACAAGAGTGCGACATCACCGCAGAATTAGAGACTAGTTTACAAGTGTTAGAAGACAAAGCCAAGATGTCTGAATTCAGTCTGGAGACTGCCATAAAAATAATTCCTACTTTCGAGGGAAGGTATAAGGAATTCGAATCCTTTTTGAAAATAGTAGAGTTACTGCAGGAAAAACCCAACTCATCGATTTCGTCACTAAGGTTAAGCTTACCACGAACGAAAGACTATCTTTGGTTAACACCTCAATCAGCACTTTCGAATCTTTGAGAAATAAATTATCTACCAGATGTAAGAACAATAAAACGGTACCACCGATTCATTCTATGCTCAGTAGCATGTGTCAAAACAGATCATCTGTTACTACATACAAGGATAAAATTTTATCTTTGCTAGATGAGCTGAATCAGTTACAGATACAAGGGCTAGGTAATCAGGCTACGGAACCAGAAAAGAAAGTTATCGCGTAAATGAACGATACTTATGCACTCACGATCTTTAAAAGTGGACTTAATGACCAGCTAAAAGGCACAATATTTTCAGCTTGGCCCAAAACTTTTGCTAAGGCAGTATCCTTAGCGCAAAAGATTGAGACATTAGAATCGCAAGCCACGAGTAGCGTAATGCATATCGGCAATTTCGCAAATAATAGAAGTAACCGTGGTCGGAGATACAGAAATAATAACGATGATAGGAACAGCAATGGTCATAGAAATAGAGACAGTCGAAGAGATGTTAGAAATAATAGATACAATAACCATAGAAATTTTAATAGAAAGACAGATAATAGACCAAATCATTATAGAAACAATGATGGTAACAGAGGTAATCACCGTAGGAATAACAGCTTTGCCAACAGCCATAGCAACAACCATAATAGCAATACTAGAGGCCTACATGTTATTTCGGACGAGGGAAACGTCCTAGGTTCCGGAGAGAAAATGAGCAACCTCCCGGAATAAATAACACGAGTAAAAAATGTCAACTTTATAGAATAACAGATGGCTGCACAAATTTTGTAAGAATTTATAATGATAGAGCGAATAGACCACTATCGTTCTTGATAGATACAGGTGCAGACGTATCAATTTGTAAAGTAGGTATATTTAAGGCGTTAGAACATAGAGTAAATAGCAAGGATAAAATTAAGCTAACTGGAATTACTAAGGAAGTAACTACGGATTTAGGTACTTCGAAATTAGATTTATTAATTGGGAATAGAAGGATAACAGAACTATTTCACATTGTGGACGATAATTTTTCGATCAATACAGACGGTATTATCGGTAGAGATCTATTAATCAGTTTCATGAGCAAAATATATTATGAAACATTCACCATTTCTTTTAGTGTGTCAGATGAAGAAATTGTATTACCCATGGATACAAAACGTCAGAACCATTCGGGAATCAATATATCCGCGAGAACTGAAGCGATAGTTCCGGTAAATGTAAGCATCGATGAAGATAGCATTGTGCTGAACGCAGAGATTGAGAAGTGTGTTTTCATCGGAAACACTATTATACCAGCCAAAGGCGTTCGACACGTAAAGGTTCTGAACACAACTGATAAAGATGTAGTCATAAAAAACTTCAACGTAGAAGTTGAACCAGTGAAAAATTATAAGGTATATGCAGGAAAACAACAGAGAGGTGATCAGAAGCGTTTCGAGAAATTGCTGGGAGTTATAGATAAAGATAATTTGGACAAAAGATCCATGGACAGCTTGCTTGAGATAATCAAAGAGTAACAAGATGTTTTTCACTTAGAGGAAGAGAAGCTGACATCAAACAATTTCTATAAACAAAAGCTGCAGATGACAGACAATAGTGCAGTCTACATTAAGAATTATAGGCTACTTCAAGCACGAAACGAAGAGATATTACAACAGGTCAGAGACTTAGAAGATATTGATATTGTTGAACCGTCAGTAAGCCCATACAATTCACCACTTTTGGTTGTACCGAAGAGAACTTCAGATGGCAAAGCTAAGTGGAGACTTGTAGTGAATTTTCGTAGACTGAACGACAAAATCATCAATGATAAGTTTCCTTTGACTAGATTGGAAGACGTTCTAGACAGGCTCGGTAGAGCGAAATATTTTTCAACTTTAAACATGACTAGTTCGTTCCACCAAATCGAACTTGAGAAAGAATCTAGACCCGTCACCGCGTTTTCGACCAGTGATGGTCACTATCAATTTAAGAGACTACCATTTGGATTAAAGATTTCGTCCAACAGTTTCCAACGGATGTTGACGATAGCTTTGAGTGGTTTAAGTCATGAGGTATTCCTATACGTAGATGACATCATAGTCTTTGGATGCAGTGTCAGACATCACAATGGCAATCTTCGCAAAGTGTTACAGCGAATGCGATGGTATCGATGAAATCGGAGGTAGTGTATTTAGGGCATTTGATAACCAGTGAGGGTGTTAAGACAGACCCATCTAAATTCGAGACGATCAGAAAATACCCGCAGATTTGTTGCGTTCTGCAACTACTACAGGCGTTTTATTCCAAATTTTGCCGGAATTGCAAAAAGTTTGAACTCGCTACTGAAAAAAAACGTAACATTTGAATGGACCGAAGAGTGTCAGAAAGCGTATGAAACACTTAAGAATAAATTAATTGAGCCACCAATTCTGCAGTATCCAAAGTTCGAAGAACCATTCATTTTAACAACTGACGCATCTAATTACGCATTAAGGCTGGTACTGAGTTCGAGTTCACGTGAAATTTTGACATGTTTGCATTATCTGGTCATTCTTTCGAGCGAAAATTTTGACAACGGAGAAAAGCAGAGACACTGCTCATTCTTGACGGATAAAATGTCAAGAATTCCACTTTTCGATCGATTTTCTGATTGGAAAGTCATTTGCACTGCTCAATTTTCAAATTGAAACACTAAATGTCACTTTTTCGCTCGAAAGAATGAACTGCACAAACTAAATTGGCGTGAAATGATTGACAACATGTTTCAGTGCCATCTATGTTTTCGAAGCGAAAGCAACTTCAAAGCAACTTTTCATGCTAAGAACACAGTACCAAACTTGCTTATTTTCAAGCTAAATTTTCGCCGAAACACATTTCAAGTGAAATTTTGTATGAAAATTTCACGTGAAATCGAACTCAGTACTATGCTTTAGGCGCTGTATTATCACAAGGTGAAATTGGACAGGATTTACCAATTTCGTATGCAAGCAAGTCACTGACGAAACACGACATTAACAAACCAGTCATAGAAAAAGAACTTTTAGCCATACATTGGGGTATCAACTTTTTCAGACCCTATCTCTACGGAAGGAAGTTCGTAGTTGTCACAGACCATAGACCGCTAGTATCTTTATTCACCCATGCAAATCCTTCATCGAAACTCACTAGAATTAGAGTTTACTTATCGGATTATGATTTGACGATTGTGTACAAAAAAGGCAGCATGAACACGAATGCTGATGCCTTGTCAAGGATTGAGTTGGATTCTGACTCTTTAAAAGCATTGATACCTCCAGTTATAGATGAAACAGCAAAGCGTAGACTATTAGCAATTACAAAGGGCATGGCAAACAAAACAGAGGATGAAAAGCAAGAAACCCGCAGCGAAAGCAACCACGTAAAAGTAGAACCTGATCAATTCTTTTGTTGGGATTGCACTAGCTTGTCGGATATCACCGGTGCTATGAAGTTGAAATTTATCCTGCGCAATGATGAAAATAAAGGTATAGATATCGTACGTACAAAAGATGTTGTAAAAGTATATTGTAGCGATATATCTAACGTGAAACAAGTTTCCGTTAATGCAAAGCTAACAATAATTAGGGGTACCCACCGAAACAAACGTAATGAGAATAATAGTGATAATCCACATTCAGAACACATTTTGATTATGCAAAAACTATTAGATTTAGCTAGACGTAACAAAATCCAAGAACTCTCATTATCAAGTGATGATATTATATTGAAGTCTATAGACAAGGAAGAATTTAAGAAAGTATTTAACCTGTTGCAACGAAAAGGTAAAGATAATGCGCATAAGAAGCTACGAATAATGATATACAACCCACCCGCTAAAATAACGAATAAAGATGAACAGGTGAAATTAATAGAAGAATATCACAATTCACCACACGGAGGATATTTAGGAATTCGCAAAACTTGGTTGAAGCTAAAACAAAGATATTGCTGGAAAAACATGAACGGTATGGTTAAATCCCACATAAAGAATTGCACACCTTATCAAATAAACAAACAGGTGAGACACACAAAAGAAGAAATGATGAAAACCGACACACCAACAATGAGTTTTGAAACAATACAAATAGATACCGTAGGTCCACTTAGAATATCCAACAACTATAGATACATATTAACTTTACAATGTGAACTAACTAAATTTGTAGTAGCGTTCCCAATTGAAAATAAAGAAGCACAAACCATAGCTGTTGGAAAAGTTAACGAATTTATATTAAAGTATGGACATTTCAAAATACTCAAGTCTGATTTAGGTACTGAATTTACAAATAAGCTTATGAGCAACATCTGTGATTTGTTAAAAATAAAACAAATATTTTCAACACCATATCACCACCAGACTTTAGGAGTAGTGGAAAGGAATCATCGGATACTAAACGAATATATGTATTCGTTTGCTGATGACCAACAATGGGACAAATGGGTTCCATATTACACATTTGCGTACAATACAACCCCAAATGTAGATACAAACTATACTCCATTTGAATTGATTTTCGGTAAACTCCCGTACTTACCAAATGATAAAGTTGATAATCAAGATGTAATTTACGATTTAGATGATTATGCCAACGAGTTAAAGGCAAGATTGAGGATGTCGATCAATAGAGCACGAAGTATGATTGAGAAAGTTAAAATCAAAAGAACAATGAACCAAACAAATATACATTCTTTGAATCCTAAACTAGGAGATTTAGTGCTTTTGAGAAATGAAAATAGAAAGAAACATCAACCACCATATAAAGGTCCATATAGAGTATTGGACATGGATCACTGTAATGTCACTTTAGTCATAGCAGGAAACCGTAAATTAATACATAAGAATAGACTGAAGACTTATCACACTTGTAACACAAATGAAAATGTAGATATATAAAAAAAAAATATATATATGAACCTAGAAGTAGAAAATTTTTGTAATGTTTAAGAAACGTAAAGAATGATACATATTATGTTAAATAAAACTAAGAAATCATTATTATGAACACATACAAAAACAAAAAACCCCTTCTGGGACTATTGAACTCAATGTTTGTGATTAGTCTTCATTTTTTTTCTAACAAATGAACCTGTTAAATGCTTACGGATGTATTTCAAATAACTAGACAGTACAGTGTTAGCTCTTATGGTTCTATTTCAATAATTCGATAGTACAAAAACCGGAAACGCAGAAACATGAGGCAGAAGGCCTGTCACAAAACACACTGACACTCATTTTTCAGATTTCAATGTACGAAGGTGTGTTGCCAGATAATGATATTCTACACTCCCTCCGACTTAATTTAGAGAATAACAGTTCAAAATTTACTCTACTCATTCCAATATCCAAGTTTGTGGATGAAATCTAACATTTTGAATTCTATTGCGATTTGAACGTCTAAAATTACTTAAACTACTTTTCCCTCCTTCTGATGCTTGGTCGGCTGTGACATTCATTGGTGATGATTCAGTCTGAGGCTGGCTCATAATTTCGATAGGATTGCCTTCTAGACCTGCCTGTGAAGTCGCTGTTGAACGTGCTGTGGAATCTGCTATTTCTGTTGGCACGATTACTTCAAAATCCAATAACGTAGATGATGTATTCGGAAATTGAACTTTTGGAGAAGGATTCAGCCCTGGATTTCATCAACGTCGGATCTGGTTCTGATGGCGTCTTGTTATCCCTTTTTCAGTCTTGAGAATATACATTTTTTTTCCTTGTAATTTGACCACTTCCGCTTCTATCCATCGTTTTGATCCCGCATAGTTCCTTGCAAACAACCGCTCTCCCACTGTGAATTTGGTTTGATGGAGAGTATTCAGGTTTTTCTTTGGAAATAAGGCACACAATATAGTACGTGGTTGCCTACCGTGCAACAACTCTGCCGGTGACTTTCCCGATATTGGATTTGGCGTGCTACGAAATGTTGTTAAATATTTATATAATGCCTTTTCTGCATTATTTTCATCAGCCATTATCTTTTTGAACGCCTCTTTGAAGGTACGTACATGTCTCTCCGCTAAACCATTTGAAGCTGGGTGAAATGGAGCACTCGTCAAGTGTTCAATTGCGTTCACTTTGCAGAAATCGTTAAATTCTTGCGATGAAAATTGGGGGCCATTATCTGTAACTATGGTTTGTGGTAACCCCTCGATGGCGATAATTTGTTGTAAACAGGCTAGCGTTGATGTTGTTGTTGCAGATGAAAGCTGCACCACATATGGGTAACTTGAGAACGAATCCACTATAACGAGCCACATATGGTTGAAAAACGGACCCGCAAAGTCCAGATGAATTCTTTCCCATGGTTGTGTAGCTATTGGCCATGATGAAAAATCTCTTTTTGGTTGGCTCACCGATGCCTGATAAACCAAACAGCCTTCATGTAGTCGATCCATGGCTTTGTCTATCGTTGGAAACCATACATTTCTTCTGGCTAACTGCTTCATACGGCTCTTGCCCCAGTGCCCTTCATGTAGCAATGATAGCACTTTTGATTGCAGAGTATTTGGTACTACGACCCGTAGATACTCTGTTTGCAGAAGAATGACTCCGTTCTGTATTGATAAGGCGTGTCTCCGATTGAAATATGGATCTAAATGTTTATCTGCTTTTGTTAGTTGATTAGGCCAACCTTTGTGCACATATTTGAGTACTTGCATTAGTATCGCGTCCTTTGCCGTTTCTCCTTCGAGTATTTTATAATTTATTGGAAATTCCTGGACGGTAATTTCATAGGAAGTTTCAATACTACTCAGCTGTTCCTCTTTCCTATCGAAGGTTTCGTCCCCTCCAGCTGGTAACCGTGACAATGCGTCAGCGTTTGCATTGTCCGAAGATTTCTTATATCGGATCGTATAATCATATGTCTGTAGCACGGTTGCCCATCGCTGTAGTCGATGAAGAGCCATAGCCGGAAGTCTTCTATTTGGATGAAATAGCGTAGTTAAGGCTTGGTGATCCGTAACAAGTTCGAACTGGCGCCCATACAGGTATTGATGAAATTTGATTACGCCATAGTAAATAGCTAGAGCTTCTTTCTCTATTTGAGAGTACGCGATTTGATGTGACTTTAGGGTCTTTGAAGAGAATGCTATCGGCCTTTCCGTTCCATCGCTATATCGATGAGATTTGACTGCACCAATTCCATATTGTGAAGCGTCCACTGCTAGGATAATTGGCTTTTTGTCAACGTAATGCACTAATTTTGTTGCTTTTATTATGGCTTTTTTCAATAACTGAAACGCTTCTTCTTCTCGATGAGTCCAATTGAAGTCGCTATTTTTTCGTCATAGTGTGTTCAAAGGTGCTGCGACTGTTGCGAAATTCTCTATGAATTTATTGTAATAGTTCACCTTGCCTATGAATGATTCTAGTTCTTGTAGGTTTTTTGGACTCGGCATTCTTTTGATGGCTTCTATGCGCGTGTCTGTTGGTAAAATGCCATTAGCGTCTATGCGATGCCCTACGTATTCGATGCATTTTACTGCGAAGCTGCATTTGCCTAATTTGCACTTGAGACCATGAGTTGACAATCGTTGTAAAATTTCGTTTAGATTGTCTTTGTGCTCCGTATTATCTCGACCCATGACAATTATATCATCTAAATATACGGCACAGTGAGGTATGCCTGACGTCACTTCTTCCATCAAACGTTGGAATAGCCCTGGTGCACTTGCAATTCCATACGGCATTCTCTGGAACTGAAACAATTCAAATGGTGTATTTATTACAAGAAATTTTTTTGCTGCTTCGGACAGCTCAACCTGTAGGTAGGCTTCGCTTAGGTCAACCTTTGAGAAATATTGCCCACCTTGAAGTTTATAGAACAGATCTTCAATGCGTGGTATAGGGTATCGGTCGATGTCTATCTGTGAATTGACAGTGACTTTAAAGTCGGCACATAAACGAAGTTTACCATTTGGCTTTTTTTACAATAACTATAGGAGCTGCCCATTCACTTGTGCTCACTGGCTTTAACACTCCGCTTTGAACCAGCCTCTCGATTTCCGTACGCACTGCATCAAATTGTGCGAATGGTATGTTGTACGGCTTGAAAAATTTCGGTTGAGCATTTGCCTTTAGCCCCACATCAGCTGTACATGTTCTACAACGCCCCAACTCGGACGAGAACCACTCAGAATATTGCGATACTAGGTCTTGTACTGCTTGAATTAAGCGCTGATGAGTTTCTTGCGCTGTTATACTGAGTTCATTGACCTTTAAATTGACAACCATATTTCCAGGTGGAGGACTAGTGAGCTGAAACTCAAATTTTCGAAGCCCATCCAAGCCTAAAATGTCTGTTGCCTCTTCGTTTTCAACCACCGGAAATGACAACGTCTTGATTACGTTGTTCAAACTGGCTTCTACAGATATAGAGCCTCTAAGTGTCAAAACATTTCCGCCATAAGCCTTAAGCACTTTGTTGGTGGGAACACACACGGTATCTAATGCTTCGTACGTTTTGAGACTAATCAACGAGCATGACGCGCCTGTATCCACTTGAAACTGGAACGGTTTGTTTTTGATTACTAAATTCACAAATAATTTTTTAGTATACATCTCGGATTGCCTTAATTCTGTTTCGTTTATACAGACATCTACCGAACTTATTGTTTCGCAATTTGACGTATTTATGCTGTTGACATTCGCTTTGTCTTTATTGTTTTTATTCCAGCTACTATAAGGTCTTTGTACAGCGTTGACTGCACGACAGACTGCTGCAATGTGCCCGAAATTTTCACATGCTCGACATATCGACTTATTTTTGAAATGATAGCACTGAGAGCGCTGGTGCCCCACTCCACACTCTGGACATGACTTGCCCACTGTTCGAGATTTGCTTCTTGTCCGCTCTTTGGTGCTATATTGTACTGGTGGTCGTGCCCTGCTTATTGCGTTTACCGATGCCGTGTCATTTCTAATTTGCAGACACGTCTTTAATGTAGCCTCATAAACTGTTGCTATTTGTAGCACTTCTTCTAAAGTAGGGTTAGCTTTCTGTAGAGCTGCATTACGTACCTGGTCGTGGGGAGAATGCATAATGAGCATATCTCTGATGCTTGTGTCCGCATGCGATTTTTTGCAATCTGCCTTTGAGCATATGAACAAGCAATGCCTAGCTGCACCTCGTAACTCTGCTACCCAATCTCCATATGATTGACTTGGCTTCATTTTTGTTGCGTAGAACTTATACCTTGCTGCCAATACATGCTGCTTCTCTGTGTAATGGGCATCAAGTTTTTCAATGAGGGTCATATATTCCTTGCCACTAATGTCTCCCTCGCACAACTTTTGCAGCAATTCGAATGGCTCCGCACCAATCCATGACAGCAGTGATGCGCGTTTGATAGCGTCTGCTGACACGTTGTTTGCTACAAAATGTTGTTCCAGCTGCTGCTTGTATATGATCCAACTTTCCACGGTCTTGTCAAATTTACGGAAACTGGGAACACCGCCACTATGCACTGATGCAGGAGTTAACGCCTCCAGTGACTCGCGATTTTGCTTCAGCAAGGAAGAAATTAATTCTATATTTTGGTGTTGAAATAAATCCAACACAGATTTCAACTGAGCTGCATCCATGTCCTCGTCGCCAACTGTTAAATGCTTACGGATGTATTTCAAATAACTAGACAGTACAGTGTTAACTCTTATGGCTCTATTTCAATAATTCGATGGTACAAAAACCGGAAAATATTACAAAAACATGAGGCAGAAGGCCTGTCACAAAACACACTGACACTCATCTTTCAGATTTCAATGTACGAAGGTGTGTTGCCAGATAATGATATTCTACAGAACCCTTATCAAAAAAAGGGTAAAAGTGTAATGATATATCATCACCATGCCTGAAATAAACCAAAACATATATTACGCGATCCACTAATATCGTCAATGTAACGAGATATGAGCTAGCAGACCACATGTATTGCATAGGTCATGTACAATGCGCTATACTTGCACTCAACTGACCATATCAAATTTCCGAGAGTTGACTGTGAATATCCACGCCATATGGCATATTCAAATGCGACATAAATTCTTGTTGTTATTGACATATATTCTTGTTGTCACTATGGCACGCGACCCAAATACATGATATATGGTTTCAGTGTGAATGAGCGCTCATGACAATAATTCTTGTGCATGTTGATTAAGTGGCGCTAGGAATATCGGTCGAGTGTAGCGTGAGAAAATAGGACACGTGTGAATCATGAAGAATATCGTGTCATGAGAAAATATATGTGTTGATGATTTATTTCAGGGCATGCTGAGTTTTAGCAATAAAGTAGGTTAAGTTATTATAGTAAAATCGTATATAAGGAATTGTAAAATTGATTGAAAATAGATTCGTCAGAGTATAGTCACTGGAAACGGTTGTTTTACTCTGAATCTGCTCTTGCGAGGATTATACTTGCAAAACCATCGAAAGCACGGCAAATGTCTAAGGGTAGCTTAAACATGGTGCCAGCACTAACTGCGGCCTCGCCGCTTTGGTAGGTTGAATCCCTTTTCATCTCATTCTCCACTGTTGGGTTAAAGTAACTTTTCCTCCACAACAGTAAGGACCCAAAGTCAACGCAGAAAGAAGGAAAAGTATCCCAAGGCCCGTCAACAATCATTTTTCCAGACGACGCTAAGTTATTTCAAAGCAACGCAAAACTGTTCCTGTTCGTGCCACGACTATGGGTACACAAGCCGACGAACACCACCAAGGTCACCGCAACGAGCGAGGACCCCATCAAGAATGCGTTCTCCGACCAAGGAGAGCAACGGCCTTTGCTGGTACCACGAACACTACGGTCCAGGCGCCAAGAACTGCAGGCCACCGTGGACTCTTGGCAAGCAGCAAAAAAATTAATTTCGTCCTCTCCACAAGTGACGACAAAGGCGCGCACCATCCAGCGCCTCAACATCCGCGACGGCAGAACATCATGCGCATTTTTAATCGACACTGGCGCCGATATTTCCGTTATACCGCCAACCATCCGAGAACGCTACAGCCCCGATCTTGGCACGCAGCTACTTGCAGCCAACGGCTCGGCTATACGAACATTTGGTAAACGGAAATTAACCCTCGATCTTGGACTGCTGAAGTCAATCACTTGGACATTTGTCATCGCAGACGTCAGCTCACCCATCATCGGAGCTGACTTGCTCGAGCACTATGGATTGCTCGTAGACGTAAGAGGACGTAAAATCATCGAACGTACGACTTACGTCTCAGCCGTGGTGAAAGCCCTGAATAAGGACAAGCCACTAAGAGTCAACACCGAGTACGCTGCCCTACTGAACGAATACCAGGAAATTACAGTAGCAGCCCCACGTCGTAAATTCGATTGCACGACGACGCACCACATCGAAACGAAAGGTCCTCCAGTTTGCGCAAAAGTACTACGACTACCACCCGACAAGTTCGCGGCTGCCAAAGCTGAGTTCGACTACTTACTACAACTGGGAATCTGTCAACCATCCAAAAGTCCGTGGAGCAGTCCCTTGCACATGGTACGAAAAGCCAATGGCGATTGGCGACCATGCGGGGACTACCGAGCGCTCAGCCCCTGCACCGTCCCAGACCGATATCCTATTGGATTTCTCCAGGATTGCACAGCAGCACTGCATGGCATGACAGGCTTCTCTGTCATCGATCTTCAATGAGCGTTCCACCACATCCCAGTCGAACCCACAGACATTTCGAAGACAGCCATCATACACCATTCGGTTCGTACGAGTTCGTGTACATGACGTTCGGATTATGTAACGCTGGACAAACCTTCCAACGGTTTATGCACGAAGTACTGCGAGGACTAGACCACGTATTCGTCTATATTGATGACATTCTGGTATTTTCGCCGGACGAACGAACACATAGACAGCACCTCGCAGAAACATTCGATTGACTCCGGAAGTACGCCCTCACAATCAACACAGAAAAATGCCAGTTCGGCCAGTCTGAAGTACACATTTTGGGACACACGATAACATCGCACGGATTGAAACCTCTTCCAGAAAAAACGGAAGGCATATCCGCGACTCCAAAATCCAGCACGGTCCATCAACTGAAATCTTTTCTTGGCATGCTCAACTTTTACCGGCGGTTCCTGCCAAACGCTGCACAGAACCAACGCCCGCTGCAAAAACTTAAAATCGGGAATCGGAAGCGATGTAAGACAGCGCTGGAATCGACTGACGAAGCGGTAACAGCATTCGAGAAGTGCAAAGCAGATTTAAGCAATGCATCATCGCTAGCGCATCCAGATCCATCAGCAACTTGGTCACTATCCGCAGACGTTTCAGATGAAGGAATCGGAGCCGTACTACATCAAACTACGAGGTCTGGTACATCACCTCTAGGATTCTTTTCACGCAAGCTGGCCGACACCCAGTGATGATATAGTACCTACGATAGGGAACTACTGGCGATCCACGAAGCGATCAAGCACTTCCGACACATGCTCGAAGGTAGAGTTTTCACCGTGTTTTCGGACCACAAACCACTACAATTCGCCTTACAACAACAACCGGAGAAAGCATCACCGAAGTAACAACGTCAACTGGACTTTATCTCCCAGTTCACGGTTGACATCCGCCACATTCCAGGCCGGGATAACACTATCGCGGATATTACATAACACTATCGCGGATTGTCTCGGGTAAGTGCTATCAGCACCATCGACTTCTTTTCTCTCGCTTCAGCTCCACAACACGATCAGGAACTTCAGCACTTGGTTGAAGATCAAACGCAACAGCTTGAGTGGAAGAAACAGGAGTTGACTGGCTCAAACGCACCGCTACACTGCATCGTCACGAACAACAAGGTTTGACCATATGTACCGCAACAGTTCAGGAGAACGATCATACACATGATCCATGGCCTTGCGCATCCCGGTATCCGCGCAACAAGAAGACTCATCACTGACCGATTTTTCTGGACAGCCATGAATGTCGACATAAACAACTTCGTCCGAAGTTGTATCGCCTGCCAGCGAAACAAAGTCGGACGCCACGTGAAGTCCACACTTCAACGCTACACGCTTCCAGATGCCAGGTTCGAGCACATCAACGTCGATCTCATCGGACCACTATCACCAAATGAGGGATACCGATACTGCTTGACCATCATCGACAGGTTCACGCATTGGCCTGAAGCTGTCCCACTCCAGAACATCACCGCAACATCAGTCGCCGAGGCGCTAGTCGATGCATGGATTAGCCGCTTCGGAGTATCAGCACGGATCACTATCGACCTGGGACGCCAGTTCGAAAGCCAATTCTTTGCTGTTGACACGGATTCTGGGGATAAACCACCTGCGGACAACACCATAACATCCTGTTGCCAATGGCATCATCGAGCGATGGGACCGAACAGTCAAAGCCGCCATCCGCTGCCATGACACGCTTGAATGGACGAAAGCTCTCCCACTCGTCCTATTAGGCCTGCGCACTGCATTGAAGGAAGACATCAATGCCACGCCCACTGACATGGTATATGGCACCAGCTTACGACTTCCTGGAGAATTCTTCGCCTCATCACCACCAGGCACGAACGACACCGACTTCCTGCGCGATCTAAGGTCACGCATGGCAAAATCGCGACCACAGGACACAGCGCACCACGCACGAACCTCAACCTTCGTCCACAAAGATTTACGCACCAGGACTCATGTTTTTGTACGGAACGACAAGGTGAAACCATCCCTAACGCCACCTTACGACGGTCCGTTCCCTGGAAACCCTAAGCAGGAAAGTAGTAATACTACCACCGGCGAAACTGGTTTTGCACCCCTTTTTTAAAAGGCCATACCACCGGAATAAATTAATTATAATTGCGTGTTAGTTGGTTGTAGTTTTTTAATGGGTTGGAATTGTTTGGTAATTGGTGTTAATAGTGTTTAATTGCTTGGTAATTGATGGCACGTGGAATGGTGTTGAGACAGGGCTCGTAATGAGGTTGATCATAAGGTGATCGTGTTAGAGGGGGGGGGGGGCGGCATTGATTTGGCTTGGGATGGCTTTTGAGAGGGTCTAGATGTGAATTTTGCACGGTTGATGTTTTGAGCAAGGGTGCATAATGAGGTTGAGGTTGCTGTAGGCGCATGTGGTAAAGGTATAATGTTGTTGGCGGTTATTTTTCTGGGTTCACGATCGTTGGTTTGTTTTGTAAGTTGGGTGTTGTGAGGGAAGTGTTTGTTTGCATGTGGCGCGGTTGGTTGATTGCTAGAATGAAGACGGAGAATGTCCGTTACAGTGTAAATAATTTCTTCCGGTGTATGGCTTGTGCAAGTGAATATTGCCTTTGTTTTGCATGGACGAGTGATCGTGTGTGTGGCAAAGGGGATTGTAAATGAAGAACACGTTTTATCATGTACGATGTGTGCAAGTGAGTGAATAACTATGTGATATTGTGAAATTTGCAATTATATAATTCGACACTATCCTTTGCCTGGCTTTCGTATGTGATGCGGTGAAGTCGTTTGTTTTACAATGTCACATGTTAATGTGGATTCTCGTTTAGTGTTGGGTAAAGGTAGAAAGTCGTTGAATTACTTACGTACATGCAGATGTGAAAATGTAAAGTGGAATATTTAAGTAGTATTGTGAAATTTACAATGAATTAATTAGCTTCATGAGATAATGGTGGTTAGCTAATAGTGATGGGCAAAACTGCTGTTTTAAAATAGCAAAAGCAACTACTTATGCTATTGCTAAATAGCAGCTTCAAATAGCAGCTAAAAAGCAGCAGTCTGCTATTTGTTGTGTCGGTGTAACATCTCAGTGGGTGCAACATATTATTTGATTTGTGATTTCTCGCCGGCTCGGGTTCACGTACTATACAAATTGCAGTTTGTTGAGTTCTCTGTTTTACATGATGTTCCTATTGCGGTTTCAAAAATGCGCGAAGATTTCATACATTTCTCTCATATCTACGATGTATGTATATGCGTGCGTATATAAAGTAATATGGTATTGAAATTTGTGTCGGAAGAAATATTAGGGAGAATTAATCCGGCTAACAGGGCCATGAGCTGAGTAAATTGTACGTAATTAAGGTAGCGAATACACTTGGATCGTTCTAGAATTTTCACATATTAGGTATTCCTCGTATGAGTACAAAAAAATACCTCTTTCAAGTATGTACATATATACATACAAGTACATGCGCTTTGCAGTAATGAAACGGTATGACATGCCCTCTCCCACACACCAGACACAAAGTTTCCAGGCTAGAATGGTGGTGGTGCAAGATGACCTTGAAAGGATACCGAGTCATTAGTCCGTGCAGCTTGTCCGTAACTTTCCAATGGTCGGTCACTTATTTGGCAAGTCTTTCTCCAATCTAGGGGCCATTTAAGGGCAAACAATCAAATTCAATCAATTTAATTTGACTTTCATTTTATTACATGCACAAAATACCTTCTGTATTCGTTCAAATTACCAATGTCGACAAATATATTAAGATAGAGCCAATTAATCCTATTGCCATCTATATGACTTTTCATCGGTCGATCTCTGATACCAAACTTTTCGTAGCTAATCTAAAACAGTCGGTTTTCCACTTGGCCTTACTTAAGCATGAAGTTTTTCGAAAATTTTATTAAGATATGATAAAAAGAAATGATAAAAATGATTTGCCATTAAACATGCACCTACTAGGGGACCAACCTCTTTGGAAAGGCTGGCCAGGAGTCCAGGAGCACCTTATTTCCCGCGGTCTCGTAAATTTTACTTTCCGTTACTCTTCACTTTCAGGTTTTCCGGCGGATTTCATTTTGCCGTATCTTCGAAACTAGGCCGCTTTGACCCAGGCTAGTATGAAAATTTCGCTCGAAACAACTGAGAAAGGTCCCCGAGTTCAAGCTAGACAAAAAAATTTTTTTTGTAATAAATGGACATTATTGCCCAATTTCCCCTATCAAACATTTTTCCGTCCTTATAATATCAGTATTGTACCCTCCGACCACTTTCAATTATCGAAAGCGCCGTGAAGGCAGTTTTTGCCAAACTATGGCCAAAAAACCCCTTACTCCCCTACAAAACCGACATTTTTGTATCAAAGCAATAGGTCTTGGCCCGTTATGTCCCAAACCACTCTAACCCAAAATTGGCCGATTTTGTCCTACTTCGGCAACTTTTGCCCTGAAAACTTTTTTAATATTTGAATAAAATACTTCGAAGTACGAAAATACTCGATACGAAAATACATGCAGTACGAAATACTCGTGAGTATGAAAGTATGAAATACAAGTATGAAAGCACTTGCAAGTATGAAATACGAGTGCATATTAATATTAGGGTAAATTCTTCATTACATGTATAGTTCACAAAAATACTCGCACCTAATATTTTTGAATTTCGTTCTAGGTACTGGCTGTTCCAAAAAACACCTGTTCCAGTATATACACTTCATATCTACTAACTATAGCAATACATACAAATAACAAACAGATATCAAAATCAAAAACTAACAAATCCTCCATTCAGCAAAAATCCATCCATTCAACAAAAATCCTCAACTGAAAACGCATAGTATAAATCAATTACATAGCATGCGAAATAATTTTCGTCATCAATAAATTTGTAGCACCCAGTCAGCCGGGCAGTGCACGATAAACAATCTGCGTACAGGTAGCGAAAGACTCGCTACAGCAGACCAACGAATGGTAAAAAAAACTCTAGCGCACCTGAACCGCTAGAAACACTAATGTTCGAAGAACAGTAGAAGAATCGTGCAGGTTTTGAGTGCATATTCCACCACATGTGCTGCTTATAACGGCCAAACTGTTTCAAATGCCACGTTTTACTTTGGTCTCAAGAATGCATTATAGCTCATATGGTGGAAGGTTTCAGATATTACCACTGGCATGAATTTCAACGTTTATGAGAGCAAAACACGGGTTAATTATATTCGTTATCAGTTGCTTATTTCACATAATTTTGAAAGCAGCATCTCATATAACATCAATGAAGAAAATGCTCAGTGCCTGCAGCACTGTAACTGAAGTTGGTGTTTGGGGCTGCGATCCGAAAAATTTGCAGAACTTTGGGAATTGAAACATCGGTTATTTATTTTCATTGGTATGAATACTAACTGTTAGCATTTTTTGATACAAAAATAGCACAACCGACTCGTGCTTGCAACCTTTTGCCAGTATCAAAGACAATAATATATCACATCTGCTTCAAGGTTGTTATATTACATTCGAAGTTACAGGAGCATAAAGAATTTTAGGGTTACCTGCAGCGAGTTTTTCAAATAATCTAAAGCTTAATATTTGCTATTTATTGTCACTACAATATCATTACCATTTGAAAATTCTACGATAAAACCGCTTAATAAAGATATTGCAATTAAACACAAAACCAACAATAGCTGGCAGCCCTATCATGGCTTTTCAACCAAATTTGGCCTGAATAATGTTTATGATAGGTTTCATTAATTGTATGAAATGAGTATTGATTCCATGACTGCACTGGAAGTTATAGGGCAAAACGTTTTATTTTCCTGAGTGAATTTTCAAAACCAAAGACACAAAAATTACCATAGCTGTCCAATCCATTACCAATCTAACTTTTCAACCAAATATCCACCAAACAGAGTTTAGAGTAAGGTTCAGCTACTGTGTCAATTTCTTGAAAATCTGGTAACGAATTCACATTTCATAGGGCGAAAAGCAAGTTTTTTTTCTTTGTAATTTTTCAAGATGGTACCACTGGCACAGAGTTGCCCACAATTCAAAATCGCTTCTTTCAGATCTGGTGCTACTTAAGTCCAATGCATTCTGTAAATTTCAGCTGTATGTGATTATTGGTTCGTGAGTTCCCGTGAACAGAAGTTTTTGATGCTAAAAATATAGGTTAACTGGGAGAGGGTTACCGTTCTTGTCCGACATGAAATTTTCAAAGTTTTACTTTGAACGTGTAGATAAAGCATAAGATTTGTATACAGATTGGTTTTATTGTAAGAAACGGACATTTTTTTGAATATTCGATGGTTTGAATGTTTTCACTTCCAATTTTTATTTTTTCAAATTTAAGACACCAAAATTATCATAGCTGGCAGCTCCAACCGAATTTTTCAACCAAATTTCTATCAAACGTGGTTTAAAGTAAGGTCCAACTACTGTGTGAATTTCGTCAAAATCGAATGATTCAATCAGAATTTATAGGGCTACAAGCAGTTATCTTTTTTAGTGATTTTTCAAGATGGCACCACTGGCACAGAATCACCTGCATTTCAAAAGCACTCCTATCAGACCTGGTCCTATTTAAGACCAATACATCCTGCAAATTTCAATTGATTCTGCTAATCGGATCGTGAAAAATATAGGTAAATTGGGCAAGGGTTACCAGGCGTGCCCGTTATACCATATTTAATTTTATTTTTTGTCTATATAAACAAAGCACAAGATTTACATATGAGTGGCTTTTTTTTGAATGAGCGGCATTTTTTCAAGAGAAACGATGATTTGGAAGTTTTCACTTTCAACGCCTGCCCTAGCTACAGGGTTGCCAGCACGCTGATTAAAAGCTTCACAAATCTACAAATAAGTAATGCAAATATGTCCTGAAAATTTCATAATGATTGAATAGCTCTGTCAAAAGTAATCGCAATTTAAAAATTTTCAAATTATCTCTTTTTAGGCACCCAGCGCACACATGGGGTTAAAAAATTCCAAAACATTATCCGATTCACATGTGAAACACGTTTCAAATTTATTTCGTCAACTTTATTTTTGCGAAAATTATTTGTGTACGAAATAATAGGTATATTAAAAATATCACTTAAATGGCCGCCCGCGCAAAAAGGTTAACAATAACTGACATTTAGTGAGACCTGGACCTATTCTGCATATACACCAATGTATCCTGAAAGTTTCAACTCAATCGGATGGCGCGTTCCCGAGATTATCTCACTGAAATTTTTTGATGATGATATATATATATATATATATATATATATATATATATATATATATATATATATATATATATATATATATATATATATATATATATATATATATATATATATATATATATATATATATATATATATATATATATATATATATATATATATATATATATATATGGAAATATGAATTTTTGGCCGAATCGATTTTAATACTAATGTTCTTCGAAAAACTAGCATCACGAAAACCTTACATATTAAATAGCAATAGCATGGCAAGCTTACATCATATAAAATCCAACCGCTAGCCCATTGCAAACGTATAACAACATACCTTAATATCTGTTTCATTATGCTTAATGCTGTTGACATTGCTGTTGCTGTTTGTCGTTGTTCGTCGATGCTGTGGTCCGCTTTGCTATATTGCTAGTCCAATGGCATGCCAGATAAATAGCATGTTATCGGACCAAACAACAGCAGGCTGCTATTGCTGTTTGAAAATAGCAGTTGAAAACTAGCAGTCTGCTATTTTGCAACCCATCACTATTAGCTAACACGGTTGATGGCGTACAGGTTACATGCGCATGCTTCTATAATGGAAGTGGTTGTAATAGTATAAAATTAAAGTCTCGCTGTGTCAAACGTCAAAAGTCAACAGAACAGTTTTCGATTTGCTGTAGTGAGAACGTTTAAAGAACTTTGAAAATGGTAAGAAGTGCTAATAAGTCTGATTGCTGGGTTCACTAATCATTTTTGTTTCTTTCAGAAAGCCGTCGTACTTTTGGAGAGCGTTTGCGAATACGTTCCGGAGAAACATGTCGCGTTAGCTAGTTTGGAAATAGGAGAAAAATATAAAATTAAATGCTTTCGATTGATGACGACACAATATGGGCCGCGTATAACCGTTCATCTCGCAAACGGTACCTACTGTTTCCTTCCATGAAGATTCTCCGAAAAGATAAAGAAACAGCGTCAGATTGAGGAGTTAAATGAGATCTAGAACTACCATCTCATATTCGAGGGCAAAGATCACACAAGGGGTGGATATTTCAATGTAAAATTTGTTCAGGATAATGACGATAAATTTGAATAGAGTTTTTTTTTTTTATCGTACAGCGTTGTTTTTTATTTCCAATTCACTTTTTCCATACCATAATAGTTTGAAGAAAAATAAAACGGGGTTCAGTTGTAATTTAATATTTTATTAGCATCTCGTTTATACAATTTCAAAAGTTTACATTTCTCAGTCGGTAATAAAAACACATTAATGTGTGAACTCTGTTGGTTGCTTTTCTAACATAATGACATTCACATGTATCCGGTCCTGATTTCGCATCGTCTCTTGACCAGGGGCATGAGTCATAGTGCATTCCATGAATTGACAACGTTCGAGTTTTGGTGGAGTATATTTCAGTATATATTCAGTATATATCAGTCAGTAGCTGCTCCCGATAATCGTCCAGTAGAAAATCCTTGTAATTTTCAAAAAAAATCCTGAAACTCTTGAATTTCCTCAATACTAGACATCTTATTCCGCTGATCACCGACTGCAAAGTGTGTCCCTATACCTTATTTATGCTGACTTTGTGCTAGAATGTTTGCGTGTGTGCGTGTATGTATGTGTACAAAGATTTCACTCAGTTGTGAAATTATATGTTTAATCTCATTTTATAAAAAACGCATACTATCGGTTTATATTAGATCTTTAATATCAATCCACGAATTGTGAAATGATGGAAACCCTAGCAATTTAACAAAAACTTTATTTTTACGTCGTTTCAAAATTTTCTCGACAAGGTACACATCAGGTTGTTTGGTCAACGTTAGTTCTGGTTCGTAAAAAGCACCTTGTATTATATTTCCTTGATAATCTTGAAGTGTATAAGTACGCGGTTGTGTTTTCTTTACTTCGGCAATTGTAAAAATTTCTGTTGACCAGTTTGGTGTGTAGCCTTTCTCAAAAACATGTTTGTGCCTGCTTATTCGCACTGGATCACCGATTTTGAATTTCAGCTTGGAAGTAACTTTGTCCTTAGAATACACTGTTGAGAGTAAATATACTTCTTTTGACGTGTTAACATCTTTTGGACCCATTTTGATTACCCTATGCTCATAGGCGGGCCGTGGCCGAAAATCTGGCAGGGGCCAGGGACTGAAAGGTTCAAGACATGCGATGATTTTGTTTTTGATTGTACACGTACTGTTCATACAATTTACATAATTTACTAATACATTATATATTTATTTGTTGATTTATTCTTTGTTAATTGCTAATGCATTATCAAATAAACTTTTTGTCTGTGAATACGTATGAGCTACTAACACATGCATTTAATGTAAATGGTAGGTATGAACAGCACATGAATTATCGATGAGCGCTAAGAAAGAAAGCTTGTATGAATTATACGGGAATAGAATGGCAATAATTAAAAATTTCAGAATATTTTTTCGTTTAGAAGCTAAATATATTTCAACTTATACTTGAAGAAAAGGATAGCTAAGTTTCAAAATATCTGTGAAGAAATTGGAATAAATTAAGCTTAGAAGGAAGAAATTGATCTCTTGCTTTAAACATTTGTTACCTAGAAAACCAAGAAAAAGCGAAAATAATTTGGGAAGATGAAAAGTGCTGTAACTTACTCTTTTCGAGCTATTTGGTTTGCAGGAATATCTTTGTAGCCCTAACTGCGTGTCCGAGGCTAGATAAAACATCAAAACCTTTGAAACTAGTGCTTTTTACTGTTTTCCGTTTTCGCGATCCTCTGGTAAATGTGAGATCCAGACAGTTCTTTTCTGCGAATGATTTATTTTTTCCCCAAACTACATACAAATCTTCTCGCTCACTTAGTAGTGTTTTAACTGTTCCATTCATAAGATTTATCCCATCACCAAGAGTTGCATTTTTAGTTTGGAAATATGTGCTTAACATGTTCGTTATAAAAAGAGCATAGTGAAAGATGAAAAGATTTACTACAAATTTAAGATTACTGATTGAATGAAAGATCCCCAATGAATAAACTGAGTCGTTGTATTTTCCCTCATTCATTTCTTTTTCTAAAACCTCTTTCTTAGTCCCATAGCTATCAATCACATATTTGCAATTGTGAAATCTCATTGACTAACGAGTCGAGCTTAAACTTCTCACTCCACGCCTTGAATTTAGACCAACTGCCTCTTCAAGCTGCTTCAACAATTTGTGTTGTGATGGCTTCGAAAAGTGTAGGTAAAGGGATTCGATGGCATTGAAGAAGGATATACACGTTTCGATTGTGAAAAATATGTCCATCACAACAAGGATAATTTTATGAGCTTGACAGTGTACAAATGTGGCTGCAGGGTGTTTTATCTTAATTTAGGTTTGTAAACCACCTTTTTGTCCTAACATGACACTAGCACCATCAACAGGCAATTAGCTAAGTCCGTAGCAGTCTAACAGGCTCAAAATTATATCGGCTAAATACGAGGCACTTGTAGCTCCTGAAATGTCTAGCAAATCTGACAACCACGGAGAGCTGTTCCTTTTTGTGGACCCTTGCTTCGTCTGCCATAATGTCATGTCCTCTCGAATGATTTCAGCAATTGTTTTTATTAATTCATTTCGTGTTTTGCCAATACAGTAGTTCGCAACCTCGCTTTTAAAATGTTTTTCAAAAGTTAAATAATTCTTCGCGAATAATTCACAAAATTCAATGCACAGTTATCACTGGGACCACTTTCATCATGTCCTCTGAAAGCAAGTCCTTGGCGACTGAGGCACGTGGTAGGGTCGATAACCTTTTCCAAAAACTTTCGGTTCATCTTGACAATATTCCAAGACTATTCAAGCACCTTATCACTTACTGTCTTCCAAGCACTTTTAGAGTTTTATTATTGTAGAGTTTTTATTATTGTATGCAATTCTATGGAAAATTTCGCATTGTGATAACTTCACACCGAGTCATCAGATCATCACGAAATTTACAAGACGCATCAAGGGGTATAATAAATAAGTTTCTCTCGTTTTGAAATGTCTGAGCAACCTTGTAGCAACCATAAGTACGTAAACTCAAATCTTGCAAACCATTGACTCTCTGGTATTTTTATCGGTATTTAGAATAAAATGCAAATGATAGATGTATTTGATACTATATTTATACAGTCAAATCTAAACTTCTAAAATTCCCAAAAGCAAAAAATCGTAGCCCTTCACCAAATTATTTATATTTTTATCTCGCGATCGGATAAAATATCACTGGATATATATCTTGAGTAAATAAAGGTCTAACAAAAGTTTAATGAAAATGAGAGGAACCATGTGGCGGTCGTGTCACCATGAAAAAACGCTCGATGAAATTGAAGTGCAATGCCTTTTACCTTCCAATGCAGTTATCAAATTATAATCAAATTCACACACATTTAGCGTGAGTGTAAACCAAGTAAGTCAGAGTTTTGGTTATAATGTTGGATCCGCGATGCCAGCATCAACATTTCTGTCCTGGAAATCGGTACTATTAAATTTTCAAATAATATTGATTTTGTAGTGAAAATAAGCCGAAAATATTTCAATTTCAAAAAATTTTACATACTCGCGGAGAGTAACTCTAAACACCCTTTTTTCGTATAACTTCCAATGCTTTCAATGAATCAAAAGTTATATTGTAAGTTATTTTAACGGGATGCAAAATCGGTATAGTCTTTGTTGTGGTGATGTCAAAAGGTTGGTGGTGTTGTCAGCAGCAATATTGAACTTTCCCTGCTATTCAGTATGGACTTTTTTAATCAAGCCACTTTATCATACGCAAAAGTCAAAGAAAAATGCTCTCAAATATGGAATGAGACTGTGTTTGTTTTGCTTAATGTTAGGTATGAATGTGCTTATTGTATATGATTCCATCAAGAAAGAGTAATCGCAGCGAAAATTCCTCGTAATAAACAACATTGTTTTGAATAGATAGCATAAAAGTGGCAGAGATGCCATTTTTATTCTCAAAAGACTTCGAAAATTGTATTCTACGATAATTAATCTTAATGCCTAACATTTTAAACTCAGATTATGTTTAATGAAAAAACATAATTGCATAAAACGCCAGTTTACAAAAGTGTTCTTATCTAAATACCTGTATATTGCCTAGTAGGAATGAACAGATAATTTTAATAAAAAAAGGATAATTGGCGAGGCGCTTTTCGTCTTTTTCTTGACGCATAACTTGTCGAAATTAAATATTGCCGTCCATTTCTTGAGATAAGTCCCATAGCATCGTAATTAATATTAATTAATTAGTCTCTATGTTATAAGTAGTGGGCTTGCTTTGGTATAGGCTTACACTACTGCACTATACAGCTCTTGCAGTAACAACAAAAACCAAAGAGGCGAAAACTTAAGTATTTATTGTTAGAAATATGTATTTTCCTGGGAGGGGCCAACCTAGGGTCTGGGGGGGTCCCGGCCCCCCCTGGCCCCCCCTGGCCCCCCCCTACGGCGCGCCTATGCCTATGCTTCGTATTGTTGTATTTCTCGACTAATTTATGTAACAAACTTATCCAGTTACAGTTGCCATTTAAGCTAAACTCCTTCCACATGATACTTTTGAGAGTTCTATTAAATCTTTCTACAATTGCTGCTTTTAACGAGCTGAACGTTGAATAATGGTTGATTTCATATTTTTTCATTAACTGTTGAAATGTCTTGTTAAAGAATTCTTTTCAATCATCAGTTTGTAGATTTCTAGGTACACGCCCTTGCCTTAGAATCGTTTCCATTGCCTTTGCCACAGCTCCGGCGCTTTTTTTTCTCACAGGCATTGTCCAGGCATACTTGGAAAAAGTGTCGATTATTGTGAGAAGAAACTTGTAGCCACGGTTTTCAGATGAGTATGCACTCATATCAACTAAATCCGCCTGCCACAAATCATCAATACCTCGTACAACTGTACGGCACCGTTTAAAGTTTATTCGTACTTTTCTGTGCAGTTCATCGACAATTTGTCTCTTACTCATCTTAGCCCATGTATGAATATAGGTCTGTGTACTAATTTGATACTAGACTTTGTGAAAAAATAAAGGGAATGACACAATTCAGGCACCCGTTTACAATGATGGTTGCAGGTCCATCTGGTTGCGGGAAGACGACATTTATAGAAAATCTTCTCGGAAATGAATCATTTATACAGCCTCAAATTAAGAAAATTATTTGGTGTAACGATGAGCATAATGCTCTTCCATCAAAAGCACGATTTGAAAATGTAGAATACTTAGACACTATACCAGAAGAATTTACAAATTGTCTAAATGAACCAGTGTTAATTGTGCTTGACGAAATTATGCTAAATGCATTTTCAAGACAAGTATGTGAGCTATTTACTAAAGGATCACATCATCGAAACTTCTCAGTGGTTTTGGTTACTCAAAATGTGTTCCACCAAGGCAAGTTTTGTCGCGACATATCTCTCAATTGTAAGTATTTAGTTTGTTTCAAAAATCCACGACACAAAAGTCAATTTCAACATCTAGCTAAACAAATTTACCCCGAGAATAGCTCGGAATTGATGAAAATATATAAAGATGTAACACATGCTCCTCATAATTATCTATTAGTTGACCTCACCCAAGGTATAAACGACGCATTACGCTTTCGAACGGATATATTTAATAAAAACTCTAGCGCACCTGAACCGCTAGAAAACTAATTTTCGAAGAAATTGTCTTTGAGTGACAAAAAAGTGTGGAAAGCCGTAATACACTGTTTTTTAGAATCATATCAACCATTCCTTATCCAAATCAACAAAACTCAACTATAACACATATGATGAAAATGTTCAGTGCTGCCAACACTTTCCGAACGTAGCAGCAAGAAGTTTACCATAACAATCTCATACTCAAATCAACGTATCCTTTGTATTTCGTTCTCTTCGCAGGATTTCATCGAAGGTTTCAGCGGTTAAACGTTGTTTGAGGCTGCCATCCGAAAAATGTTCAAAACTCGAAAAATTTAAAAAAGAATTCCTTAGTTTTATTGCAAATGCTTTGCATATGAGAACGTTGTTTGAAGCATCTGTTGGTGCAATATTTACGGAAATGGCTAATGCTGGTTAGCCTGTATCAACAGCAAAGCATAATACATACCAATTCTGCTTCACGTTAAGCTAAACCCAACCAGTAAATTTCGTTTCGATTGAATCACTGCGCTGGAAGTTATACGGGTGAAAAGAATTTTAGGGTTACTATCCTCAAAACTTATCAAATTTTTAAAGCGTTAATATTTGTTGTTAATTTTCATTGCAGGATCATTTCCATTTGGAAATCTAATGACATAATCGCTCAGTAAAGAAATCAAACAAAATTACAAAAATGGTCATAGCTGGCAGCCCTTTCATGATTTTGGTACGAAATTTCTATGACATTTGGCTCACAATAAAGTCCATTTACTGCGTGAACTTCGTTCTTATTTTTACACTGGACCGGAAGTTATAGGGAAAAAAGCTTTATTTTGCTGAGCAAATTTGCAAGATTTAGGAGACAAAAATCACCATAGCTGGCAACTCTATTCTAATTTTTCAGCCATTTTTTCACCAAATATTACATAAAGTAAGATCCAAGTATTGGATGAATCTTGTCAAAATCTGATGGCTGAATCGGAAGTTATAGGCCAAAAACCGGTTTTTTTTCTGGGTGATTATTCAAGATGGCACCACTGGCACAGGGTTGTCCGTATTTCAAAATCACTTCTATCAGACCTGATCCTAGCTAATACCAACATGACCTGCAAATTTCACTATGATCGGGTAATCCGGTCGTCAGTTCTCGTGAACAGAACTTTCGAGTGCTGAAAATAGAGGTAATTTGGTGATGGGTTGCTGTTCTTGTGCAAATCGGAATTTTAAAAATTTTAATTTGTCATTATGGACAAAGGTTAAAATTTATCAGTGATCTGATTTTTTTGTCAAAAATCAAAAATTTTTCTGGAAGGTCAATGATTTGAAGGTTTTTTATTCAGGAGCCTGCCGTACCTACAGGGTTACCCGCACTATCTTAAAAATCCACATGTGCAAAATCTTAGTCAACATTAATACGCTCTGCAAATTTCACGATGATCCATTGTTTTTCTTAGAAGTAATGACAAATCAAAATTTGAAAAAAAATCCTTGTCTACTTTTAGGCACCCTGCACCCACACACGGCTCACAATTTCCAATTTTTTATCATAAACGAGCTTAGAACATAATGAGTTTTCATTCCCAATACTTTTCTTTAACAAAACTTTACACTGCTTGGAAATATAGGAGTACCTCAAAATTCACTAAAACGCTCGCCGCCGCCAAAAGGTTTAGAATATCTGAATTTCGTGAAGTCGTGGACCTACCTACTATATACATCTACGTTCTCCGAAAATTTCAGCTCAATCGAATCGGCCACTCCAGAGATTATCTCCCTTAATCATTTTGCTGATATATATATATATATATATATATATATATATATATATATATATATATATATATATATATATATATATATATATATATATATATATATATATATATATATATATATATATATATATATATATATATATATATATAAAGAAATATGAATTTTCGGCGAAACGAGTTTAATACTATTGTTCTTCGAACATTAGTAAAAATACATAACGTGGTATTGCTCTCTTGAAAGTTTAAAAAGGAACGATGGTGTCACCCATGAAACGATTAACGGTGAACCGACATATGTTGTACGTGCTTAAAAATGCCCGCCCATGTTTAAGAAAAGCTATTCTTAAAAATGTTGAGCCAGAAGTAATAAAGACACTTTGTGAAATTGCTGTTAATACCCTTAAAGGAAATCATCGACCACATGGTAAGGCACTTAGACGTCTCTGTAGATATAAAAAGAGTATACGTAAATTAGTTGAGGCTAAACGATCTGTTCCACGCCAGCGTAAAGTCTTAATTCAGCAAGGAGGGTTTCTGCCCATTTTACTTGGAAGTGTTCTCTCAGGAGTGATTGGCTCACTAATTGAGAAATATGTATAGAAACAATGTCTTGAATAAAATGCTTCTACTGTCTCCGGAAGTATATGATAATTCAAAAGAGACAATTGAAAATTCAGAAAGTCAGGCAATGTTTGACATAGCTATAAGTAAAGTATTGAAAAGCAAAAATCTTGGTGATAATGACAAATGGTATCAGTACAGAAATGAGCTAGTAAAATTTTTAAATGTAAGACGCAGAAGACAGACAGTTCCAGAAAAGCTATCTAAAAATCGCTTGACAATTGATCAGGTGGAAATGCGACAGAATAAAAGTTTACGTGATAGCAACTCTCAAACGAAATTCATCTTTAAAGGTGATAAACCAACTCAAACTTCACCCGTAGTAGTGGAAGAAATATTTGAATCAGCAAGAGAGATAACTCCGCCACGACAGGAGCTAAGCTCCAAAGTTAAGCGGCGACTATCAGCAAGTGGTGTGGGTAAAAGTCTCAAACCACCTGCTAAAGTTCGAAAAACCAGCAATAAAAAACCCACTAAAGAATATAGGGTAGTAACAAGTGCCGACGGTATGACACAATACACTGTACCAATGGATATAAGCATGGATGAAATGTCTGACGCTATCCGAGGACTAGAAAGTATGGATGATGAAAATGTCAGTACTATAGAAACAGATGAAAATGAGCAGGAAAATATGTTCTTGAAATCACCTAAGCAATCATCTATATTAAGACCCTCACATCTAAATCCTAACCAATACGAGCTCGACTTTCCAGTGAGAAAAAAGATCATTCGTCAAAGTGAACGTTTGAAGGAGAAAAAGGAACGTTCATCAAGTGTACCCGACTTCTTTTGGGAAAGAATTTAAATATGCCTGTAACAATAACAGATGATGAATTCTACGTGTCTTTTGAGTAACAGTTCGTTGGGTATTTACCCTGAAAACACACTATCATCTTTCGAAAATAAACTGCCAACGTCCTGCAAGCTTGAAAGTGGTTGGCGTGTTGGAATAACAGAGATAATGTTGCCAAAGCGGGGAAGAGAAAAATCTGTGTCAACCAGTAGTGTTTTTAAACGTTCCATAGGCAGTACCGAAGAAAAAATGTGTATGATGAAAAGAAGTCGACGTTCAACTGCCGGTGAATCCAGCAAGTCTGAAGTAACAGAAATAGTTGTAAAATCATGTCTTTGAAAAAAATCTTGTTCTCTTAAGATGGAGTGATGCTACTTTACGCAAACTTTGCTATGAAAAAAACGATATCAATTTTTCAACATTCCTATCGTCATTTTTCTTGGTTATTAAACCTGACTTCTATAACTACTATTTGACAACAATCAAGACACTGATTTTCGAACATATCGAAAAAGATCGATAGAAGATAGAAGATTTCTGCTTACATGTTTACCAAGGCAAGAAAATCGCCGAAAAAGTTTATTTAAAATCAAGCAAAAAGTTTAACTTGCTTCAGGACTTTATTGATTATATAATTGGGCAGATTCCGAGGTCGAAAAGAAATCATGTAGAGCTATTAAGAATGATTGACGAATACATATATCCTGCACATAGTTTAAGATGAGAGTGGGAAAGAAAAGCGGGGATCAAGCCTACATCGCATACGTTTCATCTAAAAGACTATGGTGTGGAAATAAATGTGGAACTTCCAATACCTTCGCCGATTAACATAACGGATTTTGTGTCACTTTTGCTGAGCGAAATAGAGTTTTCAGATGAAGATTTAAAAAAGAGAGCTGAAGTTTCCCGTAGAACAGTGTACCAGGTACGAAAACAATTATTTTACCGAATTGGTCAATCAATTCGTCAATCCATAAGTGCTGCGGCTAAAGAATCCGGAATCCGGATATTACCTGATGAATGGGAAAAAACTGAATCAGATACAATACTAAACATTCCATACAAAAGGAGTGATGGAACAACGGGTACAACACCAGTACCAATTGAAGTGTCTAAAACTGAAAATATTGCTGGCCTATTCCTATAGTGATAGATAGTGTTTTCAGATTCAAGCATGTAGAGTACTTTTATCGAAAGCATTTCTAGTAAAGTCACAGATCAGCAAGGTGAGGCAATAGACTTTGAACCAAGTTTTACTCCCACATGTATAATGCTTCACTTCAAACGACGATAAGGAAAAACTATAAATATTCATACAATCCATATGCTGCTATAGTATTGACGTAGAGTTTAACAACCTCTTTACTAATGAGATGAATACTCGCTACACACAGTATTACTTGATTCAAAGTGGGGGTAAGTTGTCTGATATAGGGGACTTGTATCGTTCACCACTAGTGTATCAGCGTGGAAGAGGAATAGGTAGTTTTTTTTAGCGGTTTTATACGCCATCTACAACCATTATTTACATCCGGTGCGAAGGCCATAGGGAAACAAGTTGTCAGCACAGGAAGGTCAATCTTTCAAGAAGTTGAGAGTAAACCTATCAAACAGATTTTGCGCGATCAAGGTAAATCTGCTGTGCAAGAGTTAGCACAAAAAGGTATAAATAGAATATTTGATAAAATGACAGGTGCAGGGAAGCGCATGGCTATAAAAAGGGCCAGTCCTTTTAAAAATGTTCAGATAAAACCATCGACTAAACGTAAACGTCGTACAAAAGCGAAAAAGTCATCGCTGGTTAGAAACAAGAAAAGTATAAAGAGAAGTCGAAACTTGAAAACACGTGTGTTGGACATATTCGATAGATAAGAACTATGGCGTTTCATCGGGAGTGTATGAAGTCTGAATTGGATATTTTTGCTTTGCCGCTGATTCAGACAAATATTTTGAAAACAGAGAAAGTTGCTTATAAACCTATAGCATCACTAGATAACTCAGCTGTTCTAGAATTTGTTTCCCCTGGACATGGGGACACGTATCGTGACTTATCTAGCATATACTTACGACTTTAAGTGCAACTGGTTAAAATAAAAAGCGGAAAATAAGAATACTTCACCGGGACGGAAAAAATAAAAAAATTCGATGATACAGAAGTTTCAGCTGATCCTATAGGTGTGGTTAACAATCTAATGCATTCATTATTTAGACAGTGCACAGTACAGTTGAATGAAAAAAAAACATAGCTCAAACAGATAGCAACTACCATTACCGTGCCTACATTGAAAATCTGCTTAATTATGGTAAAGATGCAACGTCAACTCATCTGGAATCTGTCGGGTGGTATCTGAATCAAAATGAAATGGAGTTGATTGAGAGTCTAAAACCTGGTGGAGGCCCTGTTGCGGAGAATGTAGGGTACCTCAAAAGATCTGAATTACTTGCGAAAAGTCATGTGGTGGAGTTAATGGGTACAATACATAGTGATATGCAGTGGCGTGCATAAACAATTTGCACCGGGTAGGCAGTCACATACTCTTAGAAGTAAACATAACAGTCAAACGAAAAATTAGAATTTAATTCAAAATATTTTTTATTGAAAATATTTTTTTAAATTTTAAATATTTGTATTTATGTTATTCTTAGTCTAACTTAAAGTTAAATTAACACAGAAAATTTCACTATTTTTGCCTACTGCTTCTTTTGGTGTTATTTTTTTTATATTTTTCCGGCCCAGCGTTTATTTATTACGCACTAATGGTATTACTTAGCCTGTACCGCAGCTACACCGATTTTCCATGTATTTTATTTTCTTGCCCGATATTTACATTTCGAGGATAATCTGCTGTCTGCTTCAGTGTCTATCAGTCTTTGAGAAATCTACATATTCAGTGTCATTCCACATATTTTTTGTGCTGGCGAATATAATACACGGTAAACAAAAAAAACGGTTAGTGTGTTTGCAGGCATTCAGTCAAGTAAATTAATCATCATACTTGTGATTAAACTGATGAATAGCATTCCCTTTTGTTAGTTAAATCTAACTCTGGCGTCATTTGGCCTGCTGAGACAATTCGATATTTGTCTCCGAATGAAAGGATTAAGAGCCTAAACTCCATCAACTTTGATGCGCATACGCTTTCACACAAACGACACACTGATGCTGAAAACTCTGAGTTTTAGTACACTTCATTTATTTGTTGATTTAATTTTCTCAATGTATAATAACTTTTATTATATTATAACCGTTGTCACGCAGTGCAAATACGCTCTACTCAAGAACTAATGAGACAGCAATGTTGCTCAAAACTTAAAAGGTATGGCTGTCATTTTAAAAAATTGGCAAACATTGCCCAAATTTTGGTACTTAAAGTAGAATTTTCCTATCGAAATTCTAAATCTCGAGAAAAAATGAGCGACTTTTTTATTTATAATCAAGGAAACTATAATTTTTAAAATTTCCTATCTGAGACTATGTACAAAAATAATACTAACACTTGACTAATATACAAAGCTAACACTTACATTTTATATCAAAAATAGATTTATATTATACAAGTATTTCTGCTGGCAACTCCCTCGCATAATGAAAACTTTGCCTGTGCAGTGTGGCTGTTCACTTGTCAGCACCGTCGTGCACTTGTGCTGCATAGCTGCAAATTACTTCCCCTTGCACAGCGAGCGTTGATGTCATGCAGCGATGGTATCATTTCTCCTGAAATTCATGAAGGCAGGCATGCCTTTGGCTCATATAAAATAGTACTACATCTTACACATACTGTTGTAGCTGAGAGCAGTTGGGCGTAGTGTATCGATACGAAATTCATGTGAAGGTGTGCGTAAGGTAAAGGCAGTGAGGCTGCATGCCTTCCAACGCTCATATTTGGGTATTTTTTGTTCTTATTTTGCTGGACTATGCTAGCGAAATCGAAAATGAGGAAATACGAGCATGAAATATAGGTAGTTGCCAGGTACACGTAATTATTTTCAATTCATTTTTCAATTTTGAACCAAAATTTTAGAATTGGATTGTAAATAGATATATTAGTTAAATAAATATATCGAAACAGAAAAGCAAAACAGCAAGGTAGGCAGTGCTTTTGTGCCTATATGAAGTGCACGCCCCTGGTGATATGCTCAATCAGGATAAGTTACTAATAAATGGAGTCAATTTACTTCTGACTCTCTCATTAGAAAAACCAGAATTCTATCTGTATTCAAAAGAAGATGACTTTAACCCCCATATTGAGATCATCGAGGCTACAATGTACATGAATCATGTTACAGTCAATCCGGAGATATTGTTAGCCCATAAAAGTGTACTTCAACGTTCGAAGAATGTCTTATATCCATACAAACGCGTCGAGGTGAAGACATATACACTTCCAGCAAACACTTTTACTTTATCTCTGGATAGTGTAGTAATCGGCCAGCTGCCAAATTTGCTAGGTTTCGGCATGGTTGACAATGATGCCTACAATGGGAAACGTTCAAAGAATCCATACAACTTTAAGCACAATAATATAACCAACTTCAATTTATCAGTTAATGGAGTTTAAGTGCCGAACCAACCACTAGAATTTGACTATTCAAAGGAAAAGCCGCAAAGCACTAGAGGACATCTCACACTCTTCAAGGCTACCGGTATCAACTACTTCGATAAAGGTCATCAGATATCAAAACAATTCTTCGATAACGGCTGCTTCTTACTGGCATTTGACTTAACAGCGGATTCATCCTAAGATTCAACTTGTGCTAACTTGTTAAATCAGGGTGTGGTGAGAATTGAAGGACGATTCAAAGAAGCTGTAAACCTGTATTGTATATACAGAGTATGATGGGAGTGTTGAAATTGATAAAAATCGAAATGTGCATACAAATTTCTAGAAGTATATATATATAAGTGATCAACACACCATTTTCTCATAGTGTTAGAGCGAGTACCTGACAGTTATCATGGCGTCTTGCTTAGTGAACGTTGAATACTTCTCGGAAGGCAACTTAGCCTTCTTTAAAAAAGTATTATTCGCCGGATTCACATCACAAAATAAAATTTATTCGAAAGAAATAACGTATAAGTACCCGACATCTTCAATTATAGCAAAGGATCAAATAGGAGGATTCGGAAATCTGGAACTTAAACGCTTGGATGAAGATCTTATTAAAACCCTGGCAAAATTTTCAACCGTCTTCGTTAACGACGAGTCAACAAAAATATTTCTACAAAGCTACGTAACATCTCAAACCAGAGTCGTGAGCCTTGAAACAATAATCACTCTAGAATAGACATGAATACAATCGAGCTTGTTAATGCGCTAAGGAAGAATGCCGCAACCAAAAAGTTTTTCAAAGGTGTGTTCCCCTGCGATCATCTACCTCATAAACTAAAGAAGCCGGCATGTGTTATAGCAAATACAGATCCAGCCAGTAGGAGCGGGACTCATTGGATTGCATTTTATTTGCCTAAGAGCGGTCCTATCGAGTATTTCGACTCTTTCGGGAAGCATCAAGACAACAAACACTTTACCACTTTCCTTCAACGTCATGGTAAAGTATTTACAAATAACAAACAGCGACTGCAAAGTGCATTTTCAACAACATGCGGGCATTATTGCTGTGTCTATCTTTATTCCCGCTGTAAAAAAATGAGTTTTAAGAGTTTCCTGAAACGATTCTCCTCTACAAAGTATCATTTCAATGATGTTGAAATAGTTAACTTATATAAGAAGATTTATACAAAGAAATTTTTACAAAAAGGTGGGGAGAATTTTAACCAGTTCTGTAGACGTGAGGTTGATGGTAGATAAAAGCAGCGATATAAAACGACACACATCAGTTTTCAATTCACCTCTCTCGTATTAAAATGGAATCGGTTGTTAAAAGTGTAGTAAAGAAACGAGCCCAAAGTTCAAGCGCGACTACTCTAAAGGGGAGGACTAAGAAAATGAAACCTACAGATATATCGAAAATTGATTTGTCTGCTAATACCGAAGACATTGTGCTGAATTTTCCTAAGATGAAGACGAAGATAAAAACTACACCTAAGTCAGTGTGAAAACACCTAGCTTAGTTATACATACTACCTGGATGGATGTCACAATCGAAAAGTCATACTTGGATTCGACCCGCAGTCGTTTGAAGCAAAAATAACTTTTCATCAGCATGGGCGGTTCCCCGTAGCAGCAGGATACGTTGGATGGTTAGATGTGTACAATCATTTGAATAGATTGAAGGATAAGATTGGTACAGACATCCCTGAAAACCAAATCGGACTTTTGAAGCAGTATCGAATTCCCGTGGAGAAAGGCAGTATTAAAATAAAGTGTCTGGAATTACTACAACTCTTTGAGATGGCTAACTTTTTCAACATTGTTATGTACCATTACAACTTGGCATCGGAGGGTGTTAAGGAATACTATGATCAACACTGTGCCAGATGTAGGGATAAAAACCTAGTGAAGCTAAACAACGAGGATTTTTTCATACCTTCGCGCACATCGTACACACATATTAACTACTCTAGACTTTTTTATGAAATACCTATGTTTTGTAATTGAAACCTTATTTTCGATGTAATGAAATAAAGAAAAAACGTGTATTATCAACAACTTTTCATCTTTTATTTAATATTTTTCATTTATTAACATATGTAAGTATATGTTTACACAATTTTGAGCGGCATATCGCTTAGTTTGCACTTGTTCATGAATTTCACAGTGTGTGTAGAAGTTCCTGAGCTGGTTTAGTTTCGGTAATTGGAGTTGGATCACCTCCGCCGTAGGTAGATACTTTTTGATGAACTTCTCTTTTGCCTCACCTTTTAAGAAGATAGTTGAATTGGCATATTCCGCTAATATACTTGGTAGGTTACTGTAATTAATACCGCCGCTATTCCAATGTAGACCATTTATGTTAATAATGTCAAATTCGTTCTGCCTACATGCCTTCATTGATAACTCCTGATATGGATACGGTGGTGAGAAGTGGTAAACTAACGGTGAAATCGAATCAAACGGTAGAACCGCAACTTCTCTAGCAAAGTGCTGACCGTTGTTCCCGCACACAAACTGGATATCTAAAATAATCTTTGCCATATTTTTGCTTCTAAGGTCGCGGATCAAATGAAAGAAAAATTTAATATGTGTTTATTTATACATTTTATTCAGGAAATTAGTCAATATCGTAATACGTTTTTTAAACTATTTAATTATGCAATTTATCTTGAAAAAAACTTTAGCGCACCTGAACCGCTAGAAACACTAACCGCTGAACCACACTGCGACGCAGCCAGGCGCAGCCAAGCTGTCAGTTGAGTTGACTATATGGGTTTTCCATAGCAGCGAGCACACCAAGTCGCAGCTATGCGCAGCCAGGCGCAGCCAGGCGCAGCTCAGGTCGAAATGGATTCAACTTTTGTCGCAGCGAAGAGTTGCAATCAGCTGTAATTACTTGAGAAACGCGCGGGATTTGAAATGTATGCGAAAATGTAAATAGAGTTGATTTTATATTACTAAATTTTTGAGGAATTCGAAAACAATTTTTATTGGTAATAGCTTAGATAGTTAAAAGTAAAATAAAAAGATAGTTAATAGCAAATTAGAAAGATAATTAATAGCAAATTGAATATAGTAATTTAAAATACTTTATTAGTCTAGTTGGTAGATTACTGACTTCTTGCTTGTGGGATCCCTGATTCGAATCCAAGTTCGGACGAAGGCCCGCGAACCAAGCTTTGAGTTCACCTAGCTCTAATTAGGTACGTGGTTAATATCAGGGGTAAAGTGAGTCGTCGAATTCCACACTCGTATTCACATTGATTGAAAAAATTGTAAAGAATTATTTCAAAATGCAGTCAATTAAAGATGCAGTGTTGGATAACGAGGTGACAATAAAGATGCTGATAGCCCAAGTGAAGGAGCGTCCGATTATTCATGAGAAGGCTACAGGCGGATACAGAGATGTCGCTAACATCAACTGAAAATTCTTCTACATCACTGACACTTAGTCACGTTGCAGTGTAACCAGGCGATTTCGTTGGCTGCGCTTGGTCACTGATAGCTGCGCCTCGCTGCGTCGACTGTAATTCAGGCATAATGTTCGAAGAACAGTAGAAGAATCGTGCAGGTTTTGAGTGCATATTCCACCACATGTGCTGCTTATTACGGCCAAACTGTTTCAAATGCCACGTTTTACTTTCGTCTTAAGAATGCATTATAACTCATATGGTGGAAGGTTTCAGATATTACCACTGGCATGAATTTCAACGTTTATGAGAGCAAAACACGGGTTAATTATATTCGTTATCAGTTGCTTATTTCACATAATTTTGAAAGCAGCATCTCATATAACATCAATGAAGAAAATGCTCAGTGCCTGCAGCACTGTAACTGAAGTTGGTGTTTGGGGCTGCGATCCGAAAAATTTGCAGAACTTTGCGAATTGTAACATCGGTTATTTATTTTCATTGTAAATGTTTCCGGTATGTATACTAACTGTAAGCATTTATTGATACAAAAGTAGCACAACCGACTCGTGCTGGCAACCTTTCGCCAGTATCAAAGCCAAGAATATATCAAATCTGCTTCACGTTGTTTAATTACATTCGAAGTTATAGGAGTATAAAGAAATTTAGGGTTACCTGCAGCGAGTTTTTTCAAATGATCGAAAGCTTAATATTTGCTGTTTATTGTCACTACAATATCATAACCAATTGAAAATTCTACGACAAAACCGCTTAATAAAGATATTGCAATTAAACACAAAACCAACAATAGCTGGCAACTTTATCGTGGCTTTTCAACCAAATTTGGCCTGAATAATGTTTATGACAGGTTTCATTAATTGTACGAAATTCGTATTGATTTCATGACTGCACTGGAAGTTATAGGGCAAAAAGTTTTATTTTCCTGAGCGAATTTTCACAAAAAGACACAAAAACTACCATAGCTGGCAGCACCAATCGAATTTTTAAACCAAATTTTCATCAAACAGAGTTTAGAGTAAGGTTCAGCTACTGTGTCAATTTCATGAAAATCTGGTAACTTATTCACATTTCATAGGGCAAAAAGCAGTTTTTTTTCTTTGTAATTTTTCAAGATGGCACCACTGGCACAGACTTGCCCACAATTCAAAATCGCTTCTATCAAATCTGGTCTTACTTAAGTCCAATGCATTCTGTAAATTTTAGCTGCATCTGATTATTGGTTCGTGAGTTTCCGTGAACAGAAATTTTTGATGCTAAAAATATAGGTTAACTGGGAGAGGGTTACCGTTCTTGTCCGACATGAAATTTCCAAAGTTTTATTTTGAACGTGTAGATAAAACATAAAATTTATATACAGATTGGTTTTATTGTAAGAAACGGACATTTTTTTGAATATTCGATGGTTTGAATGTTTTCACTTCCAAATTTTTTTTTTCAAAATGAAGACACCAAAATTATCATAGCTGGCAGCTCCAACCGAATTTTTCGACCAGATTTCTACCAAACGTGGCTTAAAATAAGATCCAGCAATTGTATGAGTTTCGTCAAAATCGAACGATTCAATCAGAATTTATAGGGCTAAACACAGTTATCTTTTTTAGTGGTTTTTCAAGATGGCACCACTGGCACAGAATTGCCCGCATTTCAAAATCACTTCTATCAGACCTGGTCCTATTTAAGGCCAATACATTCTGTGAATTTCAAGTAATTCTGCTCATCGGATCGTGAGTTTCCGTGAACAGAAGTTTTTGATGCTAAAAATATAGGTAAATTGGGCAAGGGTCACCAGGCGTGCCCGTTATACCATATCTTTGTTTTTTTTTGGTTATGTAAACAAAGTACAAGATTTACATATGAGTGGCTTTTTTTTGAAGAAACGGCATTTTTTCAAGAGAGACGATGATTTGGAGGTTTTCACTTTCAGTGCCTGCACTAGCTACAGGGTTGCCAGCACGCTCATTAAAAGCTACACATATCTACAACTAAATAATATCAATATATCCTGAAAATTTCGTAATGATTAAATAGCTCTGTCAAAAGTTATCGAAATTTAAAAATTTTCAAATTTTCCCGTCCTCTTTTTAGGCACCCAGCGCACACATAGGGTTAAAAAATTCCAAAACATTATCCTATTCATATGTAAAACACGTTAAAAATTTATTTCGTTAACTTTATTTTTGCGAAAATCATTTGTGCACGAAATAATAGGTATATTAAAAATATCACTTAAATGGCCGCCGGCGCCAAAAGGTTAACAATAACTGACATTTAGTGAGACCTGGACCTATTCTGCATATACACCAATGTATCCTGAAAGTTTCAGCTCAATCGGATGGCGCGTTCCCGAGATTATCTCACTGAAATTTTTTGATGATATATATATATATATATATATATATATATATATATATATATATATATATATATATATATATATATATATATGTATATGTATATATATATATATATATATATATATATATATATATATATATATATATATATATATATATATATATATATATATATATATATATATATATATATATATATATATATTTATATATATATATATATATATATATGGAAATATGAATTTTTGGCCGAATCGATTTTAATACTAATGTTCTTCGAACATTAGTAATAACTTAAAAAGTAACCTTACATCTACTTAATTTATATTTTACATCTCTTGAAACCAAAAATATTCATCACAAACAATTCTTTTATCAAAAGTAAATTGCAAGCTTTTCAGTTTAGGTGAAGAAATAACAACTCCAGGTCGTTTACGTTTGATTTTACGTTCCGTAACAATAGAAACCGTGCCAAATTCTTGTGGATCTAATACCAAAGATTTAAGACGCTCAAAATATACACGTTTCGAGCTTTCAAAATTAAGAGTAATTCCCTTACATTTAATAAGGTATTCACATTCTCGTTCAGTTTCAGTTTTCAAACCGTAAGTTTTAGGACCGGTGCTGACATATTCGGAAATGAATGCGTTAGCCCCATAACAAGCAACCTCGTTTGTGCGATCCCCTAGAAAATCGGAAATTGGAAAAGATTTGGGGTTGGAGATATTATCAATAAATATTAAACTATCTGTATCGCAGTAAAGAAGTGATTCACCTACTGTTTCCATGACTTCGTAAAGTTCAATTCTAGCAAGTGCGGTTGTATATGCGGTATTAGCTATATTCACGTGTGGCAATGTATTTAAGTTTTCATTAACGTTTTTCCACGTAATCCACAAAACATCTTCATTAATAGGTAGTAATGAGCAAATTTGTATGCCAGGTGATTGAATAAAATCGGAAAATTCTTTGAAACTAGTTACAACTTTTGTATATGTCTGATCACCTCTCTGACCGAATTTCCCCCACAATGAATTTAAACACAACTTCGCAATGTTTCGTCTACCCGGATTTTTTGCAATTTGACGTTTATCAAGAACTACATTCTCTCTTTCTTCATACATTTTAACCAAATCATCTTTTTGCTGTTCCGTTTCATAGCCACTGCCCCAACCACTAGGCATCTGTTTAATTTTTAGAAAGTTGTTTACATATTCTGCAAATAACCCCCCTGTTTTTGTGTTATGATTATAAACAGTGTATTCATATTTCCAGACTTCGTATACTCTTATAATCTTATAACCTTTTTTACAGCCAGCGCCACTTCAGGTATAACCCATGTGCCGATTATACACCTTTCATTATCTAGATGCTCACATATCGAAACTCTATTATTTTCGGCACATTTTCTGCAAAGTGTAAAGTATAATTTACCATTGTTTTTAAAAGGTAGCACCGGTAGATAAAGATCGTTAGGTGGGATAACTGAACATTTGATGAAGCCATGCATTAAAAGTATTTCGGAAGTTGGGGGTATGTTATCATTGCGAAATGTTTCAGGATGTTTTATAGGGTATGGTGCATATTTGTTAATATATGGGTATAGACTGGTAAAATCTAAATAGCATATTTTTTCATTATCTTTAATTTTATGATATATTTTGAAGACTTCCCTTCTTCCACCAAACATGGCATCACGCGGGGATAGTGTCGGAATCACATCTGTAAAATACTCATGCAATTTTTGTTCTAATTTAGGTTCTTTTCGCAGTACTTTTTTGAACTCACACACCCAGGAATATATTAAGTTATAACCATTATTTCTAATCGTCTGGATTCTTTTCTGTGTGGCTTCGTATCTTTGATGTAAAGTTTCAAAATTTTAGTGTTGTCGGTGGACATCTTCGACTTTAAAGCACTCTTTACAACCGTGGTAAAAGCAACCAGAAAACTCGTAAACGGTGTTTATTTCTCGATGAAAACCGTCGACATATATGCCACATCTTTCCAACTTCACCTCGCCAATATTATTTGCAGAAGTAATCATACCCATGGTTTTTGAACTATGCCATGCTAACCATTTACAAGCAATTGCTGATTTTAGATTTGTAATAACCGCTTTTAGGCATCACTCCCAAGACATTCTTTTGAAGGTAGTTTTTTCAGCATACATGTCGATGTTATAGTAAGACTTTCTACAAGAGGGTTCACACCTGTCATTTTGATGAATTCACTCATAAATTGTACGCATCCCAGACGTTAAATATTCACATCATTTATGCAGTACTGTAATAATTCTTGACAATTATTGAAAACCCCTTGTGATACAGTGTTGTACCATTCTAAAAACTCTTTTTTTCCCTCGTTTTCATCGTATTACAACCATACATTTCGGGTTCAGGATATTTACCGATGTAATTCATATTTCCGGCAGTATTAAAGTAGTGTGGGTAATGTCCTTTGACATAATTTTCAATATCAAAAACTTTAGGGAATTTTGAAAGAGAGAACGGCAAAAAATTCAGCGTGTCAATAAATGAAACCTCACCACATGTAAGTTTCATAATTTTAGTCCCGTTCATAATAGGTGGAATTTTCAACTTCCTGGACAACAGCTCGGAAATTAAGAAGTGGCCGTCAAAACCTTGCAAATTATGTGCAATACAATAGACTGTATTCACATAGGAACGTTTCATTAAACAATAGTCCAAAAATCTTTTAACAATAGGCTCTTCACCATCTTCACCTTTGAAAACATGTTGTCTTACACCACAAACTTCACATTCTAGCTCAATATCTGAATTTTCATAACAGCTATAACAAACTTGTTGAGCGACAATAAGGTTTACAATGTGTAAAAAAGATGTAGTGCTATTTTCATAACATGTGTCTTGAGTAGTTTCGCAATCGAAAAAAATTAATAAAAATTTCTTACCTGTGCTTTGCTTATAAGGTTTTATAAAACATTGATGATTGGATGGAACTATCTGCCAGCACAGTTGACAGTAAAATTCATTGCATTCATGCACTGGTTGCATTCTCCTCCCCTCGAAATTAATAAATTTACAGCACATTTTACAGATATTAAAAGTCTCACAAACGGTTTTCTTTTTTTATTTTATTTTCAAGGTGATTGGCAAAGCAAATTTTGCCTCTAAAATTACGATTGCGCTCATGACACCCTACCATCACCTCTACATATTTACAAGGCGGAGTAGAAAAACAATACGAGCACTTCATTTCACATTTGTGGAGATTTTCTTGGAAGACTTTGTCACAATGCTCACAGAGGTACCTCTTGTTGAAAAAAGCCGTTACCGATTTTATGACATAAAAATGCTTTTGAATTTTAGAGTAGTAAAGAAATATCTTCTTTACCGAAGCGAGTCTTTTAGGAAGCCTAAACAGAATGGAGTTTGAATTTCTGATATCATCATACACAATTATTTGAACATTTTTCAAAGACTCTTGAAATTTGTAAAGATCCGATATCATACAACCATTCTCGCTCATTACAACATTTGCGTTTTTACACAATTTTGCTGCAAGTTCATCTAAAGATTGAAGGATTGACATTTTATTGCTTGCATTGACATTTCCACTAAGCATCTCCATAGCGTAACATAAACTCCTCGGGAGACATGTTACATCATGCTCCTTGCCCACATTAATAACACTTGTTTTTTTATGTAAGAGCTCAACCTTATCCACATACTTTGTGTTTATTCGACCTCCACCAAAAGGTATGTCCACAATATTAGCATGAAATTCCATAATATCATCTGAAAGGAATTGGGTATTTGATTAGTTTACATTAGAAATCAACCCCAATATGTATTCTCCATTAATTTCACGTATGGGCTTTAAAGAAGACCAAATAGGCTTAACATGTGGAGAATTTGGAAGGGTTATTTTGAAACTCATTTTACAACCATCATTGGAATTTTCCAGTATGCTTTTGAGTATTTCATCACAAATTTTCGATAATTTATTTAGGGGGTCTTGAGAAGTGTTACCAAGGTCTTGAATTTGAAAATTGATTGTTACACCGCTCACATTATATTTCTTATAAAATTTTTCCGTCCTTGAAAGTATTTTTACACGGTAATCTAAACTACCAGCTCCGTGCTGAGATACATCAGAATTTTCAAGACTTCTGGGTGATTCTCTAGAGTTTGAATCGTTTGCTATACCTATTTGTTAAAATCGAATTTGAAAATGCAATATGATGCGTTTTCGAAAAGTTTATCAACTGTAGAAGAAACTGATTTTGCTCCTGTACAGTAGGATGAATATTTTTCCCTTTCATTCTTTCACAAAAATTTCTTAACCAAAACATTATATCTACTAACTCTTCTCTTAAAATAACGCTAAACTCATTAGTTAATTCATTCATTTTTACTAATGTTCGAAGAACATTAGTATTAAAATCGATTCGGCCAAAAATTCATATTTCTTTATATATATATATATATATATGTACAAAAAATTTCAGTGAGATAATCTCGGGAACGCGCCATTCGATTAAGCTGAAACTTTCAGGATACATTGGTGTATATGCAGAATAGGTCCAGGTCTCTTTAAATGTCAGTTATTGTAAACCTTTTCGCGCCGGCGGGCATTTAAGTGATATTTTTAATATACCTATTATTTCGTGCACAAATGATTTTCGCAAAAATAAAGTTAACGAACTAAATTTCTAACGTGTTTTACATATGAATCGGATAATGCTTTGGAATTTTTTAACCATATGTGTGCGCTGGGTGCCTAAAAAGAGGACGGGAAAATTTGAAAATTTTTAAATTTCGATAACTTTTGACAGAGCTATTCAATCATTACGAAATTTTCAGGACATATTGATATTATTTACTTGTAGGTTTGTGTAGCTTTTCATGAGCGTGCTGGCAACCCTGTAGCTAGGGCAGGTACTGAAAGTGAAAACCTCCAAATCATCGTCTCTCTTGAAAAAATGCCGTTTCTTCAAAAATAAGCCTTTCATATGTAAATCTTGTGCTTTGTTTACATAACCAAAAAAAAAAAAAAGATATGGTATAACGGGCACGCCTGGCAACCCTTGCCCAATTTACCTATATTTTTAGCATCAAAAACTTCTGTTCACGGAAACTCACGATCCGATGGGCAGAATTATTTGAAATTCACAGCATGTATTGACCTTAAATAGGACCAGGTCTGATAGAAGTGATTTTGAAATGCGGGCGATTCTGTGCCAGTGGTGCCATCTTGAAAAACCACTAAAAAAGATAACTGTTTTTAGCCCTATAAATTCTGATTGAATCGTTCGATTTTGACGAAACTTACACAATTGCTGGACCTTACTTTAAGCCACGTTTGGTAGAAATTTGGTCGAAAAATTCGGTTGGAGCTGCCAGCTATGATAATTTTGGTGTCTTCATTTTGAAAAAAAAAAATTTGGAAGTGAAAACATTCAAACCATCGAATATTAAAAAAAATGTCCGTTTCTTACAATAAAACCAATCTGTATATAAATCTTATGTTTTATCTACACGTTCAAAATAAAACTTTGGAAATTTCATGTCGGACAAGAACGGTAACCCTCTCCCAGTTAACCTATATTTTTAGCATCAAAAACTTCTGTTCACGGAAACTCACGAACCAATAATCAGATACAGCTAAAATTTACAGAATGCATTGGACTTAAGTAAGACCAGATTTGATAGAAGCGATTTTGAATTGTGGGCAACTCTGTGCCAGTGGTGCCATCTTGAAAAATTACAAAGAAAAAAAACTGCTTTTTGCCCTATGAAATGTGAATAAGTTACCAGATTTTCATGAAATTGACACAGAAGCTAAACCTAACTCTAATCTCTGTTTGGTGGAAATTTGGTTGAAAAATTTGATTGGTGCTACCAGCTATGGTAATTTTTGTGTCTTTGGTTTTGAAAATTCGCTCAGGAAAATAAAACTTTTTGCACTATAACTTCCAGTGCAGCCATGAAATCAATACGAATTTCATACAATTAATGAAACCTGTCATAAGCATTATTCAGGCCAAATTTGGTTGAAAAGACACGATAGGGTTGCCAGCTATTGTTGGTTTTGTGTTTAATTGCAATATCTTTATTAAGCGGTTTTATCGTAGAATTTTCAAATGGTAATGATATTGTAGTGACAATAAACAGCAAATATTAAGCTTTCGATCATTTGAAAAAACTCGCTGCAGGTAACCCTAAATTTCTTTATACTCCTATAACTTCGAATGTAATTAAACAACGTGAAGCAGATTTGATATATTCTTGGCTTTGATACTGGCGAAAGGATGCCAGCACGAGTCGGTTGTGCTACTTTTGTATCAATAAATGCTTACAGTTAGTATTCATACCGGAAACATTTACAATGAAAATAAATAACCGATGTTACAATTCGCAAAGTTCTGCAAATTTTTCGGATCGCAGCCCCAAACACCAACTTCAGTTACAGTGCTGCAGGCACTGAGCATTTTCTTCATTGATGTTATATGAGATGCTGCTTTCAAAATTATGTGAAATAAGCAACTGATAACGAATATAATTAACCCGTGTTTTGCTCTCATAAACGTTGAAATTCATGCCAGTGGTAATATCTGAAACCTTGCACCATATGAGTTATAATGCATTCTTAAGACGAAAGTAAAACGTGGCATTTGAAACAGTTTGGCCGTAATAAGCAGCACATGTGGTGGAATATGCACTCAAAACCTGCACGATTCTTCTACTGTTCTTCGAACATTAGTGTTTCTAGCGGTTCAGGTGCGCTAGAGTTTTATTTATTTTTTTCTCTTCTTTCAACTCTGTATATTTATTAAAACTACTTATAGTCTATTTTTTCGCCCCCTAAGACCGTTTAGCTTCTCTATTAGCGTATTTTTCAACGCCTTGTCGGTCGTTCCGATGGAGTTCTCCTCTTTGGCGTTTCAAGGAAACGGCTTTGCCGGCACGCTTCTTCTTCTTTTTCACCGGTTTAGCCTCTGTAACTTGACACCGGTGTGAATTCTGCCTACGCCGATATTCCTCGATCGATAGAGGCTGAGGTCCTGGGAGATCTGGTCGTTGACGTCCAGACAGATCCTGATGTTGAGTGGAGTGGATTTGTGATTTCGGCAAATCCAAAGGCTGAGGTCCTGGGAGATCTGGTCGCTGACGTCTAGACAGGTCCTGATGTTGAGTGGAGTGGATTTGTGATTTCGGCAAATCCAAAGGCTGCTGTCCAGACAGATCCAAAGGTCGACACCCTATCAGCTCCAGAGGTTGACGTCTTAACTGCTCCTGCAGTTTACCTTTCTTATGCTGTTGCAGATTGCTTTCACTGGGCTTACGCAACCGTTGCTCACTCATAAATTGTTCGTGTGATTCGAACAATTTGTCAAACATACGGTTGATTTCCGCCTTCCAATTATTCATCGCTGTAAAAAAAAAATATATTATAGAAAAAAGCCCCAAAAATAGGTATATATATTCTTAAAGCTGTGCTTACGACAGCTCAAAAAAATTTCTACACTGTTTAGGGCTCAAAATATAAACCTATAAATAACCTAAAGCTGTGCTTGCGCCAGCTAAAATGTTTAGACTTTTAGGGCTCAAATTTTTTACTGAGAAAAAATTGTAAATAATACTTACAGTGTCTGTATGCGGCCTGAACAAAACACCTAATGTGTGAACTAGGATGAGCTTCATCGCTTTTTATACACCACATCTCGCAATATTCCACCTGCCATAAAAATTATTTTAAATAACGAACACTTGAAGTATACACACAATGAACTAGTCACAAAATTACCATTAACCATATCACACAATATTTTGCAGTACCATAAGTATAACAGAGATATACACCTGCTGTAACGTCTCACAGTTAATATTTTTCAACTACTTATCGTTATAAACATGTCACAACATCACTTAATTAACCTCCTTTGTTCAATATTAAACCACTGGCACATGTATATTAACATATTATATTGTGAAACAAACGACTTTCTACCTTTACCCAACACTAAACGAGAATCCACATTAACATGTGACATTGTAAAACAAACGACTTCACCGCATCACATACGAAAGCCAGACAAAGGATAGTGTCGAATAAATTAATTGCAAATTTCACAATATCACATAGCTATTCACTCAAGATCAAACCACCGGCACATGCCCATTAACATTCAGTAAAAATAACACAGTGGCACGCGTTCAAAGACATTACGCATCTACCCCATATGACTGAATTTAGTAAACACACTTGTCGCTTCAGGAATGCATTTTAAGCTCACTCATTCACACGAAAGAAAATATCAAATCACCTGCGCGAAAATTCACACGGCCTGAATTTTTCTGACTTTAATTTATTATCGCTTGATATCCACAGACCCATTCAAAACAAACAACCCCTTCAGTTCTTCCTTGCCCACACATCCACGTGATCATCTGCATTCAACTCGTCCAAGTTAAAACCAACGGAATATCCACTTGCACACATCGTACATGATAAAACGTGTTCTTCATTTGCAATCCCCTTTGCCACACACACGATCACTCGACCATGCAAAACAAAGGCAATATTCACTTGCACAAGCCATACCGCCGGAAGAAATTATTTACACTGTAACGGACATTCTCCGTTATCATTCTAGCAATCAACCAACCGCGTCACATGCAAACAAACACTTTCTTCACAACACCCAACTTACAAATTAAACCAACGATCGTGAATCCAGAAAAATAACCGCCAACAACATTATACCTTTACCACCTGCACCTACAGAAACCTCAACCTCATTATGCGCCCTTGTTCAAAACATCAACCGTGCAAAATTCACACCTAGACCCTCTCAAAAGCTATCTCAAGCCAAATCAATGCCCCCCCCTAACACGATCACCTTATGATCACCACCCTCCCTCAACACCATCCCACGTGCCATCAATTACCAAGCAATTAAACACTATTAACACCAATTACCAAACAATTACAAACCCATTAAAAAACTATTAAATTTGCATCTACAACCAATTAACACGCAATTATAATTAATTTATTCCGGTGGTATGGCTTTTTAAAAAAGGGGCGCAAAACCAGTTTCGCCGGTGGTAGTATTACTACTCAGGAAGGAAAAATATTTCAAGGTGGGCATCAATGGACGCCCAGCCTTCATCTCCATTGACAGATTGAAGCCCGCATTTTTACTGTCGGAATCAGTTACCACGATGGAAACAGACAACAACGATTCCGCGACATACACAACAACCCGCACAGTACGTTTCAACGTATAGTGACATTATCGTGGTCAAACCCACTGCGGGGGGAGTACTGTGGCGGCAATGTATCGTTACATTGTCCACAATAAAACGACCGCGCCAACATAAGTGCGAGCATGGCATTCCTCCCGTCGCATAGCTATCGTCTCGGTCGGAATGTCATGATCCATCACATGTTTACGCTGTGCGACTCGAGCTCATATCTACGTTTCGAGCTCTGTACATGCACACAAGTGCCGACGAGGCATTTGTGTTTATGTTTCTGGCTCGAGCTCTGTACAGACGCACAAGTGCTGACGAGGCATTTGTGTACGTCTGGACAGAGAATCGAGCTCCGTCCGGACACGCAATTGCTGACGAGGCATTTATGTGTGTTTGGATGAAGAGAAGCTTACGCCTGCGTGGTCAGCATTTATGACCTTCATAAGTGGCCCGCAGGTGGCGATAATTCACATTCGGCATTCATTCGTCGAAGACGATCACGACGACAAGGCCTTGATTTCATTCAATATCAAATTTGCTTAGTATTGTTAAATAAAATTGTTATCTACAAAAAGGCGTTTAAGTTGCCACGACAGGGCTATATCTTCTAGAAGTACATGCTACGTAATCGTTGTAGCTTTGACGTCATTTTTCGTAGTCATTTTGTTATTTCCACCGGGCAGTGCTGATATACACGGAGATTTCACGTGCGAATTTTCAGCTAAAATATAAATAAAACGTTATTTCTTTGTGCGTGGATGCGTTGTAATATAATATTTAGTCATTACTTACATTTCGACTAAGGTTCGTCCTCACAACCTGTAAACAAATCTTCACACACACAATATATATACAAAACTTCCACAAATATGCTCGATTTACTGTAGCTGACGATGATCAGGAAATAGCCGCATTAATGTCAATTGCCCTATTCATGTTCAAGAACCAGTTAAACATATGCGGCAAATTCCCAATCAATTCTATCGTCAGTAAGAATTACTACGGTGTTATGTCGGGCAAGATAAACACTCAATTGACGATTTCTCGCATTATAAATTAATTCAAGATTCTTTCAATGTACCTGTAACACTTATCATGAAATGTGACCTCGTATATGCTGTCTTCATGTCAATATTAGTTTGTTTCTCTCATTCTAAAAAAATAAAAACTCTAGCGCACCTGAACCGCTAGAAACACTAATGTTCGAAGAACAGTAGAAGAATCGTGCAGGTTTTGAGTGCATATTCCACCACATGAGCTGCTTATTACGGCCAAACTGTCTCAAATGCCACGTTTTACTTTGGTTTCAAGAATGCATTATAGCTCATATGGTAGAAGGTTTCAGATATTACCACTGGCATGAATTTCAACGTTTATGAGAGCAAAACACGGGTTTATTATATTCGTTATCAGTTGCTTATTTCACAAAATTTTGAAAGCAGCATCTCATATAACATCAATGAAGCAAATGCTCAGTGCCTGCAGCACTATAACTGAAGTTGGTGTTTGGGGCAGCGATCCGAAAAATTTGCAGAACTTTGTGAATTGAAACATCGGTTATTTATTTTCATTGTTAAGGCAACGTAGCACCTCCAAATTTTAAAAAAATTGATTTTTGTTTTTTGATTGAATATGTTAGAATGAAGGTTTTAAAACATGATTTTAATAATATAAAATTGAAATTCTAATACAAAAAAATTTTATGAGTATATATAGCGAAGCGCCCCAAGATCATTTTGTCTATGATTTTCGTTCACTTCGCTATATCGCTACATCGACTTAAGCCAAAGTGTAGACAAAGATAAGTGAGTCATCTCCTTTAAAAGAAGCAAAAAATAAGCTAGCCTTGGAAAAAAACAAAAAATTGCTGTAAAAGATGTTTCTAAAAAAAGTGTAGAATCTCCAAAAAAAGGTTCGAAAAAAGTTCACCTGCCACTAAAATTAATGAAAAATTTAGCCACGTATTATGGCCTAACTATACGACGAAATCCTGATTCAGTTGAAAATATGCGCAAGGAAATTTGGGCAGCATATTACCACAAAATTTCAACTGATGAGAACCCTCAACACTGTTATTGTCCTGTTGGAGAAACGACTTGGTGTAACTGGCGCAAGGCGGAGGCAGCGGGTGATAATGCATTAAACAATTTGAAGCATCCTCCACCTTTAGATGATGAGGTACAAGAAATTTGAAATCTGAACAAAACACCTAATGTGTGAACTAGGATGAGCTTCATCGCTTTTTATACACCACATCTCGCAATATTCCACCTGCCATAAAAATTATTTTAAATAACGAACACTTGAAGTATGCACACAATGAACTAGTCACAAAATTACCATTAACCATATCACACAATATTTTGCAGTACTATAAGTGTAACAGAGATATACACCTGCTGTAACGTCTCACAGTTAATATTTTTCAACTACTTATCGTTATAAACATGTCACAACATCACTTAATTAACCTCCTTTGTTCAATATTAAACCACTGGCACATGTATATTAACATATTATATTGTGAAACAAACGACTTTCTACCTTTACCCAACACTAAACGAGAATCCACATTAACATGTGACATTGTAAAACAAACGACTTCACCGCATCACATACGAAAGCTAGACAAAGGATAGTGTCGAATAAATTAATTGCAAATTTCACAATATCACAAAGCTATTCACTCAAGATCAAACCACCGGCACATGCTCATTAACATTCAGTAAAAATTACACATTGGCACGCGTTCAAAAACATTACGCATCTACCCCATATGACTGAATTTAGTAAACACACTTGTCGCTTCAGGAATGCATTTTAAGCTCACTCATTCACACGAAAGAAAATATCAAATCACCTGCGCGAAAATTCACACGGCCTGAATTTTTCTGACTTTAATTTATTATCGCTTGATATCCACAGACCCATTCAAAACAAACAACCCCTTCAGTTCTTCCTTGTCCACACATCCACGTGATCATCTGCATTCAACTCGTCCAAGTTAAAACCAACGGAATATCCACTTGCACACATCGTACATGATAAAACGTGTTCTTCATTTGCAATCCCCTTTGCGACACACACGATCACTCGACCATGCAAAACAAAGGCAATATTCACTTGCACAGGCCATACCGCCGGAAGAAATTATTTACACTGTAACGGACATTCTTCGTCTTCATTCTAGCAATCAACCAACCGCGTCACATGCAAACAAACACTTTCCCCACAACACCCAACTTATAAAACAAACCAAAGATCGTGAACCCAGAAAAATAACCGCCAACAACATTATACCTTTACCACCTGCACCTACAGAAACCTCAACCTCATTATGCGCCCTTGTTCAAAACATCAACCGTGCAAAATTCACATTTAGACCCTCTCAAAAGCTATCTCAAGCCAAATCAATGCCCCCCCTAACACGATCACCTTATGATCACCACCCTCCCTCAACACCATCCCACGTGCCATCAATTACCAAGCAATTAAACACTATTAACACCAATTACCAAACAATTACAAACCCATTAAAAAACTATTAAATTTGCATCTACAACCAATTAACACGCAATTATAATTAATTTATTCCGGTGGTATGGCTTTTTAAAAAAGGGGCGCAAAACCAGTTTCGCCGGTGGTAGTATTACTACTCAGGAAGGAAAAATATTTCAAGGTGGGCATCAATGGACGCCCAGCCTTCATCTCCATTGACAGATTGAAGCCCGCATTTTTACTGTCGGAATCAGTTACCACGATGGAAACAGACAACAACGATTCCGCGACATACACAACAACCCGCACAGTACGTTTCAACGTATAGTGACATTATCGTGGTCAAACCCACTGCGGGGGGAGTACTGTGGCGGCAATGTATCGTTACATTGTCCGCAATAAAACGACCGCGCCAACATAAGTGCGAGCATGGCATTCCTCCCGTCGCATAGCTATCGTCTCGGTCGGAATGTCATGATCCATCACATGTTTACGCTGTGCGACTCGAGCTCATATCTACGATTCGAGCTCTGTACATGCACACAAGTGCCGACGAGGCATTTGTGTTTATGTTTCTGGCTCGAGCTCTGCACAGACGCACAAGTGCTGACGAGGCATTTGTGTACGTCTGGACAGAGAATCGAGCTCCGTCCGGACACGCAATTGCTGACGAGGCATTTATGTGTGTTTGGATGAAGAGAAGCTTACGCCTGCGTGGTCAGCATTTATGACCTTCATAAGTGGCCCGCAGGTGGCGATAATTCACATTCGGCATTCATTCGTCGAAGACGATCACGACGACCAGGCCTTGATTTCATTCAATATCAAATTTGCTTAGTATTGTTAAATAAAATTGTTATCTACAAAAAGGCGTTTAAGTTGCCACGACAGGGCTATATCTTCTAGAAGTACATGCTACGTAATCGTTGTAGCTTTGACGTCATTTTTCGTGGTCATTTTGTTATTTCCACCGGGCAGTGCTGATATACACGGAGATTTCACGTGCGAATTTTCAGCTAAAATATAAATAAAACGTTATTTCTTTGTGCGTGGATGCGTTGTAATATAATATTTAGTCATTACTTGCATTTCGACTAAGGTTCGTCCTCACAACCTGTAAACAAATCTTCACACACACAATATATATACAAAACTTCCACAAATATGCTCGATTTACTGTAGCTGACGATGATCAGGAAATAGCCGCATTAATGTCAATTGCCCTATTCATGTTCAAGAACCAGTTAAACATATGCGGCAAATTCCCAATCAATTCTATCGTCAGTAAGAATTACTACGGTGTTATGTCGGGCAAGATAAACACTCAATTGACGATTTCTCGCATTATAAATTAATTCAATATTCTTTCAATGTACCTGTAACACTTATCATGAAATGTGACCTCGTATATGCTGTCTTCATGTCAATATTAGTTTGTTTCTCTCATTCTAAAAAAATAAAAACTCTAGCGCACCTGAACCGCTAGAAACACTAATGTTCGAAGAACAGTAGAAGAATCGTGCAGGTTTTGAGTTCATATTCCACCACATGAGCTGCTTATTACGGCCAAACTGTCTCAAATGCCACGTTTTACTTTGGTTTCAAGAATGCATTATAACTCATATAGTAGAAGGTTTCAGATATTACCACTGGCATGAATTTCAACGTTTATGAGAGCAAAACACGGGTTAATTATATTCGTTATCAGTTGCTTATTTCACAAAATTTTGAAAGCAGCATCTCATATAACATCAATGAAGCAAATGCTCAGTGCCTGCAGCACTATAACTGAAGTTGGTGTTTGGGGCAGCGATCCGAAAAATTTGCAGAACTTTGTGAATTGAAACATCGGTTATTTATTTTCATTGTTAAGGCAACGTAGCACCTCCAAATTTAAAAAAAATTGATTTTTGATTTTTGATTGAATATGTTAGAATGAAGGTTTTAAAACATGATTTTAATAATATAAAATTGAAATTCTAATACAAAAAAATTTTATGAGTATATATAGCGAAGCGCCCCAAGATCATTTTTTCTATGATTTTCGTTCACTTCGCTATATCGCTACATCGACTTAAGCCAAAGTGTAGACAAAGATAAGTGAGTCATCTCCTTTAAGAGAAGCAAAAAATAAGCTAGCTTTGGAAAAAAACAAAAAAATAGCTGTAAAAGATGTTTCTAAATAAGGTGTAGAATTTCCAAAAAAAGGTCCGAAAAAAGTTCACCTGCCACTAAAATTAATGAAAAATTTAGCCACGTATTATGGCCTAACTATACGACGAAATCCTGATTCAGTTGAAAATATGCGCAAGGAAATTTGGGCAGCATATTACCACAAAATTTCAACTGATGAGAACCCTCAACACTGTTATTGTCCTGTTGGAGAAACGACTTGGTGTAACTGGCGCAAGGCGGAGGCAGCGGGTGATAATGCATTAAACAATTTGAAGCATCCTCCACCTTTAGA
>OX376373.1:119313539-119441039 GCA_947369275.1 Nemotelus nigrinus | reverse complement strand
CACTAGGTGCAAGGAGCATCATAATACGTTGCGCCATCGAGATGAATGCCAACAGTCGCAAAGGGAGCCAGGCAAATCAAATGAAAGCTGTGACAAGGTGCGATCAAAAACAGCTCTAGGAACCCGCTCTTCACAAGCCGAACAGACATTCGTTCTCTTAGGAACAGCCGAAATAACATTGACCGCACGCAACGGGCAGTTAGTAAAATGTAGAGCCCTGTTAGATTCAGGCTCTCAAATGAATTGCATCACGGAGCGGCTTGCAAAGAAGCTTGCACTAAAAGGAGTAATAGATCCGATTATAATACATGGCATCGGGTGCAAGTCCAATAATGCCAATAAGAGGGCTTTCACACAAATTCGATCAGAAGCAACTGAGTACACTCTACGACCCAAAGTATTTATACTGCCACAGATAGTGACGAATCAGCCATCACGTACATTTGATGTATCAAATTGGAAAATTCCGTATGGCGTGACATTGGCAGATCCAAATTTCTGTAAATCAGGAGAAATTGATTTACTGATTGGCGCAGAGCATTATTTCCGACTGCTGACAGACGGTCGCATCACGCTTGGTAAGGATCTTCCACTGATGCAAAATACTTTGTTTGGCTGGATAGTTGCCGGGAAAACGAATATTGCCACTGAGAAATATGCATCATGCTATATCAGTACGGTATACTCAGCTAGCTTGGATGAACAAATTGGCAAATTCTGGGAGTTGGAAACTGTTGAGGCGGAAGAATCACAGATGACGAGCGCTGAGAACGCGTGCGAAGAATTGTTCAAGCAGACCACAAGCAGAACCAAGGATGGCAGATTTGTGGTCAAACTTCCGTTTGCATCACCCGCAGCAAGTTTAGGTGATTCGAAAAAACTTGCAGTGTCCAGATTTTTCGCTGTAGAAAGGAAACAAGGAAAGTGCCCACAACTGAAGCAAGACTATTGCGCGTTCATGAAGGAATATATTCGGCTCGGGCACATGACGGTAGTACAACAGCCCGATAGCGCACATTATTACCTACCTCATCATAGTGTTATCAAGCCAGAGAGCAAGACAACCAAGCTAAGGGTTGTATTTGACGCGTCCGCCAAGACGTCCATCAACATGTCGCTCAACGATATATTGTACACCGGTCCCAAAATACAAGAGGATCTCTTTACAGTGCTTCTTCGATTCCGATTTCCCAGATACGTGTGCACTGCGGATATTGAGAAAATGTACCGCCAGGTGTACGTTGCAGAATCTGATAGGAAGCATCAGTTGAAAGTGTGGAGAGAAGATCCAAAAGTTGTGCTTCAGACCTATTAACTTAATACAGTTACGTATGGGGTAAGATCAGCTCCATACTTGGCGATACGATGTATGCAGCAACTAGCTAAAGAATTTCAAGCTCACAAACCGCTGGGAGCTCGAGCAATAGCCAAGATTATGTACGTTGACGATATTATGTTTGGAGCGAATACACTTAGTGAAGCAATAACCATGCCAGAAGAAATAATCGAAGTCCTCGGTCATGGCGGATTCAAGCTACGTAAATGGTGTGCTAACCAAACAACCTTTTTAAAAACCGTCCCGCGTGAGGACATTGTTAGACATAACAGGAAAACCGGAGCATGAAGTAAAAGCACTAGGCCTGACTTGGCTACCGAATACTGATGAGTTCAGAATATCGATAAAATCCACGATGGAAGACCAAATCACAAAACGGCAGATTCTATCGGAGATTGCTCAGTTGTTTGACCCACTAGGACTCATGGGTCCGGTAGTTGTGACCGCCAAATTAATGTTGCAAAAATTGTGGACTCTAAAACTAGATTGGGATGATGCAGTGCCCGACGAAGTGCATAAGGCATGGCAGCAGTTCCGTCGTGGTCTTCAAGTTCTGAATGACGTCAGAATTTCTGGGCACGTAACAGCCCATAGGCACGCTAAGTCACAGCAGCTCCACGTTTTCTGTGATACGTCAGAAAAAGCGTATGGAGCCGCGATATATGTGCGATCAGTGTTGACGGATGCTACAATAATCGTAAGATTATTGTGCGCAAAATCCAGGATAGCACGCACAAAGACCGTGACGTTACCTAGATTGGAGTTGTGTGCAGCCAAGTTGGGAACTGATTTACTAGTTCGCGTGAGAAATGACCTCGAATGGAAGGAACCTGTGTATTTCTGGTCCGATTTGGAAATTGTACTGTATTGGATCAAAACGCCAGTGTCAGCACTTCAAAAATTTGTGGCAAACCGTGTGGCAGCAATTCAAGCGAATTCATTGTGCGAAGAATGGAGGCATGTTCCATCCAAGGAGAACCCAGTCGATCTGATCTCGAGAGGAACATCTCCGGAGAAACTCCAAAACTACCAACAATGGTATTTTGGACCGTTATTTCTGCATGATCAAGAACAAGGAAGGCCAAATTCAGTACCACTCAAGGAATTCGATCTTGAGAAAAAACCCAGTAAGGCAAGTTTGGCGATTTTACAAGGGGAAGGTGGAATTATAGAGTCACTCGCACATTTGAGCTCTTTCTCTCGAATCATTCGAACTACCACCTACGTACTACGATTCGTCAACAACAGCAATCCAAGGGCTTCCGTTAGACAAGGAAAACTTACAGTTCTAGAGCTTGAAGAGGCCGAGGCAATTCTATTGAAGGAAATACAGAAAAAGTATTTCCCAAAAGATTTGAGCCAGCTGCATAAGCACGGCGGTGTAGATACCACCAGTAACATTTCTGGGTTGAACCCATTTTTGGATGAACATGGACTCATTCGTGTGGGAGGAAGACTCGAGAATGCTGACATCGCATTTAACGCAAAAGATTTTGCTACCACCTCAGCACGATATCACGAAGCTGATAATCAGAAATATCCATCATGCATATGCTACCACCTCAGCACGATATCACGAAGCTGATAATCAGAAATATCCATCACAAGAACAAACAAGTTGGACAGCAAGGGCTTCTCGCGATAGTACGGCAAAATTACTGGCCCATAAAAAGCAAAACATTAGCCCGATTAATCGTGCAAGGTTGCGTACAATGTCCTTAGCAGAGACCCAAGCTATTCAAGCAAATAATGGGTGACCTACCAAAGGATCGCAAAAGGCGTATGTAGCGGTATTTTGCTGCTTTTCCACAAAAGCCACTTGAAGTAGTCAAGAACCTAACCACAGATGCTTTTCTCTAAGCGTTAAAAAGGTTTATTGGCAGAAGAGGCAACTGCGAGACAATATACTGCGACAACGCAACTAATTTTGTAGGTGCAAACAACCAGTTGCAAGAATTGCATGGCATTCTAACAAATCCTGAGGCCAGACGCAGCTAGGGCATTAATCCCGAGATTGAAATGGTGATCCCGAAATTCGGGATTAGAATTTCCGGGATCCCGAGATAGTCCCGAGATTTCGGGATTTTAAAAAAGAACTATATTTTGGGAATTTAAACAGATATATTGGCTTATTTGTACTCAATTATAACTTTGTTTCAAATATAAATATATGCATAAAACCGGAAGTTAAGTTCATTATAATGTTAAATTTATGCACATATGTACATGGGTGCTAGCAAGTAAAACCTTAATCTATAATTGCATCTAATTTAATCTTATGATCAAATTTCGTCTTATCTTCTTGTCCAATAATATCTCCTTATTTGGTCTGATGGTTAATTATAAAATTAGTTAAAAACGAATTAAAATTTAATCAGCATATTTCCATATCATTTAACCCTAGAATGGTACGGTAAATTTTTGATGATTTTAGGTACATGTTTTTATTAATAAGAAGGCAACAATAGTATTATGTAAATTTTTTATTTTATCATTAAACATACAAATATTATATAGCTTCTAGGCTCATGGCAGTCAGAGTGGCTAACTGGCTGATGCGCGACGAAATATATACCGAATGTGAGCAAAAATTACTCATGGGTACCATTCTAGGGTTAAATAACAATTACAAAATAATATTGTTTTTCAATGAAACAAGTGATAAGTAATAATATCGATCGGTTCAAACTGCTGATTCGTTTTGAAAGTATGCTCGTAATAAACATAATGCGTCAAGAGTTTCAAAATTTAAACTAAACTGATTTTGCTGCACATATATCCAGCTGCTGAAAAATATATTTCGGGTTCTACCCTTTTAAGTGGGATATTAAGCATGTAATCATACGCCAGTTGCAATAATCAGCCCTTAGCGCCTCCGTTTTCATAAAACTATATTTTTTTTTGGCATTAAGTTCTGGGTTGTTTGCTCATTTCGTAATGATGAAACTTTTCTAATTCTCAAAATGGGTTGAATTTTATCAATCCCGAAATCTCGGGAATCCCGATAAAAAATTCGGGATCCCGAAAATGTCCAAAATGGGTCGGGATCCCGAGATCCCGATATCCCGAAATCTCGGGATTGCATGCCCTAGACGCAGCCTTCAGGGGTTCTGTACGTCCAGGAAAATTAATTTCAAGTTTATCCCACCAAAAGCTCCACATTTCGGAGGGCTGTGGGAGGCAGCGGTGAAATCCGCTAAAGAATTATTCTTCAGAACGGTCGCAATCACACCATTAACATACAAAGAGCTGACAACAATAACAGTGGATATAGAAGCCGTACTCAACTCCAGACCGTTAACGCCTATATCAGAGGATCCAAACGACTAAGCCGCTTTAACAGCAGGTCACTTACTGATCGGAGAACCAATAAATGCAACTGTGGATCCGTATTCTCAACTCAATTCAGCGCCACAACTAGGAAAGTGGAAAGAACTGACGAAGCTCAAGCAACAATTCTGGCAACAATGGAGCAAGGAATATCTGAGCCAGCTACAGCAGCGTTATAAATGGAAGACAGCGTGTGAAGATGTGCAACCGGGAATGATGGTAATACTCAAGGAGGATAACACGCCGAGTTTCAACTGGGTCCTTGGTCGTATTATTAACCCCATCAAGGGAAAAGATGGTAGGGTACGTGTAGCAGAAGTGAAAACAGCATCTGGAATATTCAAACGACCAGTTCACAAGCTTGCTCTTCTTCAAATCCAAAACGAAATTGAGCGAAACACAAGCCTCCCGAATATATCCGAACAACTAGATGAATGAATGCCAATGGAGGAAGAAACCTCTAGCACTGAACCTACAGCAGCCAAACGACCGTGCTAAACATCGCTACTGTTAACAGCTCTACTTGTGTGTGCCTATCGCGAGCTACGCCAATATACAACAAGACAGCCAGTCCGTTTATAGAAGTTACTCCATTCAGCACCCAACCAGGGATATATTTCGAAAATGCTGGAACTGCGGCACTTATTACTGACGAGTGGAATATGGTAGTTTATTATGACTTGGAACCTTTTTGGAAGGAGTATACGGCAATTATGAGTGGAATTCAACAACTAAATTCATTGTGCGCTAAGATTCTCGATAAACGGCTGTGTCAAGAAACTGTCGAACACTTTCAGGCGACAGCCACTGAGGTCGACAATAGCAATAACCTGTTAAGACCAGACACAGGGCATAGGGTAAAAAGAGCGCCCTTGAACATTATTGATAACATCGCCAATTCATTGTTTGGTGTATTAGATTCCGAGTATACCAAAGGTTTGTCAGAAATCATAAGCCTATTGTACACCAATGACCAGCATCTGCTTACCTTGATCAGGAATCAAACAGCGATAATCAATTCAACCGCGAGCCTTATTCAACGATCACGCGAAATCACCACGAAACAGCTGCAACAAGTTTGCTCGTATCTTCACCACACTACCGATGCAGTGAACAATATCAGCACCACATTAGACAGGCAAAAACTGCTTGAAATTTTTAATTCACTATTTATAAGGCTACTGCTAGCAACCTTGAATTTCCAGCAAACACAATCATCTATAATTAACGTGTTAACGGACCTTCTACACGGAAAAGTCAATCCGATGTTGATTACACTTGTACAGCTTCGCGATCAAATCAACATGATCAAAGAAAATTTACCTCCACATTTACCACCGCCTCTTGACCAGCATCATCTATTAGCCCTGTATGACAATACAGGGGCGAATTATATCAAATCATGTTCTGTTCCGCATTAAAATTCCTTTGTTACACCCGTCACACCCGTTCCAATCATGAACAATGGAAAATTCGCCGTTATAGATCAAATATCGAAATATCTACTGGTAAATTTGCACAGAGACCAGTATCACGCATTAGACGATCAAGAATTGCGTACAGCCTGCACAATGATACGACACTTTTATCACATATGCAAGCCAAACCGGTCTAAAACCAACCCAGCTTCAAGGAAAATCACATGTGCGAGGGATATTCTATTACACAAGCCCACGTTAGCCAACTGCAGGTATCATACCACCACCGACGTGCCAAGGTGGTCTCAACTAATGCATCCGAACCAATCGCTATACACTACGCGAGATGTTATTGTGGTAAACGTTATATGCAACCACCAACTGACGCAACAGCACTTAAAAGGAACCGGAATCATCACAATTCCAAGCGGATGTGTGGTAAAGGACGAAGACACGATTCTCGAATCGAGCCAACTATTAACAAACACGTTACATCTGCTGTACTGCCATCCCGAAACATTAGCGAGATACTTATAAAGTCAAACCCAAGTCCTCAGCTTCAGCACCTACAAGGCGACAATAAGACAATATTCGACAGCGTCCAACAATTACAAGAGCAGATCTCTACGTTACAAAGTCAAACGTCGTTACCTCAATCAAACGTGACGAACCATGATATTCATCAGTATGGTATCTCTTATACGTGTCTTTCGATTACTCTAGCAAGTCTTGGTTACGCTATACTTCGACAACGTTGCTCACAGGCTCATAAGTCAACATCATTACCGAAGCCAGCACCACGACGCCACAGACCATTCCTTCAATCTCAGCTGAGCTCACCACCATCACCCGATTTCATGGTCCACATCCAGGATTGAACCCACCGTTGAAGGTTGGGAGTATGTTAAGAATTCAATATTTCAATAAAAGTTCAATTGTTCAGCATATTTCATATGCTTTATTATTCAATATAGATATTTCAATTCAAGTTCAATATATCAGCATATTTTCATATTCATCAATATAGTTCAATTCAAATTCTGTTGTCATCATTTTTTGATAGTCAACTTGTACATCTACCAATTTGTATAGCGTCGTCAATAATAGTCCATTAACTTTCGCTACAATTGTTAACAAAGCAATTCTGAACATATATTCTTAAGCTCAATTGTTATTGATTATTTTAACAATAAGTTTGGTAGAAATAGATGTTATGTTGTTCAATAAAATCAGATTGCTACAGATTACGATCCGAGCGTTTTGACTTACTAAAACAAAGGCGTATGTATCTTTAGCATTCTCTATATGAGTAGTTGGCTGACAATTAATTCTCACACAATTGGTGCATCACCCGTTGTACTCGACGATAATTAATTTCAGCCTAATCCTCATATAGACAACAGACAGTTGACTGAAAAATTGGTTGAGTGGGTGTTTCACCTAATCAACTTGTAGGACTAGGTTGGAATCAGGTTTATTACCGGTTACAACATTTGAACGACCATACAAACCTTTTTAAAATTTTTGGTGAAGCCGAACGCTGCGAACAATTGCGAAGCTTCTGAAGCGTCTGGACAAACCATACGATTGGTTACCAGTAACCAGAAGATTTGTTGACGATTTTGTGATCATACTTCGATCCGTTACTATACGTGGCTTAAGATAATGAAGCCAAATCATCAAATCAGACTAAGGTGTCACAAAGTAACACTTTGTTAATTAACCATTTAAAATCTATTATTAATTTATAATATGGAAGAGTTGGCAAATGAGCAGTTTCAGTTGGGCTCGCAAATAGAGTAAAATTATGCAAATTTTAAGAAAGATGGCAAGGACAGAAAGATCATCGAGTAGGCACGAAATCAGTTGTCAGCTTTAGAAGCCAATCAAGAGCAATTCATAACGTCGCATAGCATAATAACTCGCTTCGAGCAAACTAATGCTAACCATGCATATTTAATGTGCCAAATAGATATTGGCCGAGCCCAGGCGAGCCGAGTGTGTGGACGGTCCAGACAACAGACTTTGACAGGTGTCAGAGGCGCTCGTCCGCTTTCCGATCGGAATGGATGTTGAGCACGAGTCAAAGCGATCTCGGACGAGCTGTCAAATGCCGTTCACATGTTGGCGGTCTCGTCTGACTTCGGCTCGCCTGGGCTCGGCCAATATCTATTTGGCACATAACAAGTAATGCGAATTGTTGAAGCACACGAACAAGCGTTGCTGAATATTATAGACAGCGAGCCTACAGAGGCATTAAATCAGGGCCCAGTCAACAATAAGGCAAACTTGTTGAAGAAGCAAAAGGGGCTCATAACTTTTATAAAGCAATTGATTGCCAGCATTAGAACGCAAATGCTAACGAAGCAATCGCGACAATTTTATCGATACAAGGTCGAAATTTTACAAGAGCAAAAACGAAAGCTCGATGAAAATAATCAGGTGCTTTGGGTATTAAGCGAAGAATATGGAGAAACGGAGGAAAATACGTATAACAGTCTTGATATAGAAATACAAGACACTATAATCGCATTGCAGAAATGTTTGGATGAGGTTGGCCAAACAACAGATAGCGCTGTTAAATTGCCAAAAGTTACGCTGCCCAACTTCGATGGGAATTGCATGAAATGGGTACAATTCGAAGACTTGTTTGAACAAACGACACCCACAACCCATAAGCGAAGCGCAGAAAATGTTCTATCAGCTAAACCATTTAACTGCAGAGGCGTGTACACTTGTGCAACACCTGCCAGTTCATGGATAGAACTATTTGACCGCATGGAATTTATTGACGCAGCGGTACGACAATAAAAGGTTGCTTGTGAATGCCTTGCTCAACAAATTGATGGCACAGCCATCAGCTCGAAGTGAGTCAGTTAGTAGTATCAAGCGACTTCACGATACTAGTAAAGAGTGTCTCAAGGGGTTGCAGACTCTTGGAATCGAGATCAATTATGGGGATCCGATCATTTTTTATATACTGTTGCAGAAGACAGACAGAGCGACATCCATGTTATATGAACAGTCACTGAAGAACTCAAAGACACTAGGTACAGCCTCAAATATGCTAAATTTTTTGGAAACTAGGTTTCAAGCATTGCAGACCATAAAAAACAAGGCCCATGCTGGTGAAGAAAAGTTTTCGAACGAGCCAAGAATACGGTCAGCTGCAGTAAACGTCAGCATTGATACAAGGCAACAATGCGTTGTTTGCCAACAAAGCCATCCATTGTACGCGTGCAAAGATTTTAAAGATAAGACGGTAGCAAAGCGCATCGAAATTTTTCAATGCTATAAATTGTGTCGCAATTGCCTCAAGTCTGGGCATAGAGCCGCAAATTGTAAAAGAGGCACATGCACTAGGTGCAAGGAGCATCATAATACATTGCTCCATCGAGATGAATGCCAACAGTCGCAAAGGGAGCTAGGCAAGTCAAATGAAAGCTGTGACAAGGTGCGATCAAAAACAGCTCTAGTAACCCGCTCTTCACAAGCCGAACAGACATTCGTTCTCTTAGAAACAGCCGAAGTAACATTGACCGCACGCAACGGGCAGTTAGTAAAATGTAGAGCCCTGTTAGATTCAGGCTCTCAAGTGAATTGCATTACGGAGCGGCTTGCAAAGAAGCTTGCACTAAAAGGAGTAATAGATCCGATTATTATACATGGCATCGGATGCAACTCCAATGATGCCAATAAGAGGGCTTTCATACAAATTCGATCAGAAGCGACTGAGAACACTCTACGACTCGAAGTTTTTATACTGCCACAGATAGTGACGAATCAGCCATGACGTTATTACCGTATTATTCTCCTACGTACCCCTTGTACCAGAAAAGGATACCAGGGGGTTAGTTTCGGGAGCCTAAACTCACCGGAGATGGGGTGGGTGGGCGCCACTCGCTTCCAACCCCGAAACTAGCTCACGGCCGTCGCCCGGAAGCCAGAAGTCTTTCGACGGCTACGCGCACTACTAAAAATACCCGGATTGACACACCAGTATTCACAATAATTCACAATCGCTTTATTTCTTTGATTATCTACTATTCGAAAAAAACTAACTTTTCACCTATCAACCTATTTGCACAATATGACACGGCGCCGCGATCTTACACGAACTATCTTGCACATATATATTTGATATGAGCCTACCTTACCCCTAGATACAATGCTAGAACTTAAACGACTTACTCAGTAAGTTAAACTCCTCGTAGCTCGCAATTGCTATATTCGATTTTCCACGGTAGTGATATACTCGTCGATCCACCAACGCCAATTCGAAATCTCAGCCTACGTCGGTTTGCTCCTTCGATTCACTTCTTCGACCCACGTTCGACTAGCACGCTACTCCGCCGTCACGCTGAACATCCTTCGAATCACTCGATTAATATTCCACAGTTACGACCTCGGTTATATAAAATTCTTCCTCGTCTTTTTTCTTCCGCATCGATTCTCATGCAATAATCCAAAAATAATCTCGTTAAATTTTTCTTCGCCACAACTCAATTTCCAACTTGTCCTTACCCTGGTCGTTCATCAAGAGAGCGATCCATGTCATGATCGCCTCGCAGGAAACCTCGGCTCCGCTTACTGGTCCCGCTTAGACGACGGGATCCTAGATTATCCGTTTACTGAATGTTCAACTCAATGCACTTCAAATGCATTTCGGTCGTTGCACCAAGTTCCCGGTCCTTGCACTTTCTCCCGATCGAATTGTGGACTGGCAATGTCATATGGCGATCTGGCGATGTTCTACTTTCCGTCATTCCGCACTTCTGATTCTGCGCAGGTCGACCGCTTGAACTGTCAAACTCGTGTCGTACTGACAACTGTCAGATGTGTGATCGTTTTGTTTATGAATGTGAATGTTGTTCGTGACGAAATTACCACGGATCCGGGATGATTTAGAGGCGATCATCGTATTAAGCTACGTCAGTAGCTTGTAGATTTCCAGATCCAGGTAAGAAATCTTTTTTAATGCTGCTGTGTTTCATTTCAAATTCGCTAACTTGCCGGGTCCCCCGCAACGATTTGTTGCAATGGTGACCGCATCGGATTCGTTTTGGGTAAAATTTGGCGACGGTACTACTTCGAAATTGTCCGTGACAGGACTATAACTGCTCGCATCCATAATGCGGTCCGATTCGGTGGAGTTTTCGGGGCCAGCCCCAGCTCTTGGGGGCTCGATCATGCTGTTTTCATCCTGATTGGATGCGGTGCTGGCAGTGTCCGTAGCGGGGAAGGCTGGAGGTGTTGTATTTGTCGAGGTCTAGTCTTCGACATGTAAGGTGGATTGTTCATATTTGATACAGGCAAAAACGGAGAACCGGCCAATACATCGTCGGTTTGCGCATTAGGGTAATCTGGTAGCCGTAACTTTGCGTGTTGTCGGTTGTTTATGTGAGAGTATCTGACTGCAGTTGCTCCGATGTCTTCCGTATTTTGCATTTCCATCTTCAAAATCGATATATGCCGAACATCGCTAACGTTCGTCTCCTCTGACCATGGATTTCATGTCACATCGGGTTGTTGTAGGAATCTGTGTTCGTCATCTTCGGGAGGATTTCGGATCGAATGATGTGGAAAAGTTAAACTTGAGTGTACTAGTCAACGGACTCCGGATGATGTGCATTCTATTCCATACGCTCAGATTTTCATTTCACCCAGTTTACCTACTCGAGAACCTTGCATTTCCTAACCCTTACGTCTTAGATTTATATGACATTAACCTGCCACAATGGTGTGTACTTTTCTTACGTGCCAATAGGTAGCTTGTAAAACTAAATTACCGATCAACCGTGACACCCCCTTCGTCTCAGAGAATTTCGGAGGAATTCTCGGCCTTTACCTCCATCGCTTTTCACGTTATTTTTCTTTGAACTCCGATACGCGGATTCGTTCTGCATTCAGCGCGCGCGAATTACATCAACCGACAATTCAACGTTGAAAAAAAACACAATTTGAATTTCTGATTCTTAAGTTTATTCGTCTAGCTCCAAATTCTGACTGACTCTAAGTCTAAATTACAACATTTAATATCTTTCCAAAAGTTGCTTGATATACATTTCAAAATAACAGGTAATGTATTAAATTTACGATTGTGCAAAAAGTGAATTAATAGGAATTATGTCGAAGTACAATGTACCCGTAAAGTGCAGGTGTCGGATTTGGGTCGGCAGCGTGTGTCGGATATCTGTCTGTGGGAACGGATGTCGTTGCAAGTGGAGCCGTCCATGGGAATATATGTAGTTGCGGATGTAACTCCTCCCTCCTTAAGAAGTGCGACAATCAGAGAAACTGTGGTGTTGAGGTTTCTCTTATGTGGAGCGCTTGTAAATGTTGGCTGCTATTTCTTCCTTGGAATTGTAGGTATAGGCTTATTATTAAGATAATTGATAGCAAAATGGTAAGTAGTGGTAGGATGGATTCGTTAGCGGCGTCAAGTTTTCCAAAAAATTCGGTTAAATCCATTTTTGGGAATTTGGTCACTGGTAAGGTAGGTAAGTCGATGGTATCGTTGATGATCGTGTTATTGTCGGGGATGATGGAGTTTACGTTAACTTCGTCCCAGAAAACGCTATTTTGGCTCATGTAGGTAATCTCATTTATGTCAACCTGGCAGTCCTGATGGTGGATTAGAAGAGTTCCGGATATGGATCTATTAGAGATTCCACAGGTTGAACTGAGCGTGGTTTCGGGAATGTTGATGGTAAGTATATAATTTGGCTCGGGCTGAATTATTTCTGATGTTTCTGCGACGTTCTTAAACTGGCATGATGCTGGTGTGTCATTAATGATGTTGATGATACACCTGGAATTACTCGAATCTTTTTGATGGTTTATCTCTTCGCAGTAATAAATCCCTTCAATTTTCGGACACTTTTTATCAAAAAATTGGACACTATTATGGTTAAGGATCATGTAAGGCTTTGAGGAGATAAGTTGGGTTTTTTGTATGGGAAGAGGTATTATTTGGAAAAAGGAGGAGTTTTCTGCGGATAGAATCGGTATCTGAATATTAAATATAATGTTCGAACCATTGTAATAAGCTTGAAGATTTAACATTTCATATATGTGCTCATCGGATTGAATTTTGATCGATTGTTTTTCAAGTGTGTTTGAAATTTCAGTTAGTTCAAATGGGCTTAGAATTTTTTAGATATAATGTTTAATTTAGCGAGTAATACTGCTTCTGCTATTCCCGATAGATGATTATCTAACATGTCTATATTGTAGTGCAATTGATTTAAGTATTGTATTCGCACCATGGAGTCAAATTCTCTGTTAATTTTGTTCTGTGAATGTTCTAAATACTTCCTGATAGTGTCGCTTTGGGTATTGATGTGACTTGTTAGGTTATCGAAACGCTCTATCATAAGGTGGTTTAATTTAATTTGTTTGTTCATTTCATTTTTAATGTTGGATTGATTTGTCAATAATGCTTCGACATCTTTATTTATGCGTGAGGCATCATTCGCGTCCATGTTACCTGTAATCCCTTTAATGATTGTCCCGAGTCCGTTGATTAGACCCCTTTTGGGACGTAGCCTAGGTTTTAGAGTTTGAAGTTTATGGGATAGTTCCTTAAGTTTCAGCTTTGTAATTTGGATTGTATTTGTCGCGTCGTTGGTTTTGTCGAATTCTGAGAGCGAGTCCTTTATTTTCTGTACAGCGTGTTCGTATTTGTCTAAATTTACAATGTGCACCAAGTTTTCATAGGTTTGTATCATTCTGCTTGTTCCCAATCGGAGAGGTAGTAGGCCGCGATTCTTGGTCATGTCCTGTATCTCTGTTTTCTGTCCCTGTGTCATGATGATTAACCTGAAATTTACGTTTTTTCTTAATTTTGGACTTGTGTAGCTTTTGATTTCTTGTGGTGATTATAGTAATTTTGTTATCTATTTTTACTTTGTGTTTGCTAAACCTAGGTGTAATTTTGTTCCTCCTGCATTCTTTCCTATATACAGTTTCGTTTGGTGTTAATATTTCGGGTACTTCTCGATTTTTATTTAGTTTTTCTATATTTCTGTTCACTAAGTCATCTACTCTACTTTTAATGCTCGGATATAATTTAGTCCTAAATTCGTTGAGTTTCTGGAGATATTCGTGTTTGTCGCTGTAATTAAGGTCTTTACTAAAAATATGTGTTCTGCCTGAAAATAATTCGTAGGGGGTAAGTTTTGTTGTTGAGTGTATGGTGTTGTTGTAGGTTATTATGGCTTCGTTAAGTATGTCGTCGTGGTCAGTGTTGAGTTTATTCTTTTTCCTTTTTTCTAGAACAATTCTGTAGATTTCTGTCAGAGTTGAGTTTCCACGTATGTATTGCTACTAGTCTGCTGAAAGGATGTAAAATGTGTCGTGATACCGTACTGTGCGCAAAAGTCTTTGAATATCGAGGAAGACATCTCCGTGCCTTGATCGGCTACTAATATTCGTGGCGTGCCATGGAGGCAAATGAAGTGCCTGAGCGCTTTAAGGATATTCAAACTATTTTTGGACTCCAGAGTGTAAGCTGCTGCGAATTTGGAAAATCTGTCAATGATAGTTAAAATTGGTTTGCCATTAATTGTGTATATATCTATGTATATACTGTCTAAGGGTTCTTTCGGGTTTTCTGAAATTTGGAAATGTGGTTTTTGCGGGTTGCGATCATACTTTTGCGTTTGGCATGTCTCGCAGTTGTTGATAATTTTAGTTATTTTTTCCTTTAAGTGGGGGAAGTAGTATTTTCTTCTAAGGTGAAGGACTGTTTCGCATATGCCTCTATGATTGTTATTTGTATGATATTCGTTGATGAGTCGATCTTGCTCATCGATGTCGGTGACGTCCTGTAGAACTTCCATGCAGCGGATTAATTTGAAAGTTTTAGACTGAGAAAAGAATTTAGAGTAAACCGTTTGGACAATTTTGAATATTTCATCGGATGTAAAGATTGCGTTAAGTTTATTTGGAGTTAGAAATTTTTTGAACAGATCTAGGAGAGTGCCCTCGGTATAATCAAGCATGCGAATCGTTCTTCTTTGGCGGTTTTTAAATAACATCTGCAGCGATGTTTGTGGGGCTCTTGCCGATTTCTCGAGAACGATTTGAAGGTTGAACTCGTTTAACGGTCTTTCGGATATTGGGATGCCGTCGTTTAGGTTTTCCTCTGCGGAATGAATTGTGGAGCCGTTGTCGGCAAGATTTGAGGTGTTTTCTTCCTCCAAGAAGGATTCGTTAACATTTAATTCGCTGAGTTTATCGGGGAACTTTATTCTGCTCAGAGCATCTGCATTTGAATTCTGATATCCCTTTTTATAAGCAACATCGTAATCGAATTCTTCAAGTTTCAATCGCCATCTCACTAGCTTTGAATTCGGGTCTTTAAGACTCATAAGCCAAGTGAGAGGTTTGTGGTCCGTTACGATCTTGAACTTCCGCCCGAAAAGGTAGGGCCTGAAATATTTTACAGCCCAGACTATCGCCAGGAGTTCCTTTTCGATCGTGGAATAATTGATCTCGGAATCCGTCAAGGTCCTACTAGCACAGCAGACGGGTTTGCCGTTTCCGACGGTTCCTTGCGACAGCACTGCACCGATTGCAAAGTTGCTGGCGTGGGTGGTTAAGATGAAGGGTTTACTGAAGTCTGGATATTGTAAGATAGGGTCGTTCATTAATAAGTCCTTACAGTGTTCGAATGTTTTTACGTATTGTTCCGTAAAGTGGACGCTTCTACCCTTTTTCAGACATTCAGTGAGGGGTTTGGTCAATTTGGCGAAGTCTCGAATAAATTTTCGGTAATAGCCTAGCAGTCCTAGGAAAGATTTTATTTCCTTTTGGTTTCGGGGAATCGGGAAATCTTTTATTGCTCTGATTTTGTCCGGGTTTGGTTTCACTCCATCTGTTGTAACTATGTGGCCTAAAAAGGCTAATTCCTTGTGAAGAAACTCCGATTTGTCTAACTGTACTTTGAAGTTGGCATCGCGTAATTTGTCGAAAACTTTTCTCAGATTTTCTCCGTGCTCTTGTAACGAGGTGGAGAAAACAATAATATCGTCTAGATAGACCAGGCATATTTTCCCTTGAAGATCTTGGAGAACGTTGTCCATCACCCGCTGAAAAGTGGATGGAGCGTTCTTTAGTCCGAATGGCATCCGAACATATTCATAGTGCCCCCCTTCCACTGTGAAGGCGGTTTTTTGAATATCTTTTGGGTCCATTTCGATTTGGTAAAACCCGCTGGCAAGATCTATTGTCGAGAAGTAAAAACTTTTGCCCAGTTTGTCAAGGATATCGGATATGTTAGGAATGGGGTAGCGATCGGTTATCGTTTTTTCGTTGAGCTTACGATAGTCGATCACGAGTCTCCATTTCTTTTTGCCACTCGCGTCCGTTTTTTTCGGAACAATCCAAACGGGAGAGCTCCATGGCGAATAGCTTGGCCTAATGATATTTTGGTCTAGCATATCATTGATTTGTCTTTTCACCTCCTCTTTATGTACATGAGGGTAGCGGTAAGACTTGGTATATATCGGTATATCATCCGTAGTCGGGATATGGTGTTTAATTTTGTTTGTGAACGTGAGATTTTGTCCTTCACGGTAGAAAACGTCGTCGTATTCACGGCAGATACGAAAAATCAAGTCTCTTTCCTCTTTATTGAGGTGAGATACTCGAATCAATTTAGTGACGTTTTCAGGAGGTATAAAGGTATCGGGACCGCAATTATAATCGATATTGAAGTTGTTGACTTCTGTGAATTCGGAAGATGAAAATTTGGAGACTTTTAATGGTTGCTCTATGAAGAGTGTTTGTTCATTATCGGACTGGTTTATGACAGTGATGAAACTGTGCCAGTCGTCAGCAGTGTAAATGCCTTCGGGGATGAGTAACGTGGGGGAAACTTTGGTATTCCCAACATAAATATCTCCTTTACAAACGTCAACTGGCAATTTGGCGATAAACTTTGATTTTGCGGGAACCGTGAATTTAGAAGAGGTTAGATTGGGTTTAAATAAGAGAGGAATTTTTGCGTTGTCTGTTATTAGGACTTTCTGAGCTAGATCTACTTTAGCGTTAAGTGCTGTTAAGGTATCGAGTCCCAGTAGTCCATCAAAATATTCATGAAACTTAAAGATTAGGAATCTTAGTTTCATAGGCTGATTAAATTCATTAAATGTTGGCAAAGAGATTTGTTTGTTCAATGCATATTTGTTGAGGATAGTTTTAATAAAGATAGGTTTAGTTATTTCTACGTCTTCCGGATGAACAAATTCGGGATCGATGAACGAGGAAGATGCACCCGTATCAATAAGGAACTTGAGATTTCGCCCGAAAGGAGATGATATTTCTACGAAAGGAAGGGTTGAACCATGAGTATTTATATCTATGTACCCGGTTGAACTACTGAGGCAGGTGATGAAAAATTTTCATCATCAATTACGTGAATATCGGATTGACTTTGATTGTCTTGTTGACTTACATTGTATTGGTAAGGGTCCTGATAATTTCCCTGATTCTGTTCATTGAAGTCATTGTTCGTAGAGCTGGGTTCTGTATAGCAGTAGTAGTCGTCCAAGTCTTGTCTGTAAAAGTCGTTTGGGGACGGTTGAAAATATTGGGGTGTATTGGCAAGGTTGGTCTTGTCGGTCGAGTTTGTTTCTGTAATGTTGAACAATTCTTTGCTAACGAATCTGGGTGGCCCCGTTGATTGAAAGAAGTTGTTATTTGGGGGATTAGTGGCTCTGGGTGGTCCCATAGGTCTAAAGAAATTATTATTTGGGGGGTTGGTGGTTCTGGGTGGTCCCATAGGTCTAAAAAAGTTGTTCTGTTGTGGGGGTTGTTGGTTATTTCCGTGGCGGAGATGAGTATACCCTGAGCTTGTGTCCATGGGGATGGGTTTCGGAAACGCTGATCTATTAGATTGAACATTTGATTGATGATTGAATGGGTAAAAATTATTGTTTTGGCTTTGAGGCGGAATGAATCTTGGTTGAAAAATGCTTGGTGTTTGAAAGTTGGGCCTTTGTGGCATGATTGGAGGTGTAGAGTTATTCAAATAATTGACATGTGTACCGATCGTTTGCATCGCTGGGTTCTTCTGTACGACAAAATGGGGAGTTTGTGTTTTTCCTTGAGAATTGGGGTTGTTATGTCTCGAATAAAAAGTATTCTGTTCTTTTATGCAATAAGAAAATGCTAATGCTAGAGAGCTAGGTCTCATAGCACGTATAGTTGCCCCAAGCGGCTCTTGGAGTCCTGATAAAAATGCGTTAAGGCACATTTCAGAATATAATTCGCGTTTAGCGGTAATTACACTTGCGTCGGTCTCATGAAGTTGGATGTGACTAGTCATCGTAGCCAAAGTTTCTATAATTTCACTATAGAACTTCTCAACTGTTTTGCCGCGTTGACTAAGATTATGTAAATCTCTTATCAGCGAGGTTTCGTTTCTCTTGTCGCTATAGTGAAGAATGAGGTTTTTCTTTATTTCTGCCCAGTTCAATGATGTGCCATACATATTTAACACTTCATTGGCTGGACCTTCGATTTTGTTTCGTATAGCGCGGAGTATCATTTTATTATAGGCAGGTGTTATGATTGGAATCATGGAGGTGATTTCCTCAACATTTTCAATGAAGTCGTGGAGCAATCTGGGATTGCCGTTAAATTTCGGCAAATCCTTGATCGCATCAGGGATTCTCAAGGAATTGAAAATTTCGACAATTTCCGTCATGTTATTATCTGGCAAATCAATCTCACTATTTATTAAAGTTTGAAATTCGTTTCTAACGCGATTTGGAGAATTTTCACTTAACAAGTCACAATTATTTATTGGTGCAACACTGGAAGCACTTAGATTTTCACGATCACTTTCCAAAATTGTAGTTAAAGGAATCACTCTTAAATACTTTCTTAATCTAGGATATGGTCTAATTCTATCTTTAGTATTTTGTGCGTATGTCATAGGTAGAAGGATGGAAAGGAAAGTATCCAATTATATTGACTTACGTGACTATGATTAGTATCATTCTCAGGTGGTCCTCTTCGATGAGCCGTCGACAGGGACTTCACAAAATTCGAATAAGCCGTCGATGTGTTGAATTTAACTCGATAATCCTTCGAAGGTTGGTAATAGACCGTAGTTGTATTTTTCTCGATAATCCTTCGATGAGAGGAACCTTTTCTCGATAATCCTTCGAAAGCAGGAACACACAAAACTGCACTACCGATGTCGAATAACTTAGCACGATCGCGTAGCGCAAAGATCCGTTACGACTGCGCCAATTACATCAACCGACAATTCAACGTTGAAAAAAAAACACAATTTGAATTTCTGATTCTTAAGTTTATTCGTCTAGCTCCAAATTCTGACTGACTCTAAGTCTAAATTACAACATTTAATATCTTTCCAAAAGTTGCTTGATATACATTTCAAAATAACAGGTAATGTATTAAATTTACGATTGTGCAAAAAGTGAATTAATAGGAATTATGTCGAAGTACAATGTACCCGTAAAGTGCAGGTGTCGGATTTGGGTCAGCAGCGTGTGTCGGATACCTGCCTGTGGGAACGGATGTCGTTGCAAGTGGAGCCGTCCATGGGAATATATGTAACTCGCATCTATCGTTACCGTAACGTCCGAACGATATAAAATTTCTTGAATTCTGCAAAATTTCTTGAATTCTGGATGATTCTCAACTACTAAATTGTTCAATCTCTACCTCAACTTAACGTTCATTCACAACCACCACCAATATATGTAACTGTTTCGTCCAGTATTTCATTTCTGCATGACTATATGTTTTGTGACGTCCTCTTGTAAGGTGAAGGAGCCAATAACCATGTAAGCTAAGAATCTAATCTCTCTCAAACTCGTTTTAAGGATGACCCGCTGGCAGTCTGCCAAACATGCCAAGCCATTGTACAAGATGTGGACTAGGCATGCACGCCGATTGGTACCTGAACGTACCTTAGAAGTACAGGACACCAAAAACGCAACATATCGCCTAGAGGCCCTAAACTGTGAGTGGAAACGGACCTGGGACAGGAAACTAATGGTATTGCTTTCGTTTTTATCTGCATGATAATGCTAGCCTCTGACTAATCCATTTAATCTGTAATTATGCAATGAACTCCTTTGAAACATCTATGCCACGTAACTAACCCTATCACAATCTCTATAAATCGCTAAATCCTATCTATTGGCCATGCTCATACCCACTCATCGCCTACCGCACCCTTCGTCACACACAATCTTACTTATGCTATCGACCCACTACCTCCTAACGTTAGTATTCATTCATGGTTTCTCGAATTTCATTATATTCAATTATCCCTACATTATAGCCGAGCACTCTTACTGTCTATTCCCGCCACCTCTGCTTAAGTTACTATAGTAGTTGATCCTATCTACAAATTACTGACTATTCCCACCACCTTTTCTTAATTTACTATACTAGCTAATCCTACCTACAACTTATTGACTATTCCCGCCACCTTTTCTTAATTTACTATACTAGCTAATCCTACCTACCACTTATGGACTATTCCCGCCACCTCTTTTTTTTTCTTTTTCGTTATCACACCACGTACCGCTTGAGGTCTTTAGCGTGCCATCTACCTGATACCTTCCCCTTGTCATCGACTAACTCATATACCCCTGCTGACGTTTGTTTAGCAATTTTTAATGGACCCACGAACGCTGGAGCCAACTTCGCAGAAAAATATTTGCTTGCATCCGATTGCACATAGTTCCTCCTCCACACATAGTTGCCTATCTGGAAATCCCCTACTCGTCGACGAAGATCATAGCGTCCTTTACTGCAGGTAGCTACTTTCTTCATTCTTCGCACCACTTCCTCGTGGATTTCCGCTAGAGCTCGAGCTCTACTCAATGGTGACAAGTCTCGTTGTGCGCCTCCCGGAGATTCGACCCTTTCCCGGTACGTAAACATTTCCTTCCCAAACACCAAGAAATAAGGCGAGAACCCGCTTACCTAGTGCTTGTACGTCCTTAGTGCGCATGCTATCTTGGCCAAGTTTTGGTCCCATGAACGATGATTATCTGTCGCAGAACATCTCAGCATACATTTGATATCTTGGTTCCGTCTCTCTGCTGGATTAGCCTGGGGATGGTACAAAGCAGTGTAACTTACTTGTACACCATATTCCTCCACAGCTTGGCTAAACTGTCTTCCCCTAAACTGTACTCCATTGTCACACACTAGCACCTTCGGCACGTCATATATTAGGAAAACATTATCTTCTAGCAAGCGAAATACTGCCGATGCCGTGGCAGTGCGGACTGGTAGTATCACCGAATATTTGGTAAAATAATCTAAAATCGTAACCTAGGTAATGGTCCAACCAAATCTATGCACACCATTTCCCGTGGAGATTTCGCCACTCCTGCCCTCGTTGACATCAGCCCCACCGGTGCCTTCCGCTCTACTTTGCACGCCTGGCACACCTTACACTTCCTGACGTATTCACGAATGTCCGCCTGCATTCGTGGCCAGTAATGATTCTGCGCTACCCTCGCCAGTGTCCGAGTGATACCCATGTGCCCTGCTATTGGGTCGTCGTGACATCGTCTGAGGATGACATCTCTTTCTCCCTTCGGCACGACACGCTTCCAGACAGGATCCATCTTCCCCTTTCCCTTGCTACCAGACACTTTTTTCCACAAAGTATCACTCACCGTTTTCCAATCGCGATATCTCTGCGACTCAGTCTGCACCCGCACTATCATATCTTCATACCAACGATCCGACGATTAGGGTGTTGTGATATTACTCACCTCCCCGATCGCTCGTGAAAGTGCATCAGGGACTAAATGTTCCTTGCGTTTTCGATGGACAACTTCCAACTCGAATTGCTGTAGGCGCACCGCCCATCTCGCCAACCTGCCCGTGGGATCTTTAAGATTATTTAGCCAAACTAGCGAATGATGGTCCGTGATCACTATAAATGGGGTGCCCTCGATGTACGGTCGAAATTTCTCGACAGCCCATAGCACCGCCAAGCACTCCCTTTCGGTCGTGGAGTACTTTCTCTCCTGAACTGACAAAGCTCTGCTAAGATAGCACACTACTTTTCTCCAGTGGCATGTGCCTGGCTTAATACTGCTCCTATGCCCACGTTCGAAGCATCGGTCTGCACCTTAAAAGGGAGGTCGAAGTCTGGACATGCCAGGACTGGAGCAGTAGACAGCCTGTGTTTGCAATCTTGAAATGCCCGCTCGCACTCCTCGGACCAAATAAACTTCCGACCCTTTTTTAATAGATCGCTTAGAGGTGCCACCATGGTAGCATGGTCCGGAATAAACCGTCGGTACCATGATACCATTCCTAACAGCTGTCGCACATGCTTTACCGTTCTCGGCCGAGGATATTTGCTAATGGCCTCCACCTTCTCCGGGTCTACATGCAAGCCGTCCCCATCTATCACATATCCCAGATATTTCAGCCGCGATCTACAGAACTGGCATTTGTTTCTTGAGACACGCAAGCCAGCTTCCCTCAGACGCACGAAGACCTCACGCAACACCTCCACATGCCGCTCAAATGTATCGGTAACAACTATTATGTCGTCTAGATATGTGAATATAAACGGCTCGAGTGCAGGTCCCAGAACCGTATCTATCAGGCGCTGCCACGTTGCCCCCGAATTGTGGAGCCCAAAAAGCATCCGCAAAAAGTGAAATAGACCTCTCCCCGGCACCGTGAACGCAGTATACTGTCGAGAGTCCTTTGCCATTGGTACTTGCCAGTACGCCGACTTCACGTCCAGCGTTGACAAGTTCTTCGCGATGCGCAGCTTTTCAAGTGTCGTGGATATGTACGGCAGGGGATAAGCATCCTTCTCAGATACCGCGTTCAATTTTCGGAAGTCTACTCAGAATCTATAGGAGCCATCTTTCTTACGGACCAATAAAATTGGCGAGGACCAAGGGCTCAATGATGGCTCAACTACTTCCAGCCGCAGCATTTCGTCCAGTTCCAAATTTATCTGCTTTTGTACGGCAGGAGAGACAGGGTAATATCTCTGTTTAATTGGTACGGCCGACGTTTTAATCGAGTGCTCCACAAACTTGGCGCAGCCTAGTCCATCCCCCATCAATTGAAACTGCTCCGTCAGTAGACTCGTTAGGATCGCTGTTTCCTCTTCGGACAAATGAGACTGGTTCCGCAGCATCTTTCCCGATACGGACTCTACCGCCGCGACGGACGTCCATTGTCGACTCTTCATGTCCAACACGACCCCGAAGCATTTCCAAAAATCCACTCCTAGAATTATTTCTTGGGGTATGGATAAAAACACCAGTGCGACCAAGTGACTCTTGCGCCCGTTTAGCGCGAACTCCAGTCGTACAGCTCCATTTACCACGCACCTTTCCCCATTGGCCAGTCCCACTTCCTCCACTTTGCACTGGCTCAACGCTACTCCTCTGTTGACTAACCGAGACCATCCTTTTCCCCCCAGGATTGTATGACTTGCACCAGAGTCTAGCACGCCCTCCATGACAACCCCCTCTACCTCTACTCGCAAGTGCGGGCGACTGTCCTGTCCACTGTTCGCCAGCGCGTAGTCCACTCGCGAAGACTTCTCCACTCGCCGCGACCTACCTCTAGTGCTCGCTCGGCCGCTTAGTGAGCACGTCGACCGTTTCCCGGAGCCTGTGGGTCTGATCGCGCTCTCGTTTCTGGCTCACTCGTCCTGGCTCGACACGTAGGGCAGGCTGCTCGAAGGACTCCTTGTCGACCGCACCCAAAGCAACGCCTGGGTTCTGTGCAGTCTCTCGACATATGACCCTCCCTCCTACAATTCCAGCATTGCAGACGACTCCGTCCGGACAGCACAGCAACTTAATCTGGGGTTTCTGCACTCACATATGCCAAGTCCGGCTCCAAGCAGCGTCTGGATCGCGTATTCGGTGGTATGAAAGCCGCTACAGACGTTCTCGTTGCGTCCAGCATCCGTCCCATTCTGACCAGCTCCGCGATCGATGATATTGGGGTCAGACTTAGCTGCTGCTGGTAGAAGGGCGATATATTCCTGCGCAGTGTTTTCAATTTCTCCTCTTCCGAACAGGGCTGCTTCAGACGAGAAAACAGGCGCTCCATTACAGCAACATACACGCCCATCGACTCACCTTCACCCTGAGTCCGCCTGCGGATCTCATCCCGTAGACGGTCCTCATAGTCCGTCGGCAGAAACCCAGCCTTCAGTTCGTCTACCAGATCGTCCCAACATGACACTAAACCGCGATTGGCCCTGAACCAGATCAAAGCTCGTGATTCGAATAGATCTACTGCCGCCTTGAATAGTTGCGGTTTAGAGAGTCCCCTTGCCTGTCTCAGCTCCTCAACACGCTCGAGAAAGGCATTCACCGACCCTGCAGCATCCCCACTAAACTTGAGACCCCATTTTGCTACTTCTGCCGGATTTGTCGCTTTCGCCTCCCGGGGTGCTATCGTAGTCGTCGTGTCACTAGTAAGATCTGCGTCGTCTTCGCTGACCCCTTCCGTCTTCTCCACCAAAGTACCCATAGATATGATGAGCCGATTGCGTATCTTCTTCGCACACTCCACCTGCTCGGGTGTAACTGCCTGCATATTACCAAGTCTACGAAAGCCAAACTCAATCTTGACTCTGGCTGTGATAAAGTCTGAAGATGTCTTATCACCCGAGATTTTGGCCACCAAATCCTCGATTTCGGATGCCTTCGCCGTCAAATCCGAGAGATCCGTTTCGAACTCAAAGGGGTATGCCGCTTCCACATAGGACGTGTTTAGAGCTTCAGCGTTGCCCTTGAAATGAGTTATTCTGTGTAAGTGGTTACTATACCGCAATACTTGACTTGGCGAATTTAACCGCCGCTTTGCCAGTATGGGCCAAGTGAACCAGCGAGGTCTTATTTACTTAAATCAAACAATAACTCTTCGCTTTATAGTCTGTAAAGGTCGCCGAGAGGGAATGGCCTACCAAAAACAGACTGACTTTATTTCATTTCCCTTCTCCTATTTATAGGTGAACATTTTGTAGAAAGCGTAAATGTATGGATCGGTTCAAATTTAAAAATTAATTTTTATTTAATTGTTTTTCGTTCTGACCGCTTGGTGGTCAGTTGTCGCTGCTATCGATGATGAGCACGAGAGATGGCTGACATTGTCAGTTTGACATTTGTCATCTAGTGTACACAACACCCTTTTCCTTTTGGGAAAAAAAAATTTTTTTTTGAAAAATTTTTTTTTTTTTTTTTTAAATCCATACATTTTTACAATTTTTGTATAATTTTATCCAATAATTCTGATTTTATTGTTACATTAATTCATTATGTAATTAAAGTAATTTTATAAATAATTTTGTTTTTTTTTTTTATTGTATAAGTATAATTTTGAGTATATGAATATATATTACTTAAATGTTATTAAGTACATATAGTGGTTTGAATGTTTTTCTTTTGTTAACATGACTATATGCATTTTTCTTTGCATATTTTCTTTATTTTTTTTTTGGATATTTACATTTACTGAAATATGTTTTGTATACGTTTACTTATTTGTTTTTTTTGTATCAGAATAACTATATGCATTTTTCTTTGCATATTTTTCTTATGTTTATTGAATATTGTTTTACTTTAATGTACATGTCCAAATATGTATATTGATCTCAAATTAGAGGTGTGTATAATTTTAACAGGTTATGTGTTAACACCCTCTTTTTCGAGTATTTCATATGGTTTGTGGTATTTTTTTTTTTTGCTTCAAATGATTCTAACAAAAACTTTTTTTTTTTTTATTCATTGAGTTCATTTTACAATTTGATTTGATTTCCTTCCTACTTATTGCTTTTTGAGTTCTATCACGGACTGAACTAATACTGTTTCTTAGTTTAATTTGTAGCTCGTTGGTATAATTAAATTTTATTAGACTTTCAATTATCCTTTGTGGAGTTTTGTGTATAATTATCTTCAGGGGTTCCCTATTCTGTATTTGTTTGACATGTCGCATTTGATTGAGCATACTCGTATTTATAAATTTCTTCATATTCAATATATTGGGCATTTTATATCCTTTGCTTCTGCATGCTTTTCCTATTTTCTTCTCAGTTGTTTGTGATGTCAGCTTCTCCAATGCCAAAACTAATTTCGATGAAATATCACTGCATCTAACTGTGGTTTTATTATTTTCCATTATCGCTCTTGGAATATTCTTGAAATCGAATTTTGATTTTTTTAATCTTTCTATATCAGCGGTCGAATCGCTGTTGCAAAGAAAAGCTTCTTGAGGCTCCATGTTGTATTTTGGTTGAATTAATCTTTTAATATCAATTGTCGAATTGCTGTTATATAAATCAGCTTCTTTATGTTTTGTGATGTGGGTTGGTTTATGCGCTTTCTCAAATTTTCTTTTATTTTTGTTCTGCCCGGTATTTTTTTGGCTTTTGACTATTTTTCTTGTGCTTGGTAATACTTTTTTGTCATTGATATAATTTTTCTGTGTTGGTTTAATATTTGTCAATGCTTCTGAGCTCAATTGATTCATATCAATGCTTTCAATTGCATTTTTAAAACTTTCGTTTATTGGTCTCTCTACCTCGCCTGATCGGTATTTGTGTAATTTTTCAGTTTCTCTATTAATATTATCGATCAATGCATCTACTTTATTTGCCTCGATGTGTTTGATGTTCTTTTCTTGTATTATTGAATGTTCTATGTAAGTTTCAGGCGCAATTTCTTTCTTAGTATTTCTATTTCTCCGGTTTATAGTATTTGTGTTAGCGCTTATTAGATTATTATAATAACTTTTATAATCATTTTTGTTAATCATATCCTTGTTTTCATAGTTTTTTCTCGTATTTCTATAGCCATTAGTATTGTTATCACTCGTGTGTCTATTATTTTCGTAATTTCTACTTGTTCCCTTGTTGTTTCTATTATTTACGTTAGGGGGGTGATATGTGGTTCTATATACTTCTTGATATTTATTGTTGTAATTATTTCTATAGTTATTTCTGTAATTGTTGTTATGGTTTGGTGCATTATTTCTTGTGCTAAAGTTATTTCTATTACTCCTGCTGCTATCTCTATTAACACTAATATGGTTTTGGTTAAAGTTGTTATTTCTGTAATTGTTGTTATAATTATTTGGTCTATTTCTATTGTTATAATTCAACCGTTGACCTATAGTGTTTCTTTGATTTACATAAATAATGTTTTCTGTAACATTGTTGCTTAATTCAAATTCAGTTGCTACTTGAATTGCTTCTACAAACGTTTTAGGCTGTGCAGCAAAAATTGTGGATTTGAGTGTTTCTATTAATCCATTCTTAAAGATGGTTAGTGCATATGAGTCGTTTGACTTCTGTATCGCACTTTTCTCTGCTTGAGATGGATTCTTGCCTAAACTACCTATTTGAATTTCACTTAACTCGTTAATTAGCTCGGATATTTTTTCGCTAAACTTTTCAACCGTTCCGCGTTGGCTTAACTGTGCTAATTGAGTATGAATTCGTTGTGGACTCTTTTTACTTTTGTAACGATTCTTAAGACTATTTTCTAATTCTTCAAAGGTTTTTATGTCTAATGTTAAGAGCTGAGTTTTGACCGCTGTTCCTAATTTCACGTTTTTTGTAAAATTCAACAAATGGTTCTTTCCATCATCATTAAGGGTTTCGTTTAGTAAACTGACTATTGTAAGAAACGCTTCTAATTCTTTCGGATTTCCGTTGAAAACCGGTATGGATTTTAGAGCTAGCTCAATGTTAAAATTATTCATTTTGTCTACTGAGTTTTCTAATTTTTCTAATAATAATTCTTTCGCTTCTTTTGTATTTTTGTAGTACTGTACTTATAAAATCCTGAGTACCTTCTGTGTCAACTATTTCTTTGTGAATTTTTACTAATGTTCGAAGAACATTAGTATTAAAATCGATTCGGCCAAAAATTCATATTTCTTTATATATATATATATATATGTACAAAAAATTTCAGTGAGATAATCTCGGGAACGCGCCATTCGATTAAGCTGAAACTTTCAGGATACATTGGTGTATATGCAGAATAGGTCCAGGTCTCTTTAAATGTCAGTTATTGTAAACCTTTTCGCGCCGGCGGGCATTTAAGTGATATTTTTAATATACCTATTATTTCGTGCACAAATGATTTTCGCAAAAATAAAGTTAACGAACTAAATTTCTAACGTGTTTTACATATGAATCGGATAATGCTTTGGAATTTTTTAACCATATGTGTGCGCTGGGTGCCTAAAAAGAGGACGGGAAAATTTGAAAATTTTTAAATTTCGATAACTTTTGACAGAGCTATTCAATCATTACGAAATTTTCAGGACATATTGATATTATTTACTTGTAGGTTTGTGTAGCTTTTCATGAGCGTGCTGGCAACCCTGTAGCTAGGGCAGGTACTGAAAGTGAAAACCTCCAAATCATCGTCTCTCTTGAAAAAATGCCGTTTCTTCAAAAATAAGCCTTTCATATGTAAATCTTGTGCTTTGTTTACATAACCAAAAAAAAAAAAAAGATATGGTATAACGGGCACGCCTGGCAACCCTTGCCCAATTTACCTATATTTTTAGCATCAAAAACTTCTGTTCACGGAAACTCACGATCCGATGGGCAGAATTATTTGAAATTCACAGCATGTATTGACCTTAAATAGGACCAGGTCTGATAGAAGTGATTTTGAAATGCGGGCGATTCTGTGCCAGTGGTGCCATCTTGAAAAACCACTAAAAAAGATAACTGTTTTTAGCCCTATAAATTCTGATTGAATCGTTCGATTTTGACGAAACTTACACAATTGCTGGACCTTACTTTAAGCCACGTTTGGTAGAAATTTGGTCGAAAAATTCGGTTGGAGCTGCCAGCTATGATAATTTTGGTGTCTTCATTTTGAAAAAAAAAATTTGGAAGTGAAAACATTCAAACCATCGAATATTCAAAAAAATGTCCGTTTCTTACAATAAAACCAATCTGTATATAAATCTTATGTTTTATCTACACGTTCAAAATAAAACTTTGGAAATTTCATGTCGGACAAGAACGGTAACCCTCTCCCAGTTAACCTATATTTTTAGCATCAAAAACTTCTGTTCACGGAAACTCACGAACCAATAATCAGATACAGCTAAAATTTACAGAATGCATTGGACTTAAGTAAGACCAGATTTGATAGAAGCGATTTTGAATTGTGGGCAACTCTGTGCCAGTGGTGCCATCTTGAAAAATTACAAAGAAAAAAAACTGCTTTTTGCCCTATGAAATGTGAATAAGTTACCAGATTTTCATGAAATTGACACAGAAGCTAAACCTAACTCTAATCTCTGTTTGGTGGAAATTTGGTTGAAAAATTTGATTGGTGCTACAAGCTATGGTAATTTTTGTGTCTTTGGTTTTGAAAATTCGCTCAGGAAAATAAAACTTTTTGCACTATAACTTCCAGTGCAGTCATGAAATCAATACGAATTTCATACAATTAATGAAACCTGTCATAAGCATTATTCAGGCCAAATTTGGTTGAAAAGACACGATAGGGTTGCCAGCTATTGTTGGTTTTGTGTTTAATTGCAATATCTTTATTAAGCGGTTTTATCGTAGAATTTTCAAATGGTAATGATATTGTAGTGACAATAAACAGCAAATATTAAGCTTTCGATCATTTGAAAAAACTCGCTGCAGGTAACCCTAAATTTCTTTATACTCCTATAACTTCGAATGTAATTAAACAACGTGAAGCAGATTTGATATATTCTTGGCTTTGATACTGGCGAAAGGATGCCAGCACGAGTCGGTTGTGCTACTTTTGTATCAATAAATGCTTACAGTTAGTATTCATACCGGAAACATTTACAATGAAAATAAATAACCGATGTTACAATTCGCAAAGTTCTGCAAATTTTTCGGATCGCAGCCCCAAACACCAACTTCAGTTACAGTGCTGCAGGCACTGAGCATTTTCTTCATTGATGTTATATGAGATGCTGCTTTCAAAATTATGTGAAATAAGCAACTGATAACGAATATAATTAACCCGTGTTTTGCTCTCATAAACGTTGAAATTCATGCCAGTGGTAATATCTGAAACCTTGCACCATATGAGTTATAATGCATTCTTAAGACGAAAGTAAAACGTGGCATTTGAAACAGTTTGGCCGTAATAAGCAGCACATGTGGTGGAATATGCACTCAAAACCTGCACGATTCTTCTACTGTTCTTCGAACATTAGTGTTTCTAGCGGTTCAGGTGCGCTAGAGTTTTTCTATTGTATCTAATTTCTCTTGAATGTATTCGATTTTGTAAGTTCTATTCGGGGTTTTCTTCAAGTTAACTATTATTTTTGTAAGAGTATTTATATTTTCTTCCATTTATAAAGGAATACTATGGACCATATGAAATATTCTTAAAAATTGCTTAAATTCAAATTGAACTTTCACTATTGGATCATAGGTGTCGTTTGCGACAAAAACAGAAATGCAACCAAGTTCAAATGTCAAAATAGAGAGATTTTACAACCTGTCTTGTTCCTCTTTCTTTCATTATTTTCTATTGTTGAGTGGAATGTTCTTCTTAAAGTAGAAAATTTGTTTGTTTTATTTCTGGTATTTGAAGTATAATTCATGTAATATATAATGTTTCAGTTCATTCAAGTTTTTAATAAATTCATTTAAATTTTTGTTTTTCTTATAGAATTAATGTTTTTTCTTCGTTAGTGTTTTTTAATTCTTCCATCCGTTCGTAAATGCGCTGCAGAAGCTCCCATCGTCATCTGTCGCGATTCGTTTCAATGATGAAATTTCTCTGCTCAAACGAGCATGTCTGCCGGTGCTTGTTTTTCGTGTCGTATTCGACTTTGATGTGTCTGGTTCGTGGTTGTCGATTGTTGTCGGATGAGTCGTTACTTGTGTTTTATGCTGTTGTGTTTCGTTTGTTAATTCTCCGATCTGCTGTCTGTTGGTGGTGGGTGTTTTTCGTATCATATTTGTAATTATTCCCATTTTCAATATTATTTTCATCGTGATATTGGTTAGTTTGAAGGTTTTGTAAGTTTCTAATTGAAATCTGCGCCACTCAAAATGTCCAAAAAAATATGCAATTGTTCATTGTCGAATTGAAAAATGTAGTCGAATTCCAAGACTCTTAAAATGATTGACTCCAAAAATGCAGGGCCATGATTCACGTCAGCAGCAAGATCGTCGTGTAATAGTTTAAATGAAGTTGTTAGTTGCTCGATTTTTAATCTCCACCATTCAAAAATATGTCGTTCGCAGGATCGTTGATTAATGATCATGATTCACAGGAACGTTCAGTCAAAGGATCGCTATGAAATGAGTTATTGTTATTCCTTGGGTTAGAGGTTCGCCTTCCTTTGGTAGAATAGCCTTCGACGGAGGCAAGATCGCCATGAAATGAGTTATTCTGTGTAAGTGGTTACTATACCGCAATACTTGACTTGGCGAATTTAACCGCCGCTTTGCCAGTATGAGCCAAGTGAACCAGCGAGGTCTTATTTACTTAAATCAAACAATAACTCTTCGCTTTATAGTCTGTAAAGGTCGCCGAGAGGGAATGGCCTACCAAAAACAGACTGACTTTATTTCATTTCCCTTCTCCTATTTATAGGTGAACATTTTGTAGAAAGCGTAAATGTATGGATCGGTTCAAATTTAAAAATTAATTTTTATTTAATTGTTTTTCGTTCTGACCGCTTGGTGGTCAGTTGTCGCTAATATCGATGGTGAGCACGAGAGATGGCTGACATTGTCAGTTTGACATTTGTCATCTAGTGTACACAACACCCTGAGCGTCTTCCACATGTTCTCTACCGTATATGATTGAAATCCGCGAATGGCCAGCTCATATATGAGCTCATCCTTGTTTAGCCTATCTACCATAATCCTCATCTCTCCAAATGCTTATAGGCGGCCACCTCCCCACGAAGATTAAAAGATAAACAGGTATGCTCCTGAATATAACGCAACCTCCGTAACACGTCGAGAATGCTGGATCAAATTCACACATATTTCTCACCCGTCATCAACACCAATACCTAAAATTCCCCTAGAATTCTCACTAAAATTCTAAAAGAACTAGTTGCTAAGACGGAGAAACTAGAATCATGCCCCCACGGCGATCAAAACAAAAGAATCGTGATATCTTAGGCCACTCTATATCACCGAACACCCTGGCCACACTTTCTACTCACAAGCAGATCTGTTACTAATAATCTGTTACTAACGTCTTACTAATAAGGAAAATTAAAATTTCACCCACTCACGCACTTCATACATTTTAAACTCTTCCCATACAAAATCTGTCACACTCACTTCAATTCACACCGCCACGCTGAGAATCCAGAATTCAAATATACTTAGGAATACGTAGTTCGAAGCAAAAATATATCAATATATAAATATATATATGTATATACAACAAAGGAAAAATAGCATGCAAATTTTTAAGTTCGAATCCGTTCCATCACATATAATGTTAACATGATCGATTTTCCACCTAAATCATCCAACGATTAACATAACTTCCCAATAGCGTAGCCGTAAACCGATTTCTAAGTGAAATACTTCCGAACACTACTTTATGATCTCATCAGATGTGTAAATACGCGCCTATCCGCCTTCCCACAGTTTGGGACTTGGCTATGAAAAAATTTTCTCGTTTACCGTTTTACCGGAACCGCCGTTAGGCCCCACGTTGGGCGCCAATTTATTACCGTATTTTTCTCCTACATACCCCTTGTACCAGAAAAGGATACCAGGGGGTTAGTTTCGGGAGCCTAAACTCACCGGAGATGGGGTGGGTGGGCGCCACTCGCTTCCAAACCCGAAACTAGCTCATGGCCATCGCCCGGAAGCGAGAAGTGTTTCGACGGCTACGCGCACTACTAAAAATACCCGGATTGACACACCAGTATTCACAATAATTCACAATCGCTTTATTTCTTTGATTATCTACTATTCGAAAAAAACTAACTTTTCACCTATCAACCTATTTGCACAATATGACACGGCGCCGCGATCTTACACGAACTATCTTGCACATATATATTTGATATGAGCCTACCTTACCCCTAGATACAATGCTAGAACTTAAACGACTTACTCAGTAAGTTAAACTCCTCGTAGCTCGCAATTGCTATATTCGATTTTCCACGGTAGTGATATACTCGTCGATCCACCAACGCCAATTCGAAATCTCAGCCTTCGTCGGTTCTCAGCCTTCGATTCACTTCTTCGACCCACGTTCGACTAGCACGCTACTCCGCCGTCACGCTGAACATCCTTCGAATCACTCGATTAATATTCCACAGTTACGACCTCGGTTATATAAAATTCTTCCTCGTCTTTTTTCTTCCGCATCGATTCTCATGCAATAATCCAAAAATAATCTCGTAAAATTTTTCTTCGCCACAACTCAATTTCCAACTTGTCCTTACCCTGGTCGTTCATCAAGAGAGCGATGCATGTCTTGATCGCCTCGCAGGAAACCTCGGCTCCGCTTACTGGTCCCGCTTAGACGACGGGATCCTAGATTATCCGTTTACTGAATTTTCAACTCAATGCACTTCAAATGCATTTCGGTCGTTGCACCAAGTTCCCGGTCCTTGCACTTTCTCCCGATCGAATTGAGGACTGGCAATGTCATATGGCGATCTGGCGATGTTCTACTTTCCGTCATTCCGCACTTCTGATTCTGCGCAGGTCGACCGCTCGAACTGTCAAACTCGTGTCGTACTGACAACTGTCAGATGTGTGATCGTTTTGTTTATAAATGTGAATGTTGTTCGTGACGAAATTACCACGGATCCGGGATGATTTAGAGGCGATCATCGTATTAAGCTACGTCAGTAGCTTGTAGACTTCCAGATCCAGGTAAGGAATATTTTATAATGCTGCTGTGTTTCATTTCAAATTCGCTAACTTGCCGGGTCCCCCGCAACGATTTGTTGCAATGGTGACCGCATCGGATTCGTTTTGGGTAAAATTTGGCGACGGTACTGCTTCGAAATTGTCCGTGACAGGACTATAACTGCTCGCATCCATAATGCGGTCGGATTCGGTGGAGTTTTCGGGGCCAGCCCCAGCTCTTGGGGGCTCGATCATGCTGTTTTCATCCTGATTGGATGCGGTGCTGGCAGTGTCCGTAGCGGGGAAGGCTGGAGGTGTTGTATTTGTCGAGGTCTAGTCTTCGACATGTAAGGTGGATTGTTCATATTTGATACAGGCCAAAACGGAGAACCGGCCAATACATCGTCGGTTTGCGCATTAGGGTAATCTGGTAGCCGTAACTTTGCGTGTCGTCGGTTGTTCATTTGAGAGTATCTGACTGCAGTTGCTCCGATGTCTTCCGTATTTTGCATTTCCATCTTCAAAATCGATATATGCCGAACATCGCTAACGTTCGTCTCCTCTGACCATGGATTTCATGTCACATCGGGTTGTTGTAGGAATCTGTGTTCGTCATCTTCGGGCGGATTTCGGATCGAATGATGTGGAAAAGTTAAACTTGAGTGTACTAGTCAACGGACTCCGGATGATGTGCATTCTATTCCATACGCTCAGATTTTCATTTCACCCAGTTTACCTACTCGAGAACCTTGCATTTCCTAACCCTTACTTCTTAGATTTATATGACATTAACCTGCCACAATGGTGTGTACTTTTCTTACGTGCCAATAGGTAGCTTGTAAAACTAAATTACCGATCAACCGTGACACCCCCTTCGTCTCAGAGAATTTCGGAGGAATTCTCGGCCTTTACCTCCATCGCTTTTCACGTTATTTTTCTTTGAACTCCGATACGCGGATTCGTTCTGCATTCAGCGCGCGCGAATTACATCAACCGACAATTCAACGTTGAAAAAAAAACACAATTTGAATTTCTGATTCTTAAGTTTATTCGTCTAGCTCCAAATTCTGACTGACTCTAAGTCTAAATTACAACATTTAATATCTTTCCAAAAGTTGCTTGATATACATTTCAAAATAACAGGTAATGTATTAAATTTACGATTGTGCAAAAAGTGAATTAATAGGAATTATGTCGAAGTACAATGTACCCGTAAAGTGCAGGTGTCGGATTTGGGTCAGCAGCGTGTGTCGGATATCTGTCTGTGGGAACGGATGTCGTTGCAAGTGGAGCCGTCCATGGGAATATATGTAGTTGCGGATGTAACTCCTCCCTCCTTAAGAAGTGCGACAATCAGAGAAACTGTGGTGTTGAGGTTTCTCTTATGTGGAGCGCTTGTAAATGTTGGCTGCTATTTCTTCCTTGGAATTGTAGGTATAGGCTTATTATTAAGATAATTGATAGCAAAATGGTAAGTAGTGGTAGGATGGATTCGTTAGCGGCGTCAAGTTTTCCAAAAAATTCGGTTAAATCCATTTTTGGGAATTTGGTCACTGTTAAGGTAGGTAAGTCGATGGTATCGTTGATGATCGTGTTATTGTCGGGGATGATGGAGTTTACGTTAACTTCGTCCCAGAAAACGCTATTTTGGCTCATGTAGGTAATCTCATTTATGTCAACCTGGCAGTCCTGATGGTGGATTAGAAGAGTTCCGGATATGGATCTATTAGAGATTCCACAGGTTGAACTGAGCGTGGTTTCGGGAATGTTGATGGTAAGTATATAATTTGGCCCGGGCTGAATTATTTTTGATGTTTCTGCGACGTTCTTAAACTGGCATGATGCTGGTGTGTCATTAATGATGTTGATGATACACCTGGAATTACTCGAATCTTTTTGATGGTTTATCTCTTCGCAGTAATAAATCCCTTCAATTTTCGGACACTTTTTATCAAAAAATTGGACACTATTATGGTTAAGGATCATGTAAGGCTTTGAGGAGATAAGTTGGGTTTTTTGTATGGGAAGAGGTATTATGTGGAAAAGGAGGAGTTTTCTGCGGATAGAATCGGTATCTGAATATTAAATATAATGTTCGAACCATTGTAATAAGTTTGAAGATTTAACATTTCATATATGTGCTCATCGGATTGAATTTTGATCGATTGTTTTTCAAGTGTGTTTGAAATGTTAGTTATTTCAAATGGGCTTAGAATTTTTTAGATATAATGTTTAATTTAGCGAGTAATACTGCTTCTGCTATTCCCGATAGATGATTATCTAACATGTCTATATTGTAGTGCAATTGATTTAAGTATTGTATTCGCACCATAGAGTCAAATTCTCTGTTAATTTTGTTCTGTGAATGTTCTAAATACTTCCTGATAGTGTCGCTTTGGGTATTGATGTGACTTGTTAGGTTATCGAAATCTCTATCATAAGGTGGTTTAATTTAATTTGTTGGTTCATTTCATTTTTAATGTTGGATTGATTTGTCAATAATGCTTCGACATCTTTATTTATGCGTGAGGCATCATTCGCGTCCATGTTACCTGTAATCCCTTTAATGATTGTCCCGAGTCCGTTGATTAGACCCTTTTTGGGACGTAGCCTAGGTTTTAGAGTTTGAAGTTTATGGGATAGTTCCTTAAGTTTCAGCTTTGTAATTTGGATTGTATTTGTCGCGTCGTTGGTTTTGTCGAATTCTGAGAGCGAGTCCTTTATTTTCTGTACAGCGTGTTCGTATTTGTCTAAATTTACAATGTGCACCAAGTTTTCATAGGTTTGTATCATTCTGCTTGTTCCCAATCGGAGAGGTAGTAGGCCGCGATTCTTGGTCATGTCCTGTATCTCTGTTTTCTGTCCCTGTGTCATGATGATTAACCTGAAATTTACGTTTTTTCTTAATTTTGGACTTGTGTAGCTTTTGATTTCTTGTGGTGATTATAGTAATTTTGTTATCTTTTTTTACTTTGTGTTTGCTAAACCTAGGTGTAATTTTGTTCCTCCTGCATTTTTTCCTATATACAGTTTCGTTTGGTGTTAATATTTCGGGTACTTCTCGATTTTTATTTAGTTTTTCTATATTTCTGTTCACTAAGTCATCTACTCTACTTTTAATGCTCGGATATAATTTAGTCCTAAATTCGTTGAGTTTCTGGAGATATTCGTGTTTGTCGCTGTAATTAAGGTCTTTACTAAAAATATGTGTTCTGCCTGAAAATAATTCGTAGGGGGTAAGTTTTGTTGTTGAGTGTATGGCGTTGTTGTAGGTTATTATGGCTTCGTTAAGTATGTCGTCGTGGTCAGTGTTGAGTTTATTCTTTTTCCTTTTTTCTAGAACAATTCTGTAGATTTCTGTCAGAGTTGAGTGCCATCTTTCCACGTATGTATTGCTACTAGTCTGCTGAAAGGATGTAAAATGTGTCGTGATACCGTACTGTGCGCAAAAGTCTTTGAATATCGAGGAAGACATCTCCGTGCCTTGATCGGCTACTAATATTCGTGGCGTGCCATGGAGGCAAATGAAGTGCCTGAGCGCTTCAAGGATATTCAAACTATTTTTGGACTCCAGAGTGTAAGCTGCTGCGAATTTGGAAAATCTGTCAATGATAGTTAAAATTGGTTTGCCATTAATTGTGTATATATCTATGTATATACTGTCTAAGGGTTCTTTCGGGTTTTCTGAAATTTGGAAATGTGGTTTTTGTGGGTTGCGATCATACTTTTGCGTTTGGCATGTCTCGCAGTTGTTGATAATTTTAGTTATTTTTTCCTTTAAGTGGGGGAAGTAGTATTTTCTTCTAAGGTGAAGGACTGTTTCGCATATGCCTCTATGATTGTTATTTGTATGATATTCGTTGATGAGTCGATCTTGCTCATCGATGTCGGTGACGTCCTGTAGAACTTCCATGCAGCGGATTAATTTGAAAGTTTTAGACTGAGAAAAGAATTTAGAGTAAACCGTTTGGACAATTTTGAATATTTCATCGGATGTAAAGATTGCGTTAAGTTTATTTGGAGTTAGAAATTTTTTGAACAGATCTAGGAGAGTGCCCTCGGTATAATCAAGCATGCGAATCGTTCTTCTTTGGCGGTTTTTAAATAACATCTGCAGCGATGTTTGTGGGGCTCTTGCCGATTTCTCGAGAACGATTTGAAGGTTGAACTCGTTTAACGGTCTTTCGGATATTGGGATGCCGTCGTTTAGGTTTTCCTCTGCGGAATGAATTGTGGAGCCGTTGTCGGCAAGATTTGAGGTGTTTTCTTCCTCCAAGAAGGATTCGTTAACATTTAATTCGCTGAGTTTATCGGGGAGCTTTATTCTGCTCAGAGCATCTGCATTTGAATTCTGATATCCCTTTTTATAAGCAACATCCTAATCGAATTCTTCAAGTTTCAATCGCCATCTCACTAGCTTTGAATTCGGGTCTTTAAGACTCATAAGCCAAGTGAGAGGTTTGTGGTCCGTTACGAACTTGAACTTCCGCCCGAAAAGGTAGGGCCTGAAATATTTTACAGCCCAGACTATCGCCAGGAGTTCCTTTTCGATCGTGGAATAATTGATCTCGGAATCCGTCAAGGTCCTACTAGCATAGCAGACGGGTTTGCCGTTTCCGACGGTTCCTTGCGACAGCACTGCACCGATTGCAAAGTTGCTGGCGTCGGTGGTTAAGATGAAGGGTTTACTGAAGTCTGGATATTGTAAGATAGGGTCGTTCATTAATAAGTCCTTACAGTGTTCGAATGTTTTTACGTATTGTTCCGTAAAGTGGACGCTTCTACCCTTTTTCAGACATTCAGTGAGGGGTTTGGTCAATTTGGCGAAGTCTCGAATAAATTTTCGGTAATAGCCTAGCAGTCCTAGGAAAGATTTTATTTCCTTTTGGTTTCGGGGAATCGGGAAATCTTTTATTGCTCTGATTTTGTCCGGGTTTGGTTTCACTCCATCTGTTGTAACTATGTGGCCTAAAAAGGCTAATTCCTTGTGAAGAAACTCCGATTTGTCTAACTGTACTTTGAAGTTGGCATCGCGTAATTTGTCGAAAACTTTTCTCAGATTTTCTCCGTGCTCTTGTAACGAGGTGGAGAAAACAATAATATCGTCTAGATAGACCAGGCATATTTTCCCTTGAAGATCTTGGAGAACGTTGTCCATCACCCGCTGAAAAGTGGATGGAGCGTTCTTTAGTCCGAATGGCATCCGAACATATTCATAGTGCCCCCCTTCCACTGTGAAGGCGGTTTTTTGAATATCTTTTGGGTCCATTTCGATTTGGTAAAACCCGCTGGCAAGATCTATTGTCGAGAAGTAAAAACTTTTGCCCAGTTTGTCAAGGATATCGGATATGTTAGGAATGGGGTAGCGATCGGTTATCGTTTTTTCGTTGAGCTTACGATAGTCGATCACGAGTCTCCATTTCTTTTTGCCACTCGCGTCCGTTTTTTTCGGAACAATCCAAACGGGAGAGCTCCATGGCGAATAGCTTGGCCTAATGATATTTTGGTCTAGCATATCATTGATTTGTCTTTTCACCTCCTCTTTATGTACATGAGGGTAGCGGTAAGACTTGGTATATATCGGTATATCATCCGTAGTCGGGATATGGTGTTTAATTTTGTTTGTGAACGTGAGATTTTGTCCTTCACGGTAGAAAACGTCGTCGTATTCACGGCAGATACGAAAAATCAAGTCTCTTTCCTCTTTATTGAGGTGAGATACTCGAATCAATTTAGTGACGTTTTCAGGAGGTATAAAGGTATCGGGACCGCAATTATAATCGATATTGAAGTTGTTGACTTCTGTGAATTCGGAAGATGAAAATTTGGAGACTTTTAATGGTTGCTCTATGAAGAGTGTTTGTTCATTATCGGACTGGTTTATGACAGTGGTGAAACTGTGCCAGTCGTCAGCAGTGTAAATGCCTTTGGGGATGAGTAACGTGGGGGAAACTTTGGTATTCCCAACATAAATATCTCCTTTACAAACGTCAACTGGCAATTTGGCGATAAACTTTGATTTTGCGGGAACCGTGAATTTAGAAGAGGTTAGATTGGGTTTAAATAAGAGAGGAATTTTTGCGTTGTCTGTTATTAGGACTTTCTGAGCTAGATCTACTTTAGCGTTAAGTGCTGTTAAGGTATCGAGTCCCAGTAGTCCATCAAAATATTCATGAAACTTAAAGATTAGGAATCTTAGTTTCCCAGGCTGATTAAATTCATTAAATGTTGGCAAAGAGATTTGTTTGTTCAATGCATATTTGTTGAGGATAGTTTTAATAAAGATAGGTTTAGTTATTTCTACGTCTTCCGGATGAACAAATTCGGGATCGATGAACGAGGAAGATGCACCCGTATCAATAAGGAACTTGAGATTTCGCCCGAAAGGAGATGATATTTCTACGAAAGGAAGGGTTGAACCATGAGTATTTATATCTATGTACCCGGTTGAACTACTGAGGCAGGTGATGAAAAATTTTCATCACCAATTACGTGAATATCGGATTGACTTTGATTGTCTTGTTGACTTACATTGTATTGGTAAGGGTCCTGATAATTTCCCTGATTCTGTTCATTGAAGTCATTGTTCGTAGAGCTAGGTTCTGTATAGCAGTAGTAGTCGTCCAAGTCTTGTCTGTAAAAGTCGTTTGGGGACGGTTGAAAATATTGGGGTGTATTGGCAAGGTTGGTCTTGTCGGTCGAGTTTGTTTCTGTAATGTTGAACAATTCTTTGCTAACGAATCTGGGTGGCCCCGTTGATTTAAAGAAGTTGTTATTTGGAGGATTAGTGGCTCTGGGTGGTCCCATAGGTCTAAAGAAATTATTATTTGGGGGGTTGGTGGTTCTGGGTGGTCCCATAGGTCTAAAAAAGTTGTTCTGTTGTGGGGGTTGTTGGTTATTTCCGTGGCGGAGATGAGTATACCCTGAGCTTGTGTCCATGGGGATGGGTTTCGGAAACGCTGATCTATTAGATTGAACATTTGATTGATGATTGAATGGGTAAAAATTATTGTTTTGGCTATGAGGCGGAATGAATCTTGGTTGAAAAATGCTTGGTATTTGAAAGTTGGGCCTTTGTGGCATGATTGGAGGTGTAGAGTTATTCAAATAATTGACATGTGTACCGATCGTTTGCATCGCTGGGTTTTTCTGTACGACAAAATGGGGAGTTTATGTTTTTCCTTGAGAATTGGGGTTGTTATGTCTCGAATAAAAAGTATTCTGTTCTTTTATGCAATAAGAAAATGCTAATGCTACAGAGCTAGGTCTCATAGCACGTATAGTTGCCCCAAGCGGCTCTTGGAGTCCTGATAAAAATGCGTTAAGGCACATTTCAGAATATAATTCGCGTTTAGCGGTAATTACACTTGCGTCGGTCTCATGAAGTTGGATGTGACTAGTCATCGTAGCCAAAGTTTCTATAATTTCACTATAGAACTTCTCAACTGTTTTGCCGCGTTGACTAAGATTATGTAAATCTCTTATCAGCGAGGTTTCGTTTCTCTTGTCGCTATAGTGAAGAATGAGGTTTTTCTTTATTTCTGCCCAGTTCAATGATGTGCCATACATATTTAACACTTCATTGACTGGACCTTCGATTTTGTTTCGTATAGCGCGGAGTATCATTTTATTATAGGCAGGTGTTATGATTGGAATCATGGAGGTGATTTCCTCAACATTTTCAATGAAGTCGTGGAGCAATCTGGGATTGCCGTTAAATTTCGGCAAATCCTTGATCGCATCAGGGATTCTCAAGGAATTGAAAATTTCGACAATTTCCGTCATGTTATTATCTGGCAAATCAATCTCACTATTTATTAAAGTTTGAAATTCGTTTCTAACGCGATTTGGAGAATTTTCACTTAACAAGTCACAATTATTTATTGGTGCAACACTGGAAGCACTTAGATTTTCACGATCACTTTCCAAAATTGTAGTTAAAGGAATCACTCTTAAATACTTTCTTAATCTAGGATATGGTCTAATTCTATCTTTAGTATTTTGTGCGTATGTCATAGGTAGAAGGATGGAAAGGAAAGTATCCAATTATATTGACTTACGTGGCTATGATTAGTATCATTCTCAGGTGGTCCTCTTCGATGAGCCGTCGACAGGGACTTCACAAAATTCGAATAAGCCGTCGATGTGTTGAATTTAACTCGATAATCCTTCGAAGGTTGGTAATAGACCGTAGTTGTATTTTTCTCGATAATCCTTCGATGAGAGAAACCTTTTCTCGATAATCCTTCGAAAGCAGGAACACACAAAACTGCACTACCGATGTCGAATAACTAAGCACGATCGCGTAGCGCAAAGATCCGTTACGACTGCGCCAATTACATCAACCGACAATTCAACGTTGAAAAAAAAAAACACAATTTGAATTTCTGATTCTTAAGTTTATTCGTCTAGCTCCAAATTCTGACTGACTCTAAGTCTAAATTACAACATTTAATATCTTTCCAAAAGTTGCTTGATATACATTTCAAAATAACAGGTAATGTATTAAATTTACGATTGTGCAAAAAGTGAATTAATAGGTATTATGTCGAAGTACAATGTACCCGTAAAGTGCAGGTGTCGGATTTGGGTCAGCAGCGTGTGTCGGATATCTGTCTGTGGGAACGGATGTCGTTGCAAGTGGATCCGTCCATGGGAATATATGTAATTGCGGATGTAATTCGCGTCTATCGTTACCGTAACATCCGAACGATATAAAATTTCTTGAATTCTGCAAAATTTCTTGAATTCTGGATGATTCTCAACTACTAAATTGTTCAATCTCTACCTCAACTTAACGTTCATTCACAACCCCCACCAATATATGTAACTGTTTCGTCCAGTATTTCATTTCTGCATGACTATATGTTTTGTGACGTCCTCTTGTAAGGTGAAGGAGCCAATAACCATGTAAGCTAAGAATCTAATCTCTCTCAAACTCGTTTTAAGGATGACCCGCTGGCAGTCTGCCAAACATGCCGAGCCGTTGTACAAGATGTGGACTAGGCATGCACGCCGATTGGTACCTGAACGTACCTTAGAAGTACAGGACACCAAAAACGCAACCTATCGCCTGGAGGCCCTAAACTGTGAGTGGAAACGGACCTGGGACAGGAAACTTATGGTATTGCTTTCGTTTTTATCTGCATGATAATGCTAGCCTCTGACTAATCCATTTAATCTTAAATTATGCAATGAACTCCTTTGAAACATCTATGCCACGTAACTAACCCTATCACAATCTCTATAAATCGCTAAATCCTATCTATTGGCCATGCTCATACCCACTCATCGCCTACCGCACCCTTCGTCACACACAATCTTACTTATGCTATCGACCCACTACCTCCTAACGTTAGTATTCATTCATGGTTTCTCGAATTTCATTATATTCAATTATCCCTACATTATAGCCGAGCACTCTTACTGTCTATTCCCGCCACCTCTGCTTAAGTTACTATAGTAGTGGATCCTATCTACAAATTACTGACTATTCCCACCACCTTTTCTTAATTTACTATACTAGCTAATCCTACCTACAACTTATTGACTATTCCCGCCACCTTTTCTTAATTTACTATACTAGCTAATCCTACCTACCACTTATGGACTATTCCCGCCACCTCTTTTTTTTTCTTTTTCGTTATCACTCCACGTACCGCTTGAGGTCTTTAGCGTGCCATCTACCTGATACCTTCCCCTTGTCATCGACTAACTCATATATCCCTGCTGACGTTTGTTTAGCAATTTTTAATGGACCCACGAGCGCTGGAGCCAACTTCGCAGAAAAATATTTGCTTGCATCCGATTGCACATAGTTCCTCCTCCACACATAGTTGCCTATCTGGAAATCCCCTACTCGTCGACGAAGATCATAGCGTCCTTTACTGCAGGTAGCTGCTTTCTTCATTCTTCGCACCACTTCCTCGTGAATTTCCGCTAGAGCTCGAGCTCTACTCAATGGTGACAAGTCTCGTTGTGCGCCTCCCGGAGATTCGACCCTTTTCCGGTACGTAATCATTTCCTTCCCAAACACCAAGAAATAAGGCGAGAACCCGCTTACCTCGTGCTTGTACGTCCTTAGTGCGCATGCTATCTTGGCCAAGTTTTGGTCCCATGAACGATGATTATCTGTCGCAGAACATCTCAGCATACATTTGATATCTTGGTTCCGTCTCTCTGCTGGATTAGCCTGGGGATGGTACAAAGCAGTGTAACTTACTTGTACACCATATTCCTCCACAGCTTGGCTAAACTGTCTTCCCCTAAACTGTACTCCATTGTCACACACTAGCACCTTCGGCACGTCATATATTAGGAAAACATTCTCTTCTAGCAAGCGAAATACCGCCGATGCCGTGGCAGTGCGGACTGGTAGTATCACCGAATATTTGGTAAAATAATCTAAAATCGTCAATATATAATTATGACCTCGCGTCGACCTAGGTAATGGTCCAACCAAATCTATGCGCACCATTTCCCGTGGAGATTTCGCCACTCCTGCCCTCGTTGACATCAGCCCCACCGGTGCCTTCCGCTCTACTTTGCACGCCTGGCACACCTTACACTTCCTGACGTATTCACGAATGTCCGCCTGCATTCGTGGCCAGTAATGATTCTGCGCTACCCTCGCCAGTGTCCGAGTGATACCCATGTGCCCTGCTATTGGGTCGTGGTGACATCGTCTGAGGATGACATCTCTTTCTCCCTTCGGCACGACACGCTTCCAGACAGGATCCATCTTCCCCTTTCCCTTGCTACCAGACACTTTTTTCCACAAAGTATCACTCACCGTTTTCCAATCGCGATATCTCTGCGACTCAGTCTGCACCCGCACTATCATATCTTCATACCAACGATCCGACGATTAGGGTGTTGTGATACTACTCACCTCCCCGATCGCTCGTGAAAGTGCATCAGGGACTAAATGTTCCTTGCGTTTTCGATGGACAACTTCCAACTCGAATTGCTGTAGGCGCACCGCCCATCTCGCCAACCTGCCCGTGGGATCTTTAAGATTATTTAGCCAAACTAGCGAATGATGGTCCGTGATCACTATAAATTGGGTGCCCTCGATGTACGGTCGAAATTTCTCGACAGCCCATAGCACCGCCAAGCACTCCCTTTCGGTCGTGGAGTATTTTCTCTCCTGAACTGAAAAAGCTCTGCTAAGATAGCGCACTACTTTTTCTCCAGTGGCATGTGCCTGGCTTAATACTGCTCCTGTGCCCACGTTCGAAGCATCGGTCTGCACCTTAAAAGGGAGGTCGAAGTCTGGACATGCCAGGACTGGAGCAGTAGACAGCCTGTGTTTGCAATCTTGAAATGCCCGCTCACACCCCTCGGACCAAATAAACTTCCGACCCTTTTTTAATAGATCGCTTAGAGGTGCCACAATGGTAGCATGGTCCGGAATAAACCGTCGGTACCATGATACCATTCCTAACAGCTGTCGCCCATGCTTTACCGTTCTCGGCCGAGGATATTCGCTAATGGCCTCCACCTCCTCCGGGTCTACATGCAAGCCGTCCCCATCTATCACATATCCCAGATATATCAGCCGCGATCTACAGAACTGACATTTGTTTCTTGAGACACGCAAGCCAGCTTCCCTCAGACGCACGAAGACCTCACGCAACACCTCCACATGCCGCTCAAATGTATCGGTAACAACTATTATGTCGTCTAGATATGTGAATACAAACGGCTCGAGTGCAGGTCCCAGAACCGTATCTATCAGGCGCTGCCACGTTGCCCCCGAATTGTGGAGCCCAAAAGGCATCCGCAAAAAGTGAAATAGACCTCTCCCCGGCACCGTGAACGCAGTATACTGTCGAGAGTCCTTTGCCATTGGTACATTGACAAATACTTCGCGTTGCGCAGCTTTTCAAGTGTCGTGGATATGTACGGCAGGGGATAAGCATCCTTTTCAGATACTGCGTTCAATTTTCGGAAGTCTACTCAGAATCTATAGGAGCCATCTTTCTTACGGACCAATAAAATTGGCAAGGACCAAGGGCTCGATGATGGCTCAACTACTTCCAGCCGCAGCATTTCGTCCAGTTCCAAATTTATCTGCTTTTGTACGGCAGGAGAGACAGGGTAATATCTCTGTTTAATTGGTACGGCCGACGTTTTGATCGAGTGCTCCACAAACTTGGCGCAGCCTAGTCCATCCCCCATCAATTGAAACTGCTCCGTCAGTAGACTCGTTAGGATCGCTGTTTCCTCTTCGGACAAATGAGACTGGTTCCGCAGCATCTTTCCCGATACGGACTCTACCGCCGCGACGGACGTCCATTGTCGACCCTTCATGTCCAACACGACCCCGAAGCATTTCCAAAAATCCACTCCTAGAATTATTTCTTGGGGTATGGATAAAACAACCAGTGCGACCAAGTGACTCTTGCGCCCGTTTAGCGCGAACTCCAGTCGTACAGCTCCATTTACCACGCACCTTTCCCCATTGGCCAGTCCCACTTCCTCCACTTTGCACTGGCTCAACGCTACTCCTCTGTTGACTAACCGAGACCATCCTTTTTCCCCCAGGATTGTATGACTCGTACCAGAGTCTAGCAGGCCCTCCATGACAACCCCCTCTACCTCTACTCGCAAGTGCGGGCGACTGTCCTGTCCACTGTTCGCCAGCGCGTAGTCCACTCGCGAAGACTTCTCCACTCGCCGCGACCTACCTCTAGTGCTCGCTCGGCCGCTTAGTGAGCACGTCGACCGTTTCCCGGAGCTTGTGGGTCTGATCGCGCTCTCGTTTCTGGCTCACTCGTCCTGGCTCGACACGTAGGGCAGGCTGCTCGAAGGACTCCTTGTCGACCGCACCCAAAGCAACGCCTGGGTTCTGTGCAGTCTCTCGACATATGACCCTCCCTCCTACAATTCCAGCATGCAGACGACTCCGTCCGGACAGCACAGCAACTTGATCTGGGGTTTCTGCACTCACATATGCCAAGTCCGGCTCCAAGCAGCGTCTGAATCGCGTATTCGGTGGTATGAAAGCCACTACAGACGTTCTCGTTGCGTCCAGCATCCGTCCCATTCTGACCAGCTCCGCGATCGATGATATTGGGGTCAGACTTAGCTGCTGCTGGTAGAAGGGCGATATATTCCTGCGCAGTGTTTTCAATTTCTCCTCTTCCGAACAGGGCTGCTTCAGACGAGAAAACAGGCGCTCCATTACGGCAACATACACGTCCATCGATTCATCTTCACCCTGAGTCCGCCTGCGGATCTCATCCCGTAGACGGTCCTCATAGTCCGTCGGCAGAAACTCAGCCTTCAGTTCGTCTACCAGATCGTCCCAACATGACACTAAACCGCGATTGGCCCTGAACCAGATCAAAGCTCGTGATTCGAATAGATCTACTGCCGCCTTGAATAGTTGCGGTTTAGAGAGTCCCCTTGCCTGTCTCAGCTCCTCAACACGCTCGAGAAAGGCATTCACCGACCCTGCAGCATCCCCACTAAACTTGAGACCCCATTTTGCTACTTCTGCCGGATTTGTCGCCTTCGCCTCCCGAGGTGCCATCGTAGTCGTCGTGTCACTAGTAAGATCTGCCTCGTCTTCGCTGACCCCTTCCGTCTTCTCCACCAAAGTACCCATAGATATGATGAGCCGATTGCGTATCTTCTTCGCACACTCCACCTGCTCGGGTGTAACTGCCTGCATATTACCGAGTCTACGAAAGCCAAACTCAATCTTGACTCTGGCTTTGATAAAGTCTGAAGATGTCTTACCACCCGAGATTTTAGCCACCAAATCCTCGATTTCGGATGCCTTCGCCGTCAACTCCGAGAGATCCGTTTCGAACTCAAAGGGGTATGCCGCTTCCACATAGGACGTGTCTAGAGCTGTCTCTGCCTTCAGCGTTGCCCTGAGCGTCTTCCACATGTTCTCTACCGTATATGATTGAAATCCGCGAATGGCCAGCTCATATATGAGCTCATCCTTGTTAAGCCTATCTACCATAATCCTCATCTCTCCAAATGCTTATAGGCGGCCACCTCCCCACGAAGATTAAAAGATAAACAGGTATGCTCCTGAATATAACGCAACCTCCGTAGCACGTCGAGAATGCTGGATCAAATTCACAGATATTTCTCACCCGTCATCAACACCAATACCTAAAATTCCCCTAGAATTCTCACTAAAATTCTAAAAGAACTAGTTGCTAAGACGGAGAAACTAGAATCATGCCCCCACGGCGATCAAAACAAAAGAATCGTGATATCTTAGGCCACTCTATATCACCGAACACCCTGGCCACACTTTCTACTCACAAGCAGATCTGTTACTAATAATCTGTTACTAACCTCTTACTAATAAGGAAAATTAAAATTTCACCCACTCACGTACTTCATACATTTTAAACTCTTCCCATACAAAATCTGTCACACTCACTTCAATTCACACCGCCACGCTGAGAATCCAGAATTCAAATATACTTAGGAATACGTAGTTCGAAGCAAAAATATATCAATATATAAATATATATATGTATATACAACAAAGGAAAAATAGCATGCAAATTTTTAAGTTCGAATCCGTTCCATCACATATAATGTTAACATGATCGATTTTCCACCTAAATCATCCAACGATTAACATAACTTCCCAATAGCGTAGCCGTAAACCGATTTCTAAGTGAAATACTTCCGAACACTACTTTATGATCTCATCAGATGTGTAAATACGTGCCTATCCGCCTTCCCACAGTTTGGGACTTGGCTATGAAAATTTTTTCTCGTTTACCGTTTTACCGGAACCGCCGTTAGGCCCCACGTTGGGCGCCAATTTATTACCGTGTTTTTCTCCTACGTACCCCTTGTACCAGAAAAGGATACCAGAGGGTTAGTTTCGGGAGTCTAAACTCACCGGAGATGGGGTGGGTGGGCGCCACTCGCTTCCAAACCCGAAACTAGCTCATGGCCGTCGCCCGGAAGCGAGAAGTGTTTCGACGGCTACGCGCACTACTAAAAATACCCGGATTGACACACCAGTATTCACAATAATTCACAATCGCTTTATTTCTTTGATTATCTACTATTCGAAAAAAACTAACTTTTCACCTATCAACCTATTTGCACAATATGACACGGCGCCGCGATCTTACACGAACTATCTTGCACATATATATTTGATATGAGCCTACCTTACCCCTAGATACAATGCTAGAACTTAAACGACTTACTCAGTAAGTTAAACTCCTCGTAGCTCGCAATTGCTATATTCGATTTTCCACGGTAGTGATATACTCGTCGATCCACCAACGCCAATTCGAAATCTCAGCCTTCGTCGGTTCTCAGCCTTCGATTCACTTCTTCGACCCACGTTCGACTAGCACGCTACTCCGCCGTCACGCTGAACATCCTTCGAATCACTCGATTAATATTCCACAGTTACGACCTCGGTTATATAAAATTCTTCCTCGTCTTTTTTCTTCCGCATCGATTCTCATGCAATAATCCAAAAATAATCTCGTTAAATTTTTCTTCGCCACAACTCAATTTCCAACTTGTCCTTACCCTGGTCGTTCATCAAGAGAGCGATCCATGTCATGATCGCCTCGCAGGAAACCTCGGCTCCGCTTACTGGTCCCGCTTAGACGACGGGATCCTAGATTATCCGTTTACTGAATGTTCAACTCAATGCACTTCAAATGCATTTCGGTTGTTGCACCAAGTTCCCGGTCCTTGCACTTTCTCCCGATCGAATTGAGGACTGGCAATGTCATATGGCGATCTGGCGATGTTCTACTTTCCGTCATTCCGCACTTCTGATTCTGCGCAGGTCGACCGCTCGAACTGTCAAACTCGTGTCGTACTGACAACTGTCAGATGTGTGATCGTTTTGTTTATAAATGTGAATGTTGTTCGTGACGAAATTACCACGGATCCGGGATGATTTAGAGGCGATCATCGTATTAAGCTACGTCAGTAGCTTGTAGACTTCCAGATCCAGGTAAGGAATCTTTTATAATGCTGCTGTGTTTCATTTCAAATTCGCTAACTTGCCGGGTCCCCCGCAACGATTTGTTGCAATGGTGACCGCATCGGATTCGTTTTGGGTAAAATTTGGCGACGGTACTGCTTCGAAATTGTCCGTGACAGGACTATAACTGCTCGCATCCATAATGCGGTCGGATTCGGTGGAGTTTTCGGGGCCAGCCCCAGCTCTTGGGGGCTCGATCATGCTGTTTTCATCCTGATTGGATGCGGTGCTGGCAGTGTCCGTAGCGGGGAAGGCTGGAGGTGTTGTATTTGTCGAGGTCTAGTCTTCGACATGTAAGGTGGATTGTTCATATTTGATACAGGCCAAAACGGAGAACCGGCCAATACATCGTCGGTTTGCGCATTAGGGTAATCTGGTAGCCGTAACTTTGCGTGTCGTCGGTTGTTCATTTGAGAGTATCTGACTGCAGTTGCTCCGATGTCTTCCGTATTTTGCATTTCCATCTTCAAAATCGATATATGCCGAACATCGCTAACGTTCGTCTCCTCTGACCATGGATTTCATGTCACATCGGGTTGTTGTAGGAATCTGTGTTCGTCATCTTCGGGCGGATTTTGGATCGAATGATGTGGAAAAGTTAAACTTGAGTGTACTAGTCAACGGACTCCGGATGATGTGCATTCTATTCCATACGCTCAGATTTTCATTTCACCCAGTTTACCTACTCGAGAACCTTGCATTTCCTAACCCTTACTTCTTAGATTTATATGACATTAACCTGCCACAATGGTGTGTACTTTTCTTACGTGCCAATAGGTAGCTTGTAAAACTAAATTACCGATCAACCGTGACACCCCCTTCGTCTCAGAGAATTTCGGAGGAATTTTCGGCCTTTACCTCCATCGCTTTTCACGTTATTTTTCTTTGAACTCCGATACGCGGATTCGTTCTGCATTCAGCGCGCGCGAATTACATCAACCGACAATTCAACGTTGAAAAAAAAACACAATTTGAATTTCTGATTCTTAAGTTTATTCGTCTAGCTCCAAATTCTGACTGACTCTAAGTCTAAATTACAACATTTAATATCTTTCCAAAAGTTGCTTGATATACATTTCAAAATAACAGGTAATGTATTAAATTTACGATTGTGCAAAAAGTGAATTAATAGGAATTATGTCGAAGTACAATGTACCCGTAAAGTGCAGGTGTCGGATTTGGGTCGGCAGCGTGTGTCGGATATCTGTCTGTGGGAACGGATGTCGTTGCAAGTGGAGCCGTCCATGGGAATATATGTAGTTGCGGATGTAACTCCTCCCTCCTTAAGAAGTGCGACAATCAGAGAAACTGTGGTGTTGAGGTTTCTCTTATGTGGAGCGCTTGTAAATGTTGGCTGCTATTTCTTCCTTGGAATTGTAGGTATAGGCTTATTATTAAGATAATTGATAGCAAAATGGTAAGTAGTGGTAGGATGGATTCGTAAGCGGCGTCAAGTTTTCCAAAAAATTCGGTTAAATCCATTTTTGGGAATTTGGTCTCTGTTAAGGTAGGTAAGTCGATGGTATCGTTGATGATCGTGTTATTGTCGGGGATGATGGAGTTTACGTTAACTTCGTCCCAGAAAACGCTATTTTGGCTCATGTAGGTAATCTCATTTATGTCAACCTGGCAGTCCTGATGGTGGATTAGAAGAGTTCCGGATATGGATCTATTAGAGATTCCACAGGTTGAACTGAGCGTGGTTTCGGGAATGTTGATGGTAAGTATATAATTTGGCTCGGGCTGAATTATTTCTGATGTTTCTGCGACGTTCTTAAACTGGAATGATGCTGGTGTGCCATTAATGATGTTGATGATACACCTGGAATTACTCGAATCTTTTTGATGGTTTATCTCTTCGCAGTAATAAATCCCTTCAATTTTCGGACACTTTTTATCAAAAAATTGGACACTATTATGGTTAAGGATCATGTAAGGCTTTGAGGAGATAAGTTGGGTTTTTTGTATGGGAAGAGGTATTATGTGGGAAAAGGAGGAGTTTTCTGCGGATAGAATCGGTATCTGAATATTAAATATAATGTTCGAACCATTGTAATAAGCTTGAAGATTTAACATTTCATATATGTGCTCATCGGATTGAATTTTGATCGATTGTTTTTCAAGTGTGTTTGAAATTTCAGTTAGTTCAAATGGGCTTAGAATTTTTTAGATATAATGTTTAATTTAGCGAGTAATACTGCTTCTGCTATTCCCGATAGATGATTATCTAACATGTCTATATTGTAGTGCAATTGATTTAAGTATTGTATTCGCACCATGGAGTCAAATTCTCTGTTAATTTTGTTCTGTGAATGTTCTAAATACTTCCTGATAGTGTCGCTTTGGGTATTGATGTGACTTGTTAGGTTATCGAAACACTCTATCATAAGGTGGTTTAATTTAATTTGTTTGTTCATTTCATTTTTAATGTTGGATTGATTTGTCAATAATGCTTCGACATCTTTATTTATGCGTGAGGCATCATTCGCGTCCATGTTACCTGTAATCCCTTTAATGATTGTCCCGAGTCCGTTGATTAGACCCCTTTTGGGACGTAGCCTAGGTTTTAGAGTTTGAAGTTTATGGGATAGTTCCTTAAGTTTCAGCTTTGTAATTCGGATTGTATTTGTCGCGTCGTTGGTTTTGTCGAATTCTGAGAGCGAGTCCTTTATTTTCTGTACAGCGTGTTCGTATTTGTCTAAATTTACAATGTGCACCAAGTTTTCATAGGTTTGTATCATTCTGCTTGTTCCCAATCGGAGAGGTAGTAGGCCGCGATTCTTGGTCATGTCCTGTATCTCTGTTTTCTGTCCCTGTGTCATGATGATTAACCTGAAATTTACGTTTTTTCTTAATTTTGGACTTGTGTAGCTTTTGATTTCTTGTGGTGATTATAGTAATTTTGTTATCTATTTTTACTTTGTGTTTGCTAAACCTAGGTGTAATTTTGTTCCTCCTGCATTCTTTCCTATATACAGTTTCGTTTGGTGTTAATATTTCGGGTACTTCTCGATTTTTATTTAGTTTTTCTATATTTCTGTTCACTAAGTCATCTACTCTACTTTTAATGCTCGGATATAATTTAGTCCTAAATTCGTTGAGTTTCTGGAGATATTCGTGTTTGTCGCTGTAATTAAGGTCTTTACTAAAAATATGTGTTCTGCCTGAAAATAATTCGTAGGGGGTAAGTTTTGTTGTTGAGTGTATGGTGTTGTTGTAGGTTATTATGGCTTCGTTAAGTATGTCGTCGTGGTCAGTGTTGAGTTTATTCTTTATCCTTTTTTCTAGAACAATTCTGTAGATTTCTGTCAGAGCTGAGTGCCATCTTTCCACGTATGTATTGCTACTAGTCTGCTGAAAGGATGTAAAATGTGTCGTGATACCGTACTGTGCGCAAAAGTCTTTGAATATCGAGGAAGACATCTCCGTGCCTTGATCGGCTACTAATATTCGTGGCGTGCCATGGAGGCAAATGAAGTGCCTGAGCGCTTTAAGGATATTTAAACTATTTTTGGACTCCAGAGTGTAAGCTGCTGCGAATTTGGAAAATCTGTCAATGATAGTTAAAATTTGTTTGCCATTAATTGTGTATATATCTATGTATATACTGTCTAAGGGTTCTTTCGGGTTTTCTGAAATTTGGAAATGTGGTTTTTGTGGGTTGCGATCATACTTTTGCGTTTGGCATGTCTCGCAGTTGTTGATAATTTTAGTTATTTTTTCCTTTAAGTGGGGGAAGTAGTATTTTCTTCTAAGGTGAAGGACTGTTTCGCATATGCTTCTATGATTGTTATTTGTATGATATTCGTTGATGAGTCGATCTTGCTCATCGATGTCGGTGACGTCCTGTAGAACTTCCATGCAGCGGATTAATTTGAAAGTTTTAGACTGAGAAAAGAATTTAGAGTAAACCGTTTGGACAATTTTGAATATTTCATCGGATGTAAAGATTGCGTTAAGTTTATTTGGAGTTAGAAATTTTTTGAACAGATTGTTGCGCTCTAGCTTCTGCTATCGAGCAGTCGCCAGGGCAGCATGAATTTTCTTAGAAGAATATCTTGTTAAAGCCCAGCGTGCTTTGCTCCGCCAGCTAGCTCAGCCTGGTCGTGAGTTTTCGGGCTGATACTCTTCTCGTGCTACGCACGCTATATCGACACTTTAAGTCCGACCTGAAACGACATTGCACACACACACACAAATTTCCACAGGAATTGGACGAGACGGGAAATGAATCACCATTTTTAAATTTTAAACTACTCCATATTATACATATTTATTAACGATTCGAAAGATTTTCCATACAAACAAAACCCAATTACTAGAGACAAATCAACGATATCTTTGAAAAATTATTCAATTCAATTTCAATGAAAAAAGATCTTTAAATATTAGAACGTACATTCGCAATTAAATCTTTACCTAACTCCGGCCGGATTTAGTTTACATGCATCGTAACAATTGATTTTCATGATTTTTTTTGATATTATTGTTCGTTTTTTTTTTATAAGTTATCTGCTCTGACAAATTTAACGAAACTCAATCGTGATATTCACTGTTCATACAGCTATGAGGTGGGAAAATAATATTACATTAGCACAGAATTGGTACTAGATGATTTAACAAATTAGGTGGATACATCCCGACTACCGCATTACAATTTGGAAATGGAAAATATATCATCAAAAATATCTTTATCATCATCAAAAATATCTTCAATTTTTGCGTTCCGTTTATACTGCAAATCTGTTAACTTTTCGCAAATCTGTTAACTGTTAAAATCGGTTAACTTTTTACCGGTTAATTTTTAACTTTGGTTCATTTGGACTTGCTTTCTTTAGCTATTCTTTTGTCTTTTTAAACTTTCTGCTACTTATCTGGGAACCGATACTACGGTTGCTGGGAATATTCGCTTTTCAGCCTTCGATCTTCCTTCAATAAGAACTGTCCACTCCGTCTCGACCCAAAATGCTTACAGGTTACCAGTGCTCTGCTTTGCCAACTGCTTTGCTGCATGCCAAAATGATTCTTGGGAGTCATATAGCAAATTAACGTCCCAGTTAACTCCTGAATCATGCACTTGCCACTTTCACAGCAACAGTTTTAAATATTAACACCAAACTCGAATTGTCTTCTTTTTTTTTACAAATCTTATAATTCAACTTTATAACTGCTACAGACTGATAACAAATTAACGTCCCAGTCAACTCCTGAATTATGCACTTGCCACTTTCACAGCAACAGTTTTAAATATTAACACCAAACTCAAATTGTCTTCTTTTTTACAAATCTTGTAATTCAACTTTATAACTGCTACAGACTGATAGCAAATTAATGTCCCCTTTTTTCAGTTCAAAAAATTTTTACGACTTTTCACCTCGACGGTTACAATCAGAAAGCAAGTCTTTGTTCTCCTTCGAGAAAATTTTTTCCATGAACCGCAAAAGCGGTTTTTTTCCAAAATTCCCGTGTGCTACATTTTATACACCAATAGGGCATCACCACTTTCATTGTACAGTCAGGGAACACCACAATCAGCTGGCAAATCAATCCTTCAGCCATATTGTGGAACACTTAACAATGGAATGGCTCGCCTGACAGTTGCTTTACAACTGTCACTCGTTGTGACATTGCGGCCTGCTGAGGTTGATATTTTATTTTAGTTTATTTCTGTTCTGAGTATTCAATAATAATTTTTTTGTTTCAGCATCGCAACAATCGTGGGGACGACTCCGACCCTGAGATGTCTCAAAGCCGGGCTAGAAGAAATCCGCCAACCTATAACCGTTGTTTCCGTCATCAGGCAACTTGATATATCATTCACTACACCTTCAAATCTTTGGCATGGAAAACGCCCAAGATCTTGCCTTTAGCATCCTCAACCTCATACGATACCTGTCCCACCTTCCGCTTTATCGTTGCCTTAAAAAACTTCGGGGCAAGTTTGGCAGCGAATCGGTCAGCAGCACAGCTAAGTAGGTGATTTCGCACCCACACTTCCTGTCCTGGAGTGAAGTCCTTCTGGTGACTACGCAAATTGTACCGCTGTGCTCCTTTAGCGTACGCGTTAGCCAATTTCGACTTAACATGGCTATGGGCCAATCGCAATCGTTCACAATTTGGAACTAGTTGAATCTCCCCATCCTCAAAAGCCTGTAAAGATTTTAGTAAGGCATATTCGGAACCATGATGTATAGGTTGATAGCCGAACATCAGGAAATGAGGTGAGAATCCTGTAGACTCATGTACCACATTGCGAAATGCGGCACACGACTCTGACAGGTTAGCATCCCAATTCCGATGGTCGTCTCCTATGTAGGCCCGAATGGCAGCGAGAATGGATCGATTTACTCTTTCGGAAGCGTTAGCCTGAGGCGAATAATAGGGTGTGAGACAATGTTTTACTCCATGCTTCGCCAGAAACTCTGAAAAAACCTTGGAGGTAAATTGGACACCATTGTCGGTGTGAAGGATTTCGGGTACACCAAAGGTAAGAAAGATGTTTTCCTTCAGATATTTTACAACCAGTTCCGCTGTAGCCTTAGGTAACGCCTTGAGCCATACAAACTTTGTAAAGTGATCAAGCACCACTAGCAACTGGGTGTTTCCAATTTTCGATCGGGGGTATGGTCCCATAAAGTCCACAAACAGACGCTGCAAAGGCCGGTCTGTAACTCTAGCGGCACCCATGAGTGGTCTCATTGTAGCATTCGGTGATTTAATTTGCTTACAGGTTTGACATTTGTTGATATAATTTGTCACGTCCTGACGAAGCCGTGGCCAGTAAAAATATCTTTTGAGCACTTCCAACGTTTTCCGAATGCCACAATGCGACCCCATGGGGCTGTCATGGCTGCGAGTTAATAGCGTCTGTCTGTATCCCTCCGGTACCCATATCTTTGTGTTCGGGATATCCACATCGAGACCTCCCGAGGATCCTTGATGAATATACAAAATTCCGTCCGTCACGAACAGATTTTCAAATTGGTCTGGATGTTGTTGGACCTGTCGAACTAAATTTATATAATCAGGCTCCTGGAAGGCCTGCTTTGGAATATCACCCAGCCGTTCGTGGTGCTCGGGAAGGCAGATCACCGCACAACTGAAATCGACATTGGAGTCACGTGCTCGTGATAAGGCGTCTGGTACGACATTTTGAGTGCCTGCTCGATGTTCTATGTTGAAATTAAAGCCTTGCAATTTTAAACTCCACCGTCCTAATCTTCCCGACAAATCCCTTTGCGCCATCAACCATTTTAAACTCGCATGGTCGGTGATAACGGTGAAGGGCTGTCCCTCGACGTATGCCCGAAAACGTTTGATGCTTTGCACCGCAGCTAAGCACTCTAACTCTGTGACGCTGTAGTTGCGTTGTGCCGCATTTAGCTTTGCGGACATAAATGCAATGGGATGCTCTCCACCTTTATCATCCTTTTGAAAGAGGACGCTGCCGATGCCGGTGGCACTTGCATCGCACTGAATGAAGAAATGACGGGAAAAATCAGGGTTAGCCAGCACGGGTGCGGACACCAGAAGTTTTTTTGTTTCTTCGAAAGCTCTATTGGCCGCCTCCGTCCACACGAATTTCTTTTTGTTCTTCAGCAAATCCGTCAATGGTGAAGTAATAGATGCGAAATTCGGGATGAAACGTCTGTACCATCCAGCCATACCCATAAACCTCCTCACGTCTTTTACCGATATAGGCTTTGGATATGAAATGATGCCTGATACCTTTTCAGGATCTGTCTTTAGGACTCCATCACTGATTACATAACCCAGGTACCGAATTTCTTTTTGGACGAATTTGCTTTTCTCAACATTGATGGTTAGCCTCGCTTGTTGCAATAAATCTGCCACTTTTGTCAGCAATTTGAGGTGTTCATCAAATGTTGGACTTGTGATCAGCAAATCGTCCAAGTAAACAAATACCTGATCATGCAATTCGTGTGGGATGACCTTATGCATCAAACGGCACATCGTTTGGGGTGCATTACAAAGTCCAAATGGCATGACAGTGAATTGATAGAGGGGTCGTCCTGGTACTGTGAATGCGGTTTTCTCACGGGATTTCACATCCAACGGAATTTGCCAGAAAGCGTCCTTAAGATCTAAACTAGTGATAAATCGGGTCGACTGAAGGCGTGCCAATAAACCTTCGATCAGTGGCAAGGGATAGGCATCTTTGACCGTTAACTCGTTTAGTCGTCTCGCATCCAGACACAGACGTACTTTACCCGGCTTTCTGACAATAGTGACTGGTGAGCTCCAAGAACTCTTACTTTCCTCGATAACCCCCAACGATAACATGCGATCGAGTTCGTCATACATAAGTTTCTGCACGACCGGTGAAACTGAATAGTGTCTCTGTTTAACTGGTCGAGCATCACCTGTGTCTATGAAATGTGATACCAGATCGGTTCTACCTAAACCTAATTTATTAAAAGAAGGGAACTTTTGTATAACCAACCCTAACTCATGCCTCTCATCGGAAGATAATTGATGAAAACAAGAATCCTGCGATGGTAAACTAATAGCGGAGCATTGAGGAGAGATTCTGAAGGTGTCCCAAAAATCGATCCCCAAATAGATTGGGTTAGTCAAGGTGGGACATATAAGAAATTTTACTGGCCTGGTTTTATCCTTGAATCTCACCAAAGTGCTTACATAACCGAGTACCGACGCCTTGTCACCGGATGCGGTATGAACATTAGTCTGCATACTGTGCAGGTGCAAACCAAGTTCTTCCACCAATTCCAAACTGCCGGCCCCTAAGATGCTGACACTAGCTCCGCTATCCAGCAAACCAGTCAACTTTCGCCCTTTGATAAAAATAGTTGCAAAAGGTCGATTATCACCAGGCATAGATATGATAGTTTCCACACAAGCTTGTCGAAGGGAGCGTCGTAGGGCAAAGTACCTCCATGCACGATCAAAACGTCTCCTACGTTGCACATGAGCTCCAGTGCTGTCCTTAATTAGTTGATGATGAGAATTTAATGTTGCCGGCGTAATTCGGGATCGACGTTGGTAGCCACATCGATCATTTCTGGTCTGGAAAGGCGACTGACTGAGGGAACACGCATTCTCCCCGCAAAATTCGTGTTCCGATGATCGTTTCCCGACTGACATTGAGGACATCGTGGCTTTAGCACACCAGCCTTTCCACAACCGAAGCAAAAGATACCACGAACGGGTGTGGGACAGTCTGCAAAAGAGTGCCCAAGGTCCTTACAATTCCAACAGACTTGATATTTCCTATGATTTCTATGAATTCGATCTGCTGACTGATTTGTCTGTTGGATACTATTTACTGCCATAGTGTCTGGATAATTAGTGTTTCGAGCTGCTCCATAGTCAGAAAAATTGTTCAATTGCAAATAATCGTCTCTTAAATCCTCCTCTGGAATTCCAATTTCGTTAACTAATTTAACTCGACGAGCGTTTTCCATGCCTAACATTTGCCACTCTGACTCTATCAAACAGCAACGCCGGACCAAGTCTCTAACACTTCCAAACTCCACCCCTGCCAAATGAGCTCTCAACCGAGGGGACATGTTGCGATATACGATACATTGGAAGTCCGTTTCCAATAGAGGCACTGTCAATTGCAACGATAGATTTTCTAAAGCGTCATAATAATCCTGGAATCTCTCTCGAGGCCCCTGCACGCGTGCATCCATTGCTCGCCGCACATCCACGTCTGTTCGATAGGAACCAAATCTTTTTACAAATTCATCCTGCAAATGATCCCATAAAAGCGGATAATTCATTTCCCGAAACCGCCAGTACCAATCCGCCGCCGAGCCCTTCAGGAGTAGATGAAAATCTGTCGCTAAGGCTGCAGATCCAATATTATAGTCAATGGCTAACGAGAGTACTCTAAATAAAAACTGTTTTACTCCCAAACCTTCAGCAGATCCATCAAAACTTAAATTCCATTTGGATAATGGTAATCGACAACTGGTCTTACTTAATGTTTCTGCTTGTGGCTTAAAGGAGACGCGTGGTTGATCATGAGACGCTGGTTCTTGGAGTGTTAGTTCAGGCATTGGTGGACTAGTCGCTTCTATCCGTGAAATATCTGCTGGACGTGTAGTAGTATGTGAAGCAGGAGTGGAGAGATTCTGCACATTCTGGCGTTTGACTGGCGATATACTCAGCTTCTCCAGCTGATGATGGAAAGGTGTGTAGCTAGGATCCCAGCTACTAGACCGTCGACGCATTGTAACACACAACTAATAAATCTGCTACTTCAAATTTCAAATTGAATCAAATGCTTAAATTCTAACTGTAACTCAGTAACTATAACTAAAACTAACTAAATAAAATTCACTTTAAATTCAACTACTCGCTAACAAAGAGTTGTTATTAAAAAAAATATAAATAAAAATAGTACGTGTACTGAAATTATCCAATTGCAGGAGAAAGCAGAAAAGAAGCCGGTATGAATATTGCAAATTACTAGTGTATATGCAATGATCTATCACGAAGCTTATGTTTTCCTATTAAAATCCACTAAAACTAGAAGGATTTTCCCGCATAAATAAAATATTGAGTCCTTCACTTCGTCTGGACAAGAACGCGAGAGAAAAAAAAGAAAGGGTAAAACTTCCTTTGAAATTCAATTTCTGAAAAGAATGATTTTGATTTCCACAGGACAAAGCCAATGACCATCAACAGTATTCACGTAACAACAATAATAGTTTTTCTCTGTAATTCTTAAAGTTGTTACGTTTATGAATGGCAGATTAATATGTTGCCATCAGAAAGTTATACCATTAGTTCCTAAGTTCCGATGCATTGAAAGATTGATAAAGTTGCAGAATATTTAAAATGAAATATATATATATAATTGACACAATATAATTGTATAAATGAAAAGTCAGAAAATTCAAGATTCCAAATGTATCAAACATAATTAAAATGATGATTCTTCCCCCGTCTCATCAGCAAAGGATTAAAATAAGGGAAAGGAAAAGGACTGAAATATTACATAAAATGATAAAATGGGACTGGGAAATTTAAGGAATTACAAATTTCTTGCGGTTGTCTTGAGATGTCCCTCTGCTCATGTGTTCGAGTCCTGTTCGAGCCAGTTCTTGTAAATGAACAACACCATATATATTGGTGGACAAAGACCGAACTAGACCAGCGGGCATCTCAACAAATGTCTTCCCAAAGCTACGAAAAATTCAAATTATCTCTTTCACGAGAGTTATTCTACTTAATAGAAGATATTATCGTTGACTATGCTGAGGGTGATCTTACAACCGCAAAAATTTGGATAATAAATAATGAAACACACTCTATCACACACATAAAACAAGGACAATAGCACGAGCCGGGCGCCAATGCTGCACTGACGACTGCTCGATACGATGGAAATGATACGATTTAACGCTTATTGATTTATAATGCCAACTACGGCCAAAGAAAGAAAGAAAAAAAAAAAAATATGGCTGAGGCAACATAATGCTCTGATTGAACATTTGCCACCTCAGCCGAAAAGCAAAACTGCAAAGTGAAACATCATCAAGCTGAAAACCGTATAGCCTGTTTGGGCGCCAATTGTTGCGCTCTAGCTTCTGCTATCGAGCAGTCGCCAGGGCAGCATGAATTTTCTTAGAAGAATATCTTGTTAAAGCCCAGCGTGCTTTGCTCCGCCAGCTAGCTCAGCCTGGTCGTGAGTTTTCGGGCTGATACTCTTCTCGTGCTACGCACGCTATATCGACACTTTAAGTCCGACCTGAAACGACATTGCACACACACACACACAAATTTCCACAGGAATTGGACGAGACGGGAAATGAATCACCATTTTTAAATTTTAAACTACTCCATATTATACATATTTATTAACGATTCGAAAGATTTTCCATACAAACAAAACCCAATTACTAGAGACAAATCAACGATATCTTTGAAAAATTATTCAATTCAATTTCAATGAAAAAAGATTTTTAAATATTAGAACGTACATTCGCAATTAAATCTTTACCTAACTCCGGCCGGATTTAGTTTACATGCATCGTAACAATTGATTTTCATGATTTTTTTTGATATTATTGTTCGTTTTTTTTTTATAAGTTATCTGCTCTGACAAATTTAACGAAACTCAATCGTGATATTCACTGTTCATACAGCTATGAGGTGGGAAAATAATATTACATTAGCACAGAATTGGTACTAGATGATTTAACAAATTAGGTGGATACATCCCGACTACCGCATTACAATTTGGAAATGGAAAATATATCATCAAAAATATCTTTATCATCATCAAAAATATCTTCAATTTTTGCGTTCCGTTTATACTGCAAATCTGTTAACTTTTCGCAAATCTGTTAACTGTTAAAATCGGTTAACTTTTTACCGGTTAATTTTTAACTTTGGTTCATTTGGACTTGCTTTCTTTAGCTATTCTTTTGTCTTTTTAAACTTTCTGCTACTTATCTGGGAACCGATACTACGGTTGCTGGGAATATTCGCTTTTCAGCCTTCGATCTTCCTTCAATAAGAACTGTCCACTCCGTCTCGACCCAAAATGCTTACAGGTTACCAGTGCTCTGCTTTGCCAACTGCTTTGCTGCATGCCAAAATGATTCTTGGGAGTCATATAGCAAATTAACGTCCCAGTTAACTCCTGAATCATGCACTTGCCACTTTCACAGCAACAGTTTTAAATATTAACACCAAACTCGAATTGTCTTCTTTTTTTTTACAAATCTTATAATTCAACTTTATAACTGCTACAGACTGATAACAAATTAACGTCCCAGTCAACTCCTGAATTATGCACTTGCCACTTTCACAGCAACAGTTTTAAATATTAACACCAAACTCAAATTGTCTTCTTTTTTACAAATCTTATAATTCAACTTTATAACTGCTACAGACTGATAGCAAATTAATGTCCCCTTTTTTCAGTTCAAAAAATTTTTACGACTTTTCACCTCGACGGTTACAATCAGAAAGCAAGTCTTTGTTCTCCTTCGAGAAAATTTTTTCCATGAACCGCAAAAGCGGTTTTTTTCCAAAATTCCCGTGTGCTACATTTTATACACCAATAGGGCATCACCACTTTCATTGTACAGTCAGGGAACACCACAATCAGCTGGCAAATCAATCCTTCAGCCATATTGTGGAACACTTAACAATGGAATGGCTCGCCTGACAGTTGCTTTACAACTGTCACCCGTTGTGACATTGCGGCCTGCTGAGGTTGATATTTTATTTTAGTTTATTTCTTTTCTGAGTATTCAATAATAATTTTTTTGTTTCAGCATCGCAACAAGATCTAGGAGAGTGCCCTCGGTATAATCAAGCATGCGAATCGTTCTTCTTTGGCGGTTTTTAAATAACATCTGCAGCGATGTTTGTGGGGCTCTTGCCGATTTCTCGAGAACGATTTGAAGGTTGAACTCGTTTAACGGTCTTTCGGATATTGGGATGCCGTCGTTTAGGTTTTCCTCTGCGGAATGAATTGTGGAGCCGTTGTCGGCAAGATTTGAGGTGTTTTCTTCCTCCAAGAAGGATTCGTTAACATTTAATTCGCTGAGTTTATCGGGGAACTTTATTCTGCTCAGAGCATCTGCATTTGAATTCTGATATCCCTTTTTATAAGCAACATCGTAATCGAATTCTTCAAGTTTCGATCGCCATCTCACTAGCTTTGAATTCGGGTCTTTAAGACTCATAAGCCAAGTGAGAGGTTTGTGGTCCGTTACGATCTTGAACTTCCGCCCGAAAAGGTAGGGCCTGAAATATTTTACAGCCCAGACTATCGCCAGGAGTTCCTTTTCGATCGTGGAATAATTGATCTCGGAATCCGTCAAGGTCCTACTAGCATAGCAGACGGGTTTGCCGTTTCCGACGGTTCCTTGCGACAGCACTGCACCGATTGCAAAGTTGCTGGCGTCGGTGGTTAAGATGAAGGGTTTACTGAAGTCTGGATATTGTAAGATAGGGTCGTTCATTAATAAGTCCTTACAGTGTTCGAATGTTTTTACGTATTGTTCCGTAAAGTGGACGCTTCTACCCTTTTTCAGACATTCAGTGAGGGGTTTGGTCAATTTGGCGAAGTCTCGAATAAATTTTCGGTAATAGCCTAGCAGTCCTAGGAAAGATTTTATTTCCTTTTGGTTTCGGGGAATCGGGAAATCTTTTATTGCTCTGATTTTGTCCGGGTTTGGTTTCACTCCATCTGTTGTAACTATGTGGCATAAAAAGGCTAATTCCTTGTGAAGAAACTCCGATTTGTCTAACTGTACTTTGAAGTTGGCGTCGCGTAATTTGTCGAAAACTTTTCTCAGATTTTCTCCGTGCTCTTGTAACGAGGTGGAGAAAACAATAATATCGTCTAGATAGACCAGGCATATTTTCCCTTGAAGATCTTGGAGAACGTTGTCCATCACCCGCTGAAAAGTGGATGGAGCGTTCTTTAGTCCGAATGGCATCCGAACATATTCATAGTGCCCCCCTTCCACTGTGAAGGCGGTTTTTTTGAATATCTTTTGGGTCCATTTCGATTTGGTAAAACCCGCTGGCAAGATCTATTGTCGAGAAGTAAAAACTTTATCCCAGTTTGTCAAGGATATCGGATATGTTAGGAATGGGGTAGCGATCGGTTATCGTTTTTTCGTTGAGCTTACGATAGTCGATCATGAGTCTCCATTTCTTTTTGCCACTCGCGTCCGTTTTTTTCGGAACAATCCAAACGGGAGAGCTCCATGGCGAATAGCTTGGCCTAATGATATTTTGGTCTAGCATATCATTGATTTGTCTTTTCACCTCCTCTTTATGTACATGAGGGTAGCGGTAAGACTTGGTATATATCGGTATATCATCCGTAGTCGGGATATGGTGTTTAATTTTGTTTGTGAACGTGAGATTTTGTCCTTCACGGTAGAAAACGTCGTCGTATTCACGGCAGATACGAAAAATCAAGTCTCTTTCCTCTTTATTGAGGTGAGATACTCGAATCAATTTAGTGACGTTTTCAGGAGGTATAAAGGTATCGGGACCGCAATTATAATCGATATTGAAGTTGTTGACTTCTGTGAATTCGGAAGATGAAAATTTGGAGACTTTTAATGGTTGCTCTATGAAGAATGTTTGTTCATTATCGGACTGGTTTATGACAGTGATGAAACTGTGCCAGTCGTCAGCAGTGTAAATGCCTTCGGGGATGAGTAACGTGGGGGAAACTTTGGTATTCCCAACATAAATATCTCCTTTACAAACGTCAACTGGCAATTTGCCGATAAACTTTGATTTTACGGCAACCGTGAATTTAGAAGAGGTTAGATTGGGTTTAAATAAGAGAGGAATTTTTGCGTTGTCTGTTATTAGGACTTTCTGAGCTAGATCTACTTTAGCGTTAAGTGCTGTTAAGGTATCGAGTCCCAGTAGTCCATCAAAATATTCATGAAACTTAAAGATTAGGAATCTTAGTTTCCCAGGCTGATTAAATTCATTAAATGTTGGCAAAGAGATTTGTTTGTTCAATGCATATTTGTTGAGGATAGTTTTAATAAAGATAGGTTTAGTTATTTCTACGTCTTCCGGATGAACAAATTCGGGATCGATGAACGAGGAAGATGCACCCGTATCAGTAAGGAACTTGAGATTTCGCCCGAAAGGAGATGATATTTCTACGAAAGGAAGGGTTGAACCATGAGTATTGTTATGATCTACCGTTAAAACAGCTTCCGTGAGTTCGATATTCTTCACATTCGTGAAATAAAACAGTTTCTTATAAAACACTAAGTACTCTTTTATTCACACAAATATTTATAACACTAAATTCCGTACACTTTACTGATCGCACTATTATAAATTCTTTATCAATTTAATTATCGCACTATAATTACTCGCACTTTATCGCTTTTAATTAATCGCGCCCGGATACACTAGATTCGCTTTTCACCGAACAGACTTTCCGCTGTTTTCGCTTTCCACTAAGTCGTTGTACCCAAATTCTCACTCGCGTTTACAAACTTTCGCTTTGTACCAAAACTCACTATCAACTCGCGTATACAAACTTTCGCTTCCAACTGTAACAGCTTTTCGCTGTCTTCGCTATCTATTAACTGAATCCGAAGACTTCTCACCGCGATATTTATATCCCGTCTGGTGAGATAAATTACTATTGCCTACATCTAGGCCTTTCTAGAAATGTGTCTTGGGTTCTCGATCCGACTTCGAAAAGACTATTGGGAATTTCCGTTGCCATGTGAAATGGGTCCGTGTATTAGGTTCTCGAAGTTTCTCAAACTGCCTTCTAGAGAGTTATTCTACGTTTTATTTACGATTGTTTTCGTTGTTTGAATATATGTATGAAATACATGTATGGAATGTATTTTGAGTATTTCCTCGCCGTTTCTAGCCGTTTCTGGCGCCGATACAACGAAAGACGGCTCGTTTGGCGTGCATGCAACAGTATTTATATCTATGTACCCGGTTGAACTACTGAGGCAGGTGATGAAAAATTTTCATCATCAATTACGTGAATATCGGATTGACTTTGATTGGCTTGTTGACTTACATTGTATTGGTGAGGGTCCTGATAATTTCCCTGATACTGTTCATTGTTCGTAGAGCTAGGTTCTGTATAGCAGTAGTAGTCGTCCAAGTCTTGTCTGTAAAAGTCATTTGGGGACGGTTGAAAATATTGGGGTGTATTGGCAAGGTTGGTCTTGTCGGTCGAGTCTGTTTCTGTAATGTTGAACAATTCTTTGCTAACGAATCTGGGTGGCCCCGTTGATTTAAAGAAGTTGTTATTTGGGGGATTAGTGGCTCTGGGTGGTCCCATAGGTCTAAAGAAATTATTATTTGGGGGGTTGGTGGTTCTGGGTGGTCCCATAGGTCTAAAAAAGTTGTTCTGTTGTGGGGGTTGTTGGTTATTTCCGTGGCGGAGATGAGTATACCCTGAGCTTGTGTCCATGGGGATGGGTTTCGGAAACGCTGATCTATTAGATTGAACATTTGATTGATGATTGAATGGGTAAAAATTATTGTTTTGGCTATGAGGCGGAATGAATCTTGGTTGAAAAATGCTTGGTGTTTGAAAGTTGGGCCTTTGTGGCATGATTGGAGGTGTAGAGTTATTCAAATAATTGACATGTGTACCGATCGTTTGCATCGCTGGGTTCTTCTGTACGACAAAATGGGGAGTTTGTGTTTTTCCTTGAGAATTGGGGTTGTTATGTCTCGAATAAAAAGTATTCTGTTCTTTTATGCAATAAGAAAATGCTAATGCTAGAGAGCTAGGTCTCATAGCACGTATAGTTGCCCCAAGCGGCTCTTGGAGTCCTGATAAAAATGCGTTAAGGCACATTTCAGAATATAATTCGCGTTTAGCGGTAATTACACTTGCGTCGGTCTCATGAAGTTGGATGTGACTAGTCATCGTAGCCAAAGTTTCTATAATTTCACTATAGAACTTCTCAACTGTTTTGCCGCGTTGACTAAGATTATGTAAATCTCTTATCAGCGAGGTTTCGTTTCTCTTGTCGCTATAGTGAAGAATGAGGTTTTTCTTTATTTCTGCCCAGTTCAATGATGTGCCATACATATTTAACACTTCATTGGCTGGACCTTCGATTTTGTTTCGTATAGCGCGGAGTATCATTTTATTATAGGCAGGTGTTATGATTGGAATCATGGAGGTGATTTCCTCAACATTTTCAAAGAAGTCGTGGAGCAATCTGGGATTGCCGTTAAATTTCGGCAAATCCTTGATCGCATCAGGGATTCTCAAGGAATTCAAAATTTCGACAATTTCCGTCATGTTATTATCTAGCAAATCAATCTCACTATTTATTAAAGTTTGAAATTCGTTTCTAACGCGATTTGGAGAATTTTCACTTAACAAGTCACAATTATTTATTGGTGCAACACTGGAAGCACTTAGATTTTCACGATCACTTTCCAAAATTGTAGTTAAAGGAATCACTCTTAAATACTTTCTTAATCTAGGATATGGTCTAATTCTATCTTTAGTATTTTGTGCGTATGTCATAGGTAGAAGGATGGAAAGGAAAGTATCCAATTATATTGACTTACGTGACTATGATTAGTATCATTCTCAGGTGGTCCTCTTCGATGAGCCGTCGACAGGGACTTCACAAAATTCGAATAAGCCGTCGATGTGTTGAATTTAACTCGATAATCCTTCGAAGGTTGGTAATAGACCGTAGTTGTATTTTTCTCGATAATCCTTCGATGAGAGGAACCTTTTCTCGATAATCCTTCGAAAGCAGGAACACACAAAACTGCACTACCGATGTCGAATAACTTAGCACGATCACGTAGCGCAAAGATCCGTTACGACTGCGCCAATTACATCAACCGACAATTCAACGTTGAAAAAAAAACACAATTTGAATTTCTGATTCTTAAGTTTATTCGTCTAGCTCCAAATTCTGACTGACTCTAAGTCTAAATTACAACATTTAATATCTTTCCAAAAGTTGCTTGATATACATTTCAAAATAACAGGTAATGTATTAAATTTACGATTGTGCAAAAAGTGAATTAATAGGAACTATGTCGAAGTACAATGTACCCGTAAAGTGCAGATGTCGGATTTGGGTCAGCAGCGTGTGTCGGATATCTGTCTGTGGGAACGGATGTCGTTGCAAGTGGAGCCGTCCATGGGAATATATGTAGTTGCGGATGTAACTCGCGCCTATCGTTACCGTAACGTCCGAACGATATAAAATTTCTTGAATTCTGCAAAATTTCTTGAATTCTGGATGATTCTCAACTACTAAATTGTTCAATCTCTACCTCAACTTAACGTTCATTCACAACCACCACCAATATATGTAACTGTTTCGTCCAGTATTTCATTTCTGCATGACTATATGTTTTGTGACGTCCTCTTGTAAGGTGAAGGAGCCAATAACCATGTAAGCTAAGAATCTAATCTCTCTCAAACTCGTTTTTAGGATGACCCGCTGGCAGTCTGCCAAACATGCCGAGCCGTTGTACAAGATGTGGACTAGGCATGCACGCCGATTGGTACCTGAACGTACCTTAGAAGTACAGGACACCAAAAACGCAACCTATCGCCTGGAGGCCCTAAACTGTGAGTGGAAACGGACCTGGGACAGGAAACTTATGGTATTGCTTTCGTTTTTATCTGCATGATAATGCTAGCCTCTGACTAATCCATTTAATCTTAAATTATGCAATGAACTCCTTTGAAACATCTATGCCACGTAACTAACCCTATCACAATCTCTATAAATCGCTAAATCCTATCTATTGGCCATGCTCATACCCACTCATCGCCTACCGCACCCTTCGTCACACACAATCTTACTTATGCTATCGACCCACTACCTCCTAACGTTAGTATTCATTCATGGTTTCTCGAATTTCATTATATTCAATTATCCCTACATTATAGCCGAGCACTCTTACTGTCTATTCCCGCCACCTCTGCTTAAGTTACTATAGTAGTGGATCCTATCTACAAATTACTGACTATTCCCACCACCTTTTCTTAATTTACTATACTAGCTAATCCTACCTACAACTTATTGACTATTCCCGCCACCTTTTCTTAATTTACTATACTAGCTAATCCTACCTACCACTTATGGACTATTCCCGCCACCTCTTTTTTTTTCTTTTTCTTTATCACTCCACGTACCGCTTGAGGTCTTTAGCGTGCCATCTACCTGATACCTTCCCCTTGTCATCGACTAACTCATATACCCCTGCTGACGTTTGTTTAGCAATTTTTAATGAACCCACGAACGCTGGAGCCAACTTCGCAGAAAAATATTTGCTTGCATCCGATTGCACATAGTTCCTCCTCCACACATAGTTGCCTATCTGGAAATCCCCTACTCGTCGACGAAGATCATAGCGTCCTTTACTGCAGGTAGCTGCTTTCTTCATTCTTCGCACCACTTCCTCGTGGATTTCCGCTAGAGCTCGAGCTCTACTCAATGGTGACAAGTCTCGTTGTGCGCCTCCCGGAGATTCGACCCTTTCCCGGTACGTAATCATTTCCTTCCCAAACACCAAGAAATAAGGCGAGAACCCGCTTACCTCGTGCTTGTACGTCCTTAGTGCGCATGCTATCTTGGCCAAGTTTTGGTCCCATGAACGATGATTATCTGTCGCAGAACATCTCAGCATACATTTGATATCTTGGTTCCGTCTCTCTGCTGGATTAGCCTGGGGATGGTACAAAGCAGTGTAACTTACTTGTACACCATATTCCTCCACAGCTTGGCTAAACTGTCTTCCCCTAAACTGTACTCCATTGTCACACACTAGCACCTTCGGCACGTCATATATTAGGAAAACATTCTCTTCTAGCAAGCGAAATACCGCCGATGCCGTGGCAGTGCGGACTGGTAGTATCACCGAATATTTGGTAAAATAGTCTAAAATCGTCAATATATAATTATGACCTCGCGTCGACCTAGGTAATGGTCCAACCAAATCTATGCACACCATTTCCCGTGGAGATTTTGCCACTCCTGCCCTCGTTGACATCAGCCCCACCGGTGCCTTCCGCTCTACTTTGCACGCCTGGCACACCTTACACTTCCTGACGTATTCACGAATGTCCGCCTGCATTCGTGGCCAGTAATGATTCTGCGCTACCCTCGCCAGTGTCCGAGTGATACCCATGTGCCCTGCTATTGGGTCGTCGTGACATCGTCTGAGGATGACATCTCTTTCTCCCTTCGGCACGACACGCTTCCAGACAGGATCCATCTTCCCCTTTCCCTTGCTACCAGACACTTTTTTCCACAAAGTATCACTCACCGTTTTCCAATCGCGATATCTCTGCGACTCAGTCTGCACCCGCACTATCATATCTTCATACCAACGATCCGACGATTGGGGTGTTGTGATACTACTCACCTCCCCGATCGCTCGTGAAAGTGCATCAGGGAATAAATGTTCCTTACGTTTTCGATGGACAACTTCCAACTCGAATTGCTGTAGGCGCACCGCCCATCTCGCCAACCTGCCCGTGGGATCTTTAAGATTATTTAGCCAAATTAGCGAATGATGGTCCGTGATCACTATAAATGGGGTGCCCTCGATGTATGGTCGAAATTTCTCGACAGCCCATAGCACCGCCAAGCACTCCCTTTCGGTCGTGGAGTACTTTCTCTCCTGAACTGACAAAGCTCTGCTAAGATAGCACACTACTTTTCCTCCAGTGGCATGTGCCTGGCTTAATACTGCTCCTATGCCCACGTTCGAAGCATCGGTCTGCACCTTAAAAGGGAGGTCGAAGTCTGGACATGCCAGGACTGGAGCAGTAGACAGCCTGTGTTTGCAATCTTGAAATGACCGCTCGCACTCCTCGGACCAAATAAACTTCCGACCCTTTTTTAATAGATTGCTTAGAGGTGCCACCATGGTAGCATGGTCCGGAATAAACCGTCGGTACCATGATACCATTCCTAACAGCTGTCGCACATGCTTTACCGTTCTCGGCCGAGGATATTCGCTAATGGCCTCCACCTTCTCCGGGTCTACATGCAAGCCGTCCCCATCTATCACATATCCCAGATATTTCAGCCGCGATCTACAGAACTGACATTTGTTTCTTGAGACACGCAAGCCAGCTTCCCTCAGACGCACGAAGACCTCACGCAACACCTCCACATGCTGCTCAAATGTATCGGTAACAACTATTATGTCGTCTAGATATGTGAATACAAACGGCTCGAGTGCAGGTCCCAGAACCGTATCTATCAGGCACTGCCACGTTGCCCCCGAATTGTGGAGCCCAAAAGGCATCCGCAAAAAGTGAAATAGACCTCTCCCCGGCACCGTGAACGCAGTATACTGTCGAGAGTCCTTTGCCATTGGTACTTTCCAGTACTCCGACTTCACGTCCAGCGTTGACAAGTACTTCGCGTTGCGCAGCTTTTCAAGTGTCGTGAATATGTACGGCAGGGGATAAGCATCCTTCTCAGATACCGCGTTCAATTTTCGGAAGTCTACTCAGAATCTATAGGAGCCATCTTTCTTACGGACCAATAAAATTGGCGAGGACCAAGGGTTCGATGATGGCTCAACTACTTCCAGCCGCAGCATTTCGTCCAGTTCCAAATTTATCTGCTTTTGTACGGCAGGAGAGACAGGGTAATATCTCTGTTTAATTGGTACGGCCGACGTTTTAATCGAGTGCTCCACAAACTTGGCGCAGCCTAGTCCATGCCCCATCAATTGAAACTACTCCGTCAGTAGACTCGTTAGGATCGCTGTTTCCTCTTCGGACAAATGAGACTGGTTCCGCAGCATCTTTCCCGATACGGACTATACCGCCGCGACGGACGTCCGTTGTCGACCCTTCATGTCCAACACGACCCCGAAGCATTTCCAAAAATCCACTCCTAGAATTATTTCTTGGGGTATGGATAAAACAACCATTGCGACCAAGTGACTCTTGCGCCCGTTTAGCGCGAACTCCAGTCCTACAGCTCCATTTACCACGCACCTTTCCCCATTGGCCAGTCCCACTTCCTCCACTTTGCACTGGCTCAACGCTACTCCTCTGTTGACTAACCGAGACCATCCTTTTTCCCCCAGGATTGTATGACTCGCACCAGAGTCTAGCAGGCCCTCCATGACAACCCTCTCTACCTCTACTCGTTAGTGCGGGCGACTGTCCTGTCCACTGTTCGCCAGCGCGTAGTCCACTCGCGAAGACTTCTCCACTCGCCGCGACCTACCTCTAGTGCTCGCTCGGCCGCTTAGTGAGCACGTCGACCGTTTCCCGGAGCCTGTGGGTCTGATCGCGCTCTCGTTTCTGGCTCACTCGTCCTGGCTCGACACGTAGGGCAGGCTGCTCGAAGGACTCCTTGTCGACCGCACCCAAAGCAACGCCTGGGTTCTGTGCAGTCTCTCGACATATGACCCTCCCTCCTACAATTCCAGCATTGCAGACGACTCCGTCCGGACAGCACAGCAACTTGATCTGGGGTTTCTGCACTCACATATGCCAAGTCCGGCTCCAAGCAGCGTCTGGATCGCGTATTCGGTGGTATGAAAGCCGCTACAGACGTTCTCGCTGCGTCCAGCATCCGTCCCATTCTGACCAGCTCCGCGATCGATGATATTGGGGTCAGACTTAGCTGCTGCTGGTAGAAGGGCGATATATTCCTGCGCAGTGTTTTCAATTTCTCCTCTTCCGAACAGGGCTGCTTCAGACGAGAAAACAGGCGCTCCATTACGGCAACATACACGCCCATCGATTCACCTTCACCCTGAGTCCGCGTGCGGATCTCATCCCGTAGACGGTCCTCATAGTCCGTCGGCAGAAACTCAGCCTTCAGTTCGTCTACCAGATCGTCCCAACATGACACTAAACCGCGATTGGCCCTGAACCAGATTAAAGCTCGTGATTCGAATAGATCTACTGCCGCCTTGAATAGTTGCGGTTTAGAGAGTCCCCTTGCCTGTCTCAGCTCCTCAACACGCTCGAGAAAGGCATTCACCGACCCTGCAGCATCCCCACTAAACTTGAGACCCCATTTTGCTACTTCTGCCGGATTTGTCGCTTTCGCCTCCCGGGGTGCCATCGTAGTCGTCGTGTCACTAGTAAGATCTGCCTCGTCTTCGCTGACCCCTTCCGTCTTCTCCACCAAAGTACCCATAGATATGATGAGCCGATTGCGTATCTTCTTCGCACACTCCACCTGCTCGGGTGTAACTGCCTGCATATTACCGAGTCTACGAAAGCCAAACTCAATCTTGACTCTGGCTTTGATAAAGTCTGAAGATGTCTTATCACCCGAGATTTTAGCCACCAAATCCTCGATTTCGGATGCCTTCGCCGTCCACTCAGAGAGATCCGTTTCGAACTCAAAGGGGTATGCCGCTTCCACATAGGACGTGTCTAGAGCTGTCTCTGCCTTCAGCGTTGCCCTGAGCGTCTTCCACATGTTCTCTACCGTATATGATTGAAATCCGCGAATGGCCAGCTCATATATGAGCTCATCCTTGTTTAGCCTATCTACCATAATCCTCATCTCTCCAAATGCTTATAGGCGGCCACCTCCCCACGAAGATTAAAAGATAAACAGGTATGCTCCTGAATATAACGCAACCTCCGTAACACGTCGAGAATGCTGGATCAAATTCACAGATATTTCTCACCCGTCATCAACACCAATACCTAAAATTCCCCTAGAATTCTCACTAAAATTCTAAAAGAACTAGTTGCTAAGACGGAGAAACTAGAATCATGCCCCCACGGCGATCAAAACAAAAGAATCGTGATATCTCTATATCACCGAACACCCTGGCCACACTTTCTACTCACAAGCAGATCTGTTACTAATAATCTGTTACTAACGTCTTACTTATAAGGAAAATTAAAATTTCACCCACTCACGCACTTCATACATTTTAAACTCTTCCCATACAAAATCTGTCACACTCACTTCAATTCACACCGCCACGCTGAGAATCCAGAATTCAAATATACTTAGGAATACGTAGTTCGAAGCAAAAATATATCAATATATAATTATATATATGTATATACAACAAAGGAAAAATAGCATGCAAATTTTTAAGTTCGAATCCGTTCCATCACATATAATGTTAACATGATCGATTTTCCACCTAAATCATCCAACGATTAACATAACTTCCCAATAGCCTAGCCGTAAACCGATTTCTAAGTGAAATACTTCCGAACACTACTTTATGATCTCATCAGATGTGTAAATACGCGCCTATCCGCCTTCCCACAGTTTGGGACTTGGCTATGAAAAAATTTTCTCGTTTACCGTTTTACCGGAACCGCCGTTAGGCCCCACGTTGGGCGCCAATTTATTACCGTATTTTTCTCCTACGTACCCCTTGTACCAGAAAAGGATACCAGGGGGTTAGTTTCGGGAGCCTAAACTCACCGGAGATGGGGTGGGTGGGCGCCACTCGCTTCCAAACCCGAAACTAGCTCATGGCCATCGCCCGGAAGCGAGAAGTGTTTCGACGGCTACGCGCACTACTAAAAATACCCGGATTGACACACCAGTATTCACAATAATTCACAATCGCTTTATTTCTTTGATTATCTACTATTCGAAAAAAACTAACTTTTCACCTATCAACCTATTTGCACAATATGACACGGCGCCGCGATCTTACACGAACTATCTTGCACATATATATTTGATATGAGCCTACCTTACCCCTAGATACAATGCTAGAACTTAAACGACTTACTCAGTAAGTTAAACTCCTCGCAGCTCGCAATTGCTATATTCGATTTTCCACGGTAGTGATATACTCGTCGATCCACCAACGCCAATTCGAAATCTCAGCCTTCGTCGGTTCTCAGCCTTCGATTCACTTCTTCGACCCACGTTCGACTAGCACGCTACTCCGCCGTCACGCTGAACATCCTTCGAATCACTCGATTAATATTCCACAGTTACGACCTCGGTTATATAAAATTCTTCCTCGTCTTTTTTCTTCCGCATCGATTCTCATGCAATAATCCAAAAATAATCTCGTTAAAGTTTTCTTCGCCACAACTCAATTTCCAACTTGTCCTTACCCTGGTCGTTCACCAAGAGAGCGATCCATGTCATGATCGCCTCGCAGGAAACCTCGGCTCCGCTTACTGGTCCCGCTTAGACGACGGGATCCTAGATTATCCGTTTACTGAATGTTCAACTCAATGCACTTCAAATGCATTTCGGTTGTTGCACCAAGTTCCCGGTCCTTGCACTTTCTCCCGATAGAATTGAGGACTGGCAATGTCATATGGCGATCTGGCGATGTTCTACTTTCCATCATTCCGCACTTCTGATTCTGCGCAGGTCGACCGCTCGAACTGTCAAACTCGTGTCGTACTGACAACTGTCAGATGTGTGATCGTTTTGTTTATAAATGTGAATGTTGTTCGTGACGAAATTACCACGGATCCGGGATGATTTAGAGGCGATCATCGTATTAAGCTACGTCAGTAGCTTGTAGACTTCCAGATCCAGGTAAGGAATATTTTATAATGCTGCTGTGTTTCATTTCAAATTCGCTAACTTGCCGGGTCCCCCGCAACGATTTGTTGCAATGGTGACCGAATCGGATTCGTTTTAATCGGTAAAATTTGGCGACGGTACTACTTCGAAATTGTCCGTGACAGGACTATAACTGCTCGCATCCATAATGCGGTCCGATTCGGTGGAGTTTTCGGGGTCAGCCCCAGCTCTTGGGGGCTCGATCATGCTGTTTTCATCCTGATTGGATGCGGTGCTGGCAGTGTCCATAGCGGGGAAGGGTGGAGGTGTTGTATTTGTCGAGGTCTAGTCTTCGACATGTAAGGTGGATTGTTCATATTTGATACAGGCAAAAACGGAGAACCGGCCAATACATCCTCGGTTTGCGCATTAGGGTAATCTGGTAGCCGTAACTTTGCGTGTCATCGGTTGTTTATGTGAGAGTATCTGACTGCAGTTGCTCCGATTTCTTCCGTATTTTGCATTTCCATCTTCGAAATCGATATATGCCGAACATCGCTAACGTTCGTCTCCTCTGACCATGGATTTCATGTCACATCGGGTTGTTGTAGGAATCTGTGTTCGTCATCTTCGGGAAGATTTCGGATCGAATGATGTGGAAAACTTAAACTTGAGTGTACTAGTCAACGGACTCCGGATGATGTGCATTCTATTCCATACGCTCAGATTTTCATTTCACCCAGTTTACCTACACGAGAACCTTGCATTTCCTAACCCTTACGTCTTAGATTTATATGACATTAACCTGCTACAATGGTGTGTACTTTTCTTACGTGCCAATAGGTAGCCTGTAAAACTAAATTACCGATCAACCGTGACAACGTACATTTGATGTATCAAATTGGAAAATTCCGTATGGCGTGACATTGACATTGAAATTTCTGTAAATCAGGAGAAATTGATTTACTGATTGGGGCAGAGCATTATTTCCGACTGCTGACGGACGATCGCATCACGCTTGGTAAGGATCTTCCACTGATGCAAAATACGTTGTTTGGCTGGATTGTTGCCGGGAAAACGAATATTTCCACTGAGAAATATGCATCATGCTATATCAGTACGGTAGAATCAGCTAGCTTGGATGATTAAATTGGCAAATTCTGGGAGTTGGAAACTGTTGAGGCGGAAGAATCACAGATGACGAGCGCTTGGAACGCGTGCGAAGAATTGTTCAAGCAGACCACAACCAGAACCAAGGATGGCAGATTTGTGGTCAAACTTCCGTTTGCATCACCCGTAGCAAGTTTATGTGATTCAAAAGAACTTGCAGTGTCCAGATTTTTCGCCGTAGAAAGGAAACTAGGAAAGTACCCACAACTGAAGCAAGACTATTGCGCGTTCATGAAGGAATATATTCGGCTCGGGCACATGACGGTAGTACAACAGCCCGATAGCGCACATTATTACCTACCTCATCATAGTGAAATCAAGCCGGAGATTAAGACAACCAAGCTAAGGGTTGTATTTGACGCGTCCGCCAAGACGTGCAGCAACATGTCGCTCAACGATATATTGTACACCGGTCCCAAAATACAAGAGGATCTCTTTACAGTGCTTCTTCGATTCCGATTTCCCAGATACGTGTGCACTGCGGACATTGAGAAAATGTACCGCCAGGTGTACGTTGCAGAATCTGATAGGAAGTATCAGTTGATAGTGTGGAGAGAAAATCCAAAAGATGTGCTTCAGACCTATCAACTCAATACAGCTCCATACTTGGCGATACGATGTTTGCAGCAACTAGCAAAAGATATTCAAGCTCACAAACCGCTGGGAGCTCGAGCAATAGCCAAGAATATGTACGTTGACGATATTATGTTTGGAGCGAATACACTAAGTGAAGCAATAACCATGCCAGAAGAAATAATCGAAGTCCTCGGTCATGGCGGATTCAAGCTACGGAAATGGTGTGCTAACCAAACAACCTTTTTAAAACCGTCCCGCGTGAGGACATTGTCTCAGAATTAGACATAACAGGAAAACCGGAGCATGAAGTAAAAGCACTAGGCCTGACTTGGCTACCGAATACTGATGAGTTCAGAATATCGATAAAATCCACGATGGAAGACAAAATCACAAAGCTGCAGATTCTATCAGAGATTGCTCGGTTGTTCGACCGACTAGGACTCATGGGTCCGGTAGTTGTGACCGCCAAATTAATGTTGCTAAAATTGTGGACTCTAAAACTAGATTGGGATGATGCAGTGCCCGACGAAGTGCATAAGGCATGGCAGCAGCTCCGTCGTGGTCTTCAAGTTTTGAATGCCGTCAGAATTTCTAGGCACGTAACAGCCCATAGGCACGCTAAGTTACAGCAGCTCCACGTTTCCTGTGATGCGTCAGAAAAAGCGTATGGAGCCGCGATATATGTGCGATCAGTGTTGACGGATGGTACGATAATCGTAAGATTATTGTGCGCAAAATCCAGGATAGCACCCACAAAAACCGTGACGTTACCTAGATTGGAGTTGTGTGGAGCCAAGTTGGGAACTGATTTACTAGTTCACGTGAGAGGTGACCTCGAATGGAAGGAACCTGTGCATTTTTTGTCCGATTCGGAAACTGTACTGTATTGGATCAAAACGCCAGTGTCAGCACTTCAAAAATTTGTGGCAAACCGTGTGGCAGCAATTCAAGCGAATTCATTGTGCGAAGAATGGAGGCATGTTCCATCCAAGGAGAACCCAGTCGATCTGATCTCGAGAGGAACAACTCCGGAGAAACTCCAAAACTACCAACAATGGTTTTTCGGACCGTTATTTCTGCATGATCAAGAACAAGGATAGCCGAATTCAGTACCACTCAAGGAATTTGATCTTGAGAAAAAACCCAGTAAGGCAAGTCTGGCGATTTCACAAGGAGAAGGTGGAATTATAGAGTCACTCGCACATTTGAGCTCTTTCTCTCGAATCATTCGAACTACCACCTACGCACTACTAGTCGCCAAAAACAGCAGTCCAAGGGCTTCCCTTAGACAAGGAGAACTTACAGTTCTAGAGCTTGAAGAGGCCGAGGCAGTTCTATTGAAGGAAATACAGAAAAAGTATTTCCCAAAAGATTTGAACCAGCTCCGTACGCACGGCGGTGTAGATACCACCAGTAACATTTCTGGGTTGAACCCATTTTTGGATGAACATGGACTCATTCGTGTGGGAGGAAGACTCGAGAATGCTGAGATCCCATTTAACGCAAAACATCCGATTTTGCTACCACCTCAGCACGATATCACGAAGCTGATAATCAGAAATATCCATCACAAGAACAAACACGTTGGACAACAAGGGCTTCTCGCGATGGTAGGCAAAATTACTGGCCCATAAAAGGCAAAACACTAGAACGATCAATCGTGCAAGGTTGCGTACAATGCGCTAAGCAGAGATCCAAGCTATTCAAGCAAATAATGGGTGACCTACCAAAGGATCGAGTCTTACCATCACGACCATTTGTAAGGACTGGCGTCGATTTCTGCGGTCCATTTTACGTTCGAATGGAAATTAGAGGCAAGCCACCGCAAAAAGCGTATGTAGCGGTATTTTGCTGCTTTTCCACGAAAGCAACTTGAAGTAGTCAAGAACCTAACCACAGATGCTTTTCTCCAAGCGTTAAAAAGGTTTATTGGCAGAAGTGGCAACTGCGAGACAATATACTGCGACAACGCAACTAATTTTGTAGGTGCAAACAACCAGTTGCAAGAATTGCATGGCATTCTAACAAATCCTGAGGCCAAACGCAGCCTCCAGGGGTTCTGTACGCCTAGGAAAATTAATTTCAAGTTTATCCCACCAAGAGCTCCACATTTCGGAGGGCTGTGGGAGGCAGTGGTGAAATCCGCTAAAGAATTATTCTTCAGAACGGTCGCAAGCACACCATTAAAATACGAAGAGCTGACAACAATAATAGTTGAGATAGAAGCCGTACTCAACTCCAGACCGTTAACGCCTATATCAGAGGATCCAAACGACTAAGCCGCTTTAACAGCAGGTCACTTACTGATCGGAGAACCAATAAATGCAACTGTGGATCCGTATTCTCAACTCAATTCAGCGCCACAACTAGGAAAGTGGAAAGAACTGACGAAGCTCAAGCAACAATTCTGGCAACAATGGAGCAAGGAATATCTGAGCCAGCTACAGCAGCGTTATAAATGGAAGACAGCGTGTGAAGATGTGCAACCGGGAATGATGGTAATACTCAAGGAGGATATTACACCGAGTTTCAACTGGGTCCTTGGTCGTATTATTAACCCCATCAAGGGAAAAGATGGTAGGGTACGTGTAGCAGAAGTGAAAACAGCATCTGGAATATTCAAACGACCAGTTCACAAGCTTGCTCCCCTTCCAATCCGAAACGAAGTGAGCGAAACACAAGCCTTCCGAATATATCCGAACAACTAGGTGAACGAATGCTAATGGAGGAAGAAACTTCTAGCACTGAACCTACAGCAGCCTAACGACCGTGCAAAAAATCGCTACTGTTAGCAGCCCTAATAGTTCTTTGTTGTGATTGCCCATCTCGAGCTATGCCAATATACAACAAGACAGCCAGTCCGTTTATAGAAGTTACTCCATTCAGCACCCAACCAGGGATATATTTCGAAAATGCTGGAACTGCGGCACTTATTACTGACGAGTGGAATCTGGTGGTTAATTATGACTTGGAACCTTTTTGCAATTATGAGTCGAATTCAACAACTTAATTCATTGTGCGCTAAGATTCTCGATAAACGGCTGTGTCAAAAAACTGTCGAACACTTTCAGGCGACAGCCACTGAGCTCGATAACAGCAATAACCTGTTAAGACCAGACACAGGGCATAGGGTGAAAAGAGCGCCCTTGAACATATTGGTAACATCGCCAATTCATTGTTTGGTGTATTAGATTCCGAGTATACCAAAGGTTTGTCAGAAATCATAAGCCAATTGAACACCAATGACCAGCATCTGCTTTTCTTGATCAGGAATCAAACGTCGATAATCAATTCAACCGCGAGCCTTATTCAACGATCAAGCGAAATCACCACGAAACAGCTGCAACAAGTTTGCTCGTATCTTCACCACACTACCGATGCAGTTAACATTATCAGCACCACATTAAACAGGCAAAAACTGCTTGAAATTTTTAATTCACTGTCTATGAGGCTACTGCTAGCATTTCCAGCAAACACAATCATCTATAATTAACGTGTTAATGGACCTTCAACACGGAAAAGTCAATTCGATGTTGATACCACTTGTACAGCTTCGCGATCAAATCAACATGATCAAAGAAAATTTACCTCCACATTTACGACCGCCTCTTGACCAGCATCATCTATTAGCCCTGTATGGCATCATGACAATACAGGGGCGAATTATATCAAATCATGTTCTGTTCCGCATTAAAATTCCTTTGTTGTCAGACGGCGTATATGAACTGTGGTCGGTCACACCCGTTCCAATCATGAACAACGGAGAATTCGCCGTTATAGATCAAACATCGAAATATCTACTGGTAAATTTGCACAGAGACCAGTATTACGCATTAGACGATCAAGAATTGCGTACAGCCTGCACAATGATACGAAACTTTTATCACATATGCAAGCCAAACTGGTCTAAAACCAACCCAGCTTCAAGGAAAATCACATGTGCGGTGGATATTCTATTACACAAGCCCACGTTAGCCAACTGCACGTATCATACCACCACCGACGTGCCAAGGTGGATTCAACTAATGCATCCGAACCAATGGCTATACACTACGCGAGATGTTATTGTGATTAACGTTATATGCAACCACCAACTGGCGCAACAGCACTTAAAAGGAACCGGCATCATCACAATTCCAAGCGGATGTGCGGTAAAGGACGAAGACATGACTCTCGAATCGAGCCAGCTATTAACAGACACCGTCACATCTGCTGTACTGCCAACCCGAAATATTAGCGAGATACTTATAAAGTCAAACCCAAGTCCTCAGCTTCAGCACCTACAAGACGACAATAAGACAATATTCCACAGCGTCCAACAATTACAAGAGCAGATCTCTACGTTACAAAGTCAGACGTCGTTACCTCAATTAAACGTGACGAACCATGATATTCATCAGTATGGTATCTCTTATACGTGTCTCCCGATTATTCTAGCCGGTCTTGGTTACGCTATACTTCGACAACGTTGCTCACAGGCTCATAGGTCAACATCATTACCGAAGCCAGCACCACGACGCCACAGACCATTCCTTCAATCTCAGCGGAGCTCACCACCATCGCCCGATTTCATGGTCCACATCCAGGATTGAACCCACCGTTCAAGGCGGGGAGTATGTTAAGAATTCAATATTTCAATTAAAGTCCAACTGTTCAGCATATTTTATATGCTTTATTATTCAATATAGATATTTCAATTCTAGTTCAATATATCAGCATATTTTCATATTCATCAATATAGTTCAATTCAAATTCTGTTGTCATCATATTTTGATATTCAACTTGTACATCTACCAATTTGTATAGCGTCATTAATAATAGTCCATTAACTTTCGCTACAATTGTTAACAAGGCAATCTTGAACATATATTCTCAAGCTCAATTGTTATTGATTATTTTAGCAATTAGTTTGGTATAAATAGATGTTATGTTGTTCAATAAAATCAGATTGCTACAGATTACGATCCGAGCGTTTTGACTTACTAAAACAAAGGCGTATCTGTAGCATTCTCTATATGAGTAGTTGGCTGACAATTAATTCTATTGCAATTGAGGCATCACCCGTTGTACTCGACGATAATTAATTTCAGCCTTATCCTCATATAGACAACAGACAGTTGACTGAAAAATTGGTTGAGTGGGTGTTTCACCTAATCAACTTGTACGACTAGGTTGAAATCGGTGCTACTACCGGTTACAACATTTGAACGACCATACAAACCTTTTTAACATTTTTTGGTGACCCCGAACGCTGCGAACAATTGAGAAGCTTCTGAAGCGTCTGGACGAACCATACGATTGGTAACCAGTAATCAGAAGATTTGTTGACGATTTTGTGATCAAACTTCGATCCGTTACTATACGTGGCTTCAGATAACGAAGCCAAATCATCAAATCAGACGAAAGTGTCACAAAGTAAGACTTTGTTAATTAGCCATTTAAAATCCATTATATATATATATATAATATGGAAGAGTTGGCAAATAAGCAGTTTCAGTTGGGCTTGAAAATAGAGCAAAATTATACAAATTTTAAGAAAGATGGCAAGGACAGAAAGACCATCGAGTACGCACGAAATCGGTTGTCAGCTTTAGAAGCCAATCGAGAGCAATTCATTACGTCGCATAGCATAATAACTCGCTTCGAGCAAACTAATGCTAATCATGCATATTTTGCAAAGCATTATTACGAACAAGTAATGCGAATTGTTGAAGCACACGAACAAGCGTTGCTGAATATTATAGACAGCGAGCCTACAGAGGCATTAAATCAGGGCCCAGTCAACAATAAGGCAAACTTGTTGAAGAAGCAAAAGGGGCTCAGAACTTATATAAAGCAATTGATTGCCAGCATTAAAACGCAAATGCTGACGAAGCAATCGCGACAATTTTATCGATACAAGGTCGAATTTCTGAATATAGACGTTGGTGGAACATATACATTCTGAATATATACGTTGGTGGGGTCAGACGTGTCAGAATTTGCTCCTAAAATGAAGTGCGATTTGTGCAAAAATAAAGTCGAAAGACTAGACAACAAAGTGCAGTGTTCGATCTGTTTAAATTATCTGCATGCAAAGTGTGCAAAAATCGGTCCCAAAGAGATCGAGGTTTTAGAAAAGTGTAAACAGAAATATAAGTGTAGTTGCTGTGTGAACCGTCGTAGAGATTCAATGCTTCATGATAATGTAGTGAGTCTGCTAGCTGCCTCGGCATCCGATGTTTGCTCGACCAACATCGCTTCCAGACCAGTTTCACCCGTCAGCAGTGTGCCGTCGACATCGAATACATTCGTTAGCAGTGTGCCGTCGACCTCGAATACATATGTTAACAGTGTACCGTCGACATGGAAATCGAATACCTATGTTCAAGCTGAAGTGGCGATGGAAATTTTATTCAAAGAAATTTTGAAATTACAGCAAATAAATTCGGATGCTCTTGCAAAATTAGCCGTTTAGAGGAGAAAAACAATATTTTGGAAAAAACAGTCTGTAATTTAGAAACAAAAATTAATTATTGTGAACAGCAAATGTTAAAAAACTCAATTGATATTGTTGGTATCCCTATTGATCGCGGTTCAACGGTTAACGATAGCATCTCTAAACTTTTTACCGTAGGAGTTGGTATTGAGGTGAGCGCGGATGAGATACAAAGTTGCTTCGTTAAAAAAACAAACCATACCGATTCGCTAAAAGTGGTTTGTGTTAAATTTTCATCGTATTCTTCAAAAAAGAAGGTAATGAACAAGATGCGGTCTGAGAAAATAAAACTGAAGGCTGATATTTTTGGTGATAGTTATAATAACAATCCCGTTTATATAAACGATTCATTGACCAGCTATAACAGATCGCTGCTAAGAAAGGCAAAACTATTAAAACAAAAAAACAAATGCAAATATGTGTGGGTTAAGGATTCAACCATTCTAGTCAGAAAAAAAGAAGGAGATTCTCCAATTATAGTAAGGAGTCGACAAGATATTTTAAACATTTAAATATTCATTTACTATGCCATTATTTGATACTGCCAGTTCTTCTTCCTTTTCTGACTCTAACTCTTTCAACTGCCTTTGCGTTGAGCATCCATACGGTGATATCTACGCAAACTTCTCAGGCGTTCATCAAAACATTAGAAGCTTGCGAAAGAATTTTGATATTTTTGTGTCACATATCGCTAGTTTGGATCATATTCCTGATTTAATCTTTCTATCTGAAATTTGGATATACAACTCCGAAATATCTGACTTTCAAATCCCTGGTTATAATTTTTCTGCTACGTGTAATGATTCGTACTCTGCTGGAGGCGTAGCTGTATTTTTTAAGAATGACCTAAAGTGTGATATTCATAATATCAGATTAACCTCATGCGATCTTATATCACTAAACTGTGTAATTTCTGGTTCCACATATGTTTTCATCTGTGTCTACAGACTTCATAAATTTAGCTATGGTGTTTTTACCGATGATTTTTCAAATTTTTTAGAATCAATAACTAGTAAAAATGTAATACTCCTAGGAGACTTCAATATCAATATTTTATGGAATAGTTTGGAATCTGACTACTTAATCTCAAATCTAGCGTCCTACGGCTTCGAATCTTTAATTACTGAACCCACTCGTGAATTGAATGCTTCAAAATCTTGTCTAGACCATATTTATCTGAGGCTGCACAAAAATAACACTACCCTTTACAAGTCCGCCGTACACAATCTGCATATTACGGATCATAGTTTAATTTTAATTCAGCTAAATTGTAACAGAAATAGACCAGTTGGACAAAATTACATTCCATGTCAAAACATAGACTTCCAATCTCTGAAAACAGCTTTAGATCATGAGATATGGGAGGAAGTATATTTGGCTGATAATCCCTCTACAGCCTTTCTTTGCATCTAAGAGCGTCAAATTTCAAATTGCAGCCGTAGCAGTCGCTCTTATAAACTTAAACCACTAAAGCCGTGGGTAAACTTTATGCTTCTTAAGAAAATCAAGAAAAAAAACATACTAAGCTCTAAAGTTAAAAACTCTAGCGCACCTGAACCGCTAGAAACACTAATGTTCGAAGAACAGTAGAAGAATCGTGCAGATTTTGAGTGCATATTTTACCTCACAAGCTGCTTATTACAGCCAAACTGTTTCAAACGCCACGTTTTACTTTGGTCTCAAGAATGCATTATAACTCATATGGTGGAAGGTTTCAGATATTACCACTGGCATGAATTTCAACGTTTATGAAAGCAAAACACGGGTTAATTATATTCGTTATCAGTTGCTTATTTCACAAAATTTTGAAAGCAGCATCTAATAAAACATCAATGAAGAAAATGCTCAGTGCCTAGCAGCACTGTAACTGAAGTTGGTGTTTTGGGGCTGCGATCCGAAAAATTTGCAAAACTTTGGGAATTGAAATATTGGTTTTTTATTTTCGTTGTAAATGTTTCCGGTATGAATACTAACTGTAAGCATTTATTGATACGAAAGTAGCACAACCGACTTGTTTTATGTTTCACTATGCGAAAAAATACGAAAATCAAATGCTTTGTCTTTCAGTTTCAAGAAAAAAACGCGAGAAAAACTTTTCAAACGTTTGTTCTTACTTCGATTGTACAAGAAACCATTCAAATATACGAAATGCGAAACGATTAATGCGAAAAATACGAAAATTGCGAAAAATATGAAATGTAGCGAACGAGATCAAATTGTTAACTAACAAAAAAAGAGAGCTTTCAACTAACAGATCTATTTCTTTTATAGCAATGAAAATTTCGGTACTTTTTTAACTGTTTACAAAACTACGATAAACTTAGTCATAATTTCATAATAGAATACAGAATTAATGCCTGACATCAGCTGACTGGAATTTCGCTGATTACTGGAATGGCTGGCAGATGTCATGATGGCAGTCAGTCATCTGTCAACGAACAATCAGGTAAGTAAACAACATCAGAACCACGACTAATAGATTTTCTTTTTAGGCAGCTTCAACATATTCCCCCCGATGGTCTGCCAGGATCAGAATTAACGCCTGTAAATAGAGCTTGAATTACCTTTGATATTGGTAGTCGATTACCAATCCGAGGTTTCTTGTCGAAGTTCTGTCATGAACAATCCAATGATTTAAATCCGTTTTTTTTTGTTAAGGGATACAATATGTTGACGTTACTTGTGGCATTTCCTCCTTATAAGTAATCAACATATCCTGCGACGAGGGGTTATTTATGCGGCGCCCCGACTCACCAATCTCGAACGTTGTAAGTAATACCGGGTGGAATGGGAATAGGAAATGGATGAGGATTATGATAATAACGAGAAGTGAATTCAAATAACTTTGCTTGGTCAACGAAGATTCAATAGTATATACATAGTAATAATGTTGGCTTTTAATTCATCGACTTCCAATTTCATAATTCATGATATCTAATTCATTATTGTCGATTATTCATATGCTATAATTCAATTCAATGTTTTATTGGTTGTGCTTTTTCTATGGGCAACAAGGCGATTTTAGCAATGGGCCGATCTAATTCCTGGTTGGCTGTGCGAATTGTTACTACTCTGGTTAGTCCATCTTTCCCAGGGTGTAATTTAACAATTCGGCCCATAGGCCATTTATACGATGGCAAACGATCATCTTTTACTAAAACGAAATCGTTTATTTCGACGTTTGGGCAGCGGCGATTCCATTTGGGTCTTTGTTGCAGTCTGGTTATGTATTCCATCGACCACCTATTCCAAAAATTCTGTGTTATTCGTTGTGTTAATTGCCAGCGATCCAATCGATTGAGTTTTATGTCAATGAGATTGTCCTCTGGCACTGCTAATAACGCGGCTCCTATCAAAAAATGTCCAGGTGTTAAGGCGTTTAAATCATTAGGATCGTTCGTCAGCGGGCAGAGAGGTCGTGAATTCAGGCACGCTTCTATTTTGGTCAGGACTGTGTGAAATTCTTCGAAGGCCAACGCTGCATTCCCGACAATTCTTCTCAAGTGATGCTTTGTAGACTTGACTCCGGCTTCCCACAATCCATCAAAATATGGAGCTGACTACTTTGACTGACTGACTTTGCATTAAAGTGCCAAGTAATGCCTTCATTAGAAAGTTCCTGTGTCAATGTTTTGTTTCGTTCAATCGTTTGCTTCAATTCTTTGTTGACTCCAACGAAATTTGTACCGCAATCACTATATAGGTGACTACATAGTCCGCGTCGGCTTATGAAGCGTCGGAAAGCAGCTAAAAAACATTGTGTAGACAAATCGCCAACTAACTCCAAATGGATTGCTTTCACAGCCAGACACACAAATATTGCCACGTAACCCTTGGATGATCGTGAACCTCTTCTTTTAGATATCTTGATATCAACTGGCCCGCAATAATCAACACCACAATGCGTGAATGGTCTGGAAGGAGTAATTCTTTGTTCTGGCAAATTACCCATCAATTGTGTTCTCGTTTGTGCCTTTTGTTTGTAACACACAATGCATTTCTCTATGAAGTGTCGAATTACGTTTCTTCCATCAATGATCCAGTATTTTTGTCTTATCATGTTTAACGTGAGTTGCACTCCTCCATGCATAATTCGAGCAAATGCATGGTAAAAGCTTACTCCTTTTCGAGATAATTATCGGATATTTTATATCATAAGGAAGATCGGCGTTTGCAAGTCGACCACCAGCTCACAAGATTCCGTTCGCGTCTAAGAAGGGGTTCAATTTCAACAAATGACATTTATTATTGATAAGTTGTCCCTGTTTCAAACAGTCAATTTATGCTTGATAGTCACTCTGTTGAGTATATTTAATCCAAAATTTTAAAGCTGAATCGAGCTCTGTTGTACTTAAATGTGGTGATGTGCAATGAGCTCCTTTCATAAATGCTATGAATCCAAAACAGTATGCAGTGATTCTAATAAGTCGCATCAACGAAGAATATTTGCTTAGCCATGAGTCCAAAAATTTTGATTCAGAATGTGCTACTACTAGAGTCACGATTGATTTTTTTCTCTTTTCTATAGTGCATACTGGCAGTGATGGACTAACAGGCCAATTTTCCCTCCGTTACTTCAACCATAAGGGACCATCCCACCATAATTTACATTCAATGAGCTGTCTAGGAAGAACACCACGTGAGGCCATATCCGCTGGATTTTGCTCTGACGGCACATAGTTCCAAGGAATATCCTTGACCGCTTCATGAATCTGTGTAGTTCGATTAGCTACAAAAGTTGTCCAAGTTGATGGATGCTTGGCCAACCATGCCAAAACAATAGTTGAGTCAGTCCATAAATATATTCGAGAAACATTCACTTCTAATGATTTTATGATTCGATGTACAATTTTCGCCAGCAAGAGTGCTCCACATAGTTCCAAACGTGGAATCAAAATGGCTTTGACAGGTGCTACTTTCATTTTTGCTAATAATAATGAAGATGTATTGTTATTTTGACCACGAGAAACAAAGTAAACGACTGCCGCATACGCTTTTTGAGAGGCATCACTAAAACCGTGGAGCTCAATAATGTCGTTATTGCCATTTTTAACCTTCTAGGTATTCTCAACTTCTGAATTGTCTTTAAATCTGATTTGAATTCGTGCCACTTCTTTGCGGTGTCAAAAGGAACTCTTTCATCCCAAGTTATTCCACTTGGGATGAAATATATATATTATATATGTATATATATATATTATGGCTACGACAATAACTGGGGAGATCCATCCAAGGGGATCGAACAATTTTGCTATGACGGATAATATCTTACGTTTTGTATATGTAACGTCATCCATTTTAATGTTAATTTTGTATGCAAATTCGTCCGATGTTGGATACCATATAATGCCAAGTGTTTTAAGACCCTGATCAAGACTTATATCTAAAATTGGAAGAGTTTCGCGGTCTTCAATAGGAATATTACACAAGAGTCGCTCGTGATTGGCTGCCCATTTCCTGAGTTTAAAACCTGCCGAGCTTAACAACTTTCTTAGTTCATCTCTTTTAGCGATTGCGAGCTGTATTCAGCTGTATTCAAGCAATAGTCCCGGATCGGTTCTTGAGGACTGTTGCGCCAAACAATACGTTGTAGATCAGCATTTTCTGGATGTATACGAATTTGACGGTACATTTTTTCAATATCTGCTATAAATACGAATTGCAAATATCTCCATTTTAGCAAAATGGTATCGAGACTATTTTGGAGAGGGGGGCCAGCATAGAGTGCTTCATTTAAAGAAATTCCAGAACTTGTTTTTCGTGAAGCATCGAAAACAACACGAGCCCTTGTACTGCTGCTTTCTTTATATACTACATGATGAGGGAGGTAATTACCTTTGCATTTAGATGTACCATTTGCATCCAGTTGTGTATCTATATTGTCGCTTACTTCACGCATGTGATTCAATTCTAAATATTCTTGAATGCATTTGGAATATTCCACATATAAATCCGGATCTTTAGCAAACTTTCGTTCTAGCGAAATAAGCCTGGCGAGGGCAATATTTCTTGATTCACCTAACATGTGTCTGTTGAAACCTTCTTTAAATGGCAAACGAGTTACATATCTTCCGTCTGTTTCACGATGAGTGTTTTGCAAACAGAATTCTTCACAAAGCTGATCCTCCTTCGTCTGCTGCTGCGATACATTGATTTCTTCCAGTTCCCAGAATTGTCTAAGCTGTCCACATAAATCTTCATGATGAGTTACTTCTAGTTTGAAACTTTGAAGAGTACGTTGTGGTTGAGCATGTACTTCTCCTGAAACAATCCATCCTAAGCTGGTTCTTTGGACTATTGGTCCCATCGTTAGTCTATAAATGTCACCTGATATAAGCTGAGCGTAAACGTCCGCTCCTAGGAGTAGGTCAATTTTTCCCGGTTTATCGAAGTTGGGATCAGCTAGTTCAAAGGCTTTCAGCTTATTTTGTACTTCCGACGAAACTTTCCAAGTGGGTATTGAACTTGTCGATTGATCCAAAATATACGTTTCTATTTCCAGAGATTGGTTATTACAAAGATTTAATTTCAAGCGTGTGATCCCCTTCGTTACAGTATAATTGCTCCTACCGATACCACTAATGGTAGTGTTTGTATGCATTCTTTTTATGTCGAGCTGTTGGATAGCATTCTCAGTGACAAATGATGCTTGAGAACCTTGATCTAATAGTGCTCTTAAGACTTTACAACCACTTAAAGTTTGCACATTCACTAATGCTGTGGCTAAAAGCACTTCCTTTGATGCAATTGCACTCAGTGTTTGTATCTCAGTGCCATTTTGCAAAAGATTGGGTACTGGTGCATAGGTAGATGCAAATTCTGCTGCGTCAGCGCTCAACGGTCTAGATGTGGCAACATTGGCTATTGCTGTCCCTCTATGCAAGAGAGTATGATGAGATCTATTGCACTTTGCACATCTACTTAGGCTTGGACAATTTGCTATTATGTGTCCCTTCGTCAAACAATTAATACACAACCTATTGTGTTTAACGGTTTCAATATTTTTATCATAATTCATGTCACCGAAAGTGGGACATTGCCAAATGTGATGGCCAGCTTTACAAACTATACAACTCTGAGTCATTTGAGCTGCGTAGCTCTGCAAATTGTGAGGTGGGGGCATACTAGTATTTATTGGAACTCTTATTCGGTCTATTCCTGCAGCTTCCAACGCTCGAAATCTACGTTGCAAGAATTCGGATAAATCAGTTAATGAAGGAAGTGTTGCCTTTTGTACATGTTACTGTTCCCATTGTTGTCTCGTAGACGGAGGTAACCTTTGCGTGATTATATGCACCAACATAGCATGTCATAAATTTTCTATCCCCATGTTTTCAATGGCCTGAACACATTCCATCATTTTATCAAGCAAACTTTTAAGAGAAGATGCTGACTCATTAGCATTTGAAATGGAAAACAAACGTTTAAATTGCGTGCTCAATAAAACATTCACGTTATCATACCTGTCGTTTAATACACGCCAGGCAATGTCGTAGTTTGCTTCAGTGACTGCATATTGACGAAGCAGTCCTTCAGCTTCCCCGGACAGACTACACTTCAAATAGTGCATCTTTTGCACCTTCGACATGTTTGTGCGATTGTGGATGAGGGATTGAAACAAATCACGAAACGGTATCCATGAGTCATAATTACCATGGAACTTTGGCAAAGAAATACGAGGTAACTTAATGTTTTCTAAATGTGGATCCGATTCCTGTGCTCCGTGGTCCAAAACTGTCTTTCTTTCTTGTACATTTTTTCCATCCTGAGTGATTTCTGAATCCATCTGTTCTGCCGATCTTTTGCCTTCTGTCTGCTGCTCTGCTGCCCGCTGTTTAGCGATTGCTTCTCTTAACTGCTCTTCCACTTCAGATGCGAACTTCAGCTGTACCTCGTCGAATTGAATATATACTTCATTCGAAAAATATTCTAAATTAAGTTCAGTCTATCTCCCTTTAACAACCATAGTATTTTGGAATGGTTTTCGTTGAAAAGTTCATAACTAACTTTCAATCTTTCTTTGATCTTTTCACAATAAGAAACCGTTTTGCGAGTTGAGGAATCTTTCTGATAATTGGAACGAAGCCTGTTCAATTGAATTAAGCCTAACTTTTGTTGCCCAAATAAATTCTCCATTTTCAAGTGGACTAAATAAATGATACGTGGTGCACTTAATATATTGAAAATATTCCGACCACAAGCTTACAGGCTACTGCTTCGCAACACGACCCAATGCAATATTCAATATAAAACCAATGCAGTGTTAGCTGACAAAGTGCTTAATATAGCTTCCGAATAAGACACAAGTTCGCAGTTTATTGCCTAATACAACGACAAAAAAAACTGCCAAATATCACTTTCTACAGAATACCCAATGAAATTTTAATTTATTCACACATTGCCCAATTCACTCTCAAATTCACAAAAAAATATGCTTGTATCTTGCAATTGCAATCAATTTATTCACACATTGCCCAATTCACTCTCGAATTCACAAAAAATATGCTTGTATCTTCCCAGCAAACAATTTAGTGAGCGTTCACTAAAAACGATAGTTTCTCGACAGTCAACAGACATATCCCTCATACAAAACCGAGCCTGTTCGTAAAACGATACACAGCAATGCTAAGGATGACCGACGCAATAAATAATGCAAGCCATGTGTATGTGCTCTATGGCCTATGCGGCTCAGTAGCAGATTTTACATCGATTCTTCCCCTAGTTTGCTGGTCGATATATACTCGCTAAAACCACATTTTTGCTAACTCATTTACGAATCGTTAAAACTGATTCTTCTCGGACGACCATTTTAGTAGGACCATTGAATCGTTTTCGATTCATTTGCGAGCTCGTTAACGACAAAAACATTCGTAAAATATGACTCTTTTATGAATTAATTACGATACATTTGGTTTGCTGGGTTGTAATTGCAATCAAATATAGGGACAAAAGTATATAGGTATAAAGGATAAAAGGAAAAAAGGAATTGGACTTACCCCGGCTTACAGGAACCACACTAAACAATCGAAAATTTCCCGTTTGTACCCGAAATCGCGTCCGCGCTAATTTATTCAAATAATCACTATTGAATTCACTTCCAAACTTCAATAAGATTTAAGTCACTTATAATAATTGTTTCCTTCAATTTGCACAAAACGAACTGAATTTTTCAATCACTATCCGGTTCGAAGGACCAAATGTTTTGTCTTTCACTATGCGAAAAAATACGAAAATAAAATGCTTTGTCTTTCACTTTCAAGAAAAAAATGCGAGAAAAACTTTTCAAACGTTTATTCTTACTTCGATTGTACAAGAAACTATTCAAATATACGAAATGCGAAACGTATAATACGAAAAATACGAAAATTGTGAAAAATATGAAATGTAGCGAACGAAATCAAATTTTTAGCTAACAAAAAAGAGAGCTATCAACTAACAGATCTATTTCTTTTAAAGCAATGAAAATTTCGGTACTTTTTTAACTGTTTACAAAACTACTATAAACTTAGTCGTAATTTCATAATAGAATACAGAATTAATGCCTGACATCAGCTGACTGGAATTTCGCTGATTACTGGAATGGCTGGCAGATGTCATGATGGCAGTCAGTCATCTGTCAACGAACAATCAGGTAAGTAAACAACATCAGAGCCACGACTAATAGATTTTCTTTTTAGGCAGCTTCAACACGACTCGTGCTGGCAACCTTCTGCTAGTATCAAAGCCAAGAACATATCGCATCTGCTTCACGTTGTTATATTACATTCGAAGTTATAGGAGTATAAAGGAATTTAGGGTTACCTGCAGCGAGTTTTTTCAAATAATCGAAAACTTAATATTTGCTGTTTATTGTCACTACAATATCATTACCATTTGAAAATTCTACGATAAAACCGCTTAATAAAGATATTGCAATTAAACACATAACCAACAATAGCTGGCAACTCTATCGTGGCTATTCAACCAAATTTGGCCTGAATAAAGTTTATACTAGTTTCCATTAATTGTATGAAATTCGTATTGATTTCATGATTGCACTGGAAGTTATAGGGCAATTTTCAAAACCAAAGACAGTGGAGCTCAATAATGTCGTTATTGCCATTTTTTAGCCATCTAGGTATTCTCAACTTCTGAATTGTCTCTTAATCTGATTTGAATTCGTGCCACTTCTTTGCGGTGTCAAAAGGAACTCTTTCATCCCAAGTTATTCCATCTAACCATAGTGATTGCATTAATATTTTGGCTACGACAATAACTGGGGAGATCCATCCAAGGGGATCGAAAAATGTTGCTATGACGGATAATATCTTACGCTTTGTATATGTAACGTCATCCATTTTAATGTTAATTTTGTACGCGAATTCGTCCGATGTTGGATACCATATAATGCCAAGTGTTTTAAGACCCTGATCGAGACTAATATCTAAAATTGGAAGAGTTTCGCGGTCTTCAATAGGAATATTACACAAGAGTCGCTCGTGATTGGCTGCCCATTTCCTTAGTTTAAAACCTGCCGAGCTTAACAACTTTCTTAGTTCATCTCTTTTAGCGATTGCGAGTTCTAGACTATTCCCACCTGACAGAAGATCGTCCACGTAAAATTCGTTTAGAATTGCCTAGTGTGCCATGTTAAACGAAGACTGCGAATCCTTTGCAAGTTTTTGGAGAGTGCGAATGGCGTAAAATGGTGCGCAAGTCACTCTAAAGGTGACTGTATTCAAGCAATAGTCCCGGATCGGTTCTTGAGGACTGTTGCGCCAAACAATACGTTGTAGATCAGCATCTTCTGGATGTATACGAATTTGACGGTACATTTTTTCAATATCTGCTATAAATACGAATTGCAAATATCTCCATTTTAGCAAAATGGTATCGAGACTATTTTGGAGAGGGGGGCCAGCATAGAGTGCTTCATTTAAAGAAATTCCAGAACTTGTTTTTCGTGAAGCATCGAAAACAACACGAGCCCTTGTACTGCTGCTTTCTTTATATACTACATGATGAGGGAGGTAATTACCTTTGCATTTAGATGTACCATTTGCATCCAGTTGTGTATCTATATTGTCGCTTACTTCACGCATGTGATTCAATTCTAAATATTCTTGAATGCATTTGGAATATTCCACATATAAATCCGGATTTTTAGCAAACTTTCGTTCTAGCGACATTAGGCTGGCGAGGGCAATATTTCTTGATTCACCTAACATGTGTCTGTTGAAACTTTCTTTAAATGGCAAACGAGTTACATATCTTCCGTCTGTATCACGATGAGTGTTTTGCAAATAGGATTCTTCACAAAGCTGATCCTCCTTCGTCTGCTGCTGCGATACATTGATTTCTTCCAGTTCCCAGAATTGTCTAAGCTGTCCACATAAATCTTCATGATGAGTTACTTCTAGTTTGAAACTTTGAAGAGTACGTTGTGGTTGAGCATGTACTTCTCCTGAAACAATCCATCCTAAGCTGGTTCTTTGGACTATTGGTCCCATCGTTAGTCTATAAATAGGGGGCCGGTAGCTCTGCTCGCTAAGGCGTCAGGCCGAAAAGCAGCGTGCTACGGGGCCTGCGGGTTCGAATCCCGCCAGTGCCATGGCTGTAAGTGTGAATGCGTGTGATTGTCCATGAGGGTGGCAAATGGGCCCAAACTGGCGGCCTAATGCTGGCCGCGTTCCCGGCAGCCCTCTTCACTAACATAACATAACATAGTCTATAAATATCACCTGATATAAGCTGAGCGTAAACATCCGCTCCTAGGAGTAGGTCAATTTTTCCCGGTTTATCGAAGTTGGGATCAGCTAGTTCAAAGGCTTTCAGCTGATTTTGTACTTCCGACGAAACTTTCCAAGTGGGTATTAAACTTGTCAATTGATCCAAAATATACGTTTCTATTTCCAGAGATTGGTTATTACAAAGATTTAATTTCAAGCGTACGATCCCCTTCGTTACGGTATTATTGCTCCTACCAATACCACTAATGGTAGTGTTTGTATGCATTCTTTTTATGTTGAGCTGTTGTATAGCATTCTCAGTAACAAATGATGCTTGAGAACCTTGATCGAATAGTGCTCTTAAGACTTTACAACCACTTAAAGTTTGCACATTCACTAATGCTGTGGCTAAAAGCACTTGCTTTGATGCAATTGCACTCAGTGTTTGTATCTCAGTGTCATTTTGCAAAAGATTGGGTACTGGTGCATAGGTAGATGCAAATTCTGCTGCGTCAGCGCTCAACGGTCTAGATGTGGCAACATTGGCTATTGCTGTCCCTCTATGCAAGAGAGTATGATGAGATCTATTGCACTTTGCACATCTACTTAGGCTTGGACAATTTGCTATTATGTGTCCCTTCGTCAAACAATTAATACACAACCTATTGTGTTTAACGGTTTCAATATTTTTATCATAATTCATGTCACCGAAAGTGGGACATTGCCGAATGTGATGGCCAGCTTTACAAACTAAACAACTCTGAGTCATTTGAGCTGCGTAGTTCTGCAAATTGTGATAGTATTTATTGAAACTCTTATTCGGTCTATTCCTGCAGCTTCCAACGCTCGAAATCTACGTTGCAAGAATTCGGATAAATCAGTTAATGAAGGAAGTGTTGCCTTTTGTACATGTTCCTGTTTCCATTGTTGTCTCGTAGACGGAGGTAACCTTTGCGTGATTATATGCACCAACATAGCATGCCATAAATTTTCTATCCCCATGTTTTCAATGGCCTGAACACATTCCATCATTTTATCAAGCAAACTTTTAAGAGAAGATGCTGACTCATTTGCATTTGAAATGGAAAACAAACGTTTAAATTGCGTGCTCAATAAAACATTCACGTTATCATACCTGTCGTTTAATACACGCCAGGCAATGTCGTAGTTTGCTTCAGTGACTGCATATTGACGAAGCAGTCCTTCAGCTTCCCCGGACAGACTACACTTCAAATAGTGCATCTTTTGCACCTTCGACATGTTTGTGCGATTGTGGATGAGGGATTGAAACAAATCACGAAACGGTATCCATGAGTCATAATTACCATGGAACTTTGGCAAAGAAATACGAGGTAACTTAATGTTTTCAAAATGTGGATCCGATTCCTGTGCTCCGTGGTCCAAAACTGTCTTTCTTTCTTGTACATTTTTTCCATCCTGAGTGATTTCTGAATCCATCTGTTCTGCCGTTCTTTTGCCTTCTGTCTGCTGCTCTGCTGCCCGCTGTTTAGCGATTGCTTCTCTTAACTGCTCTTCCACTTCAGATGCGAACTTCAGCTGTACCTCGTCGAATTGAATATATACTTCATTCGAAAAATATTCTAAATTAAGTTCAGTCTATCTCCCTTTAACAACCATAGTATTTTGGAATGGTTTTCGTTGAAAAGATCATAACTAACTTTCAATCTTTCTTTGATCTTTTCACAATAAGAAACCGTTTTGCGAGTTGAGGAATCTTTCTGATAATTGGAACGAAGCCTGTTCAATTGAATTAAGCCTAACTTTTGTTGCCCAAATAAATTCTCCATTTTCAAGTGGACTAAATAAATGATACGTGGTGCACTTAATATATTGAAAATATTCCGACCACAAGCTTACAGGCTACTGCTTCGCAACACGACCCAATGCAATATTCAATATAAAACCAATGCAGTGTTAGCTGACAAAGTGCTTAATATAGCTTCCGAATAAGACACAAGTTCGCAGTTTGTTGCTTAATACAACGACAAAAAAAAACTGCCAAATATCACTTTCTACAGAATGCCCAATGAATTTCAAATAATGCCCAATAGAAATTTTAATTTATTCACACATTGCCCAATTCACTCTCAAATTCGCAAAAAAATATGCTTGTATCTTGCAATTGCAATCAATTTATTCACACATTGCCCAATTCACTCTCGAATTCACAAAAAATATGCTTGTATCTTCCCAGCAAACAATTTAGTGAGCGTTCACTAAAAATGATAGTTTCACGACAGTCAACAGACATATCCCTCATACGAAACCGAGCCTGTTCGTAAAACGATACGCAGCAATGCTTAGGATGACTGACGCAATAAATAATGCAAGCCATGTGTATGTGCTCTATGGCCTATGCGGCTCAGTAGCAGATTTTACATCGATTCTTCCCCTAGTTTGCTGGTCGATATATACTCGCTAAAACCACATTTTTTCTAACTCATTTACGAATCGTTAAAAATGATTCTTCTCGGACGACCATTTTAGTTGGACCATTGAATCGTTTTCGATTCATTTGCGAGCTCGTTAACGACAAAAACATTCGTAAAATATGACTCTTTTATGAATTAATTACGATACATTTGGTTTGCTGGGTTGTAATTGCAATCAAATATAGGGACAAAAGTATATAGGTATAAAGGATGAAAGGAAAAAAGGAATTCGACTTACCCCGGCGTACAGGAACCACACTAAACAATCGAAAATTTCCCGTTTGTACCCGAAATCGCGTCCGCGCTAATTTATTCAAATAATCACTATTGAATTCACTTCCAAACTTTAATAAGATTTAAGTCACTTTTAATAATTGTTTCTTTCAATTTGCACAAAACGAACTGAATTTTTCAATCACTATCCGGTTCGAAGGACCAAATGTTTTGTCTTTCACTATGCAAAAAAATACGAAAATAAAATGCTTTGTCTTTCACTTTCAAGAAAAAAACGCGAGAAAAACTTTTCAAACGTTTATTCTTACTTCGATTGTACAAGAAACCATTCAAATATACGAAATGCGAAACGTATAATACGAAAAATACGAAAATTGCGAAAAATATGAAATGTAGCGAACGAGATCAAATTTTTAGCTAACAAAAAAGAGAGCTTTCAACTATCAGATCTATTTCTGTTATAGGAATGAAAATTTCGGTACTTTTTTGACTGTTTACAAAACTACTATAAACTTAGTCGTAATTTCATAATAGAATGCAGAATTAATGCCTGACATCAGCTGACTGGAATTTCGCTGATTACTGGAATGGCTGGCAGATGTCATGATGGCAGTCAGTCATCTGTCAACGAACAATCAGGTAAGTAAACAACATCAGAACCACGACTAATAGATTTTCTTTTTAGGCAGCTTCAACACGACTCGTGCTGACAACCTTCTGCTAGTATCAAAGCCAAGAACATATCGCATCTGCTTCACGTTGTTATATTACATTCCAAGTTATAGGAGTGTAAAGAAATTTAGGGTTACCTGCAGCGAGTTTTTTCAAATAATCGAAAACTTAATATTTGCTGTTTATTGTCACTACAATATCATTACCATTTGAAAATTCTACGATAAAACCGCTTAATAAAGATATTGCAATTAAACACAAAACCAACAATAGCTGGCAACTCTATCGTGGCTATTCAACCAAATTTGGCCTGAATAAAGTTTATACTAGGTTCCATTAATTGTATGAAATTCGTATTGATTTCTTGATTGCACTGGAAGTTATGGGGCAATTTTCAAAACCAAAGACACAAAAATTACCATAGCTGGCAGCACCAATCAAATTTTTCAACCGAATTTCCACCAAACAGAGATTAGAGTAAGGTTCAGCTACTGTGTCAATTTCATGAAAATCTGGTAGCTAATTCACATTTCATAGGGCAAAAAGCAGTTTTTTTTCTTTGTAATTTTTCAAGATGGCACCACTGGCACAGAGTTGCCCACAATTCAAAATCGCTTCTATCAGATCTGCTCCTACTTAAGTCCAATGCATTCTGTAAATTTCAGTTGTATCTGATAATTGGTTCTTGAGTTGCCGTGAACAGAAGTTTTTGATGCTAAAAATATAGGCTAACTAGGAAAGGGTTACCGTTCTTGTCCGACATGAAATTGCCAAAGTTTTACTTTGAACGTGTAGATAAAGCATAAGATTTGTATGCAGATTGGTTTTATTGTAAGAAACGGACATTTTTAGGATATTCGCTGGGTTGAATGTTTTCACTTCCAAATTTTTATTTTTTCAAATTTAAGACACCAAAATTATCATAGCTGTCAGCTCCAACCGAATTTAGCAACCAAATTTCTATCAGTTTGCGCACCAGGTCTACACAAACCATTTCCCAAGGTTGCTGCGCCTCTCCACTTCGAGAGACCATGAACCCAGCCGAAGCTCCTCTCTCCACTTTACTAGCTTGGCACACCTTACACCTCCTCACGTAAGTGGTGACATCTGCCGCCATCTTCGGCCAATAATACTTTGCCCCCACCCGTCCTAACGTGCGACTAGCCCCCATATGTCCGGCTACTGGGTCGTCATGGCAACGATGCAGGATTTCCTTCCGCTCTGCCCTAGGTATTACCCTCTTCCAAGACTCCGCTCCTTCTAACTCAGGATAACGCCCCGGTAAATGCTTCCACAAAGATTCTCCGGCCACGCGCCAATCCGCGTAACGCTCCGGTGCCCCTAGTACTTTGTCCCTCATGGTTTCAAACCACTTGTCGCCTTCACAGGTGATGGCTGCTACCTCTCCGTCTGGCAGCATGCGCGAGAGAGCGTCAGGGACTAGATGGTCCTTACCCTTCCTGTGAATGACATCAAAACTATATTGTTGGAGACGCACGGCCCACCTTGCCAAACGCCCCGTCGGATCTTTCAGATTGTGGAGCCAAACCAAGGAATAGTGGTCAGTAACCACTGAGAACTTCGATCCCTCCACATACGGCCTCAGTTTCTCGATGGCCCATAAAACCGCAAGGCACTCTTTCTCGGTTGTGGAGTATTTGCGTTCCGTTTTGGTCAAGGATCTGCTAAGATAGCATATAACCTTCTCCCCATCCGGGTGGTTCTGCGAAAGCACTGCTGCCAGCCCTCGGTCTGACGCGTCAGTCTGGATGCAGAAGGGCAAACGATAATCTGGACACGTTAATATCGGTGCGGTGGCCAACTTCATTTTTGCCTGGGTGAAAGCATCCTGGCATTCTTGGGTCCACAAGAATTTTTGATGTTTCTTTAAGAGATTGGTTAGTGGCGACAACATCGTGGCGAAAGCTGGTATAAAACGCCGGTACCAGGATACCATTCCCAAAAATTGTTTCACTCCCTTCACGGTGGTAGGAGGAGGGATATCCAGCACGCATTTAACTTTATCGGGGTCCACATTCAGGCCTTTTTCGTCCACTACGTAACCCAGGTATTTAAGTTGTGGTCGACAGAATTCGCATTTGTCACGGGACACCCGCAACCCCGCCTTCCTGAGACGCTCGAAAACCTCTCGCAGAACTTCCACATGCTTTGGGAAATCCTGAGTCACCACAATAATGTCGTCCAAATAAGTAAAGACGTACGGATCCAAATCAGGACCCAAAACTTGGTCAATTAGCCTCTGCCAAGTCGCAGGGGCGTTCTGCAGCCCAAATGGCATTCTTCTAAATTGAAACAGCCCGCGATGTGGCACCGTAAAAGCTGTAAATTTTTTTGAGTTTTCAGCCATAGGCACTTGCCAATACGCTGACTTGATGTCTAAGGAAGACAGATACTTGGCTTCTCTTAGCTTGTCCAGCGTGGCCGACACGTAGGGTATGGGATAGGCGTCGTGTTCCGTGACCCGATTTAGTTTACGGTAATCCACACAAAATCGATAGGAGCCGTCCTTCTTTCTTACCAATAGTATGGGCGATGCCCAGGGACTGACAGACCTCTCCACTATTCCCTGAGCTAGCTTGTCGTTAAGCTCGGCGTCGATATGCTGTTGGACCGCAGGCGAAACCGGGTAGTAGCGTTGCTTTATTGGCGGCGAGTCTGTCTTGATGACATGTTCCACCCGAGTTTTTACATTCGACCCCTTCCCCCATTAGGTTGAACTCCTCAGTCAACATTTGGTCGAGAGCCGCTTGTTCTGCCCCCGACAGTCGACTGCGTGCCCTGAGCTGTTCCTCTTGCTCCCCCTGTAGAGCGCTCACAAAATCCCAAGTATTCTCACTTACCTTCAACACTACTTCAAACCGTTTGGCGAAGTCCACTCCCAGAATCAGAGTCAACGGCAAAGAAGGGACCACCAACACCCGCAACCACTCCAGCTTCTCCCTTAGCTTAAACGGAATCACCGCTGTCCCGATGATGAGACATCCTTGGTCATTGGCCAACCGTATTGTCCGCTGGTTGGTAGCCAGGAGCTCTACTCCCAACTCCGTCAGCGCTTGCCAGCCCTCTCCACCCACTACCGTATTGGAAGCGCCAGAATCTAATAGCCCCAGGAATTTACGTCCCATAACATCCACCTCAAGGTGTGGCCTCTCATCTCCTAGCTTCTGATTCAATACGTAGCTTAGTTGCGCGGCTCTGTCCGTCTCGCTCGGCGTGTCCAGGCTGCCGCCTACTGGACACCGTGCCCGTTTCCCGAAGATTCTGGTGGACTCCTCCTACTTCCAGAGTCTCTGCGTGATGGCCCCCCATTACGACTCGGTCTTCCCTGACAGTTTGGGCAATTAATTTTTCTCACGCCTACCCGACCACTGCCGAAACACTTAGGAGGATCAGGGCAATTCCGGGAAGTGTGCCCGTTCCGTCGGCAATTCCAGCACTGAATACCATTTCCGGAGATTGTCGCTATATTCACCCTGTCTGCACACTCCACGTACGCCAGATCCGGTTCCAACAACCGTTGCGACCTGCGAGTAGGCGGTGGTAAATAGGCTTCTACGGCGACCCTCAATGCTTCTAAGGAACGACCCACTCGAATAAGATCGGCAATGGTCCGTACTGGGGTTAGTGCAAGTTGTGTCTGATAAAAAGGAGCGATGTTTCTCCTAAGGATCTTCAGCTTCTCCTCTTCCGAACACGGGATCGCGCGGCGTCTAAATAGCCCCTCCATCACCGAGACTTATACTCCCATGGTTTCTTCTGGCCCTTGTGTGCGTCTCGTGATCTCTCCGAGCAAGCGATCATCGTAATCCGGTGGCAAGAATTCAGCCCGCATTTCCTGGATGAGTTCCTGCCACGAACTTACCCTGGATCGATTTGCCCGAAACCAAACTAACGCCTTCCCCTCAAAAATCTCCACTGCGGACTGAAACAACTGCCCGGTGGTAACTCCCCTTGCTATCCGCAGCTCTTCCACACGCTCGAAGAAAGCACTGAGCGACCCCGAGTCCCCACTATAACGCAAACCCCATTTTAAGTAAGGTCCTGCTACTGTGTGAATTTCGTCAAAATCAAACGATTGAATCAGAATTTATAGGGCTAGAATTAGTTATATTTTTTAGTGATTCTTCAAGATGGCACCACTGGCACAGAATCGCTTGCATTTCAAAATCAGTTCTATCAGACCTGGCCCTATTAAAGACCAATACATTCTGTAAATTTCAATTAATTCTGCTAAGGGGTCGTGAGTTTCCGTGAACAGAAGTTTTTGATGCTAAAAATATAGGTAAATTGGGCAAGGGTTACCAGGCGTGCCCGTTTTTTTTCTTGTTCATGTAAACAAAGCATAATATTTACATATGAGTGGCTTTTTTTTGAAGAAGCGGCATTTTTTCAAGAGAGACGATGATTTGGAGGTTTTTACTTTCAGTGTCTGTCCTAGCTTTAGAGTTGCCAGCATGCTCATGACAAGCTTCACAAATCTACAACTAAATAATATCAATATGTCCTGAAAATTTCGTAATGATTTAATTGCTAAGTCAAAAGTTATCGCAATTTAAAAATTTTCAAATTTTTCCGTTCTCTTTTTAGGCACCCAGCACACACATGGGGTTAAGAAATTCCAAAACATTATCCGATTCACATGTAAAACACGTTGCAAATTTATTTCGTCAACTTAGTTTTTGCAAAAATTATTTGTGTACAGAATAATAGGTATATTAAAAATATCACTAAAATAGCCGCCGGCGCAAAAGGGTTGCAGATAATTGATATTTAAAGATTTAAAGAGACTTAAACCTATTCTGCTTATACACCAATGTATCCTGAAAGTTTCAGCTCAATCGGATGGCGCGCTCTCGAGATTATCTCACTGAAATTTTTTGATGATATATATAAATATATATATATATATATATATATATATATATATATATATATATATATATATATATATATATATATATATATATATATATATATATATATATAAATATATAAATATATATATATATATATATATATATATATATATATATATATATATATATATATATATATATATATATATATATATATATATATATATATATATATTTATATATATATGGAAATATGAATTTTTGGCCGAATCGATTTTAATACTAATGTTCTTCGAACATAAGTAAAAACACCCGCATATCAACCTTCATGTCGCTGCTTGTAAAGCAAATTATTTCAACAGCAAACTTGCCTCAAATTTAGGGAATGTAAAAAAATTCTAGCGCACCTGAACCGCTAGAAACACTTATGTTCGAAGAACAGTAGAAGAATCGTGCAGGTTTTGAGTGCATATTCCACCACATGAGCTGCTTATTACGGCCAAACTGTTTCAAATGCCACGTTTTACTTTGGTCTCAAGAATGCATTATAACTCATATGGTAGAAGGCTTCAGATATTACCACTGGCATGAAATTCAACGTTTATGAGAGCAAAACACGGGTTAATTATATTCGTTATCAGTTGCTTATTTCACAAAATTTTTAAAGCAGTATTTCATATAACATCAATGAAGAAAATGCTCAGTGCCTGCAGCACTGTAATTGAAGTTGGTGTTTGAGGCTGCGATCCGAAAAATTTGCAGAACTTTGGGAATTGAAACATTGGTTATTTATTTTCATTGTAAATGTTTCCGGTATGACTACTAACTGTAAGCATTTATTGATACAAAAGTAGCACAACCGACTCGTGCTGGCAACCTTTTGCCAGTATCAAAGCCAAGAGTATATCACATCTGGTTCACGTTGTTATATTACATTCGAAGTTATAGGAGTATAAAGAAATTAAGGGTTACCTGCCGCGAGTTTTTTCAAATAATCGAATATTTAATATTTGCTGTTTATTGTCACTACAATATCATAACCAATTGAACATTCTACGATAAAACCGCTTTATAAAGATATTGCAAACAAACACAAAACCAACAATAGCTGGCAACGCTATTGTGGCTTTTCAACCAAATTTGGCCTGAATAATGTTTATAATAAGTTTCATCAATTGTATGAAATTCGTATTGATTTCATGACTGCACTGGAAGTTATAGGGCAAAAAGTTTTATTTTCCTGATCGAATTTTCAAAACCAAAGACACAACAATTACCATAGCTGGCAGCACCAGCTAAATTTTTCAACCAAATTTCTATCAAACAGATTTTTAGAGTAAAGTTCAGCTACTGTGTCAATTTCATGAAAATCTGGTAACTTATTCACATTTCATAGGGCAAAAACAGTTTTTTTCTTTGTAATTTTTCAAGATGGCACCACTGGCACAGAGTTGCCTACAATTCAAAATCGCTTCTACCAGATCTGGTCCTACTTAAGTCCAATGCATTCTGTAAGTTTCAATTGTATCTGATTATTGATTCGTGAGTTCCCGTGAACAGATATTTTTGATGCTAAACATGTAAGTTAACTGTGAAAGGGTTACCGCTCTTTTCCGACATGAAATTTCCAAAGTTTTACTTTGAACGTGTAGATGAAGCATAAGATTTGTATACAGATTGGTTTTGTTGTAAGAAACGGACATTTTTTAGGATATTCGATGGTTTGAATATTTTCACTTCCAAATTTTTATTTTTTCAAATTTAAGACACCAAAATTATCATAGCTGGCAGCTCCAACCGAATTTTGCGACCAAATTTCTATCAAACGTGGTTTAAAGTAAGCTACTGTGTGAGTTTCGCTAAAATCGAACAATTCAATCAGAATTTATAGGGCTAAAAGCAGTTATCTTATTTAATGATTTTTCAAGATGGCACCACTGGTACAGCATCGCCCGAATTTCAAAATCACTTCTATCAGACCTGGTCCTATTTAAGACCAATACATTCTGCAAATTTCAATTAATTCTGTTGATCGGATCGTGAGTTTCCGTGAACAGAAGTTTTTGATGCTAAAAATATAGGTAAATTGGGCAAGGGCTACCAGGCTTGTCCGTTATACTATATCAAATTTTATTTTTTGTCTATGTAAACAAAGCACAAGATTTACATATGAGTGGCTTTTTTTTGAAGAAGCGGTATTTTCAAGAGAAACGATGATTTGGAGGTTTTCACTTTCAGTGCCTGCCCTAGCTACAGGGTTGCCAGCATGCTCATTAAAAGCTACACAAATCTACAACTAAATAATACCAATATGCTCTAAAAATTTCGTAATGATTAAATAGCTTTGTCAAAAGTTATCGCAATTTAAATATTTTCAAGTTGTCCCGTTCTCTTTTTAGGCACGCAGCGCACACATGGGTTTAAAGAATTCAAAAAAATTATCCGATTCACATGTAAAACGCATTCGAAATTTATTTCGTCAACTTAGTTTTTGCAAAAATTATTTGTGTACGGAATAATAGGTTTATTAAAAATATCACTAAAATGGCCGCCGGCGCCAAAGGGTTTAAGAATTATTAATTTTTTGTGAGATTTGGCACTATTCTGCATATACACCAACGTGTCCTGAAAATTTCAGCTCAATCGGATGGCGCGTTCCTGAGATTTTTTCACTGGAATTTTTTGATATATATATATATATATACATATATATATATATATATATATATATATATATATATATATATATATATATATATATATTTATGTATATATATATACATATATATATATATATATATATATATATATATATATATATATATATATATATATATATATATATATATATATATATATATATCTATATATATATATATATATATATATATATATATATATATATATAAATATGTATATATATATATATATATATATATATATATATATATATATATATATATATATATATATATATATATATATATATATATATATATATATATAGATATATTTATATATATATATATATATATATATATATATATATATATATATATATATATATATATATATATATATATATATATATATATATATATATATATATATATATACATATATATATATATATATATATATATATATATATATATATATATATATATATATATATATATATATATATATATATATATATATATATATATATATATATATATATATATATGTATAGAAATATGAATTTTTGGCCGAATCGATTTTAATACTAATGTTCTTCTTCGGACATTAGTAAAAAGAATGGGAAATCGTAAATGAAATTCTAGGTAAAAACAAAAAAGATAATATCTCCAGCATAATTGTTCATGATTCCATTGTTTCTGATCCTCTAGATGTTGTTAATTTATTTAATGATTACTTTCCGTCTGTTGCAAATAATTTCAATTTCGACAACTCTGAGCTGTTAAGTCTATATTTTTGTTTTCTCCAACCATTCTTCTCGTTGAGTAGCCTATTTTTTGAGGATTTTTCATCTTCGGAAATCTACAAAACTATTATGTCACTAAAGTCGTCAGCTTCATCATCTTATGATAGAATATCCAGCAAAATTCTAAAACAAATTGTTTTTCAAATTTCCGACATTCTGTGCTTCTTATTTAACTTTAGTATCCAGAGGGGGATTTTCCCGGACGCACTAAAACAGGCAGTTGTAGTACCTGTACATAAAAAAGGCGATAAAACTAGTTTAGGCAGCTAAAGACCCTTATCTCTACTATCTGTTTTTTCAAAAATTATTGAAAAAGGTGTCAAGCGCAGGATAGTGACGTTCTCAAATAAAATTAAGTTTTTTAACGACTGTCAGTTTGGTTTTACGTCAGGAAAGTCCACAGAAGGTGCCTTACTTAAATTCTGTCACGAAATTTATAGGGCTATAAACGAGTCCAAAATTCCCGCAGCATTATTTATTGATATTACTAAAGCTTTCGATCTGGTCGATAATTCCATCTTACTGCAAAAACTTTATAGTGCAGGAATAGGTAATAATGTTTTGGATTGGTTTCATGCCTTTCTTTGCGATCGTAAGCAGAAAGTTAAAATATGAGCCACGATCTTGAAATTTTAAGATATTGGTTCAGTGTCCATATACTAAGGCTGAGTGACAAGACAAAATATATGATATTTAACATAGTGAGATCAGTTTGTGTTGATTTGAATTTTACTTTCCACGCCCCAAACCTGCTTAAAATATCTTTTTGCACCAATGAGAGCTGAAGATGAGGTTTCTTATTCTTCTGACCAAAATGCGAGTTGTTCTCCATACTACTTTGATATTGAAAGAGTTGATAGTTTTAAGTATCTGGGAGTGTTAATTGACACCAAATTAAATTGGAGAGATCACACCGTGTATCTGAAAGCGTATTTGAACAATTTGGTCAGACAATTGTATCACTTAAGCCTATATTGTCCCTTTTCAATTCTAAAACTAGTTTACAACGGTCTGTTTTTGTCTATACTACAATATGGATTAAGCTGCTGGGGAGGTACACATTTTAATAAACTGGAACCATTGATTGTAAAACAAAAACATGCCGTTCGAATCATTTTCAAAGTTCACCGCAGAACGCCCAGTTTTAATCTATTTCAAGCACTAGGTACACTTCCATTGAGGCATTTGTATTTTTTTAAGGTTCTTAGAATTTTCTTCGAGAACTCAGGTTATCAAACACCAAGAGTTTATGATTCAGCTAATCTACGGGTTAACACTAAAAATTTAGTGATAGTTCCCATTTGCAATAAATCGCACTTTAGTCGCTTTTACAGCATAGTTGCTCTTCGTCTATTTAACCTTTTGCCACCAAATATTAGAGGCGAGTCCAGAGAGACAACGTTTTCGAAAAAAATCAAATCTTGGCTCTTTTCAATTGATCACTTGGGCGTTGAAAAATTGTTGAATCCCTTAATATAATTTTTGCATTTGTTTTCAATATAATTTTTTGCTATTTTTCTCTATCTACGGTCTTTTATATCTTAGTTTAATTTATGAGTCCCGAACCATAAATTGACGATTCATGTTTTTTCTACCTTATTAACGGGCATTCGACTCTTGCGTAAAGCAACTGAATGCTTTGTATTTCATCTGCATCTTCTTCAGCACCATTTAAAATTTAAAATATCGAGTAAGTTGTATTTATATTTTATTTTATTTCTTTCTTTAAATTTTCTATTTCTTTATGTTAGGTATAAACGTAATTAAAGTTAAGAGGATTTTGTTGAATTTATTATAGCTGTGAGTTTATGCACATGAAATACAGACTATTATTATATTTTACAAGAGCGAAAACGAAAGCTCGATGAAAATAATCAGGAGCTTTAGGTATAAATAGAAGAATATGGAGATACGGAGGAAAATACGTATAACAGTCTTGACATAGACATACAAGACACTATAATCGCGTTGCAAAAATCTTTGGATGAGGTTGGCCAAACAACAGGTAGCGCTGTTAAATTGCCAAAAGTCACGTTGCCCAACTTCGATGAGAATTACATGAAATGGGTACAATTCAAAAACTTGTTTGAACAAACGGTTCACACACAACCCATAAGCGAAGCGCAGAAAATGTTCTATCTGCTAGACCATTTAACTGCAGAGGCGCGTACACTTGTGCAACACCTGCCAGTTCATAGACAGAACTATTTGACCGCATGGAATTTATTGACGCAGCGGTACGACAATAAGAGGTTGCTAGTGAATGCCTTCCTCAATAAATTGATGACACAGCCATCAGCCCAAAGTGAGTCAGTTAGTAGTATCAAGCGACTTCACGATACGACTAAAGAGTGTCTCATGGGGTTGCAGAGTCTTGGAATCGAGATTAATTATTGGGATCCGATCATTGTTTATATACTGTTGCAGAAGACAGACAGAGCGACATCCATGTTATAAGAACAGTCACTGAAGAACCCAAAGACACTAGATACAGCCTCTAATATGCTAAAGTTTTTGGAAACTAGGTTTCAATCATTGGAGACCATAAACAACAAGGGCCATGCAACAATGCGTTGTTTGCCAACAAAGCCATCCATTGTACGCGTGCAATGATTTTAAAGATAAGACGGTAGCAAAGCGCATCGAAATTGTTCAACGCCATAAATTGTGTCGCAATTGCCTCAAGTCTGGGCATAGAGCCGCAAATTGTATCAGAGGCACATGCACTAGGTGCAAGGAGCATCATAATACATAGCTCCATTGAAATGAATGCCAACAGTCGCAAAGGGAGCTAGGCAAGTCAAATGAAAGCTGTGACAAGGTGCGATCAAAAACAGCTCTAGTAACCCACTCTTCACAAGCCGAACAGACATTCGTTCTCTTAGAAACAGCCGAAGTAACATTGACCGCACGCAACGGGCAGTTAGTAAAATGTAGAGCCCTGTTAGATTCAGGCTCTCAAGTGAATTGCATAACGGAGCGGCTTGCAAAGAAGCTTGCACTAAAAGGAGTAATAGATCCGATTATTATACATGGCATCGGGTGCAACTCCAATGATGCCAATAAGAGGGCTTTCATACAAATTCGATCAGAAGCGACTGAGTACACTCTACGACTCAAAGTATTTATACTGCCACAGAAAGTGACGAATCAGCCATCACGTACATTTGAAGTATCAAATTGGAAAACTCCGTATGGCGTGACATTGGCAGATCCAAATTTCTGTAAATCAGGAGCAATTGATTTACTGATTGGCGCAGAACATTATTTCCGACTGCTGAAAGACGGTCCCATCACGCTTGGTAAGGATCTTCCACTGATGCAAAATACGTTGTTTGGCTGGATAGTTGCCGGGAAAACGAATATTGCCACTGAGAAATATGCATCATGCTATATCAGTAAGGTAGACTCAGCTAGCTTGGATGAACAAATTGGCAAATCGAGGGAGTTGGAAACTGTTGAGGCGGAAGAATCACAGATGACGAACGCTGAGAACGCGTGCGAAGAATTGTTCAAGCAGACCACAACTAGAACCAATGATGGCAGATTTGTGGTCAAACTTCCGTTTGCATCACCCGCAGCAAGTTTATGTGATTCGAAAGAACTTGCAGTGTCCAGATTTTTCGCTGTAGAAAGGAAACTAGGTAAGTGCCCACAACTGAAGCAAGACTATTGCGCGTTCATGAAGGAATATGTTCGGCTCGGGCACATGACGGTAGTACAACAGCCCGATAGCGCACATTATAACCTACCTCATCATAGTGTAATCAATCCGGAGAGCAAGACAACCAAGCTAAGGGTTGTATTTGACACGTCCGCCAAGACGTCCAGCAACATGTCGCTCAACGATATATTGTACACCGGTCCCAAAATACAAGAGGATCTCTTTACAGTGCTTCTTCGATTCCGATTTCCCAGGAGCGTGTGCACTGCGGACATTGAGAAAATGTACCGCCAAGTGTACGTTGCAGAATCTGATAGGAAGTATCAGTTGATAGTGTGGAGAGAAGATCCAAAATATGTGCTTCATCAACTTAATACAGTTATGTATGGGGTAACATCAGCTCCATACTTGGCGATACGATGTTTGCAGCAACTAGCTAAAGAATTTCAAGCTCACAAACTGCTGGAAGCTCGAGCAATAGCCAAGAATATGTACGTTGACGATACTATGTTTGGAGCGAATACACTTAGTGAAGCAATAACCATGCCAGAAGAAATAATCCAAGTCCTCGGTCATGGCGGATTCAAGCTACGGAAATGGTGTGCTAACCACAGAACCTTTTTAAAAACCGTCCCGCGTGAGGACATTGTCTCAGAATTGGACATAATAGGAAAACCGGAGCATGAAGTAAAAGCACTAGGCCTGACTTGGCTACCGAATACTGATGAGTTCAGAATATCGATAAAATCTACGATGGAAGACAAAATCACAAAGCTGCAGATTCTATCAGAGATTGCTCGGTTGTTCGACCAACTAGAACTCATGGGTCCGGTAGTTGTGACCGCCAAATTAATGTTGCAAAAATGGTGGACTCTAAAACTAGATTGGGATGATGCAGTGCCCGACGAAGTGCATAAGGCATGGCAGCAGTTCCGTCGTGGTCTTCAAGTTCTGAATGACGTCAGAATTTCTAGGCACGTAACAGCCCATAGGCACGCTAAGTCACAGCAGCTCCACGTTTTCTGTGATGCGTCAGAAAAAGCGTATGGAGCCGCGATATATGTGCGATCAGTGTTGACGGATGGTACGATAATCGTAAGATTATTGTGCGCAAAATCCAGGATAGCACCCACAAAAACCGTGACGTTACCTAGATTGGAGCTGTGTCCAGCCAAGCTGTAAACTGATTTACTAGTTCGCGTCAGAGGTGACCTCGAATGGAAGGAACCTGTGTATTTCTGGTCCAATTCGGAAATTGTACTGTATTGGATCAAAACGCTAGTGTCAGCACTTCAAAAATTGGTGGCAAACCGTGTGGCAGCAATTAAAGCGAATTCGTTGTGCAAAGAATGGAGGCATGTTCCATCCAAGGAGAACCCAGTCGATCTGATCTCGAGAGGAACATCTCCGGAGAAACTCCAAAACTACCAACAATGGTTTTTCGGACCGTTATTTCTGCATGATAAAGAACAAGGATGGCCGAATTCAGTACCACTCAAGGAATTCGATCTTGAGAAAAAACCCAGTAAGGCAAGTCTGGCGATTTCACAAGGAGAAGGTGGAATTTTAGAGTCACTCGCACATTTGAGCTCTTTCTCTCGAATCATTCGAACTACCGCCTACATACTACGATTCGCCAACAGCAGCAATCCAAGGGCTTCCCTTAGACAAGGAGAACTTACAGTTCTAAAGTTTGGAGAGGCCGAGGCAGTTCTATTGAAGGAAATACAGAAAAAGTATTTCGCAAAAGATTTGAGCCAGCTGCATAAGCACAGCGGTGTAGATACCACCAGCAACATATCTGGGTTGAACCCATTTTTGGATGAACATGGACTCATTCTTGTGGGGGGAAGACTCGAGAATGCTGACATCCCATTTAACGCAAAACTTCCGATTTTGCTACCACCTCAGCACGATATCACCAAGCTCATCTGAAATATCCATCAATCAGAAATATCCATCACAAGAACAAACACGCTGGACAGCAAGGGCTTCTCGCGATGGTACGGCAAAATTACTGGCCCATAAAAAGTAAAACATTAGCCCGATCAATCGTGCAAGGTTGCGTTCAATGCGCTTAGCAGAGACCCAAGCTATTCAAGCAAATAATGGGTGACCTACCAAAGGATCGAGTTTTACCATCACGACCATTTGTAAGGACTGCCGTCGATTTCTGCGGTTCATTTTAGGTTCGAATGGAAATTAGAGGCAAGCCACCGCAAAAGGCGAATGTAGCGGTATTTTGCTGCTTTCCCACAAAAGCAACGCATCTTGAAGTAGTCAAGAACCTAACCACAGATGCTTTTCTCCAAGCGTTAAAAAGGTTTATTGGCAAAAGGGGCAACTGCGAGACAATATACTGCGACAACGCAACTAATTTTGTAGGTGCAAACAACCAGTTGCAAGAATTGCATGGCATTCTAACAAATCCTGAGGTCAGACGCAGCCTCCAGGGGCTCTGTACGTCCAGAAAAAATTAATTTCAAGTTTATCCCACCAAGAGCTCCACATTTCGGAGGGATGTGGGAGGCAGCGGTGAAATCCGCTAAAGAATTATTCTTCAGAACGGTCGCAAGCACACCATTAACATACGAAGAGCTGACAACAATAACAGTGGAGATAGAAGCCTAACTCAACTCCAGACCGTTAACGCCTATATCAGAGGATTCAAACGACTTAGCCGCTTTAACACCAGGCTACTTACTGATCGGAGAACCAATAAATGCAACTATGGATCCGTACTCTCAACTCAATTCAGCGCCACTACTAGCAAAGTAGAAAGAACTGACGAAGCTCAAGCAACAATTCTGGCAACAATGGAGCAAAGAATATCTCAGCCAGCTACAGCAGCGTTATAAATGGAAGACAGCGTGTGAAGATGTGCAACCGGGAATGATGGTAATACTCAAGGTGGGTAGCACGCCGAGTTTCAACTGGGTCCTTGGTCGTATTATTAACCCCATCAAGGGAAAAGATGGTAGGGTACGTGTAGCAGAAGTGAAAACAGCATCTGGAATATTCAAACGACCAGTTCACAAGCTTGCTCCCCTTCCAATCCGAAACGAAGTGAGCGAAACACAAGCCTCCCGAATATATCCGAACAACTAGGTGAACGAATGCCAATGGAGGAACAAACCTTTAGCAGTGAACCAACAGCAGCCTAACGACCGTGCAAAAAATCGCTTTTGTTAACAGCCCTAATAGTTCTTTGTTGTGAGTGCCCATCTCGAGCTACGCCAACATACACCAAGACAGCCAGCCCGTTTATAGAAGTTACTCCATTCAGCACCCAACCAGGGATATATTTCGAAAATGCTGGAACTGCGGCACTAATTACTGACGAGTGGAATCTGGTGGTTTATTATGACTTGGAACCTTTTTGGAAGGAATATACGGCAATTATGAGTGGAATTCAACAACTAAATTCATTGTGCGCTAAGATTCTCGATAAACGACTGTGTCAAGAAACGGTCGAACACTTTCAGGCGACAGCCACTGAGCTCGACAACAGCAATAACCTGTTAAGACCAGACACAGGGCATAGGGTAAAAAGAGCGCCCTTGAACATTATTGGTAACATCGTCAATTTATTGTTTGGTGTATTAGATTCCGAGTTTGCCAAAGGTATGTCAGAAATCATAAGCCAATTGAACACCAATGACTAGCATCTGCTTACCTTGATCAGGAATCAAACGTCGATAATCAATTCAACCGCGAACCTTATTCAACGATCACGCGAAATCATTACAAAACAGCTGCAACAAGTTTACTCGTATCTTCACCACACTACCGATGCAGTTAACAATATCAGCACCACATTAAACAGGCAAAAACTGCTTGAAATTGTTAATTCACTGTCTATAAGGCTACTGCTAGCAACCTTGAATTTCCAGCAAACACAATCATCTATAATAAACGTGTTAACGGACCTTCTACACGGAAAAGTCAATCCGATGTTGATTACACCTGTACAGCTTCGCGATCAAATCAACATGATCAAAGAAAATTTACACATTTACAACCGCCTGTTGACCAGCATCATCTATTAGCCCTGTATGGCATCATGACAATACAGGGGCAAATTATATCAAATCATGTTCTGTTCCGCATTAAAATTCCTTTGTTGTCAGATGGCGTATATGAACTGTGGTCGGTCACACCCGTTCCAATCATGAAGAACGGAAAATTCTACGTTATAGATCAAACATCGAAATATCACTGAGACCAGGGTTACGCATTAGAGACCAGTATACAGTAGTAGCACAGAGACCAGTATTACGCATTAAACGATCAAGAATTGCTTACAGCCTGCACAATGAAACGACACTTTTATCACATATGCAAACCAAACCGGTCTAAAACCAACCCAGCTTCAAGGAAAATCACATGTGCGATGGATATTCTATTACACAAGCCCACGTTAGCCAACTGCAGGTATCATACCACCACCGACGTGCCAAGGTGGACTCAATTAATGCATCCGAACCAACGGCTATACACTACGCGAGATGTGATTGTGGTTGACGTTATATGCAACCACCAACTGACGCAACAGCACTTAAAAGGAACCGGAATCATCACAATTCCAAGCAGATGTGCGGTAAAGGACGAAGACACGACTCTCGAATCGAGCCAGCTATTAACAAACACCGTCTCATCTGCTGTACTGCCAACCCGAAATATTAGCGAGATACTTATCATGTCAAACCCAAGTCCTCCAAACCCAAGTATTCCATAGCGTCGAACGATTACAAGAGTTGATCTCTACGTTACAAAGTCAGACGTCGTTACCTCAATCAAACGTGACGAACCATGATATTCATCAGTATGGTATCTCTTATACGTGTCTTTCGATTATTCAAGCAGGTCTTGGTTACGCTATACTTCGACAACGTTGCTCACAGGCTCATAGGTCAGCATCATTACCGAAGCCAGCACCAGGACGCCACAGTCCATTCCTTCAATCTTAGCTGAGCTCACCACCATCGCCCGATTTCATGGTCCACATCCAGGATTGAACCTACCGTTCAAGGCGGGGAGTATGTTACGAATTCAATATTTCACTTAAAGTCCAATTGTTCAGCATATTTCATATGCTTTATTACTCAATATAGATATTTCAATTCAAGTTCAATTAGTAAGCATATTTTCATATTCATCAATATAGTTCAATTCCGAACCAATGGCTATACACCAATATTTTGGGCTCATATTTTGATATTCAACTTGTACATCTACCAATTTGTATAGCGTCATCAATAATAGTCCATTAACTTTCGCTACAATTGTTAAGAAGCGTTTTGACTTACTAAAACAAAGGCGTATCTTAAGCATTCTCTATATGAGTAGTTGGCTGACAATTAATTCTCATACAATTGGTGCATCACCCGTTGTACTCGACGATAATTAATTTCAGCCTTATCCTCATATAGACAACAGACAGTTGACTGACAAATAGGTTGAGTGGATATTTCACCTAATAAACTTGTAGGACTAGGTTGGAATCGGTGCTACTACCGGTTACAACATATGAACGACCATACAAACCTTTTTAACATTTTTTGGTGACCCCGAACGCTGCGAACAATTGAGAAGCTTCTGAAGCGTCTGGACGAACCATACGATTGGTAACCAGTAATCAGAAGATTTGTTGACGATTTTGTGATCAAACTTCGATCCGTTACTATACGTGGCTTCAGATAACGAAGCCAAATCATCAAATCAGACGAAAGTGTCACAAAGTAAGACTTTGTTAATTAGCCATTTAAAATCCATTATATATATATATATATATATATATATATATATATATATAATATGGAAGAGTTGGCAAATAAGCAATTTCAGTTGGGCTTGAAAATAGAGCAAAATTATACAAATTTTAAGAAAGATGGCAAGGACAGAAACACCATCGAGTACGCACGAAATCGGTTGTCAGCTTTAGAAGCCAATCGAGAGCAATTCATAACGTCGCATAGTATAATAACTCGCTTCGAGCAAACTAATGCTAACCATGCATATTTTACAAGTAATGCAAATTGTTGAAGCACACGAACAAGCGTTGCTGAATATTATAGACAGCGAGCCTACAGATGCATTAAATCAGGGCCCAGTCAACAATAAGGCAAACTGGTTGAAGAAGCAACAGGGGCTCATAACTTATATAAAGCAATTGATTGCCAGCATTAGAGCGCAAATGCTAACGAAGCAATCGCAACAATTTTATCGATACAAGGTCGAAATTTTACAAGAGCAAAAACAAAAGCTTGATGAAATAATCAGGCGCTTTGGGTATTAAGCGAAGAATATGGAGACACGGAGGAAATTACGTATAACAGTTTTGATATAGAAATACAAGACACTATAATCGCGTTGCCGAAATGTTTGGTGAGGTTGGCCAAACAACAGATAGCGCTGTTAAATTGCCAAAAGTCACGCTGTCCAACTTCGATGGAAATTACATGAAATGGGTACAATTCAAAGACTTGTTTGAACAAACGGTTCACACACAACCCATAAGCGAAGCGCAGAAAATGTTCTATCTGCTAGACCATTTAACTGCAGAGGCGCGTACACTTGTGCAACACCTGCCAGTTCATAGACAGAACTATTTGACCGCATGGAATTTATTGACGCAGCGGTACGACAATAAGAGGTTGCTAGTGAATGTCTTCCTCAACAATTTGATGGCACAGCCATCAGCCCAAGGTGAGTCAGTTAGTAGTATCAAGCGACTTCACGATACTACTAAAGAGTGTCTCATGGGGAGTCTGCAGAGTCTTGGAATCGAGATCAATTATTGGGATCCGATCATTGTTTATATACTCTTGCAGAAGACAGACAGAGCGACATCCATGTTATAAGAACAGTCACTGAAGAACCCAAAGAAACTAGATACAGCCTCTAATATGCTAATCTTTTTGGAAACTTGGGTTCAAGCATTGCAGACCATAAACAACAAGGGCCATGCTGGTGAAGAAAAGTTTTCGAACGAGCCAAGAATACGGTCAGCTGCAGTAAACGTCAGCATTGATACAAGGCAACAATGCGTTGTTTGCCAACAAAGCCATCCATTGTACGCGTGCAAGGATTTTAAAAATAAGACGGTAGCAAAGCGCATCGAAATTGTTCAACGCTATAAATTGTGTCGCAATTGCCTCAAGTCTGGGCATAGAGCCGCAAATTGTACCAGAGGCACATGCACTAGATGCAAGGAGCATCATAATACATTGCTCCATTGAGATGAATGCCAACAGTCGCAAAGGGAGCTAGGCAAGTCAAATGAAAGCTGTGACAAGGTGCGATCAAAAACAGCTCTAGTAACCCGCTCTTCACAAGCCGAACAGACATTCGTTCTCTTAGGAACAGCCGAAGTAACATTGACCGCACGCAACGGGCAGTTAGTAAAATGTAGAGCCCTGTTAGATTCAGGCTCTCAAGTGAATTGCATTACGGAGCGGCTTGCAAAAAAGCTTGCACTAAAAGGAGTAATAGATCCGATTATTATACATGGCATCGGGTGCAACTCCAATGATGCCAATAAGAGGGCTTTCATACAAATTCGATCAGAAGCGACTGAGTACACTCTACGACTCGAGGTATTTATACTGCCACAGATAGTGACGAATCAGCCATCATATACATTTGATGTATCAAATTGGAAAATTCCGTATGGCGTGACATTGGCAGATCCAAATTTCTCTAAATCAGGAGAAATTGATTAACTGATGGGCGCAGAGCATTATTTCCGACTGCTGACAGACGGTCGCATCACGCTTGGTAAGGATCTTCCACTGATGCAAAATACGTTGTTTGGCTGGATAGTTGCCGGGAAAACGAATATTGCCACTGAGAAATATGCATCATGCTATATCAGTACGGTAGACTCAGCTAGCTTGGATGAACAAATTGGCAAATTCTGGGAGTTGGAAACTGTTGAGGCGGAAGAATCACAGATGACGAACGCTGAGAACGCGTGCGAAGAATTGTTCAAGCAGACCACAAGCAGAACCAAGGAGGGCAGATTTGTGGTCAAACTTCCGTTTGCATCACCCGCAGCAAGTTTATGTGATTCAAAAGAACTTGCAGTGTCCAGATTTTTCGCTGCAGAAAGGAAACTAGGAAAGTGCCCACAACTGAAGCAAGACTATTGCGCGTTCATAAAGGAGTATATTCGGCTCGAGCACATGACGGTAGTACAACAGCCCGATAGCGCACATTATTACCTACCTCATCATAGTGTTATCAAGCCGGAGAGCAAGACAACCAAGCTAAGGGTTATATTTGACACGTCCGCCAAGACGTCCAGCAACATGTCGCTCAACGATATATTGTACACCGGTCCCAAAATACAAGAGGATCTCTTAACAGTGCTTCTTCGATTCCGATTTCCCAGAAGCGTGTGCACTGCGGACATTGAGAAAATGTACCGCCAGGTGTATGTTGCAGAATCTGATAGGAAGTATCAGTTGATAGTGTGGAGGAAAATATGGAAAATATATGCTTCAGACCTATCAACTTAATACAGTTACGCATGGGGTAACATCAGCTCCATACTAGGCGATACGATGTTTGCAGCAACTAGCTAAAGAATTTCAAGCTTACAAACCGCTGGGAGCTCGAGCAATAGCCAAGAATATGTACGTTGACGCTATTATGTTTGGAGCGAATACACTTAGTGAAGCAATAACCATGCCAGAAGAAATAATCGAAGCCCTCAGTCATGGCGGATTCAAGCTAAGGAAATGGTGTGCTAACCAAACAACCTTTTTAAAAAACCGTCCCGCATGAGGACATTGTCTCAGAATTAGACATAACAGGAAAACCGGAGCATGAAGTAAAAGCACTAGGCCTGACTTGGCTACCGAATACTGATGAGTTCAGAATATCGATAAAATCCACGATGGAAGACAAAATCACAAAGCTGCAGATTCTATCAGAGATTGCTCGGTTGTTCGACCAACTAGGACTCATGGGTCCGGTAGTTGTGACCGCCAAATTAATGTTGCAAAAATTGTGGACTCTAAAACTAGATTGGGATGATGCAGTGCTCGACGAAGTGCATAAGGCATGGCAGCAGTTCCGTCGTGGTCTTCAAGTTCTGAATGACGTCAGAATTTCTAGGCACGTAACAGCCCATAGGCACGCTAAGTCACAGCAGCTCCACGTTTTCTGTGATACGTCAGAAAAAGCGTATGGAGCCGCGATATATGTGCGATCAGTGTTGACGGATGCTACAATAATCGTAAGATTATTGTGCGCAAAATCCAGGATAGCACCCACAAAAACCGTGACGTTACCTAGATTGGAGCTGTGTCCAGCCAAGTTGTAAACTGATTTACTAGTTCGCGTCAGAGGTGACCTCGAATGGAAGGAACCTGTGTATTTCTGGTCCGATTCGGAAATTGTACTGTATTGGATCAAAACGCTAGTGTCAGCACTTAAAAAATTTGTGGCAAACCGTGTGGCAGCAATTAAAGCGAATTCATTGTGCGAGGAATGCAGGCATCTTCCATCCAAGGAGAACCCAGTCGATCTGATTTCGAGAGGAACATCTCCGGAGAAACTCCAAAACTGCCAACAATGGTTTTTCGGACCGTTATTTCTGCATAATCAAGAACAAGGATGGCCGAATTCAGTACCACTCAAGGAATTCGATCTTGAGAAAAAACCCAGTAAGGCAAGTCTGGCGATTTCACAAGGAGAAGGTGGAATTTTAGAGTCACTCGCACATTTGAGCTCTTTCTCTCGAATCATTCGAACTACCGCCTACGTACTACGATTCGCCAACAACAGCAATCCAAGGGCTTCCCTTAGACAAGGAGAACTTACAGTTCTAGAGCTTGAATAGGCTGAGGCAGTTCTATTGAAGGAAATACAGAAAAAGTATTTCGCAAAAGATTTGAGCCAGCTGCATAAGCACGGCGGTGTAGATACCACCAGTAACATATCTGGGTTGAACCCATTTTTGGATGAACATGGACTCATTCGTGTGAGGAGAAGACTCGAGAATGCTGACTTCCCATTTAACGCAAAACATCCGATTTTGCTACTACCTCAGCACGATATCACGAAGCTGATAATCAGAAATATCCATCACAAGAACAAACACGTTGGACAGCGAAGGCTTCTCGCGATGGTACGACAAAATTACTGGCCCATAAAAGGCAAAACATTAGCCCGATCAATCGTGCAAGGTTGCGTACAATGCGCTAAGCAGAGACCCAAGCTATTCAAGCAAATATTGGGTGACCTACCAAAGGATCGAGTCTTACCATCACGACCATTTGTAAGGACTGGCGTCGAAGCAACGCATCTTGAAGTAGTCAAGAACCTAACCAAAGATGTTTTTCGCCAAGTGGTAAAAAGGTTTATTGGCAGAAGGGGCAACTGCAAGACAATATACTGCGACAACGCAACTAATTTTGTAGGTGCAAACAACCAGTTGCAAGAATTGCATGGCATTCTAACAAATCCTGAGGTCAGACGCAGCCTCCAGGGGTTCTGTACGTCCAGGAAAATTAATTTCAAAGTTTATCCCACCGAGAGGTCCACATTTCGGAGGGCTGTGGGAGGCAGCGGTGAAATCCGCTAAAGAATTATTCTTCAGAACGGTCGCAAGCACACCATTAACATACAAAGAGCTGACAACAATAACAGTGGAGATAGAAGCCGTACTCAACTCCAGACCGTTAACGCCAATATCAGAGGATCTAAACGACTTAGCCGCTTTAACACCAGGTCACTTACTGATCGGAGAACCAATAAATGTAACTATGGATCCGTACTCTCAACTCAATTCAGCGCCACTACTAGCAAAGTAGAAAGAACTGACGAAGCTCAAGCAACAATTCTGGCAACAATGGAGCAAAGAATATCTCAGCCAGCTACAGCAGCTCAGCCAGCTACTCAAGGTGGATAACACGCCGAGTTGCAACTGGGTCCTTGGTCGTATTATTAGCCCCATCAAGGGAAAAGATGGTAGGGTACGTGTAGCAGAAGTGAAAACAGCATCTGGAATATTCAAACGACCAGTTCACAAGCTTGCTCCCCTTCCACTCCATAACAACTGTGAGCGAAACACAAGCCTCCCGAATATATCCGAACAATTAGGTGAACGAATGCCAATGGAGGAACAAACCTCTAGCACTGAACCAACAGCAGCCTAACGACCGTGTAAAAAATCGCTTCTGTTAACAGCCCTAATAGTTCTTTGTTGTGAGTGCCCATCTTGAGCTACGCCAACATACAACAAGACAGCCAGCCCGTTTATAGAAGTTACTCCATTCAGCACCCAACCAGGGATATATTTCGAAAATGCTGGAACTGCGGCACTAATTACTGACGAGTGGAATCTGGTGGTTTATTATGACTTGGAACCTTTTGGAAAGAATATACGGCAATTATGAGTGGAATTCAACAACTAAATTTATTGTGCGCTAAGATTCTCGATAAACGACTGTGTCAAGAAACGGTCGAACACTTTCAGGCGACAGCCACTGAGCTCGACAACAGCAATAACCTGTTAAGACCAGACACAGGGCATAGGATAAAAAGAGCGCCCTTGACCATTATTGGTAACATCGCCAATTCATTGTTTGGTGTATTAGATCCCGAGTATGCCAAAGGTATGTCAGAAATCATAAGCCAATTGAACACCAATGACCAGCATCTGCTTACCTTGATCAGGAATCAAACGTCGATAATCAATTCAACCGCGAACCTTATTCAACGATCACGCGAAATCATAACGAAACAGCTGCAACAAGTTTACTCGTATCTTCACCACACTACCGATGCAGTTAACAATATCAGCACCACATTAAACAGGCAAAAACTACTTGAAATTTTTAATTCACTGACTATAAGGCTACTGCTAGCAACCTTAAATTTCCAGCAAACACAATCATCTATAATAAACGTGTTAACGGACCTTCTACACGGAAAAGTCATTCCGATGTTGATTACACCTGTACAGCTTCGCGATCAAATCAACATGATCAAAGAAAATTTACACATTTACAACCGCCTGTTGACCAGCATCATCTATTAGCCCTGTATGGCATCATGACAATACAGGGGCGAATTATATCAAATCATGTTCTGTTCCGCATTAAAATTCCTTTGTTGTCAGACGGCGTATATGAACTGTGGTCTGTCACACCCATTCCAATCATGAACAACGGAAAATTCTACGTTATAAATCAAACATCGAAATATCTACTGGTAAATTTGCACAGAGACCAGTATTTCGCATTAGACGATCAAGAATTGCGAACAGCCTGCACAATGAAACGACACTTTTATCACATATGCAAGCCAAACCGGTCTAAAACCAACCCAGCTTCAAGGAAAATCACATGTGCGGTGGATATTCTATTACACAAGCCCACGTTAGCCAACTGCAGGTATCATACCACCACCGACGTGCCAAGGTGGACTCAATTAATGCATCCGAACCAATGGCTATACACTACGTGAGATGAGATTGTGGTGAACGTTATATGCAACCACCAACTGACGCAACAGCACTTAAAAGAAACCGGAATCATCACAATTCCAAGCGGATGTGCGGTAAAGGACGAAGACATGACTCTCGAATCGAGCCAGCTATTAACAGACACCGTCACATCTGCTGTACTGCCAACCCAAAATATTAGCGAGATACTTATAAAGTCAAACCCAAGTCCTCAGCTTCAGCACCTACAAGGCGACAATAAGACAATATTCCACAGCGTTCAACAATTACAAGAGCAGATCTCTACGTTACAAAGTCAGACGTCGTTACCTCAATCAAACGTGACGAGCCATGATATTCATCAGTATGGTATCTCTTATACGTGTCTCCCGATTATTCTAGCCGGTCTTGGTTACGCTATACTTCGACAACGTTGCTCACAGGCTCATAGGTCAACATCATTACCGAAGCCAGCACCACGACGCCACAGACCATTCCTTCAATCTCAGCGGAGCTCACCACCATCGCCCGATTTCATGGTCCACATCCAGGATTGAACCCACCGTTCAAGGCGGGGAGTATGTTAAGAATTCAATATTTCAATTAAAGTCCAACTGTTCAGCATATTTTATATGCTTTATTATTCAATATAGATATTTCAATTCAAGTTCAATATATCAGCATATTTTCATATTCATCAATATAGTTCAATTTAAATTCTGTTGTCATCATATTTAGATATTCAACTTGTACATCTACCAATTTGTATAGCGTCATTAATAATAGTCCATTAACTTTTGCTTCATATGTTAACAAGGCAATTTTGAACATTAATTCTTAAGTTTAATTGTTATTGATTATGTTAGCAATAAGTTTGGTATAAATAGGTGTTATGTTGTTCAATAAAATCAGATTGCTACAGATTACGATCCGAGCGTTTTGACTTACTAAAACAAAGGCGTATCTTTAGCATTCTCTAAATGAGTAGTTGGCTGATAATCAATTCTCATACAATTGGTGCATCACCCGTTGTACTCGACGATAATTTATTTTAGCCTAATCCTCATATAGACAACAGACAGTTGACTGACAAATTGGTTGAGTGGGTGTTTCACCTAATCAACTCGTAGGACTAGGTTGGAATCGGTGCTATTACCAGTTACAACATTTGAACGACCATACAAACCTTTTTAACACGAAGGATGATAGGGTTTTGATAGGAACATGGGTAATTGATGAAGTCAAGATGGCACTATGTATGGGATATAAGTTATTAGAGACGTTTGAGATATGGAACTACGAAGTTGAGCAATATGACAAATTAACACGCTCTGGTGGCTTGGTTACAGAAATTATGAATAAGTTTATTTAAATGAAACAACAAGCATCAGATTGGCCTAGTAAATGCGTTACGAAATATGAAAAAGAAAAATATGTTCAAGATTTTCTTATGAACGAGGGAATAAAGCTGGATTTTGATCAAATTGAAAGTAACTCGGGGCTAACTCCTTTTGGGGGAAATTTGGTCAGCGTGAAAACCAACCAAAGACAAACATAATAGGCACGTTTTTTTGCTCCTCTATCCAGCGGAGAGTAGAGTAGACGCATTGAAAACATCAAAACTCCTTTTGGGGGAAATTTGGTCAGCGTGAAAACCAACCAAAGACAAACATAATAGGCGCGTTTTTTTGCTCCTCTATCCAGCGGAGAGTAGAGTAGACGCATTGAAAACAACAAAACTCCTACACCAGTGAATTCACTAGTACAGAAGTTCTATGCGTCATTTGTAGTTCACGTGTTGAAGTGTAGAATGTACTGATAGAAAAAAGAAAAGCTCATGAGAAGTTGTATTTTTTTCTGTAAGGTGGCTTTCGGTTTTTCATGGTTATGTTGAATGTTTTGGTAGTTAAGAAATTAGAAAAGGCCTTCATAATGTGTAGAAAGTTAAAAGAATTAATTTTTTGTTAGTTTTTTTTTCTATTTTCTATCGATTGTGGTAGTGTATACTCGTTATTTTCTCCCTTTTTTCAGTTGTTTTGTGGGACCACAGCGAATATAGCAACCTATGTCAGGTTTAGCGAATGCACTGCTGTTTTATACTAGATCGTTGTTTTTCCGGCATAGTTGTACTCGGCACTGCATCGGAGCAAAAAAAACGCACCTAATAAATAGTCCAGCGGAACTCTATGCTTTATTAACCAACCATGCAACTGAAGTATATCATCTACTCCCAGTCAATGAAGAAACTCTGGTCGTCAATTGGTGTTACAAGGAGGAAGCTGCCGACACTTTTAGTGATATTTTTTTATTGAAGTTTTTTTTTATCGATTATGTAAACGGTGTTTACTAGCTGTTTATTTTTAGATCAACTGAAGGCATTGTTTTAGGATAATCGTTGAAAAATGGAATACATCAGTGGAACTTTTGCAAAACGTGGCGAAATTTTTTTACGGAATCATTGCGGGTAAACTCGCCCACGTGTCCTCCATACTGCAGTGTTCATCATCAACCTTGTATCTAATTTTTTTTTCGGATTTTGAGTTAAGACCGGTTTTGAAAACTGCAAACTCTGTTACATCGTTATTCAAAATACAAAAACATCTATAGTGGAAATATGCTGAAGTCAATAGTGATATACCTGCATGCTGCAGAAAAACATTAATCATTGAATATCTTCGAACTAACCAGAATGCAGACAGATAGTTTATACTAAAAAACACCATCAGTAAAATTGTCTAATGGCTATGCTGTTAGACAATTTTACCGATTGGATTTTTTTTGCGTTTTTGTGGGTGTTTTTTGTTTGTTTGCTCTCATCTGGTTTATATATGTTTTTGATGATTATTCTTGAAGTCTTTGCCCCTGCTACCACCAGATGTCGGGCAGGTATTAAACATTCTAGAATAACTATCAAGAACTTATAAGAAATACACGATAACACAAAACACTGAAGATAAACAAAGAGAAAACATCCCAAAGAACAACTACACAACCACAGAAAAAAAAACACAGCCGGTAAAAGTGTCTAACGGCGATATGGGCACGTAGTAGAGTTTTACCAGCATTGCAAATGCAAGCTGTCAAAGATGTAGCCAGGCAAAAAGTAGAAAGTTGATCAACTTCGGCTACGGCCACGGCGCCATGGGGTACGCATTGTAACTGGTTCAATGCAATTCTGTGCTTTTAACTTTTTGACAGCTCCTGGCTTCGCTACGGCTACACATTGTGTTTCAGCAGTTAATGTTTGTATAGTAGCATATACTACCGCACAGGCCCGGTTGAAATTATATAGCTATCTGGAGCAACTTGGTGAGCGAGTCTTATATTATGACACTGATTCTGTCATATATATTAGCAGAGATGGCGAATATTATCCGCCAATAGGAGAGTTTGTAGGCGATATGACTGATGAGCTGGAGTGTCACGGTTTGGGTAGTTACATAACTGAATTTGTGAGTGGAGGACCAAAAAATTATGCATATCAGATTTTCAGCACAGAGGAAAACTCCATCAAAACCGTGTGTAAGGTAAAAGGTATCCGTTTAAATTTTGAAACATCCAAATCTGTTAACTTTGATGCAATAAAAAATATGATATTGAATCCTGGAAAAGATAAGCCTACAAACATTCTGTCACAAAGCATTCATCGTACTGAATCCAGAGAAGTTATTACTGTCCCCGAAGTTAAAAATATGAACCTACAGCCGACAAACGCAAATTTCTGGAAGACAACAGTTCTATACCATATGGATTTAAAAAACAATGTTTGTAGTTATAAAATATGTATTTTGTATTTTGCTTATAATCT